>JAWWNI010000891.1:0-600000 GCA_034642065.1 Darevskia nairensis
ACATTTCCTCATCAAATGAAGCACTTTGGAAATTCCATAGTGTGAAATAATAAGATACCTGTTGGATGATATTGAAGCTTCATCTAGCTCACGTGTGTCTAACTATAGCTCGCCAGGTCCCCTCAGAGAGACCAATTCTGCACGAATAATCAGAATTCTTTTGAAAATACTTTTGAGGAAATGTATTGTCTCCCAGAGTCAAAGGTGATTGATACAGTGTGACCTTCACCAGTTAATCAATGCATATGTTTACTACTTTAACCTGTTTTGAGTAGAACATTTTCAGATTCTATATGAGGCTGTGTCTATTTGAGATTATGCTGAATGCATGTTTTCTGTACCTAAAACGAATTGTGTTCTAAAATATAAAATGACGTCCTGAAAGCTCTGGCTTCAGTGTGTGAAAATATGACTCCATTGAGCTTGCCAAGTAAACATGCTACAATCAGGCTGCAAGTTCATTACAATCAGGGGAACTTCAGTGCACAGTTAAGAGCTCTGAAGTCCCCATTGATTTCAATGGCATTTATGAATGCCCGGCTTTCTCTTGATTGGACCAGTAAGTGATCATTATCTCTGGAACAAGGCCTTGATTAAGAATTATATGATTTATTCCTGAAAATCTGCTGATATTTTACAATGCTCAGGGTCAATCACATGCTGTTCCTTACCAGCCCTACCATTAGGCAGAGTGAGGTGGCTGCCTTAAGCAGCTGGTTACAGGTGTCATGAAAGGAAAGGAAATTGTTAGTTATTTTAATTTGGTGTTATTGTACTTTTGGTGCCAGGGAGAGAGGTGCTTGTGGGATTTTGTCTCAGGTGCCAAACCAACTGCCCCCGGCTTGGGTATTATGCACGTTGATTTGGGGGGAAGAGGACACTGTTCATTACAGTGAAATATGCATATGTACATACATGCTTACAATGAAAAATAATTTGAATGTGTGATCTTCTCATTGCACTGGGTAGAGTTTTCATCAGAAAACCAGCTTGCAAGTGAAGCCAGTATAACCATGTGGCACCACCATCACGGTGATATTTTTCTATCTCCTCCATCCAAGCCTTATACTTTTAATAAAGTCCCATTCAGTCCATTGGTATTCCTAGAAATTCTCTTTCGATATCAGTTGTTGTGGAGCTTCCTGTGATGGACAGTTAGAATTTTCCTCAATGTCCTGTCGGTTCCCCAACAGCTGAATAGACAAAATGAAATGGAATTCTGCAAAGCCAATGTGAGACTGCGGGATAACTTGAGAACAATCGGGATTTATCCCCACACTGTAGTGCATATAAAGGCAAGGTGGTTCTCGTTTTGTTTGGGGGTTGATGACCTCCTTATCCTTATGCACCTTTTAAGGGCGGCATCTTGGCGATGCATGTGTGTGAAGGGGGAAAGAAACTTAACACAGCTGGAAGGGGATATGAAGGGCACCCAGCAGCCCTCATTCATAATAAGCTTTTCAACTAATATAAGCAATCCTTCTTAAGAGCGCTCCCAGATGGAGGACTCTTTGAGTATTTGACCTGCTGCATCATCTCAGCCAATACCTTCACCATCCACAGTGACTGTATGGCTCCAAATGAAAAATGATGCATCACTGAGCCAAGAGGGGTAGCAATCCAAAAACAGAATTGCAATTCACAGCAGGGTTGTGAGTAGACCGAAGTAAAACATTCCACCCACAACTACATTTCTATTTCTTGGCATCTCACACTTCCAGCTCTTTTCTTAGTTGTGTGAAGCAGGATTGTGGGACATTACCATGTGCTGAATTAATAAGGACACTTGAATATTTTGCATGTTTTACTCTGCCGTAATACAGTTGGGAGAAATGAGGAAATGTCTACGGCATGGTTTTGAATTATATTTCTCTCCCCCCCCCCCCCCGCTCTCTCAAAATCCATCTTTAAGATGATGTTGGAGCAATCCCAACAAAGCATTTTCCAAAACATGTTGCAGACTTGCATACCAGTAATGGGTTTGCTGAAGAATTTGAGGTATGAAATATTTTCCTATTAAAATGAGAATCTGATACATGTTTTGAACGTTCCATTATAAATTATAGGTGTTTGTGTGACTATGATAGTAGAAGTGCCATGTGATTGGTAGAGGAAATATGCACTAATGTTTTGGGAAGATACTTCTTTCACCCCAGTCAGATTTTATGCATGACCACAAAGTGTATCATGTGCACAGAAAGGAGTGTTGAGTATAAGTTCTTCAGAACATGGCTTTCTCATGTGTGGCTATGAAAAGGGGAGATCCAAACTTTCAATGTACGTGAGCACCATTTGTGTAGCTGACAGTGGGGAACCCCTACACCTTGAGAGCTTCAGAAGTGAAGTAATTAAGCAATAAACAGAAGAACTAGCCAAAGAAGTGCAAGGAATTATGTGTGGCTTACCTTTTCTGTTCAGTGTGTGAACTCATAAAGCTCTCTTCTGGTGAACTGCTAAGGCGCTATAATCTGCAACTCAACATATGCATCTCACGTCAGGAGATACTGAGTTCCCATTTCACATGTTATACAATAATTACAAAAGCAGAAAATGCAAGCCATTTTTCTCTTTATACTTGTGTATAAAATTTGAACATGTTCTGAATATAGATGGAATACATCTTCTGAACAGTGTTTTAAGCCCTTGATCAAAATGGAATGGTTATGTTTTTCATTAATTTGACAAATTCAGAAAGATATTGGGGAAACTGTTAAACACTGGTTGTGAGACTTTAATCATGTTTTCAGTTTGTTTGTTTGTTTGACAGTGTCACTGGCCCAAAGATAATTGAATGTGATAACTCTGTGGTTAATACATGATGGATATAGTGCTATAAGAAAGTGTTAAAAGTAATTTCATTAAACACCTAATTTCTGTGCCTTGCATCACTAAAACAGAACTTAACTTCATTTGCAATTCACATATTTTAGCTCTTTTGTGCATGATTGAATATTTGCATGTTTCTAATGGAGGGAGTTATTGTTATTAATATTTTTATTTGTAAAACAAATAAGTTGTTTGTGTCCACAAACCACTTTTTGTGGATTAGAATACTACTACGATCCATGGTTACTTATTGGCAGCCTGTGTATTGAATCAGCCATTCTGATTCATTACAATCAGTGGGTGACTTGCCATTTACCTCAGTGGCAGGTAAATTATCTTTCTAGTCACTGAAATTATATTTCTATTTCAATTTCTTTTACTTGCATGCTGTAAATTACGGTAGATATACTCAACTGTGTCCTATTATGAATGTGTATATATGTGTATATTTATCTCATAGCCATGATTGCTTTCCATTGTATTTGTACAATATAAACATTTACTCATTTGTTGTGTGCTGTGGAATTTATTTTTACCTTTTTTTGCATTCATTTCTTCATTAGACACTGAAAGAGTTTTACCAGGTAAGGAATTCTTTCAACATACCTTATTTTAGAAAAGACATAGTTGCAACATGCATTGTATATTTTGTGGGTTGGGGCCATGCACGCAAATAGATTTATGTATTCAACAGAATGTTCTTGCTTTCTATTTTCAGGAAATCCAGAGCTGCACAGTTGATCTGGGCATTACTTCAGACAGCTCAAATCATCCGGACAACAAGAATAAGAATAGATACATAAATATTGTTGCCTGTAAGTAACTGCATACATCTGGGGCAACCCAGCCAGGTGTGTGGGGTATAAATACTTCTCCTCCTCCTCCATTTGTACACATATGTCAAGAGCTTAAATATTTGGTCTGTTCCAGAGCCCCTTGAGCACTCCAGGTATACTGAGTTCTTTCAGATATTATTGAGGGCCCATGAAAAGGTATTCAAGGATCTCCTACATTTACAGAGCTTTCCCATCCATTTCAACAATAAGCATGTATCCCTTTGAATGTTCAGAACAGACCCCAATAGTGAAGTGTATAGGGAATCCTTTTCTGATGAAGGAGATCCATGGGCACTCCTCTATACAGCCTCAATATCTGTAATAAATCACTAGAATGAAACAAGTGAGTTATAATACATAGGTATAACTACATAAATATAATTGTTTCAAGCTGCAGAGAGTGATGAGCTAGAATATTTTGGTGCTTTATAAAAATATTGCTAAGTTTCACCTAACTAGGCCGATGTGAAATATCAAAGAAACATCTGCCTTTTAATACTTTTTTTTTTTTAAAGGAAAGGATAGGGGAAGAGACAGTGCCTTGATTTTCCAAGTTAATCCCTCTTCAGTTTGACATAATGATGACTTATCTTCTTTAAGAGCCAGAAGTCAGGAAATAAAATCAAGGGTTTACATGAAGATACAAATTTGCTGTTTGGAACTATATCCCAGGATTGGACATTGGTAAACCAGCCAGTGCCTATTGTAATGCTGGATTTAGGACAATGCTGGGGTGGGCAGTTCCCTCACATAGGGTGCTGAGCCGAGGGGACACAAAATTGAGAAGATCCATAATTGAGAAGAACCGTTTTTTTGGGTGCACCAAATTTTGGCCTCACATCGGGCGCCATATTACGAAAGTTTACCCAAGTCCACCCCTGCCTGTTATGGGAGGCCTGTGTGCAACTCTCACCCATGCATTCAGTTGCTCCACTCTTCCAAAAGGCCAAACATTCAGAGTATTTGCACTCAAAACAAGATCTTCTGCATGCGTTGCTCTGGGATGAGTGGGCTGGTTGGAGATGCACATGTGCCTCACATAACAGATATTGCCTGTGTAAGGGTGAAAAAATGGAACCAAAATAAATGGAATAAAACCCTATTGAAAAACAGTTTTCCCAATGCAGCCAAGACATGGGCAAATAGTTACATGTCACAACTAGATAGGCTTTCAGAAATTCATTTCTGTCCAAATACAGTTGTACCTTGGTTCTTGAATGCCCCAGAACGCGTACGTTTCGGCTCCTGAACGATCAAAAACCGGAAGTGAGTGTCCTGGTTTTTGAACTTTCTTTTGGAAGCTGAATGTCCTACGGGGCTTCCACGGCTTGTGATTGGCTGCAGGAGCTTCCTGCAGCCAATCAGAAGCCACGCTTTGGATTCCGTTCGACTTCCAAGGTACAACTGTATTGCAGATGTGCCTCCCAGTGGTGGCTGGTGCCCATTGGAACTGGTAGGGTGGAAGGCAGGGTCGCACCAGAGCCAATGACAGGCAGAACCAACTCATTCTAATCCCCGCCCCCAATATCTGTTGAGTTCTACAACCCTGAGACTGAGGAGGAAGCTGACATGCAGTGCCACTCCTGTACTGGAGGGATGTAAGTGGGAAGGCAGCATGTGGAGACTGAAGTAGCTTCAGCTATCAATGTTGACTTTTAACTTTGGATGTTTACTTTCAAAGAATGAAAACCACTATTCTGAAAGCTGTTTATTCAAATGTTCTTCCTCAATTTAGATGATCATAGCAGAGTTAAACTTGCACAACTTGCAGACAAGGATGGAAAAGTTACTGACTACATTAATGCCAACTATGTAGATGTAAGTTTATCTTCCTGTTTCACTGTCCTCCTTTACTATGAGCTTGTGTTAGGGTTGTTCTTTCAAGCCACTAGAACAGGACTTTTGGGTGTAGCAGCAGCAGATGAGAGGGACATTATGTTTTCCACCATTGGAACCGAAAGAGAGCAATGCCAGATTGTGGCAATGGGGGATTGGAGGAGGTAGAATGATGGAGTTCTGTTAAGTTATAGGCTAGGTAGAATAGTTCAAGACTGGCTCTAGAAACTGGCCATGCAACCTAGGGCTGATGGGTGTTGGAATCCAACCATAGAATCATAGAATTGTAAAGTTGGAAGGGGCCACAAGGGTCATATAATCCAACCCCCTAGAATGCAGGAATCATTCACCCAACATGGGGCTTGAACCTATGACCCTGTGATTAAGAGTCTCATGGTCTAACAACGGAGCTATCCAATCACCAACATCCGGTTGGCCACAGTCCCCCAACCCCTGGTCCGTAGGGGTGTGTTTGTTTCTGGATTCTGGTGAAAGGTCATATGGTTGAACCTGTTCACCTTTATGCAGTGCATCTGGAACCCTGGATTTCATTAAGAGTCCCTTGCAGTTCAGCCTGTAACATCCTGAACATTGTTTCACTAGCATCAGCCCTGGAATGAATGTTAGGACCATAGAATCAAAACATTATAGAGCTTGAAAGACCCTGAGGGTCATCTAGTTCAACTCCCTACAATGCAGGAATATCAAATTAGATCATACAGGACAGATAGCCCCCCCAACCTCCGCTTAAAAACCTCCCATGAAGGAGCCACCCCCAACCTCTTGTAGGAGTCTGTTCCACTGTCGAACAACTCTTAATCTCTTCCAGTGACAAGCTACCTTTATGTGAGCTGCTGCAAGGAGACATATCACTAGGTCTCTATGGACTAGTTTCATCTCTTCCTTGCAATCAACTGATAGTTCTTTCCCTTTTATTCTGCTATATATTAATGGACACTTTTCTTTTACACAGGGCTACAACAGACCAAAAGCATATATTGCAGCTCAAGGGCCTTTAAAATCAACAGCAGAAGATTTCTGGAGAATGATCTGGGAACATAATGTGGAAGTCATTGTAATGATAACTAACCTGGTGGAGAAAGGAAGGGTATAAACATTCTTTATAGCACATTTCTCTCTGTTAATCTAGTTAATGCACTGAGGTTGTAAACCTATACACTTTCATGAGAATTATTCTCATTGAACAAATTGGGACTTCTTTCTGAGAAAATATTCACAGTATTGTACTGCAAGATTCAATTCAATACTATGAATAATGGTACTAAGGGATGCAAATAATATACATATTCTTTGTATATAAATGACAAGTCTGAGCAGCCTGGGGACCTGGGATTAGCTGGTGGGGACAAAAAAATGTGTTTTCCCTCTCTCCTTGCCATATTATTGATTAAAAAATACTTCCAATGTATTCCTAACCATGTCTACTCAGGAGCAAGTCCAGCTGAATTCAGTGGGGCTTACTTCCAGATACATGGTGTTAGGATTGCAGTCTTCTTTATTTATTACACCCCACTTAATGTATGACATGATAAAACATTGTTTTAACACTATATATTCCTTTGGCTGTCAGAGAAAATGTGACCAATACTGGCCTGCTGATGGTAGTGAAGAATATGGAAACTTTCTAGTCACTCAAAAGAGCATTCATGTACTTGCCTATTACACTGTGAGGAATTTTACTATTAGGAATACCAAGGTGAAAAAGGTATGTGGCAGTACTAAATAGTAACTTTAATACAGGAAGAAATCAAAAGAGTTTTGTATACCATTGTGAGACACAATTGTTTTTCTTGTGCAAGGGAGTCAACGTACCAGTAAAATTCTCATTGGCCTCTGGGTTTAAAGTAAGCAGAGAAGTTCATTATATTATAATGATGTTCACAGGAAATTATTTTCTAGGGCTGCACCTGGAGCTCTCTTGGGCATTGCCCAAGACAGGGCTTTTTCAGTGGCAGCACCTCAGTTGCTGAACTTAGGGCCCCCACAATGTTAATATTCAGCCAATTTCTTTGCCTGCACATTTTGTCTTCTGGGGGTTCCGTCACTGTGAGAAGTGAGGTTACAGGGAACCAGGCAGAGGGCCTTCTTGGTAGTTGTGCCTGCCCTGTGGAAAGCCCACCAAATGTTAATGAAATAAACCAATATCTGACTTTTAGAAGACAACTGAAGGCAGACCTCAGTCTATAGGGAAGTTTTTAATGTTTGATGACTTACTGTGTTTTAATTTGTTGGAAGCCATCCAGATTGACTGAGGCAACCCAGTCAGATGGGCAGCATATGAATAAATTCATTGTTGTCATTATTACTACAGTTCTCTTATTATGCTGCTTTGTTATATCATGATCTAGTTTCTTAATTTTTAGATGTTTTGACTATTCGCTGTATTTTTTACGATGGCAGAAGGGTGGTATAGAGATAAAATTTACTCTCTATCATCCGTGTCCTGGTCCTCTCTATATAGATCATTTTATATATTCCTATCAGATGCAGTGGTTTTCTGTCTCTTCCCCAACATAGAATCTGAAAATTCATAGTTTGGGCAATTAAAAATAATGTTTGTATTTCTTTCTTTTTAAATATGCATTGCTCGCTAATTATTGTCGTTTTAGGGTTCCCAAAAAGGAAGGCCCTGTGGTCGTGTAGTTTCTCAGTATCACTATACTCAGTGGCCTGATATGGGTGTTCCTGAATACACCTTGCCCGTGCTCACCTTTGTCCGAAAGGCATCGTACGCTAAACGTCACGCTGTAGGACCAGTTGTGGTTCATTGCAGGTCTGTTGTTTTTACCAAAGCAATTACTGCTCACATTATTTGCAAGAATAAAAACTGAATGAATGTTTTCTGGACCTATCATAACCATAGCTGTCAACCTTTCCCTTTTCTTGTGAGGAATCCTATTCGGAATAAGGGAATTTCCCGCAAAAAAGGGGGGGAAGTTGACAGCTATGATCATAATGTCTCAAATCAAGAGCTTCCTACGAATACATGTAGATCTTCCATGTTCAGAATTGTTTCCTAGTATGAGTTCTGTAAGCATACCACTGAGCCTCTTGGGCTTGCCGATGGAAAGGTCTGCGGTTCGAATCCCCACAACCGAGTGAGCTCCTGTTGCTCTGTCCCAGCTCCTGCCAACCAAGCAGTTCGAAAGCATGCCAGTGCAAGTAGATAAATATGTACCACTGCGGTGGGAAGGTAAACGGTGTTTCCGTGCACTCTGGTTTCCGTCACCGTGTTCTTTGGCACCAGAAGCGGTTTATTCATGCTGGCCACATGACCCAGAAAGCTGTCTGTGGAGAAACGCCAGCTCCCTCGGCCTGAAAGCAAGATGAGCGCCACAGTCACCTTTGACTGGACTTAAACATCCAAGGGTCCTTTACCCTTTTTTACCTATACATAATACCAAACTTATTTAATCCACATCTGGCTGTGTTTCCATGAACGGATGGCTCTGGGCTGCTGCACTTTTGCTGTTCCTTAGATTCAGATTTATTAATTTTGTTTCCAATGCTTAACAGCGCTGGTGTTGGAAGGACGGGCACATACATAGTATTAGATAGTATGCTTCAGCAGATTCAGCACGAAGGGACTGTCAACATATTTGGATTCCTGAAGCACATACGGACGCAAAGGAACTATTTGGTGCAGACGGAGGTAAGAAAAAGTGTGTTCTTAGTGTCTCAAAACCTACAAGATTCTAAAACAGATCGAGAAACAAACTTACTAGAACTCTCTGGTACTAATTTAAACCGCAGCTTCCAAAAGACCAATAAAAAAAAATGTTGTTTACTGTTCTCTAACTTGAGGAAAAGTGCTTCCTAATTGCCAATGTATTGTTTCCATACATTATTTCTTTTCCGGTAAGCTTCTTACGAATTTTATAGTAATTTGGGAGAGTAGAAATAGGAGACGTTGGCATGTGGCTCTACCCTGGGAGTGGATCAAACTGCAGCACCTTCAGAGTCGATGCTTTTCAAATAGAATCAAAGAATTGTAGGGTTGGAACAGACTCCCAAGACTCCTCTAGTCCAACCGCCTGCAATGCAGGAATCTCAACACAGAATCAAAGGGATTAGCATAATTATTCATACTTGTGTACAAATAGTAAAGAAATTTGTATAACTGCTGAGAGCCTGAGGGTCCTTCTCCGTGCCTGCTCTCCACCTGGCCTGATAGGCTTCTTAAAGACTGCTGCTGCTGTCTGGGGTATTTTGGGGAAAAGTTTTGTGGGGAGTTTTTGCTGTTCTTATTGATATTAATTCTTTGTACTTTTATTTTTATGTGGAAATTGTTTGGTTTGGTTGTGTAGTTTTTATGTTTTTTGTTTATTTTTATGATTACTTTGCTATGGTTGTAATTATGTAAATCTTGTCATGTTGTAAGCCACCTTGAGCATTGTTTTAACTGTGGAAAGGCGGTATACAAATAAAATGATGATGATTATATTTGTATCGTGGGAATGACAGGTTTCTGCCTTTTGGATAATATTTGTACATCCTTAGCAAGATCTATTCTGGTTTTGGTGGTTAACCTGTACCATACGCAGGCAAAGGTAGCTGGCTTTTGGTCCACAATAACAACTAATAATACAACTGAAATGATTCGCTAATGTCTTTCTTTACTTTTTTTTTAATAGGAACAGTATGTCTTTATTCATGACGCACTTGTGGAGGCCATACTTAGCAAAGAAACAGAAGTACCTGAAAGCCACATTCATGCTTATGTTAATTCACTCTTAATACCTGGACCAATGGGGAATACAAGATTAGAGAAACAATTTAAGGTGAGATCCTTTTTATGTCATGGATTCAGGACAACCGATGCTGCACAAAAATGTCTATATAGCATTTGAATCGTAGGGCTGTTTTAATGAGTTCGATGATGGCCAACAGCCTGAAGCTAAAACTCACCTTTGAAGGAGCAGGTTCATAGTCCTGTTCTAGATTCAGCGCGGCCACTTGAGCCCCAGGCAGTTTCTATGGCAATGAGTCCAGCTATGACTTGTGACCCATCTATGGCTGTTCCTGGACTGGACGAGCCTGGCCACAGTACTGTACACTCTGGTAGCCTCCTATTTGGAATACTGTAATGCTCTTTGTAGGGGATGCAGGTGGCGCAATCCCTGCAACGGGGTGCCCAGAGTCATCCACGACTGGACCTAATGGTCAGGGGTACCTTTACCTTTACTTTTTTAATGCTCTTTGTGCTGTGTTTCCCTGAAAGACTGGCCAGAAAGTGCCGCTAGTGTAGAATTCAGCATCTGCACCATGCCATAGAACACCTATTATTCAGAGTTCTGCATGGCCGGGGATGCAAGTATTTATCAAAGCGCTTCTTATATCATCTGACTGAGGTTTTAAGATTGGTGGGGAAGACCCTTCTCTCTCACTAGTGGCTAGTTCCCTGGAGCCATGCCATGTCCCATTTTTATGGGATTCCAAGGCATTTGATGACTGAAATCTATTACCGTAGGATGTGTTGGTTTTGGATGTGCTGATCTGTTTTTGGAGGGTTTCATAACTAATTTTAATTATTGTATAATCATTGCAGCATGTTGAAAACAAAGACGTGATTCTAAAAGCTCCATTAATAAATATAATTAATTATGTAGTGGCTGAATTGGCAATATAAGTAATCCTATAAACTGGTAGGAGAGCTTGGGTCATTGGTTACTGTAGCCTAATAAACGTATGTAATCCTGGCCTGAACCACACTTGCATGTATATTTCTTGTGATCCACACAACTCAAACTCAATTCTTTTTCTTCATTTTGTCTTCAGCTTCTGAGCCAATCTAATATACAGCAGTGTGATTATTCTACTGCACTGAAACAGTGTAACAGAGAAAAGAACAGGACCTCGTCCATAATTCCTGGTAGGTTTGTTGAGAATACCTTGTTTGACTACAAAATTAAACCAATAAGCCACTTACGGTAAGCCTAATATCCTATATGTCACAGTGACCATCCATAAATGACACTGGGAACTTCAGAGGGAATAAATATTGCTTTGTTGCAGCTTCTACCTTTTGATATCTGTAGCTGAATGACTGACATGCTGTTTGGTGACCCAGATCAATTATGGTGTAGTTCCACATTTTATAAGTTTGCTTAGACCTGATTCAGCGTGTAGCCTGATGTATTGGTGGCTGATGAAAAAGACATGGTGTGGGTGTAGCACCATGTGGCAAGTTGTTTTTCAGAATTTGCTTCCTATACAGCTCAGACACTGTAATGTAAGTCATCATAAAGCCTCTTTGTTCATAGTTTGTGACAGTGTGATTCCAATAGTCACAACTGCATTGGGGAACAGTTCCACATGAATGGCGTTGCATGGGACTCTGCATAATCCTGATGGACCAGAAAGAACAGTACCGCTAAGACTAAGGTCCATAAATTTCTGGAGTGGTGCAGGAGCTGTTTTTCCAACACTTCATCCTGTGCCACTGCTGTAAGATTGAAAGCCTACAACAAGAGCAGGATAATTTACGTGGGCTCTTTGCCTTTCATCATTGCCCAGACAGAAAGGAGGAAAAGACCTGTGGCAATTCCCCTTCCTACACAATGACAGAGCAGCTGGGTAATGTCACTCCCTTGGCATTAAGTCAATGGTTCTCCCAGATCTCTTGATTTGAAGAAATACAGAATCTGTACAAATAGCAGGAATTTTCATGTATGCTAGAGAAAGTAAAATGGCTTTCGCATTTGTTTTACAGTGGAAAGATCTAGAGTTGGTATTTCATCATTGTCTGGTGAAGGCACAGACTACATCAATGCTTCCTATATTATGGTGAGAGTTTTTCTTCCGAAATTATACTGTAATTTGAAATCATCTGCGTATTTTTGCCAGCTTCCTGGAGAACGCTTGGGTGATTGCACTCTGCACATGGCTTTTGTGTGGACATGTGCTTGCACACAAGTAGAAGATAACATAAAAATGCTCCTGAATGTTTTTGATAACTGTGCCTACCCCTGTGTTTGCTAATTGCACTAATTTCTAGTTCTGACATAATTCTTTAGCGTTGCTATGCTAGCCAACAGTTATCAATGCCACCAAATCTCCAAAAAGAAAGAGATTGAGCATATCAGGGACATCGTTAATCTATAACTCCTCAATTTTGCATATGGTTTTCTAAGTGTAGAAAGGAGGAACATTCAATCCAGAAACAAGGCCTGTGTTGTGCTAGCCAGTTCCACTTGCCTGTAGTGCAGCTAAGTAAGATTAATATAAAAATGCATTATTTTTTCATCTGCTAAAGAATGAAACCTGAGAATATTTGTTTAGTGTAGGAAACACAGCTTCTAAACTAAGCTAGTGAAATCAAGGCTATGACCAGCTTGCATAATAAAATGTGTCTTCTATTTGCAGAGGAGTAATATTTATATGTCACCTGTAAGCTGAAAGGGCTCCTAGGAAGCTAAACAAACATATAAAAACAAGTTGGTAACTAAGCTGAAATTCTAGCTATGTCCTAGGATGATGCCATGAAGAGAAAAACTCATAACTTTCTATGTGTATAACTGACGTGGAAAAACCTAGCATGGGTTTAAACATCATCTTATATTTGTGAGAAGTAGACTGAGTTATTATTACTTCTTGAAAGGAACAGGGTAACCTCACTGAATGTGTTTGTTTTGCAGGGTTATTATCAAAGTAATGAATACATTATTACCCAGCATCCTCTACTACACACTATCAAAGATTTCTGGAGAATGATATGGGACCACAATGCTCAGATAATTGTCATGCTTCCAGATAGTCAGAATATGGTAAGACTATATTAAAAAATTAAATACTTCAGCAAGAAACATAGAACATGAGATTTCCTCTTTTCTTATAGTTACCATTCATCAAGTAATTATTTTGACATTAAGAATATGAAAATAAAGAGGTAGTTGGTGATTAATGGTTTAATTTCTGTGCTGTGAGAATATTCTCAAAGCAGTGATAATTCTAATAAGGAACCAATATAAAAATGTAGGAATTCTGAAGACTTTAGACCTAAACTGTGTGTGTTCTGGGCATCCATAGGAATAGCTATGGATTGGAAAGTCATTACTTCGCATGCAAGGATGACTTGATTTTTTAAAAAAAGTGAAATGGGGAGTTTTGTGAAAAAATGGGAAGACCATGGTTTTAGCATAACATTACTTGCATATTTAATAATTTCAGTTAAGTTTAAGTAAGGCCTACACATCATTAGCACTATGTATTTATTTATTTATTGCTTCACAAAACAACTGGATATAGCTTTAGTTTATAACTAATTTGGAGTTTGTTTTGTAGCATGTTTTTTCCCCCAGCCAGAACTAAGTTCTGGCACCTCTCAGGTGGGTTCCATTGCCCACCAACAAGGAGGTGTTCATGGTGAACATCTAGCATCTCTTTTCTAGAAAAAATAGCACTGTTTAGAAGTGATTCTTTTTCTTTTAGCAGGCTGAAGATGAATTTGTATACTGGCCAAACAAAGAAGACCCTATAAATTGTGAGAGCTTTAAAGTCAGCCTGATTTCTGAAGAACACAAATGCTTGTCAAATGAAGAGAAGCTTATAATCCAGGATTTCATTTTAGAAGCTACACAGGTACTCTTGATACCATGCCTTATAGCTGGAGACTAAATGACTAAACAAGAAAACTGTGATCTGAATTGCTAACTAAAAAACATACCCCCAGAGTAAATTGCAGAGTTAATTCCCCCCCAAAAAAGTAAACAAACCAAAAAAACACACACCCAAACACATTTTTTTTGTTTTCATGAGGGACTTCAAATATTTTGCAGTAAGGTGTGTGTATGTAAAGCATGCTATAGGGGTTTCTGCTAATCAAATAATCCTATGATGAAAAAGTTGATATTTCTAACTTGTCAGATTGGCTTTTACAGTATCTCTATATTATTGTAATTGCAAAAGGCACAATAATACTATCCATTTCAGTCTTCAACCCTCCCAAGGATTATATTGCTAGCAACTTTGCTATTCAGGATTATGCTATTATGAAGATACATATTCCTTGATTTGGATTATCAGTCCAAACAAACCAAGAAATAAAAAGAATCCATTCTGCTCATGGCAATTGCCACCCCCACCTCTTTTTTATGGGCCATTGGCCTACAGGTGAGGGAGAGGGGAACCCACGAGCAGACACACAGATTGACATCTTTGAAAGCATAAGATCATGAGACCTGAAAGATGAATATGTGACAGCTGGCTCAATACATGCCTTTTTAATCAATAAATGCACAGAACAAGAATCAGTTGAAGGTATGAATTCTGTGTCTTTTTTTTCTTCTACTTAGGATGATTATGTGCTTGAAGTGAGGCATTTTCAGTGTCCGAAATGGCCAAATCCAGACAGTCCTATTAGTAAAACATTTGAACTCATAAATGTCATCAAAGAAGAAACTTCTAACAGAGATGGACCCATGATTGTGCATGATGAGTAAGTATTGACCTGCTGAGGTTGCTGAAATCCTATTACAGTGGTACCTCTGGTTAAGAACTTAATTCGTTCCAGAGGTCCGTTCTTAACCTGAGGTACCACTTTAGCTAATGGGGCCTCCTGCTGCTGCCGCCATGTGATTTCAGTTCTCACCCTGAGGGAAAGTTCTTAACCCGAGGTACTACTTCCGGGTTAGCAGAGTTTGTAACCCGAAGTGTTTGTAACCTGAGGTAGCACTGTATCTCTCTGTGTGTTTCACACAGCGACTGCAGATTTACCAAACCTATATTTTTGGGTGACAGAAACACCCAAATGTTATATTCTTTATAAAACTATATACTCAGCATGATGTTAAACCATGCCTTCCTGGTTCAGATCCAGAAGTCTTCTCAGCTCCAATAGACACATTTCATCACTGCTGGTCATAAGACCTTGTATGGAGAATATTTAAAGGCATTCCCTCTCTAGGTAAAAAAGGAAGGTGTGCAAAATGTATACATTACGACAAATAGATGCAAACACTAGTTGTAAGATATATTCTTATTTATAAATTAACATGTTTTAGTGGTCAGATTTGCACCATTGTTTAGGAAATAAATCAAGTCTCTCTTTTTCTTGCTTACCTTATCTAAGTGTAGAAAATGACTATTTCTGCATGTGTATTTTGTATTTTTTTTCCCCTCAAAGGCATGGAGGAGTGACAGCGGGTACCTTCTGTGCATTAACAACGCTAATGCATCAGCTAGAAAATGAAAACTGTGTGGATGTTTATCACGTAGCTAAGATGATAAATCTGATGAGGCCTGGAGTCTTCACAGACATTGTAAGTAAATAAATATCTGCACAATTTTCTTATGTGTTACAAAATTCCCATCAAGGAAACAATCACATTATATGCTTTTTATTTTTACTTACCACTGTATTACATTTGTATCCCACCTCTCCTCCAAAGAGCTCATGGGTGTGAGGTACACGGTTCTTTTTTCCATATTTTATCCTCACGAAAACTCTGAGGTAGGTTAGGCTGAGAGATTTTGATTGACTCAGGAGCCCAGGGTTCAAATCCTAGCTATGAAGTTTGCTAAGTTCAACGCTCTAACCACCACATAATGGCTCTGTAAAAAATAGGGTTAAAACTATGGCCATTGAGTGTTACATAATTCCTCAGGTAATATGAAGAATTACATAAAGGTTGGATATATACTTCAGCAGCTACCATCTTATTTTGCTTTGCTAGCCAGCCTTCCGGTATAGCATTTAATGACTCGGAAAGGTGTTTTAAGGTCCCCATGCCCTTCTAATTCAGGGAAACATTCTTAAACCACTCTTCCTTGCCACAGCAATGCAGTCAGTTACACAGAGGTTAAACTACAACATGTCTAGTAAAGCAGCAGGAATAAAATATCTGGTATCACAGAGACTAATATCTAGCAAGGGCCTGTTCAAAATTCGTAAGGCGTTTCTGCCAGTCATATCTCAGATGAGAAGGAATTGCATAACTGAGGCATCCTCTGAAAAGGCTTTCCATAATGGTTTTTGTGTGTGTGTTTCTGCACAATTTGGGGTTCCCTGAGCACCCCAATCTCTCTCTCAGACAATATGTTTCTGAATGTCAGTTGCTGGAAACCTCAGGAAGGAGAGTTGTCATGTAGAGTGGTTCCTTGGAAGTCAAACGGGATCCGTTCCGGAAGTCCGTTCGACGTAAGCCGCGTCGGACGTTGAGGTTCCAAAGAACGTTCGCAAACCAGAACACTCACTTCCGGGTTTGAGGCGTTAGGGGTTTCCCACACAGGCTGGCCAATGTGAGAGCAGAATACTGGCCTGATCCAGCAGGCTCTCGTTATGTTCACCCTATTTTGGCTACAATACGACCCCCACTCGTCAGCTGAGCTTGCAAATGGGGTGTGATTCTTATTGTTCGGACCAACCACACTAACCTTCTACTTTACCCCACCCCCTTTTAGGACCAGTATCAGTTTCTCTACAAAACTATTCTCAGTCTTGTTAGCTCAAGGCAAGAAGAAAACCCTTCAGTATCTATAGACAGTAATGGTTCAGCTTTACCAGACGGCAACGCAGCAGAAAGCTTGGAATCTTTAGTTTGACAGAACATGGCAATGGTTATCAGGAGCTGGAAATTTCACTACTGTTGCTTTTAATTTTTAAAAATTGTGTGGGGCAGTGAGGGTGAGAGAAACATCCAGCTATTAGATAATCTTTTGATTTCCCTTGTTCAAAAGAAACTGTTGTTACAAATGGCTCTATTACTGAACTTATATCATTAACTATGTGTGCCTTTTTGAAAGACTCGTAATGCATTTTGTTATGTTTGGACTAATTTGATTGAACTATACTGTGTTTCTAAGAATGAAACTGTGGTCTCTTTTACAGTAATAGTTTCTAATTTCTTTTAAATTATTATTTTTTAAATCATAACTATAGATGCTAAGGTTCCCAGGAACAAATGTCATGTTTCAGTATCCCATTTACTTGCTGTTATTTATAGGATTCCTTACATTTGCTAGAAATCTAACTTTTAATATGGTAGAATGTAAATATAATTCTCTTCTCTGTAATATTCAACATTTTAAAACTTTTGGTAGGCATTTAGAATAGCTGATACTTACTGTAAATATTTCTAGAGTGGATTCCATGGACCAAATTTATATTTATAATTGTAGATTTTTATATTTTACTACAAAGTCAGTTTTCTAGTTCTGTGTAATTGCATTGTTAAAATGATGTAGTTCAGTACCTGTTTTTAATTTTAACAAAAAAAAAAAAACACTTCTGATATATTATCCCATGCATCCTAAGTGAGTAACCATATCTCTGCATGCAGTTTTAACTTTTGTGGGAAATTGAAATATACTTGTTTTGGAATAAGAAGTTTCTATGAGAATAACATCTGTACTCAGCATTGTTTAAAGTGTTTT
Organism: Darevskia nairensis; assembly: GCA_034642065.1. Classification (NCBI taxonomy): domain Eukaryota; kingdom Metazoa; phylum Chordata; class Lepidosauria; order Squamata; family Lacertidae; genus Darevskia; species Darevskia nairensis. The sequence goes on from JAWWNI010000891.1 coordinate 17,892, forward strand.
TATCCAAGGCATTGCAAAAATAAATATCAATATTCCAACTACTGTAAATATATATGTGCTTTAAACAAGATCTGCCTCATCGGTGCTGAACATCCACTATTGCAACATCAAGTTTCACTCCCAGGGGGGTGTCTGTTCATTTTTTTCAAGGGCAGAATAGATTTCAGTGGGGAGTGGGAGGCAGGGTAAAAAAAAAAACATCAGTAAATATATTAAATACTACAGACCCCCTTACCACAATTAAAACCAATGGGAGCAGGACATGAATTAAACCATACCCAATGGTGTAAACCGCCATTTATATCCATCTCAGCCAAAAGAAGAGAACTCACCACAGAAACTGGCACAGATACACCCAGGAAATTCATCTAAATGCTGGAGAGGCACAAACGTCTACATGTGGTGGAAATGCCCAAAAGTCCGACCCTTCTGGATATCAGTGCTGCAGGAAATTTCCAAAATAACAAAACAGCTAATAGAAGCAACTCCAGAACTCGCCCTATTAAATATCTTTCAGGACAATGACGCACATGCACATGAGTGCATAAGTCACTCTCAACTGCTAGAAGTATCACAACTAGACACTGGAAGGACCTATCAGGAGCGCACATAGACCACTGATACCAAAACATACCGTATGGGAAACCACCCTACTAGAAAAGTTAACCAACAAACTCAAAGCAGCACAGAGGACAAGCTATGGAGGATGCCTTCACCCTAGTGTGGTTCCCCTGGATTACATCCACAGGACAATGGCCTGTCCCCTCCAACAGCATACGAATCAATATGGCTCACCTGACCCAACAACCTAGCCCACCTCCCTCACACAAATAAGCCACACCACAATCAACTAAACACAACCAACCAAGCTCGGGAACCCCTAACCTCATCAATAAAAATAAATACACAAACAAAGGACCTAACCCATGTGATGCTGACACTATGAATAGGCAACAGAAAAATATCCCCCTCCCCAACTGCAAGATGACTATGACAAAAATGTCTCTCACCAAACTGTAAAAAAAAAAAAGACTACAAATTGAAAGCGGAGACAATAGATGTACCATTCCTCATTTATCTGTTTGCTTTGTAACACACACAAAAATCCAATTTAAATGATTTTTTAAAAATTAAAAAGCACGAGAAATTTTGAAAGGTTGTCACCAACTGCGAAAGCAAAAACACACCAATAGTGTATTTTCTGAACACTGTGTGGATACACCTGTATACCTCTTAATAACAAGAGAGGTGCTCCCGATAGATCAGCACACGTGATCAGAAACACTAGATCTTTCCATGTATGCCCTTTTCCTAAATGGCACACTATCCACTGCTCTGATCGCTTGCTAAACGGATGTCGTACACTGACAGCTTTAGCAGTTGCAGTCACCTTTCAGGAGGTCCAGTAAAACACCAGGGGTTGAACTCGCAGAAAAGGCAACCAGTGCTGTCGCTGTTTATTGTTACAAAGTGCATGCCTGCTGCTACCTCAGGGATCACTCCAGACCAGGGGTCAGCAACCTTTTTCAGCCATGGGCCGGTCCACCGTCCCTCAGACCATGTGGTGGGCTGGACTATATTGTGTGTGGGGGGGAAATATGAACAAATTCCTATGCCCCACAAACAACCCAGAGATGCATTTTAAAGAAAAGGACACATTCTACTCATGTAAAAACACGCTTATTCCCGGACTGTCTGCGGGCCGCATTTAGAAGGCGATTGGGCTGCACCCGGCCCCCGGGCCTTAGGTTGCCTACCCCTGCTCCAGTCTGAGCAGCTACCGCACAAGACACTGAGCTGCCTTCAAAAAGAAAGTAAATCAAAATTTGCATTTAAAGTACATACCGGAGGGGAGGGACGCTTTTATGTTCCAGATGCATGGCCTAAAAAGGCAAAACAATTTTCACTGGGACAGTTCATCCTGCCCCCTTATTTCTTCCAAAACAAGCACTGAGCATAAGCAGCCCCAATAATTCTTCTTCATAATATCCCTGGGGATGTAAGTGCCACAGGGTTAATTTTGATCTTATGGCTGCTTCTATAACCCCATTTCCTAATCCTCTTTCCTTCTATTTTCTCTCCCACCCCATAATCCTAGGGCACAGAGCAATTCAGATAATCAATGAGGATATAATGATCTTGTGCACCACTTATTTGACCCAGGAAAATCAACCTGGTTGTGAACTACGGTAAAGTTGCAATCCTAAAATCACTTACTATGGAGCAAATGCCCTCTGTTAGAATGTTACACTAAGATAGCCACCTTTACGCAAAACTTCGTTGAAGGAGCGTTATTTTAAGTAAATAAATAAACAAAACAAATCAAGGAATTGTCTGCTGCTTGCAAGGTTTCCTTCCATCAACATCTGTAATCACATTCATCATTTTAGCATGCTGACTAGTTATTTAAACATAAGTCCTTGGAATAATCTCTTTAGCAACACATTGGGTTTTGATCTGGGGCAAAAAGGAATAAGGAATCTTTCATAATCTTCAACTTGTCCTGGATTATTCATTTTAATAAATGTGCATCGGTTCCTAAATTGAGCTAGCAAACAGTCTCAGACAAAAATGACATATTCTAATTAATTTTTATTGTAATCCATGCTGCAGACTCAAAAGATACAGAGCCTACTTCGGTAAACTGGGTCAAGTGTGGAAAAAGATGCTGTTTCACTTATTGCAAGTCTCCCAATACATCCTTAACTAGCGATGCCTATTTAACTTTTGTTTGCCTTTCTCAGACTACAAAAAATGCAAACTTGACAATAGCTACCTAGTTAGTACGAACATAGGACAGGACAGCATCAAAGTAACAACAAAAATGGAAAACCAGGAAGTGAACTTGATACGGGTGCCAGGAAAAGATTTATCCAGGTTGCAATCCCACACTTATTTGGGAGTAAACTCTGCAGAATTTAGTGGTGCTCACTTCTGAGTAAAGCTGCATGGGATCGCATTTGCCTAACACATTTCAAAAGCACAGTCATCTAGGAAAATCAACATGAGGTCACTACCAACATTTTGTAATGCCCCTTTTAACTTCAATGAGAGTTTGTTTTGAAATTGTCGCCATTTAACCATTTGACAAAATGTTGTCTGTTTTCTTACATTGATTCTCTTATTGTACTACAGCTCGTCACCCGACAGGCATCCTGGGCTCAGCTACAGAACTGCAAATAAAACATTTTACATGTGTTGTAAAGTGCAATATACAAATGTGACACTAGATGGCGAGACTGAGCTATGCAAAATTCAATGCATTTTTCAAAACGTTTTTTTAAAAAGCATTTTCACAGCGTTTTTCATATGTTGATTCCACCCCTGTCAAAATGTGATGGGCAACTTAATAGGTGCTTTTCTTTGCAGAGGTTTGAGATAAAGAATATAAGAATCTGGCTAGATCCACCTAAATCGGCTTCCTACCAGGTCAACCAAATGCCTCCAGATAACCTACGAACCACCAGTATTCACAGCTATGATTCCTGGAGGTTACATAGCACCTTGACTACTAGCAGAATAACAAATCTAGCCATTGAAAGGAGACTCACATTTTCACACACACACATGTGCTTTTCTACAACAAAACAACCTTCACCCCTAAACTACATTTTTCCACACATGCTAAACAAATTTCATTTACCCAAGAAGCTGAAAATAAACTCCCAGAAAGATATTCCACTACCTCACTAACCTTAATGTGCACAGCTCAAAACAATCAACAAAGGTAAAACTGACAAGATTCACACACCAACAGCATGTAAGGCCAGGGCTGCCAACCCATGGCACCCACAAAGGCTTATTGGTGCCCTGGGCAGATGCCAAAGATTCTGAGCTTTCATTTTTTAAAACAATTAAGTCTGTAGCCCAGGCATAGGCAAACTCCAGCCCGCCAGATGTTTTGGCCTACAACTCCCATGATCCCTAGCTAACAGGACCAGTGGTCAGGGATGATGGGAATTGTAGTCCCAAACATCTGGAGAGCCAGAGTTTGCCTATGCCTGCTCTAGCCCTTCTAGAAAGTTATGGTGCAACCTTCGAAGCGATTTCTGTGAAGTGAGTTTGGTGTTACCACCTCGTAAACTTTTCTTGGTTCTGAGAAGCACTCTGATAGACAGCAGCAGCATCAGTGTGAGTGAAATTGATATTGTGTGATCGCTGCAATCGGAAGAGCAGAACTTGGCTAACTTACCATGGTAAACAGATTGTCGGGGGTGACTCTCTAACTTTGTGTTATGCCACCACCACCTGCTATAGCAACTATTTTGTGACTGGGGCCCCCGGTACTCTCTCAGAATTTGAAATGTGTGCATTTCAAATAAGTTCCTGGCCCCTGTGAACCCTCTAGAACGTTGTGCAGCTGGCTTACACATACAGAACTACAAAGGGGCCCTGAAGATTAAATGTATCTTGCACTCAACACAGCTTTGATCCACGTGAAAGGAGGCAAGTATAAATGAAAGTCAAAAGTTTTTAATTGAGAACGGCATCGCAGAAGCAGCACGGGATTTACCCAAACCCAATACAGCACATAAAAATACATTTTGCCCTCGGTAAGAAAAGGATCCCAAAAAGTATTCTGAAAAGAAATGCACAAACTTTTTCCGTGATCCGAGCTCTAAGTTTCACGATTTCATCTGTCCCTTTCCAGAGCTGCAAACTGAAAGTATTAAAAGCCATATAAAAGGAGAGTTTCCATGAAAAGAAACTTCTTGCCTGGGGGAGTTGGACGAGTAGTGGGGAAGAGGACATGCATTGGGTTTTTAATTCTAAAATAAAAGTCATAAACAGCCTATTAGAACTTAAGGCTGTCCAATTACTAAAAAACACACACCCAAAAACAGAAGGGATGCTTCCATGCTGCTGGGGGGGGGGCTTTTTGTGCCCCACATTGAGGGAGAAAGTGAGAGCCCCAAAGGTAGCAAACCCAACTATGGCAAGAAGACTGAAAAGGACACCCAGCCTGCACAGGGTTTGTGTGTTCCCTTCATCAGTGTTGGCACTGGAAATGTGGTATTTCACAGAGTAAACTGAAAAGAAGCCATCTTCCCCTCAGTCAACCCTCCAAGCTGCTCATGAGGGCTGAATCCAGCCAGCAGCTGAGCTGGTGTGGTATACAAACTCCACCACAGCAGTCGGACTGGGTGAGCACTAAAACCAGTTGAACTTATTTCTTCCTCACGTTTCTTGCAGCACATTCCTGTACGCAGACATATTCCGCAAGAATACAGGCAGATGACTTAAGTTAATACCTTCTTGGTTGCTCTCGAACAGACCTTTCTTTACCGTAAGGAAGTTAGAGGATTGTGAGGCATAACTTACCCTTCATTCAAACATGTGGCAAGAGGTTTCTAGGCTGGCAGCCCCGATTCGAACACAGAACATGTATAGTAAGAATTGAAATGAAACAGTTTCATTGCTCTCCTAGTAAATCATTTTCACTCTACCACTTTCCTACGGCTTCTTCTCCATGACAACTACCTGCTTTTGACAACGGTTATTTCAGTTTATAGTTCATTTCCTCGGTTCATTTTGTCCAAAAGAAACAGGAGTTTTATAACAAAACTAGCGCTCCATCTACATTTTCAACTCGTTACCGAAGAGATCGTGCCAGAGGTGACAATATTTTTTGGCAATTCACCCTCGAGAGAGATGTCTGACAAATCCAGAGTACCAGAAGGAAAATCTTTTTAGCAAGTTAGTTTCAACTTGAAAATGAAACAATAGCATGGTTCACATGTAATGGCGAACTGCAATAATGAAGACAAGCCATAAGGAGTCTTGGGCTCCCATGCTTCCCCAACCTACACTTTAGTTTTTATATCTGAACCCTGAACTGTGTTTTATCTTAATCATAAAAGGTAAAGGGTCCAGTCGTGAACGACTCTGGGGCTGCGGCGCTCATCTCGCTTTATTGGCCGAGGGAGCCGGCGTAGCTTCCGGGTCATGTGGCCAGCATGACTAAGCCGCTTCTGGCGAAACCAGAGCAGCGCACGGAAACGCTGTTTACCTTCCCCCACCGGAGCGGTACTTATTTATCTACTTGCACTTTGAAGTGCTTTCAAACTGCTAGGTTGGCAGGAGCAGGGACCGAGCAACGGGAGCTCACCCCGTTGCGGGGATTTGAACCGCCGACCTTCTGATTGGCAAGCCCTAGGCTCTGTGGTTTAGACCACAGCACCACCCGCATCCCATCTTAATCATAGTTGGTGAAAATAAGGCCGCTTCAAGAACTATAGCTTGACTAAGCGTGGTTCAGACTAAGCACTCAATCTAGGTCTGGGCAACATGGAAAGCTGCAGATATAGTCTTAAGTCTGCGTCAGAAATGAAATGTTTCCAAACTCTCCTTCAGGACTGCATTGCAGGAAGAGAATTGAAACCCAAGACTCACTGTGGCTCATACTTGTAGTGCTAACCCATAAGTTTAGCATTTCATGCAAAAGACAGCCACTGAGTTTCAGAAGCCAAATTCCATATGATAACAAGTCGTGTGATGCATTCCATGCATCCCCGGTGCTTACAATGAAAACATACCAGAGCAGTTGGGCTCTCTATGACCTTATTTTTTCCAGGAAGTAAATGACCTTTTATTCATTTCTCGAGGCAAAGGCATTGGATGCCTGACTGTATCCGGAATGTCTCCATTTAAAACTACCAGATATGAGTGATATAAGGCAGAGAAATGGTCATAGTTAACAAGCCCAGTATGCCAAAATGTCCTATTATTGTTTTGGGCGAGGTTGATTGGCAACTGCAGAACAAGAACACTTGGGCGTTTCTCTCGAAAGGCAAGTATATACAGTCCAAAAACATCATCTAAAATATTGTTGTTCCTCACAAGCATGAAGCAAGTAAAGATATTAGAGGCACAACGTAACAGCTTAACAGAATATATAATATAGAGAAACTAAAAGCCTGTAGCAAGCATACAAGCTGCAATGCACTGTCTTTCCATAGCTTAGGTCCGTTTTGGATATTAACCAGGAGATTGAAGCATGGTTTCAAACAATACAAAATTTGGCAGATGTGAAACTGTGTTTGATGTAGGGTACAGAGAATGCTATTTACCAAGATCTCACATCAAATACGTTACTAAAGTGTTTTAAACAATCGTGTTCTTTCCCAATACATACAAAAATACTGTTGATTTTCTAAGCACTATAGTGCAAATTAAAATGAGTTTCCACTTTTATAAGCCCCCTTCAGGTATCACGATCAGGTTAAAGTAAACCCTTAGGTGGGGCGAATGAAGACTAATATACTAGTTCCACCCTCGTGGTTGTTATACTTGTCACCTTCCAGTTTGTGGAAGGTGACGGTCTGAAGCAAATTTGTGAAGGCACCTCAAATTTTAGTACCCGGCAAAGTTAGGAGGTCGCAGAAGTTATCCTCCTCCTGCCCCCCACATTTACTTTAACCTAACTGGAACGCCTGATGAGGAGGGAGAGAGAGAGAGAGAGAGAGAGAGCGCAACTCCCATGGCTATGTCTGCCATGAAAGGATTTTCAGACCATTGGTCTATGTGACCCTTTATCTTCTGTCTGGAAAAAGGTCTTCAGTCCTAGGCACAGGCCTTTCTTGTTCTTTCTCCCAAAGATCCTTTTACGTGGAGATGCCAGGGCTGAGCTATGGCCTCTGCAAACCTCATGATGGGATCCATGTAGGGTACAGATGCATGCGGTTCCAACACACATCTGGCTCCAGGGCCATCAGGCAAGTAGGAACTCTTGAGGTACTTATTTGTGGGAGGGCTGCCCCGTGTACATTCTGAGAAGGCCGAGGACAAATAAAATGACTGCTATTTTGTGGGAAACAACACCTTCTGGACTTTTAAGCAGAAGCTCTTCATAGTATGTATCAGGATGATGAACAGAATGGGGAAAGCAACAAATATTACAATTTCCTTCTTGTCACATATTCGGGGTCAATGTTCCGTTTAAAAAATGAAGCCTTGAACTCACTACATTCAGCAATGTTGCAGCATCTAGGATATGAGTAAAAACATTTTGGCATCGTTTGAAGAGCCCTGTGCTCCTCTGCTATGACTGAACACCTGTCCTCCACCTGGAAGCTTTACAAATCACCCTTGCAGGGCAACCTGCTCAGAAGTAAGCCAAACTGAATTACATGGGATTTGCTTCCAGGTCAAGAGGGGATTGAATCCCAGTCTGCAATAAAAAGGTATGCAGTACAGCACAACTCACCCGGAATTTCTCTTGTCGAAGTTTCACTGAAACAGGCTGGCACTGCACACAAGAGAACTGTACTGCTGTTGCGAAGCTGCTATTCATTTCAATGGGCTCTGGACAGGGGAGACTCCCAGGGGAATCGTGCCTACGGACAACTATTTTTAGGCTTCAAAATGTGCGTGCAAAACTACAGGCTGGAAAAAAGGATAGAAAATATGTCTCCTTTATTGTTTGATAACGCTCTGGGTACTGTAGGTAATTCCTTCAGCTCGAACACGTTCAAGTATTGGTCCATAAATATTCTTGGTTAATGGGATGACCATGCCTTTGATGTCAATTTCTCCTGGAATATAAAAGAGAAAAATGTCACTGTTGTCATTAATTAAATCTGTATACCACCCGTCAGCTGAAGATCACAGGGCAATTCGCAACCTAAAACTTCATAATACATAATGAAACAAAAGCAGAAGCAAAACAAACCAATAACCTCCTTCCACAAATACATTTAAAATGCCATGGTATGTTAATCAGCCTGGTTGAAGAGAAACATTTTCACCTGGCACCTAAAGCTATGTAATAAAGGCACCAGGCAAGCCTCCTTGAGGAGAGCATTCCACAAATGGGGGGGCCAACCCAGAAAAGGCCGTTCCTGTGTTGCCCCCCTCCAGACCTCTTGTATTTGATCAACACTTCTTTAAAGGAGATATAGAGAAAAAACCATTTATTTTAAAACATTACAGTGCAATCCTAACCACGTTTTCTTAGAAGTATGTCCTATTTAATTCAACGGGGGCCGGGTAAGTGGGGTGACAAGGATTGCAGCCTCAGTAAAACGAAGCCCTGACACTCTGCTCAGAGTGGAACAGCGAAATTATATGCGCTTATAGCAGCCTTCCCCAATGTGGGGTGCTTCAACAGTTGTTGGACTCCAACTCATATCAGCCCCAGTCAGCATGTCCAAGAGACAGGGATAACTGGAGATGCAGTCCAACAGCATCTGAAAAGGTTCAGTTGGGGGAAACTGGGCACAAGTGATCTAAAAAAGTAAAGGGACCCCTGACCATTAGGTCCAGTCGTGTCCGACTCTGGGGTTGCAGCGCTAGGGCTTGCTGATCAGAAGGTCGGCGGTTCAAATCCCTGCGACGAGGTGAGCTCCCGTTGCTCGGTCCCAGCTCCTGCCAACCTAGCGGTTCGAAAGCACGTCAAAGTGCAAGTAGATAAATAGGTACCGCTCCGGCGGGAAGGTAAACGGCGTTTCCGTGCGCTGCTCTGGTTCGCCAGAAGCGGCTTAGTCATGCTGGCCACATGACCCGGAAGCTGTACGCCGGCTCCCTTGGCCAGTAAAGCGAGATGAGGGGACCCTGCGCAAAATCTTGTGAGGTCCCTCCTCTTTGGCAGGCAGCAATACTCTGAGCAAAGCTACAAGGAGTTCCATACGGCAGAGTTTACCTGCACTTTATATTATTAATTATTGCAATGAACCGCTTTCCTCACATAAATTTCCCCAAACACCTTACAAAAACAGTACGAACGCTAAAATCAATTATAACAAACACAAACACACTTCTCTGCAGAGTGCTAAGGGGTGTGGGGGTCCGGGACACATAACAACATTGGGTCCTGCTGGGTGCTGGGACCCTGACATTGGCCCAAGTATGTGACATGATGGCTCACACGGGTGATAAGGTACTTAGCACACAAAACTGTGGCGAATGTGAGGACAACAATGAACTGCATGACCACAGAATCACTGTGATGAGCTTAAGATTTATAATTCACACTTATAAATGAGCAGTGGGGTGTTTTCTTTGGTGGGGGGATAAAAAAGTGCTGGAAGTCTTATCTATCTCAATTTTGCTAGCACAAAATGGGGAGCAAAAAAACGGAGGAGTCAGTGCTCCATACTGGGTGAGTGTTGTCATGTACAAACACACACACACACACAAAAAGCCCCACAAGTGATTATTAACAGGGATTTTAATAATAACGATGCAGCCTTCTAAGAATGATTTCAGTACCCATTGGCTAAAACAATACTTGCACATTTGAAGACTACTTTAAAGAACCACACATCCCAGGTGCACCACACAACTTAGAAAGACCCGTATGTACCGTCGAGAACCATCTTTGCTGCGATAGCAGTCGGGTACCCTACAGTCTTAGCCATTGCAGAATATCCTTTATCGTCTCCATACACCACAAGATTGACATATTTGTCTTCCAAATGACCGGATGGATGTTTGATTCCTATTTCATTCCTCATGACTATCATATCGCGCTCTCCAGGACCTAAGGGAAAGACAGAAATATGTTGCTCTTTCGGTTGTCAGAAAAGATGAACAAGCTGTAGCTTTTCAAATGAAAACACACGAATTGTGCCGGAGGGAAGCTGCGGGGGGGGGGGAGCATTATATTATAAGCATGTAATATTTGCTTTCAATGTTTTTGGATTGTCTTCAATCTATTTTTCTTCCTTTTTTGTTGTTGTTGGGTTTTTTTCCCTGTACTACTTACTTAAACAAAATAAATAAAATTTGGAGGGGGGGGACACAGTGACATGGGATTTTAGTTTACCGTATTTTTTGCTCCATAACGCGCACTTTTTTCCTTCTAAAAAGAAAGGGGGAAAGTCTGTGCGCGTTATGGAGCGAATGCATGGTCCCTGGAGCTGAATGGCCCAGGGACCAAAAGAAGATCGAGCTTTTTCTTTTACAAAGAGAGAAGGGGGTGTTGAAAGGCTGCCGCTTTACAGCTGATCAGCAAGAGATCGGGAAGAGAGATAAGGTCCTCCTGCAGAGGAGGCTGTTGGTTTCCCCAGCGACATGTGACTGGCTGATTAGATTATCTGTTTGGAAACTGTAGAAAGGGCTTTGAGCTCATCCTTTTGCAACTGGGGCTTTTCTTTGCAAAAGCAGCAGCACAACAACTTTGAGCTGCTCCTTTTGCAGATGGGTCTTTTCTCCTTTGCAAAAGCAGCAGCACAACAACTTTGAGCTGCTCCTTTTGCAGATGGGTCTTTTCTCCTTTGCAAAAGCAGCAGCACAACAACTTTGAGCTGCTCCTTTTGCAAATGTGTCTTTTCTCCTTTGCAAAAGCAGCAGCACAACAACTTTGAGCTGCTTCTTTTGCAAATGGCTTTCCCCCTTTCCTCCTCAAAAAAACTAGGTGCGCGTTATGGTCCGGTGCGCGTTATGGAGCGAAAAATACGGTAAGTTATTGGGCAAAATTTAGGCCACAACTTTATTGAATACAGAATGTGAGTGGTATTGGCTTAAGCACTGGAATCATCCAAACTATATCAGACTCCCAATTCGCATCGCAGGGAATCTGATAAAAGGGTGAAACACCAACAGAGGGAGCCCCGCCGATGCGAACCGACTCGAGCTCACCCCCCCCGGTGCCCCTGTGGGGTCCTGGTATGGCCCTAGCCCCTACCGCGGGGTTTCGGACAAGACCCAGACCAACCCCCGATTCCTTTAACGGAATACCCTTGAGCATGGAGGGGCAGGTGATGACCACACCTCCCCTCCCCACACATTGCTGATCCAATGCCTAACCGCCAAACCTTACAATGCTGTGACAATTGCTACGTGGTAGGCGAAAACCAAATGCCAATCTGCCAGATGGAAAAAATCCCTACCAGGCCCCCATTGCAAAACAGGCGACCAGCAACGTCCATAGCAAGGCCAACTTGCTATGGGTGGCGGGTGGGCGGGTGATCCGCTGCACGAAGGCAAAGAGGTCCAGGAAACATCGCGCAGGAGTTAAATAATGTTTTGCAGCCACCCCGCAAGCCAAGCCATTGGCTTTAGGGAGCAAATGACCATGAAACGACCAACCGGAGTGGAGCAGGGAATAGCCCCGCCCACACCATGAGGTGGGAGATGCCTGGGGCCCCAAGGGCAACGCGTACCCTCCTTGAAGAGGATCTGCACGGCACCCGATAAAAGCTCTGTGTGTGAAAGATACCACCCCTGTTCTCCTTAGCTCTGCTTTCGATTGCAAAGAAATTCATATTTCTGCCTTCCAAATGTAGAACATTACAGTATGTTAACATAACTGATATAGACATCTCCACCATTATCTTGTTGTGGCCAACCAGAAATAAAATATATAAATAAATGGGACGGGATTGGGGAGCTAAATAGTCTTGACTGAAGGAACAAAATGAAGTTGCTCGTTTTAGTATTCTGGCGTAGACATGGTAAAGCAGTTAAGACCAGCCCTTAGCAATGGGGGGGGGGGAGGAGGCAGCAACGTAATTTGTTTAGCTTTCCGCATGAGGTGTGGAGCTCAATCCGAAAATATAGCCAGATTGAGATGATATAATATTATTAGTATATATAATATTATTTATTATCATTATTTTATTAGATTTGTATACCGCCCTATACCTGTAGATCTCAGGGGAATTCACATAAAATTGCAATATAAGAAACACAAAAGACATAAAAATAGGAATAGAAACCCAACAACCCTCCCCCTTTATAACCCAACAACCCTCCCCCTTCCACAAGCACATTTAAAAGGGCATCGGATGTCAATCAGCCAAAGACCCGGTTAAAAAGGTGTGTAATGAAGGCACCAGGCGAGCCTCCCTAGGAAGAGCATTCCACAAGCGGGGAGCCACTGCAGAAAAGGCTCGTTCTCCTATTGCCACCCTCTGGACCTCTCAAGGAGGAGGTGCATGCAAAAGGGTCTCAGAAAGTGATCTCAGGGTTCGGGTAAGTTCATATGGAGAGAGGCAGTCCTTGAAGTATTGCAGTCCTGAGCTATTTAAGGATTTATAGGTCAAAACCAGCATGAGCAGAGAGTGTTTCACATACCATAGGATAGCTTGGCCTCCATGTGTTTCGCTAGTGCGCTGACTAGTGTTTCTGCTATTGGAACGGGCTCGTCTCCAAGTAACCCCAGCCTGAAAGAGCGAGGACAAGGCACCATTTGTCAGAAAACGCCCAGAACCTTTCCCCAAAAAGCTGAGAGCCACGGCTCGAGCCCGTGATCGCAAAGCGAGAAGAACGGGATGCCACCACATCACAACTGGAGTCAGGCCACTGGTGTGTCAGGAGAAAGCAAAGGAGGTGCAACGATGCTCCTCACATCTTAATTGGCATCCTTATTACAAAGCCGTGCCCTGGGGCTACACCTCCAGTGTTGCCATGCATAACCAAACTTCTGCAATCATCTTGCATTTTCCTTTTCAGTTTTTATTTACATTCCATCAAGATATATGCAGAGAGCAGAGGAGGTTAAGTACACCCAATTACATCACAGTAATTATTTTGATTGCCATACAGAGGGTACCTCTGGTTATGAACGGGATCCGTTCCGGAGCCCCGTTCGTAACCTGAAAGGTACGCAACATGAAGCGCAGCGCCTGCGCATGTGCAAACCACCGAACCCAGAAGTAACCCATTCCGGTACTTCCGGGTTCAGCGCGTTCATAACCCATGACGCACGCAACACGCAGTGTTCGTATCACGAGGTACGATTGTACTCCTTTACTGGATTTGCTTGTTTTATAATCTTATTCTATCGTTATGCATTTGTGGCCTTGCAGCCAAAATGAAGCATGCAAATGAAGAACAATATCACAGGACAACATCATCACGCCAGTGGCCTGCATGCAAATTGAGCTGCTGAACATTGCAGTTTCACACCGAACGTTTCACTTTGAAGCATGCTTTTAAGAAATGGGAATTGGCAGGCTACTCTCAGCCATTTTAACTAGTCTCATATGCCTGGATGATAGAGAGCAGGCCAGGCCCAAGTCATGCGGCCTAGGACCCTCGTACCTAAGGTACCGCCTCTCCTGGTATGCCCCGTGTAGGACCTTAAGGTCCTCAAATAATAACATCTTAGAGGTCCCAAGCCATAAGGATGCTAGGCTGGCAGCAACTAGGGCCAGGGCCTTCTCAGTACTGGCCCCGACCTGGTGGAACGGTCTGTCGCAAGAGACCAGGGCCCTGCGGGATTTGGCATCTTTCCGCAGGGCCTGCAAGACAGAGCTGTTCCGCCTGGCCTTTGGGTTGGTTTTAGTTTAACCCTGATGTTTTATTCCTTTATGGTTTGATTGGTGGGCTACTTATAAATGAGGCTGCATTTTAAATTTTAAATAGTATTTTAACTTGCATTTTAATGGATTGTTTTGTATGTTTTGTTGTGGTTTTTATGGTTGTTAGCCGCTCTGAGCCTGGTCTTGGCTGGGAAGGGCGGGGTATAAATAAAAATTTATTATTTATTATTATTATTTTGGCACATAAGGCCAACCACAAAATGGTGCTCGCCTCCCCGCCAGGGAAGGAGGAGGTGAGTAAAGATCTACGTCAGAAACAAGCAGGGGAATGAAGATCTACATTGGGATCTGCTGCCCCTGTGGATCTATGCTGCCTCACTTTATCTCATGAGTGGGCTGACCTTGCTAGAGAGGCACTTTAAAGGGAGGGGGAAATGTGGGGAACAGTCAATCCCGAAATCTCCTACCATTCAACCGCATCGAGTTGCCTTGCATCCTCATTCAGTTTATTGTAGACGGCATTTCGGAGATCATCGTATTTGGCAGACTGCTTAAGTCCAAGTAGCTTGCACATAAGTTCTTTCTGGGTATATATATAAAAAAATCAATAATAACAGATCACCATCCAGTAGTCAGAACGTTGAAAGCACAAGAAGAAGAAAAGAGTTTGGATTTGATATCCCGCTTTATCACTACCTGAAGGAGTCTCAAAGCGGCTCACATTCTCCTTTCCCTTCCTCCCCCACAACAAACACTCTGTGAGGTGAGTGGGGCTGAGAGACTTCTGAGAAGTGTGACTAGCCCAAGGTCACCCAGCAGCTGCATGTGGAGGAGCGGAGACGCGAACCTGGTTCACCTGATTACGAGTCTACCGCTCTTAACCACTATACCACAAGCATTTGAACCTTAAGAAAACCGCAGGTGACAAACACCAGCTTTTTCATGCTACAGTAGAAACGGTCCGCATTCAAAGTAGAAATGTGAAAAGGGGTGGGTTATGAGAAGGGCAGAAGGTACACCCATTGGCTGTGCAAATAAAGCTTTGTTGTCAGGAATGGGATAGCCCACTGTTGTGTGAACACTGGGTTTCAAAATAACTGTAGGTGTAGATGGCAAAATACAAAGCGAATCCATTTCACACATGCCTCAGCTGCAGCCTTCTCTTGGACCACGAAAGGAACACTCACCCAGGTTATAGAAGCTGCTGTTGCGCTGAGCATAGGACACGGCTCTGAATTTATCAGTCCTAATTTCACAAAGCCTCCAATGGCTTTAGAAAAACCCTGGAAGAACAGGGGGGAGGGGTTAGAAATTGCCACAGAACACAGGGATCAACCTGCGAAGCTCATATGCGACACCAGAAATCTACCCACATGGTTTCCCTCCCATTCCAACCTTTGAGCTTTCCTTTGATATGCCTGCATAGGTATTTCAACAGAAGGCAGCAAACGGCATGCAACAAATCTGAAGACGCCTTTTGCACACACAGTTCTTGTGCAATAAGTGCCTTGCTGTGCTTTTCCTGCTGTCAAAACAAAATAAAATAAAAAAATTCCTTCCAGTAGCACCTTAGAGACCAACTAAGTTTGTTCTTGGTATGAGCTTTCGTGTGCATGCACACTTCTTCAGATACACTGAAACAGAAGTCACCAGACCCTTATATATAGTGAGAGGGTGGGGAGGGGTATTACTCAGAGGGGTGGTGGAAATGGGTGAAAGGTTGATACCGGTAGCTGTGGTAAACCTGTTGACGACTGTTAACGGCTGCAATTAGTCTTACAGGAAAAAGCAAGGGGTGAGAAGGTTAAAAAAGCTTTGTCATGTATAATGAGATAAGAATCCAATGTCTTTGTTCAGACCAGGTCTCTCCATGGTTATAAGGGTCTGGTGACTTCTGTTTCAGTGTATCTGAAGAAGTGTGCATGCACACGAAAGCTCATACCAAGAACAAACTTAGTTGGTCTCTAAGGTGCTACTGGAAGGAATTTTTTTATTTTATTTTGTTTTGACTATGACAGACCAACACGGTTATCTACCTTTTCCTGCTGTTGTTAGCCACCCTGAAATTGGATAGGGTGCTATGCTAAAATAATTTAAATAAAATAAACAATAAAATAAACAAGCATACATACAATTGTGCTGTCAGTCCATGGGTCAATCTAACCCAAAGGTGGAGAACTTGTGCCCCTCTTTATGTTGTTGGGACGCCAACTACAGCATGACCAATGGTTAGGGATCAGAGGTGGATAGTTCTGCATGCATTTTGGTATTTTCTGCATTGTGACTTGCAGTCATTTTTATTGATCACAGTTTCGTAATTATTTATTGTAACGCTTAAGAGTGAATTCGTGTTTCGTTATTGTTTGCCGATGTTTCGAGAGTTAATGCTATTGTGCGCTTTACAGTCTAATAATTATTGAATATTACTTTATTTTATACAAGTCGCTCCATTTTAAAGTTACATTTTATTGTGGCTTTCTGTATGGGAACAGGTCATATTACAAGGTGCAAGTTCTTGGTTGTATATTTTGCTGCTGCAAACTGCCTTGTGTGTAGTAAATTAGAAAGGCAGTATACAAATACAGCTGAACTTTTTCTTAACAGATAAAAACTTTTAACATATGTTCACCTGGAATTTCCCCATGCTCTTCACAATACCAAGCTTACTTACCCTGTATCGTAACGTGCCTCTTAAGAGGGTGTGAGCTGACTGAATGCCATAGGGTTCAGCATATTTTGTACTGTCCCTGTTTGGAAAACCTTCCAAATTTAATCCTGGGAAAAAATCCATGACAGTAACAGAATCAAGCAAAGCTCCTCCGGCTGGAATATTAAT
The DNA here is from genome assembly GCA_034642065.1 of Darevskia nairensis. Lineage (NCBI taxonomy): Eukaryota > Metazoa > Chordata > Lepidosauria > Squamata > Lacertidae > Darevskia > Darevskia nairensis. The sequence continues at coordinate 34,935 of JAWWNI010000891.1, forward strand.
AATCTAAGGATTGTGAAAAACAATAGTCAGTACTATGTTTTATAACAGGAGTCCTCACACGCACCAAGTCCCTATTTAGAAATGTCCATCTCCCGTGAGATGGAAGGCTGTGGATTCCTTTCATTTCTATGCAGGGAGATTCCCAAACACATCCTCAACTTCCTGTTCTCCCACCTCACCTCTCAGTATAACTACCTACGCAAACATATCCTTCAGGTTCTCAACAATAACTATTCAAGACTATTTAGCTTAAAAGATTAACAGCATAACGTTTAGCTTAGCAAACCAGTTCTTCACGGTAAAAATTCCTCAGTTCTAGTCTATCCTAAATCAGAATGGTTATAAATTTTGATCCGAAACATTCAAAAATGCAAATGTCACATGGAATTACAACATCACTGAAAGTGACAGGAATAAATTGTGTTAAGATTATGACATTTAAGTGAATTCAGGGTATGCATAGGCTCCAGCTCTTGAACCTTGCCTGGTTCAAGCAGCTAATAAACACATCTCTCATATTACAACTCCGCAAACTCATTGTTAAGGCTTTGGAGACACAGAGTTATTTATGCGCAGAGCTATTTAGACACCAATGGTATCTCTTAAAATTTCAGAAGTGATCTTAAAGTCATCTGATTGGTCTACTTCAGACTGTAACCTAAAACAATACCATCTGACAGCAAAGTTTATGCTTGGGGTGAGTAAACCCGGGAAATAATCAGAGTCCGTGGTAACAGCTCACAGCTACAGAATCTCACAAACAATGACCCCGGTTCTAAGGATATTAATGTTGTTGGTCATTTTAACTTGATAACAACAGAAGACTTAAGTAGGGTGAGATATAAATAAATGCAGAAATGCATTTTAAATGAGAGCATCTACATGGAGTTGTCATAGAAAACAAGAAGCTTGACCGTTCTGTTTTTGTTTTGTTTTTAAATAAGAGACAGGCACTCTTCTACTAATCTTACTCAGAAAAATAAAATACAAGAACATGAACCCCGAGGTGCTTCGGCACATTTTGAACTCCAGTAGAACTGGTTGAACCAGATCGCTACACCAGGAGCAAAATAGCTGCATGGGCAATGATACAGGCCACAACAATCCCTGGTGCCTTGCCCTTGCTCACTTGGCCTGAGCTAACCGGGCACTCAGAATTACAGAAGCTGTCCTGGTTTCTGATTTGATCCTGGAATGTCCCACTTTTCCTTAGGATCTCCCTATTTTCACTGGAGAAATCTTGGAGGGTATGGAGTTATCTGACCCCCGAGCTGTCTGAAGGCAATCTTGTATGGGGAAGTGTTCGTTTTTAATGTTTTTATACATGTTGGAAGCTGCCCAGAGTGGCTGGGGCAACCCAGTCAGATGTGTGGGGTATAAATAGTAAAATTATCATTTATGAATGGGACATCCCTATTTTCATCAGAGAAATGTTGGAGGGTATGTAGCCTAAAACAGGGTGGGCAGAAGGTAGCCTAGGATCCACTGACAGATCTCTGGGGGCCTAACACTAGATTGGCAAAGACTTCGACTCCCAATTGTTTAATAAAAAATTATTTAACAGAGAGATTAGGTTGCTAAGATGAAAGCTTGGGGGGGGGACAGGATTGTGTTTGTGTGTGGCAGGACTGTGAGCACAATTCCAACACAAAAAACAAATCCCAGAGCTACAACTGCACTCGGAGGCACCCTATTCCTTAATTCCAAGCACAGTACACCCTGTCAAGGAGAAGAGAGAGAGACAAATAACTCATTATTATATTATTGGACTTAGTCCCATCTTTGCATTTTAACAGGTATATGCAAACAACTTCACCTCTCCATTTTTTAAATATGTGGCAGGTTGAACTGTGTTGAGCAGGACTCCCTGTGGACTCCAGCTGAATTTATATCTCAGGGGGTTGCCAGAATGTTCTGGAGCGGGCAGGCCACCACAGAAGGAAGTGTAAGACACCACCTGCAGATGGAAGAAAAGGAGTCGTCTCCAATTAAATTATAACCATCCAAAATCTCCAGGTTCATTCAGCACGACTTTATTCTGCATTGCCGAGGCTGCAATTCCATACCCACGTCTTCATTTAGCAGTATCCATACTTTGTTTATGAAATGACCTTCTTGAGGCACCTTACAATATATTTGTGTCAGGGATCTGCCCGCCCCTGCCAGTCCGGCTCTGAGTGTTTATAGAGAGCCGCAACCTGTGTTAACAACAGATTCATCTTCGAGTGAATCTGGCAGTCCCGTCTTGGGGGAGGAGCAGTTAGTGGCTGGGAGCCAGGGAGTGCCAGGTGTCCAGGGAGTTGCTGGGAGACCTGGCACCACCCAGCAGACTCGCTCGGAGGGGGAAGCATCAGTTCCGGCGCATATCTCACGTAGGAGGAGAAGGCGGCAATTTAGGATGCCGAAACTTTGGTGTTGGCGCCAAAACAGGAGGGAGGCACTTCCGGATTCTGCTAGTGACTGAGCAGACATGATAAGATTGAGCTCTGCACTGTAAATAGCTTGGCACTGAATAAAAAGACTTAAAGACAAATGGCTTTAGCATTTCTACTGAACAACCGATAAGAGAACCTGACAATTTGCAACACAGCAAAACAGACGATGACACACTAGTTACTGGAGCGGGCCAAAGATGGATACAAGTCCACCCCACGGCCATAACAGTTCTCTGACATCCCAGTTGCCATTTTTCACCACAGCCTCCTAGTCTGGAAGCAGCCAGATGCTCAACCCCACCCCCCAGGCCCAGGATCCCAGGAATCTCCAGGAAAATCCAGGCATAGGGCAGCCCTAAGTCATTTTAATCTTTTTTACTTTACTTCGCCAAACCTTTATTAGGCATTACAAGTATAAGACATCCTAAAACATTCATATATAACATTTTAAAACCTATACAAATAAACAGCCATGTAAAAATATGTAATATGTAATAATGAGGACTGTCATTGGAGTTTCTTCCCGCTAAATAGTGCCATTCACCACTCTAAGAGATATTATTCATAAAAACTCAGTCATCTTTATTTATAATGTTTCATAGTATCGTTATACAGTGGTATCTCGCTTTTCGGACGTAATCTATTCCGGAAGACCATTCGAGTTCCGAAACTTTCGGAAACCGAGGCGCAAAGGGCAGTCTGCAAATCTAATAGAGAAAATTGAGGAAAAATAATATACACACTCAGTGGAAGCCGTTCGACTTCCAAGGCGTGTTTGAAAACGGAAGCACTTACTACCGGGTTTACGGCGTTCGAAAACCGAAACATTCGTCAGTGGAGACATTCGAAAACTTGAGGTACCACTGTATATTGTTGTTCTTCATCTTGTTATGAGTGAAAGGCATACAAATATTTTTTATCAATAAAGTATGTTCCATTATTTTGCCATTAGTGTGTGGACCCTCAGGTCCAGGCCTCTAGGCCCCTTTCTCTGGAACTTTCCCCAGGCCATGCTCCTCAATTGGTCCTGCTTCACACCCTGAGTGTTATCCCTGACTGGATTGAGTCCTTGAACTCTGGTCTTGCCTCTTGCTTGTCTGGATAGATGACACCGAGGGGTTTGCAAGAGTGTGCTTGTGGAAAATAGCCAACTCTACAAAACACTTGCCTCTGGCTCCACCCACCTGGCAAGCGGCCCTCAAAAGGCTGCACAGAAGGGAACGCGGCCCTCAGGTTCACCACCTCTGGCCTATAGGATTGCACCCTTAATCTTGACTTATATTAGCTGGATCCCCTGTGTGCAATAGTGTTCCTGTATGGAATTCCATATTTATTGGCCCAGAGATGGAAAGAAGATAAAGTCCCTACCAGAGAGGAATGGCAGATCAAGCTGTTGCATTATGCTGAAATAGCTAAAATGACCAGAAGAATCAGAAATCAGGAAGACCAAAATTTTAATAAGGAATGGAGAAAATTTAGAGTTTATCTTAAAAACCATTGTTAAAATCGTTAGGATTGGAATAACACTTGTAGTTTAATGGTGAATTTTGGACACAATGGAGAGGTTATTACCGGTATAAAAGATGCAGGAGGAAATGATTAACAATAGGACCCACAAAGGGGAGGAAGGAAAGTCCAGGAGATTCTTTAGAATCTTGTTTCTATGTTGTATGTTGGATATGTGACTGTAAAGTTTTAATCTGAAAAACCATATAATTAAATTTATTTTTTAAATGGAATTCCATATTTAAAGGAATTCAAGGGAAATAGCCTGGACTTAACTTCTATTCCACCACCCTGTCTCTGTGTGAGGCAGTAGCTGATGCTTAAGTGAAAAAGGAAGGAAATACAAAATTTTAGATTTGGAGCTGGGAAGGGCTGGAAGGAGTGGGATGTTCTAAACCCAGTGGGTAACAGCTGATAAACCCACAACAAAGGAGGTATAATAAAATAGGACTGATGCGGAGGCAAAGACCTCTCAACAGACTGATTGCTTATTGAGCTTACCGTAGCCCCCACTTCTTTCGCTTTATCAATACACTCCATCGCCAACATATGATCAAGCCCAGGATCCAGACCCATTTCGCTGATAACAGTAATGCCAGCCGCCTCGACACTGAAATAAGAGGGCATAATTTCAAAACAAGAATCCCATAACGGGGCATCTTTACAGACCAAAACAACATACCCCTAAGATTCCCAATGGGGAAATTGAGGCACCGCATCGCTCTGTCAATCTGGGATGTCCCGCTTCAATGGGGACACTTGGGAGGCACCGAAACACAAATCAAGCTCAATGGTTCGCAAACAATTTGAGTATAGATATGGGACGCACATCCAGACAACTGAATCTGTACACCCCTTTTTTAAAAGGAGAGCAAGGTGGAATGGGTCGCTCTTCTCCCATTGCTCTGCACACTTGAACAGAACTTAGAAAACATGACTGCGCCTTTCATTTGCATCAGTAAAGTTTAAACTAGCTGCCTTTGCAAAAGACTCTGTGGAGTCGTCTACACAGCTGCCAATAAAACGTTTTAAATGCGTTGTAAAGTGCAATATACTAATGTGACGCTAGATGGCGACAGTGAGATGTGCCAAATGTCTTTTTCAAAACTTTTTTTAAAGCATTTTTATATGTGTGCAGATGCCACCTGTTATCTATATCATGAGTTCTGAGCCACCAGTGGACTGTAAAAAGGGACCTTTGAGGAAGCCCTAAAGCTATGATCAATGGTTGCTGAAAGTGGTTCCATGTGCAAGCAGTGAACTTGCCACAGTGACACTATTTCCGCAATGCATGTTCCAGCATCAAGTCAAGAGATGTGCATGAAAGATCCCAGCCACTCTGGGTGGCTTACAGCACATAATTTTTTAAAAAAACATTAGACATTTAAAAATCCCTGATACAGGGTTGCTTTCTCCCTTTAGCAGCGAGAACATAATAAAGACTTACCTTTCCTGCAGCTCTTTCATAGCAGGTGTCAGGTAACTGGCAGTAACCATATTCACCTTGTTGTCAATGCACTTCTTAGCAACCACAGGATGGAATGCGTAAGGCAGCAAGCTGGAAAGACAAATGAGAAAGCCGGACACTAGAAAATGTGAACTTAGGGTGACCTGCTCTATCCTCGACTCTCAAAGAGGCATGTTGCCAACAAGGGAACCATTCCTGTGTGGTCATTCATTTCAAGGGACAACGTATGTGTAGCACAGTATGGGGAAGGCAATTCCATGTAAAATATTAAGTCCTGGTTTTTATAACGATGCTAAAATGAAAGGGAATGAGGGAGCCACAGCAGATTGTGCTGTATCCTTGTCAAGCATGCAGTTGAAAGAACGGACTTCTCTCACAAATACACACTTCAGGGCATCTCTTAAAAGCGTTAACACAGGAAGGAACACCCGGTAGTTACATTTTGGGCTTTCCACAAAAGCATCCTCTAGCCGGAAGTTCGATACCATCACTACCAGATAAAATCGTCAAGAGCTAACCTGGCCCATCGGACCCGCACCATGGGGAATTGCTGAAGCATCTACGCAATCACCAGAACACACTGACCTGATAACAAGGTTGTGCTTCTTCACCATGGCCTCTAATCTCTTCTCGTCTTCGGTGACATCCACAACAACGGGAACAACATTGCTGTATTTCTTAGCCAGCTGCTCAAGTTGTTTCTTCATGACAGACGCTGTTGTAGAGCAAGAACATTCGCTGAAAGCGGTAGACAGACTTTCTCCTCTTTGAGCTCCCATTAAATAAGCATTCAATCATAACCTCTCAGCAAGTTTTAGACAGCTTAGTCATGTAGTGTCATGCAACCTCGGCAGGACCAATTCTGTATAAAATGGGGGGGATGCCTGCTTTAAATTTAGCAAGTTTCAGAGAAATTAACTGGGTCCCGGATGGCATGGATTGCTGCTCATCCTTGTTTTAAAGGGTGTGTCATGGAATTTTTTTTGGGGGGGGGTGGATTTTCTTTACTGGTAAATTCTGCTTTTCTGTATAAAATTGTGACAGATTGCCACCAGGAAGAATGAACCCCCTTGTCCACCCCCCTCCTCTGTCCAGCTGCCAGGGGAGCCTTCGGGACCCCACATTCCCAGGACCCCTCCCTTTCGCCCAGTGTTAGAAATTCCCAAGGCACCAGACACGTTTTGCAATTGCCACCGGTCCAATTGCGACCACATGGAGATTTCTGGGTGCCAGGCTGGTGGCTGACATCTCCATCTGGCTGGGCCCTCTAGCTTTCTTAAGCCTATTTCTTTGCATTTACATCCCACCTTTGTCTTCAAGGAGTACATGGTTCCTCCCTCTCCCCCCCGGTTAATCCCTACAACGACCGTGTGAGGTAGGTTAAGAGGCTGTGACTGACCCAAAGTCACCCACTCAGTTTTGGTAAATCCATTCCAGAACTTTGCAAGACCCAACTAAAACTAAGCTAATCCATGCAGGCAAAGCAGTACCTGTTCTAGGATAAAGGCTCAACGAAGAAACTGTTAGTGGGGGAAAGAAATCAAGAAGATCAACGAATGAAAGACTAAAAGATGGCTAGGTCTTAGAAGCTCTAAGCCACTCACTCCTACAAAAGTCTCCACCAACAGTGGTGGGCATTGCAATAGCCAGCAGGCCATGTGTGACAGCCAGCCTTTGGTACAGCTTGCTAACTAGAGGTCTTGTTTAAACAAACTAAATTTATAGCACTCGTGACTGTCCGAGAACATGATGGAATCGTGCCTGAAATGCTCAGATTTATTTATTTTAATAGCCTGAGTTTCAAATATATGATCTGGGAAAGATCATAAAATACGGTAACCTACAGAAACAGAAAGGAAAACAATGTCTTCCAATAATAAGGCTCAGAAGCAGATAACCATTCCATGTAAGATATTGAAAATCTGGATTTGCAAAAAGATATTGCACTGTTTGTTTCCCTCTCAGGCAAGTATCTAAAGTATGTATACATTCAGGCTTCAAGACACACAGAAGGTGAAACACAGAAGTCCACAGCCATCTCCTTGGAGACACCTGCTTGCCTTTCTGCTTTGACATAGCTCCTAACAGATAGGATACAGTAGGTACACGTCACAGTAAACCATATATGAGCCAGTTGAACTCCTTTGAGCCTCTCTTCCAATTGTGGAGACACAAACCACAATACCTGGCTGAGCATCATATCTGAGTCAGGGTTTATTTCACCCTCAACAAACCACAATATGTAGAAAACAGTCTGTGGTTTGTTTCTTCCATGTGCTGAGGGGAGCAAAGGAGCCTAGAGAAGCGCATTCACAGCAAGCCATTTACTACGGTTGCAAATTTACTACAGTTTACTGTGACGTGCAAATTTACTATGGTTTACCGTGACATGTAAACTGGGCCAATCCAGTCACTCTGTGAACAGAAGGAGCCTTTGTGCTCAGAAGGAAAGTTGTGAACTTAGAAAGGCCCTTTCCGTCAGTGTAACTCTCCCCGCATGAGCAGAAATCCCAGTCCTCGGAAGAAGGAGTTTGGATTTGATATCCCACTTTATCACTACCCGAAGGAGTCTCAAAGCGGCTAACATTCTCCTTTCCCTTCCACCCCCCCCCCACAACAAACACTCTGTGGGGTGAGTGGGGCTGAGAGACTTCAGAGAAGTGTGACTAGCCCAAGGTCACCCAGCAGCTGCATGTGGAGGAGCGGAGACGCGAACCCGGTTCACCAGATTACGAGTCCACCGCTCTTAACCACTACACCAAGCTGGCTCTCGGAGCCATAGAAGCCTTCAAAACAGAGTTGCTTCCATGGGCATAGTGTGTATTTGTCTTTCGATGAACCGAGTGGAAGACTACGAGTCATAGGCATGGGGAGAGTTTGTGTGCGAATTCAACAGTGCTTAGTTTGATTTTGGCTGTTGGTTTGTTAATGCTATTAATCTTGTTTCGTGGATTAGGAGAACTGTAATGCTTTGCAAACTTTATAATGTGACTTTTCCTGGGGCTGTCCTTTTTAGCCTATTTTTTGTTTTGTTTTACAGAAGGTGGCTGTTTTACTGATGATTCGTTAATTGTTTTATACGATTCATGTTGCAATGTTCCACTATGTGGATATATTTGTTGTATGTAAGCAGAGGGCCTTCTAAATAGTGGCGCCCGCCCTGTGGAACGCCCTCCCATCAGATGTCAAGGAAATAAACAACTATCTGACTTTTAGAAGACCTCTGAGAGCAGCCCTGTTTAGGGAAGTTTTAAATTGTTTGATGTTTTATTGTGTATTTAATATTCTGTTGGGAGCCGCCCAGAGTGGCTGGGGAAACCCAGCCAGATGGGTGGGGTATAAATAAATGTATTATGATTATGATTATTATTAGAGAATCATGCAAGCGAAAAGTGGCACAGAAATATAATAAATGAAATTCATTCTATGTATGGAGCTACAATGCTGGATCTCACCCAACGGCTGTACTTTGTAATGAAAAATAAGGAGCACTGATCTCAGCATCAGGCATGTTAGGACTTCAAATAGGAAATATTTACTTATGCAAAGGCAACACTCTCAATTCCTTTGTGCTTCTAGTGCTACGGTCTTACTTACAAACCTGCTGTTATTTCAATGTTGGGGTCTCTCGTGAGGTATTCTATCACGGGCCCCGAGACATAGCCAGATCCAAGTATCAAGATCTTCCTCTTTTTATCCATGGTCAGTGACTGGGTGTACTCCCTAGAAGAGACAAATGTCAGTGAAGAGAATAAGTCAGCAAAATAGGCTTCAACAACTGGTATGTTTTAAAATAAGTTTTGAAAGGAAGAAGGAGCTCTCTTTAATATGATGGTTTCAATCCAGTCTTCCACAACCTTCTAACATTAGCCAAAACACTTTCAGCCTCAATCGGGAGTGGAAAAGAAACCAGACGAGCACTGCAAAATATTAGGTCTCCAGCCCACAACAACTCTGGGGTCTGCTCTGCATTTTTTAATATATTTTTTATGTTTTCAAGGAAAACTATAAAAATTACTCCTGGCATATCATCTCTTTAAAACACATTTGAATGTGCTTTTCTGTGCTAATTTTGTTTTGCTAAATTGCATCGTTATGATCAATATGAAAATAAAAGTTAAAAATGCTGGCTTTTAAATGCTTCAGGGAACAGATGTGGCTCAGTGATAGAACATCTTCCTTGCAGGATAAACCTGGATAAACACTACAAGTCCAGATAGACCAGGGCGGTCAAACAGGCAGTCTTTGGGCCTTTTTGGGTGAACTTTAGGAGCCTGCCAGGGTCTCAGGCCACCCCACACATAACAAGATGCGGGTTCTGTGTCAAAGCACTCTTGTAACTGCCTTGGCATGAATAGTTGGGCCGCCCTGGTGTAGACAACACTCGGCTACATTGACTAATGGCCTGGCTGATCTAAGGCACCATTGCATGTTCCTACATGTGACCTGACAGCATGACTTGCTAAAGAGATACTCCAGAATAAGCTAGCCTGACACCATTAAAAAAGGGGCCAACTTAAAACTTAACTACAACTTTTTAAAGTTATTGAATCTTGGAATAAAGAGGCATGAACAAAGAAAGCATTTCTCTTACAGCCCTTGGATAGGTAAAAAGGTAAAGGCAAAGGACCCCTGGACGGTTAAGTCCAGTCAACGGTGACTATGGGGTGTGGCGCTCATCTCACTTTCAGGCCAAGGGAGACAGCTTTCCAGCTCATGTGGCCACATGCCTAGACCGCTTCTGGTGCAACAGAACACCGTGACGGAAACCAGAGCGCACGGAAGCACCATTTACCTTCCTGCCACAGTGGTACCTATTTATCTACTTGCACTGGTATGCTTTCGAACTGCTAGGTTGGCAGGAGCTGGGACAGAGCAACGGGAGCTCACTCTGTTGCGGGGATTTGAACCGTCAACCTTCCGATTGGCAAGCCCAAGAGGCTCTGTGGTTTAGACCCATGTCCTTGGATGGAGGGACCAGGTCCCTACAGGCTATGTGTCTTCAAGGTTTGGGCTTTGACATATTTTAAGGATGAAACTTTGGGGAGCCTATCCCTCCCCAACATTGGAACTGAAACACTCTAAAAAAAATAAAAAGCTGAGAACCTAGATCAAGGAGCCTCATCCTTTGCCTTCCATTTCCTGTTGCACTATAACTTCCAGGACCCCAGACCACGGGGCAGGTGGGAACCAAAGACTATCAGGAGGGCAGCAGGTTCCCCAATCCCTGAGCTAGATCTTTTTAAAGATCAAGAACTTTCTCTTGAGGTTGCTCAGTGGATAGATTTTTGCTCTCATCTTCTAGAGCTAACTGTTTCCCATGTACAGTGGGACCTCGACTTACGAGCGATTCGACTTACGTGTTTTTCGACTTACGAATGACTTCCGGGAGAAACAAAATGGCCGCCGCAACCGAATTTTTCGACTTACGAATGGAAGCTGCGGCCGCTTTTAATAGGATTTTTTCGACTTACGAATTTTTTTCACTCAATGCATTCCTATGGGGATTCGACTTACGAATTTTTTCGACTTACGGAAATTGCGTCGGAACGCATTATCGTCGTAAGTCGAGGTCCCACTGTACAAGAACAGAAAGGAATTTTCCCATGTAGCTGAGATCTGTTCACTGATGTCTCTGGCTTTATTTTGTTTCTATTCTTTTGCTTTATTTTGTTTCTATTCTTTTCTATTCATTTGAACGGTGCCTCCTCCTAGGCGTGGGTGTTTTTTGGGTTTTTTTGGAAGTCACTTTTTTCTAGTGAAAACCATCCCCTGCTTAATTTTTTCCCCAAGAGCCCTGTGGGGACCCCATGGCATTCTTTCAGTAAACTCACAGAGGAAATAAATTAGCGAAATGTGGAATCGTTAACACGTCTCTGAATGACCTGCAGAGAAGGTCCCCGAGTTGGCTTCTGCATCAGCGCCATTAGAATAAATACTTGTGACAGCCGTGCCACACTCATGCCTCGCCACAGAAAACAAGGTAGGAAGAACCCATCAGCATTGAAACACAATATGACATAATAATTCAAAACTTTAGTCAGATATACTGGGGGTGGGGAGAGAAATCTATGAATTACCTGCGCTCCCTCAGTTTCTGGATATATTTATACTTATCAGTCAATGAACCATTGGATGCAATCACTGCCTACAAAAGTATACGAAACACATCATTACTTTCCTTGCAGCTGACCTCGCCATGCCCAAGTTAAGAGAGAGAAAAAGCAGTCAATTGGCTTGCAAGACTTACGTCTCTGACTACAGGTGAGTAATTCTGGCTTTCGAGGGGCTCCGAGGCTTCAGATAACAGCTGTGGAGATCAAGGTTTCCTGTCAGAGCACTTGCTTTCAGACAGATAATTATCTTTCACAGATAAGAGTCTTGGAAAAGTATATTTCATTAAAAACAAGGCAACCGTCAAGATTTAAACTCAGATTAAAATGCAGGCTGTGTTGCTAGTCAGGCCACTTAGAAGACCTGAAATTCTCCTGACCTTCAATTGTCAATTAAATTATTTTTTCCTAGATTCACTTCCCCCTTCCACCCCGCTTCACAGAGCCGCTGTGCCACCATTTAGACAAGATATAATACGCATGAAACAAATCTTGTTGCCCTGTATATTTATATTGTGCGAAGCCCGCAAGCATGAATGACGGGCTGGAGAACCGAGTCAGGATTAGGGGGAAGGCCAAAAAGAAATGGGACAAATTCTCTGTGGTTTCGTTAGTAGAGATTTGGGAACCACTAATCTAGACAGACATGTTTAACTCTGGAAATCTCATTCTTTCACCCATACAAGAGCTAAACTTAGTTAAGAGACAGGATGGCTGGGGAAAGCTCTCCTAACTACACAAAGTGGTGATAAGCGATGAGATTGTATTTGCTGACTGACCAGAGGAGAGATAAGTTAACACTGGCGAGTTCCCAGCCCAGGGCTGGTACAAGATATTTTCCTGCCTCAGGTGATGCAGCAACTTGTCTCCCCAAGATGCACAGTGCTAACTCTCAGTGTTAGAAACCAAGATATGAAAGCTAGGAGCTAAATGCACCCGAAACTCAGGTTACAGGTGCAACCACGGAATGGCTGGGCGCTTTTCTTTTCTTTTTAATAACAAAAATACAAAGCTGAAAATGAATGAACTGCAGCTAAAATATTATGTTCATTTACACACGGTCTAGTCCAGTGATGGCTAACCTTGACACTCCAGATGTTTTAGGACTACAACTCCCATCATCCCTGACCACTGATCCTGTTAGCTAGGGATGATGGGAGTTGTAGTTCCAAAACATCTGGGGTGTCAAGGTTAGCCATCACTGGTCTAGTCCTTCCCCTGCCCACCCCCCTAATATTTTTCAGAGGGTCTCTTCTCCAGTCTTCGGAGAGTAGCTGGAAGTGGGGAGGCAGAAAAAGGTCCTCCTTTCCTTCCACTCTGCTGTTTTAATCGAAAATCTCGGGCGCAGGGTTGCGCCCAGAGCACAGAAACTGATGAAATTCCCTGTTGCAAAATGCGCCTAGATACAATGGGAGTTTCAAACACTACTTAATGCTGGCCTGAGACATTTTGCTACCTGAGGTGACAAACAAGATGGCGCCCACAGCCACTTCCACACAGAGCAGCTCATGGGATGGGAGCTGAATCTTATTTCAAAGTGGGTTACAGGATTATGTCCCCTACTGCACCTGGGCCAAGGCTCAGGAGAGGTCGTGTGCCAACAGAGGAGGGTCTCAGGGAGAACAGCCAGGGGCTACTGCTGCTGCAACTGCCTCTGGGAATATGTCCCCTGAGGCAGTTGCCTCACTCTTGCTTGGCTGTTTAGTGGTAACTCAAAAACTGGGGGGTTTTTATGGTTATGGCCTATGTCTAAGCAAAGCTCCACATACAACATATACACTTTAGTTCAGCCGGTCTTACTTCCAGTATATTACAGTGGACCCTCAGGTTATGTTACCTTCGGGTAACGTAACTTTCGGGTTGCGAACACGGCAAACCCGGAAGTGTTTTCTTTTGGGTTTTGCCGCATGCGCAGAAGCACTCTATTGCACCGTGCGCATGCGCAGAAGCGGCGCCTCTACTTGCGGATTTTTCGGGGTACATACAGACCCCTGGAATGAATTACATTCGTATCCAGAGGGTCCACTGTATTACTATTTATTAATTAAATTTATTGGTCACTTTCTCTTGCTGTGCATAGGATTGTACAGTTCATCACTTGAATTATTACAAGCATACACAACGGCCTTTAATGAACAGCAAAAAGAAAATGCTATATTTTGTAAGATAATCATTTTTTTCCTTTTTTTAATTCAACAGGGAATTGGAAGACGTCAACTTATGTGTCGCGATGACCTGTGTCAAAAGAAAAAAAATGTTACAGGGGCTCCACACCATAGTGCAGGACACTGTATGGCGGGAAGATGGTTTGTGGCATTCTCTCACTTTTTGCAGCAGCAGATATTCGCAGGAAAGCTCTTGCTGCCATTAAGCGAGCCCAGGACTCTTGGAATTTCTTGCTTCCAGTCTGCACAACAACCATTAACACTCTCTAAGCAGACACTTATGTCTCATCCAAAGCCATTAACACACAGCTTCAGGGGGGTAAATAATGCTCTCGGGCCTTGACTGCAAGGGTTTCCTAAGCCCAGTGGCAGAGCATCTGATCTGCATGCAAAAGATCCCAGGTTCAATCCAGTCCAGGCTGGAAAAGACTGGTATGAAACCCTAGAGAGATGCCAGTCAGTATATAGACCAGGGGTGGAGAACTTTATTCCACTCCAGTGCCACATTCCCGGAAACCTCGAAATTAAGGGTATGCGGCTGCTTATAGATGTTCTTTTTGTTCTGAATTGTTTGAGGTGTTTCAAGGAGGTTTTATCGCCTTTGCAATTGCATTCATCTTTACTACTGTTGTAAGAATTTTAAGGTTTTATATCTATAATAATCGTTATTAATGTACCAAGCAAACAAGGCCACATGTCTGAAGATAGACAGTCCTGACACCATTTTGACTCTCAAAACTGACCAAATGTTTCTCTGCAAGGAGGAAAGGGGTGAGAGAACCTTCCCATTGTCTCAGAAATTAAGTAATCACCATCTCAAAGGAATGGCCAGACTGCCCAGGAAAGGCAATCAGATAAGACATTATCATATGAAGTGGCAGACAGGAGGTAAACAGCGCACTCAGATTTCTGCTGGAGACCGCCTTTTTCTGTGATGTAGCTGTGATGTATCTGGGGGGTGGTCCTGGGTTACACCCCTTTTTGTGATGTATGTATGATGTATAGGGGGTGGTCTTGAGCGGAAGGGGGGATTTCAGAGTCTATATAGGAGCTGGCACACCATTGTTGGGGGTGGCTCCTCCATTTTTGGGAGTGGGCCCTGTTGCAACAGATATAATAAAGATTTTTCTTCTCAATTTTTCTCTGGCTGGCCTCTGTAATTTACTCCTTCCGATGGAGAACCTCAAAAGGCTCTTGTGTACCCGATAAGGGAATAAGAGCAGATTTCTGTTTATTTCACTACCTTGGGCTCCCTTTGTAGGAAGGGTGGGATAAAAATATAATAAACACATTCCCTCTTTGCCAACCGTAGTGTCACAGACTGGCTGGACACAAGAGGAAATGTGGCAGGCACCAGCTGGGGAACCCCAAAGGGAAGAGTTCTCAGAGCACAGGGATTGGTGGTGGGACGACAATGAGTGGTCAGGGGGGAAAGAGGGAGAAGGAAGAAGAGGTGTTGGAAGCTAAAGAGGCAACAGGGCTTAGTGAGCAGGAAGAGTCTGTGGCAGAGAGAAGTCCAGAAGCAGAAGCAGGAGAGGAAGGGAGGGAGGCCAAGAGGCAGAGATACGTTTTCCTGACCTCCCACTGCGGAGAAGAGCAGTGGAAGCCCCAACGAGCCAAGAAAAAGCCTTCGTATAAACTTTTGCTGACTAAGTACATTAGATGAATTAAACAGTAACATTTTGATACTGATCTTTGCCTTTCTGCTACTGGTATTTAGGTGATTTGGGTCGGCTTAGTTAGATAAAGGTGGATGTGTTTGCAGCAATTCTTATTTATGAGTGTAACATTCTCATGTATTTGGGGACGTTTTTAATTGGAATGTCTAACAGCTTGTTAGTGTGGTTATAAATACTACATTATGACATATTGGTCGCAAATATATCAATGCTTCTGTTGTACAAATATGTTGATGGTTTGGTTACAGTCCTTGTGAGCTTCTTTTGTTTTGTTTTTTGAACAAAATTAGGAAAAGCATCTGTATATAAATAGCTCCTCCCAGACTTTGGCTCTCTCCTCGTTATCCTTCCACTAGTAGGACTTCCTTGTTCCAACAAGCTTTGGGGAACCAACTGCTCCTAATGAAAAGGCTGGTGCCATGCTGTTTTTATTGTAATTATTTATATGGTTTTAATAGATTTTATATATGTACATAGTTTTAATTCCATCAATGTTCCATATTGTTTTTGAACTTATTTTTCCCCTATTTTTTTTTTAAGCAGTTCTGATTTTTATCCATAAGCTGCCTTGAGTTCAGTCAGGGGAAAAGGCAGGGCATCAAAAAATAAGAAAACTCAGTACGGTAAAGCTTTTCAAAGCACGTAGAAAATCATCAGCACCTACTAACACCGGACTATCATTCTGCTCATAAGCAGCTACATGCACCCATTGAAACGTTAGCAGCCCTACCTCAAAGTTTAGTTAATCAGACAGCATTCAAGTCCATTCAAGTACACAGCATTGTTGTTTCTTTAACCTGTCAGCAGGTGGAGCTCTTACGCTTCCAAATTCCACCACAGAACCTTTTCTAGCAGAACTAGAATTGCGTAAAATTCCTTTGCAGTTCAATTTTAGCTGGAAAAGTTCCTGCGTTGGGAGAAACATGAAGGTGCTTGCCATTACTCAACCCCCTAAGGTCTCCTCTTTCCCTCATTTTGACATTTGTTCACAGCCAGCATTTCGCTAACCTGCTGATACAGACTCAAACATTTCTCCCTCCAGTTTGAAGAGCTTCTTCATCAGTCCTATTCAGGCATTTAAATTGCCCTCGCAATTAGAAATCACGTGAGGAGAAACAGAGATGAGCCTGCTAGCTCTAGAAGTCCTGTTGTTATTTCCAATCACACTCCACAAGTTGTAAGCAAATATCTGCAGCAGTAGTAGTAATAATGATAATTTATTACTTATACCTCGCCTATCGGACTGGTTTGCCCCAGCCACTCTGGGCAGCTTCCAACATAATAAAGTAAAGTGGCTCTATTTATGTACTATCCCTGATACAGTGGTACCTCTGGTTACGTACTTACGGTAATTCATTCTGCAGGTCCGTTCTTAACCTGAAAACGTTCTTAACCTGAAGCACCACTTTAGCTAATGGGGCCTCCCCCTGCCGCTGCGCTGCCACTGCCCGATTTCTGTTCTCATCCTGAAGCAAATTTCTTAACCCGAGGTAATATTTCTGGGTTAACAGAGTCTGTAACCTGAAGCGTATGTAACCCGAGGTACCACTGTACGTTTATGGTTCTACAAGCAGAAAATGCTCCCCGTTTTGGAAGTTATTCCTTCAACTTGTGGAAGGCAATAGCAATAGGGGGTCAGAGCTAGTGCACTCATTTCTGCCCTCCCCATTACACATAGGGAGTTAGAACACCTTGTTAAAACCAGGGATTTTTGGGGGGGGGGAATTAAACGACTCCCCCAAAATCCCAAGTCCCCACCACAGCCTCCAACTAAGGCAAGGACAGTGACTGTTGACACAAGCACCATACATACACAACAGCAAAGAGGCTCAGAAAAGTAGTCTACAAAATTGTAGCAATAAGCAGATACCATGTATTGTACTGTTTCCTCTGACTATCCAATAGAGTCATACCTTGGTTTTCGAATTTAATCCATTCCGGGAGTCCGTTCAGCTCCTGGAACAGTTTGAAAACCAAGGTGCGGCTTCCGATGGGCAGCAGGAATGTCCTGCAGCCCGCCGGACATTCGGCTTCCAAAAATCCTTCGAAAACCGGAACAATCACTTCCGGTTTTCGATCATTCGGGAACCGAAACATTCGAGTTCAAAAGTGTTGGGCTTCCAAGGTTCCACTGCATAGAAAACTGTAGAAACCTCATAAATAATCACAAAAATTCAAGAGTATGACCCATTTCCTTGGTTCCCATGGCTAATGACTCCTCTGGAAGAGGGGAATCCAGAGCTCCCCCTGCCCCCATAATCCCTTAAGCATAAGGTCACATACTCCTTGCCCCTCCATAAGGTGTGAACTTAGCCTCGCAATAGGAGGCAGGAGGCGATCATTGGGATGGTGGATGGAATTCTGATACTTTCAAAGGAGAAGCACAGGCAAGCCCTAGGGCAGTGATGGCTAACCTTGACACTCCAGATGTTTTGGGACTACAACTCCCATCATCCCTGACCACTGGTCCTGTTAGCTAGGGATGATGGGAGTTGTAGTTCCAAAACATCTGGAATGTCAAGGTTAGCCATCACTGACCTAGGGGGATGTGTAAATACCTTTATTGCTCTTTGGGAAAGAGGGTAGTTAAAAGGTTTGAGAACTGGGGTTGTTGACACGAGTGGGTGATGGGCTCATGTTTCTACACGCCAAACACTCTTACTTTGTGACATATTTGTGATGCATCGATGATGCTGTTGAAAAATGCATTATGGGAAATGGGGAGCGGTCTTTGTGTGTTGCAACCTTGTTGCAACAAATAAGGGTCAGGTCTACTGACAGCTGTTTTTGCTTCTTTAACTTGACTGCAGACTCCTCCTTTGCTGACCGGAGAGACCCAAGGGGAGTGGCACCCCGATCAGCTGGGCAGCGGAATAAATCCACACCCCAGGATTTTTTCCCTTATCAACCTGAATCCCATGTAGTGAACATGATGTCAAGTCACAACAAGAGCCACTAAGATCTGGCTATTAACAGGAAATGAATACACACACACACACACACACACACACACACACACACACACACACGAGAGAGAGAGAGAGAGAGAGAGAGAGAGAGAGAGAGAGAGAGAGGGACAGAGACAGTTAATTCCCCTCTGAAAAAGAACACTTACGCAACTGGCCAGATCACCACTGTGAAAAATGTGTACTGTAAAGAATCAAAATCCTATTCATCAAAATAGATAAATACATTTATTGGAACGGCTCTTTTAAGAGAGGCATGTGCAACTTTCCATGTCACCTGCGTTTAGGAGCCATAGGTTTCAGAGGAGGGGAAAAGGTCCCACAAAAGACCGTGAGTTGAGAAGTTTCTACCTTGTGTAGTCTGAATTAGTTTCTAAGAAACACTTCATTTCTGCCAGTTAAGTTTTACAGCAGATTTCCTACCTACTTGGCAAGCCAGAAGCTCCCCAACGCACAAACGCTTAAACACTTGAAATAAAAACAAGTCCCCCACTTACCATCTCTTCAATGTAAGGGAAAAGCATGTCTCCAAAGCATTCTGTTGATTCTATAGGAAGTTGGGCTGGCAGATTGTCAATGGAACACATCAAAATCCCTGATCCCTCCACACTAGAAGAGACAGAAATTTGATTCCAGGCAACAAAAGCTTTGTGCACTATTTCTCTCTTTTTAAAAAACATTTTTAAAGGGTTGGGTTTTTTTGGGTTTTTTTTACACAAATGTTTTTGCCTGGTGCCTAAAGATGTGATAGGAAGGCGAGCCTCTCCGGGGAGAGCATGCTACAAGTGGGGAGCCACTGCAAAAAAGGCTCCTTGCACCCCTCCAGGCCTTTCCTGGAGGAGACACAGGAAGAAGGGTTTCAGATGACGATCGCAGGGTCGAAGAAGTTTCCTATGGTGAGAGGTAGTCTTTGTGCTATTGTGGCCCACACCCATTTAAGGCTTTATAGGTCAAAACAAGCACTTTGAATTGGGGCCCAGAAACTAATTGGCAGCCAGTATGTTCCAGCCAGGATTGGTGTTACATGCTCAGTGTGGTGTAGTGGTTAAGAGTGGTAGACTTATAATCTGGTGAATCGGGTTCGCGTCCCCACTCCTCCACATGCAGCTGCTGGGTGACCTTGGGCTTGTCACACTTCTCTCACATCCTCACTCACTTCACAGAATATTTGTTGTGGGGTAGGAAGGGAAAGGAGAATGCTAGCCGCTTTGAGACTCTTTCGAGTAGTGATAAAGTGGGATATCAAATCCAAACTTCTCTTCTTCTTCTTCTTCTTCAAACCATCTTGCCTCAGCGAGCAACCTGGCAGCCGAATTCTGCACCAGCTGAAGTTTCTGAGCTGTCTTCAGAGGCAGTTCCACTTCTCCCCACGAACAGTCAATCCTATTTTGTTCAGGAAGGCCATCAACCTTCCAAAGTGGCTTTTTTGTATGTGTGTGAGTAACCTTCCTGAACAAAATAGGATTGCAAGATTTTTCCTCTCATGCATTTTGTTAAGCTACTTAACCTCCAAGATAAAAGCCCACCTCAACTGTATCCATCACAATTAAATGAAACACTATGAAATCACTCTGTGTTGCTTTAAAACTGAGCTTTTCAACACAAAAGAAAATTAGGAAGACCCTCTCACCTGTCGTGGATAATATGCTGATCGGCATCATACATACAGAAGGGGCTG
Source organism: Darevskia nairensis (assembly GCA_034642065.1). NCBI lineage: Eukaryota > Metazoa > Chordata > Lepidosauria > Squamata > Lacertidae > Darevskia > Darevskia nairensis. Next base: position 54,945 of record JAWWNI010000891.1, read on the forward strand.
TCTATTGTCGTACATTCTGTCATAAATTCTATAGACCCTCCAGTGTCTGCAGAGATGTCACATATCGCAACAAGTCTATGAATAAACAACAACCACATAGCCAGTTAAATGATTCGGGTTTTTAAATTCTTGAAGATACAACTCCCAAGTGTACCGCCAACAACAGTGTCAGAAGAAATCAACAGCTGAACAGAACAGATTAAGTCTGCCATTAGTACTCTACAAAATACTTTCCTCAGGGAACCTTAGTAAAGATTTCAAACAAGGGATGGTTCTAGACCAGGGTTTCCTAAATGTGGTTCTCTATCTGTTTTTGAACTACAACTCCCATCATCCATAGCTAGTGAGACCAGTGGTGAGGGATGATGGGAATTATAGTCCAAAAAACAGCTGCAGAACCAAGTTTGGGAAACTCTGGTCTAGACCAAATGACACCCCAAGCAAGGAACATCCTCTGAACTTCTCTGCGAGAAATGAAGTTACAGGGAACCAGGCAGAGGGCCTTCTCGGTGGTGGCACCCATCCTGTGGAACGCCCTCCCATCAGATGTCAAGGAAATAAACAGCTATCTGACTCTTAGAAGACATCCGAAGGCAGCCCTGTTTAGGGAAGTTTTTAATGTTTGATGTTTTATGGTGTTTTTAATATTCTGTTGGGAGCCGCCCAGAGTTACTGGGGAAACCCAGCCAGATGGGCAGGATATAAATAACGTTGTTGCTGTTAGCTGCTGTTATACCTTCTTTTCTTAATTGCATTTATAGCCCATTTCATGCCTTTGATGTACAAGATGTAGGGTCTGGTGACTTCTGTTTCAGTGTATCTGAAGAAGTGTGCATGCACACGAAAGCTCATACCAAGAACAAACTTAGTTGGTCTCTAAGGTGCTACTGGAAGGAATTTTTTTTATTTTATTTTGTTTTATTTTGACTATGACAGACCAACACGGCTATCTACCTTTAACTGGAACTATGCAAGGCACCACATTGAGCCGCATGAAATGGAAGTCCATCAACCTCACCAAGATATATAAGGGTCTGGTGACTTCTGTTTCAGTGTATCTGAAGAAGTGTGCATGCACACGAAAGCTCATACCAAGAACAAACTTAGTTGGTCTCTAAGGTGCTACTGGAAGGAATTTTTTTATTTTATTTTGTTTTATTTTGACTATGACAGACCAACACGGCTATCTACCTTTAAGATGTATACCATTATCGTAGAAGTCAATACAATTTGCACATGTGGACACCATCACACACAGCACACTGGTGTACATTTCCCCTCAGATTAAAATGAAAAAAATAATATGAACAGAATGTTGGCTGCACAGCTCAGCCCTGCCAGCTTTACAAGTGAATAAATGCAAGTATTTGTACTCTTCCATGTCAACTCTTGGGTTGATGAGCAGATAGAAAGCAAAGCGAGGGTTATTTTTCAACAATGGGGTTGTTGCTCAATCTAAGTAGACTTGCATCTGTGTGGATCGAACATGCCCATGGGAAAAAGGCTGTGCCACTTAGTTCTGCGACAACTTGTCACAAAAGCAAAGCCTATTACACCGCAAATTGGCAGTTCTTACTTGTGTGTGGCACCACCAAAAAGGGCAGGCGTAGTCAATTCACTCTACAGGGACTAAGAAACCACACCATGTAAACTAGACGCACAGGGCAAACACGTTGATATTGTGAGTATTCATATGCACATACTTTGGTCACCTCCTAAAGAGGGACAGCAACTGGGTCCCCTAATTTTTTAGCAGGGCTCATATGTATGCAGATGAGGGAGAGCATGTCAGTTTGCATTTCTTAGTGCAGAAAGTATTGATCTAATGTGTAGAGGTCTTTCCGATTCTAATTAGTTCAAGAGGGTTCTGGAAGCTTCTCTGTGTGAAAGAAACAAGCAGAAGGTTCATGATGTTTGGGTTATTCCTTCACAGAAGCCGAGTACAGCTGGTTTTCTTATCTCTTTCTGTCAAGGTCATGTTGACTATAAAAGTAAGGCCAGAAGGAGCCTGGGTTTCACTTTCGCTTTTCCTTTCTGGCATGGTGTTCTGTACATAGTATGCTTAGTGTTAAGGCTTTAGACTTATTATAAGTTATTGTAAGTTTAAGTTAAGTCTGCTGCAACTGGATTCCTTATGGACAGTGCCAATCCTGAATGTATTGGATTTGTGACCATTATGCTCATTTGCCTTCAGTAGCCGTAAAGCTCTGCTGGATGAAACTCAATTGCCTCTGGTCTCTTTTTGGGGAATCCTGCAATGTTGTTTAAGTTTTTACTCTGCTAACTATACGTCGGAGTTCTACTCTGGATCAATATTGAGTCGAATTCCATGACAGAGCAAACTTTACGCCAAGTTGAATTTTTAGCTGTGGCCCTGCCTACTTCTAGTTTCAGTCCCCGTAGGATTGCCTCTGAGCAAATGGCAGTCCTCAAAAGAAAAATGAAACAGAGGATCCCCAGCACCGATTTAATTGATGCCCGCTATTCCCCAAATACAAGCTTCTTACTTGTGTGGCAATTGCGGACATCCCTCAGTAGCAGCAGCAGCAGGTCGCAGAGGAGCCAGAAGTCGCTGTGCGTCCTGCCTGCTTAGCAGCCGCGGAGTATGCTGCTCCCAGTAGATCCCATTGATTACGCAAGTAGCGTAAGGTGCAATCTGTAAAATAAAGCTGCAATTTCTTCTTATCCTGTAAGGAACCAATACCTTGATCCAAATAGTTAACTATGTGATTCAATAACTATGTGATGCAAATCCTTGATGCTGATACAGTGGTACCTCGCCCAGCAAATGACCCGTGCAACGTCATTTTCGCGGAACAAACGACTTCCGGGGGGGGGGGAAATGGCCGCCGCTAGCGAATTTCTTCGCCTAAAGAACAGGCATCGCGGCCGTTTTAAATGGCGTTTTTTCGACGAACGAAGTTGGGAATAGGATTTCTTCGCCTAGCGCGTTTTTCCCCGATGCAGCCCTATGGGGGATTCGCCGAACGTCGTTTTCGACTAGCGAAGATCGCGGCGGAACGCATTATCTTCGCTAATCGAGGTACCACTGTACTATGCCTCACTTTATCATCTGGTCATGGGATCAGGCAGTTCTCTAGATCAGGGGTAGGCAACCTAAGGCCCGTGGACTGGATGTGGCCCAATTGCCTTCTCAATCCGGCCCACGGACGGTCCGGGAATCAGCATGTTTTTACATGAGTAGAATGTGTCATTTTATTTAAAATGCATCTCTGGGTTATTTGTGGGGCATAGGAATTTTTCCCCCCCAAAAAATATAGTCCGGCCCACCACATGGTCTGAGGGACGGTGGAGCAGCCCATGGCTGGAAAAGGTTGCTGACAGGCATCTAGAGAATCATCAGCTTAAATGGAAAACGAGTGAGGTCCCAACTAAAGAATGGAAACTTTAAGCTGACAGAATATGCACAGCTTGCAGGCTTAACATATAGAATAAGAGAAGAAGAACTAATAATAATAATAATAATAATAATAATAATAATTTATTATTTGTACCCCGCCCATCTGGCTGGGTCCCCCCAGCCACTCTGATATGTTTAAAGATTGGGAAATGTTTATTGAATATATGGGGGGAAATGGTGCACATTTGAAAATGTGGGCAGCATTAAGATGAATTCAGCAGTGTACGTAAGTTTTGATGGATGTAATAATGGAATACTGAATGGTTTAGTTTTTGTAAAATATGCAAGGATTTGTGATATGCAAAATGAACCATGGAAAGAGAAGGGAAGTCATTGATATTTTAAGGATGTTAAATGAGTATTCTAAATTGTAAAACAGGAAAATTATATATATGAGAATCATCAGCTTTATTTATTTTATTTTTGGGGGAGAAAAAAGCACATTGGTCACATGAGCTACACCGACAGGAAAATGGGTGTCGTAGGTAACAGAGGTGATGGTAACTATAGAGCAGAGTCTGACTCATTTGGAACACTTCGGGGTACAATAATGGGAGAGGTGTACTCACATCCGTGTTGAAACGAGAGGTGTAGTGTTCTGGGTGCTTGTCGTAGTCCACGGGGTCATACACGCCATCGGTCTTCCTTACAAGATGGTGGTGTCGACTCAACACCGTCCCATAGACTTTTCTGAGGTCTATGGAGAGGATCACAGTGAATAAAAGAGAAACAATGTACCCCGCAGAACTTCTGAAGCCCATCCCAGAATGCCCTACCTCCAGTTCGAGAAACCTCCTTCAGCTCGTGGGGCTCCACAAACTCACAAGGCAGGGCATTGAACATTTCTTGGGCACCCTGTAGATAAAAGTAAGACTGACAGTGAGGTTAGATTTGCCAAAAAAATAAATAAAATGCAAGGCATCGGGCAGTCACAGGAATAACACTTCTGCAAAGGACTACCCTACACACATTACAGTATTTGGGTGTGGGTGGGTGGTTCTGGATTTAAACCTGGAAGACTGGAATTCAAATTGTGGCACTAGCACATCATTCAGTGTATGACCTCAGGCATCTCCTTCTGTCTGCTTTTGTCCAAGTTTCCTACCATATTATTCCATAATGTATACTTGCTACCTAGACCTTCAACCATCCAACTCCTCCAATCCTTTGCACCTTCTCCAGATGGTTGGGTGCTACTCAAGGGCTGAAATCAGTGGCAGCATAGACAGCAGTGGCAGCACAGCTAGAGACCTAAAGATCATGTTCATCCTACTAGTTTAAGGGGCTCAGGTTCAGTGGAAGAACGAATGCCTTGCACAAAAGGTCACAGCTTCCAATCCCTGCCATCTCCAGATAGGTCAGCAAGACTCCTAGCTGCTGTTAGTCCATGCAGAAAATGAACAATGATCTGACTTAGACACGGACTTGGGACCAGTGTTAGAAACTCAGGCATAGAAGCTAGGCACCAAACGCCATCTTGCATCCCAACAACGAAATGTCTATCTATGACCCTCGGGGTCCCTTCCCATGCTACAATTCTATGATTCTTTGATCTCAACTACACTGCTTGGCTGCAGCTTGCTCTTACAACAATTCACTCATCCCAGTATGCAAGAAGGAGAAACACACGCAGTGGAAATGAAAATTGTATTAACTGTGGATTAAGGCCCAGTTGCCAACCAGGCACCCAGACATCTTGTGATCGCAACTGGACCCACGCCAGTAGCAAAACGCGCCTGGTGCCTGGCTAATTTTGAACACTGACTTGGACCAATGATCTGATTCAATATAAGGCAGCTTCCTATGGTACAGCCATCACGTGGGACAATTTATGTGTGCATCTCATTATTCCTGTGTGGAAGGAACAGAAATGCAGTAAAAGGGGCCTATAGCTTTATTGGAAGATATGAAGAAGAAGAGGAGTTTGGATTTGATATCCTACTTGATCACTACCCGAAGGAGTCTCAAAGCGGCTAACATTCTCCTTTCCCTTCCTCCCCCACAACAAACACTCTGAGGTGAATGGGGCTGAGAGACTTCAAAGAAGTGTGACTAGCCCAAGGTCACCCAGCAGCTGCATGTGGAGGAGCGGAGGCGCGAACCCGGTTCACCAGATTACAAGTCTACCGCTCTTAACCACTACACCAAGCCTTGTATGTACGACAAGAAGCCAATTCTTTGGTTGCAATGAGAAAATGTACTAGTGCTATGCATTTGAAGAATGCCTTACCTTAGACACGTTGCCGGTGCCTGTAAACACAAATGTTATGGGTCCAATAGACTTTGGCATCAAGCCTAGGGAAATTTCATAACCAGCATCGCGGACTGCTTGGACAGCCTGGCTACTGTTTCTGTAGTTATGGGCCATACCAATGTGCTGAAACCAGGAAGAGATTAATGTCAGTAGGCAGCTAGACTGGTGACTGGGAGTAGCCGCCAAGACCATATTACACCGGTCCTGAAAGACCTACATTGGTCCTGAAGGAGCGTAACCATCCCCATTGTTCAGCTCGGACACTGAGATCCAGCGCTGAGGGCCTTCTGGTGGTTCCCTCACTGTGAGGTTACAGGGAACCAGGCAGAGGGCCTTCTTGGTAGTGGCACCCACCCTGTGGAACGGCCTCCCACCAGATGTCAAGGAAATAAACAACTATCTGGCTTTTAGAAGACATCTGAAGGCAGCCCTGTTTAGGGACGTTTTTAATGTTTGAAGTTTTATTCTGTTTTTAGTATTCTGCTGGGAGCCGCCCAGAGTGGCTGAGGAATAAATAGAAAATTGTTGTTGTTGTTATGGAGTCAATAGGCCTTTGGGACAAATTAACGAAAATCTACCCATCCTACCCTCACCCCCATGTTCCCCTGGTAATTTTATATATATATAGCCTTACCATGAAAGGAGTATGATGCCCCAGGGCAAGAAATCGCAATCCCATTCCATGTAAAATGTTGATCATACCTGGGTCAGAATTACATAGTACACAGTTAGTACAGTACACAGAGTTATTGAATGCTGCAACAGAGTCAATCTGGTGAGAGAAGTAAGGAAATTTAAAGGGGATTCTAGTCACAATGCCTCAAGCGACCAATGTCCCATTTTCTCCAAGTGCCTGGGGCAAGGTAGAACACCCACCAAGAACCCAACAGAGTCATCCAGGGCCAGGGTGGATTTGATTTAAATCAAATCGACTGAAATCACGATTTAAATCACTAGTCAGTAGGACTTGATTTAAATCATTTTTTACAGAAAGACTCATTCTAGCTGGTATAATCTTAATATTTACAACCAGATGAAGGTTTCATTTTTGAAATAATGCATTTTCAGAGTAGTTTTTACAGTTATATCAAAAAATATTGATTTGGTTATACTATTAGAAATACATAGACAGATAATTATTAAATCATTGTGAGGTTTAGTAAGTTAACTGTTTCTGTTTGAACAACTTTTCTGCTGTACTTTATTGGAAGGAGAAAAATATTCGTCTCCTTAATAATAATTTAAACAATTTAATTAACTAAAACAATAACATTATAGCATATGTATCCATGTTTGTTAACTGATGTGGTTAAACAAATTTAATTAAAAAAACCAGACTGAGTTTTAACACACATGAAAAACTTAAAACAAATCCTTATTTCCTGATGGTTGCTTCCAGCAGAATATTTTATGGGGAGTTTCGTTCTCCTGTTTCCCAAATGCGTCTTATTTTTTTATTTTTTAAAAATAAAGATACTAAGAAAGGCTGGAACGCAGTGGTGAAGCTCTTGCTCTGCATGCAAAAGCTCCCAGGTTTCACCGTGTTTAGTTATACCGGTAAATGGATCAGGCAAGACCTGCAAGACCCTGGAAAGCAGTGCTATTTTTCTAGAAAAAGAGATGCCGGAACTGACCATGAACAGGCTCCCTTGTTCTCTTATAACAGCAATGGCACCCACCTGAAAGGTGCCGGAACTGATCTATGGGGAGTTCCGGCTGGGGGGGAAAGCCCTGCTGGAAAGCCACTGCCAAAATAGATTTTACAGGGATGGCATGTTACAGGTGTGTACCTGGACTCACATGTGCACAGCCAGCACTCATGTACGTTCATATACACTATTCACACAACACCTCCTCATAGACAAATAGTACCAACCAGATGGAAGGCAGTTTCCCAGGTTTCTTATGTCTCCCTTAAGGTGCAAAAACCGAGTAAATTGGCAAAGATGTATAAATCTAAATCAAATAAGTGTTGGAAATGTAAAGAGAAAGAAGGTTCTTCTCATCGTATGTGGTGGTCTTGTAGTAAGGTTAAAGCTTACTGGGAAACGATATATAATGAAATGAAAAGGATGTTGAAAATAACCTATGTAAAAAAACAACAACCAGAAGCTTTCCTTTTGGGAATTATAGGGACAGAACTACCAAAACTGTACAGAAACGTATTCATGTATGCTATCACAGCGGCAATAACATTACTTGCCCCAAAATGGAAAGAAGCAGAAGTCCCAGCAAAGGAAGAATGGATACAAAAACTTATGGAACATGCAGAAATGGCGAAACTTACCGGAAGAATAAGCAATCAAGGTAACTTTTTATAAAAGAGTGGAAATGGTTCGTTGAATATTTACAGATAAATTGTAAACAGATAAGTACATTGGCAGGATTATTGTAATAACCTGCAGTATCATAAGAGTATATATTTAAAGAAGATGAACAAATGAGCAAATTAAGTTAATTTGGATATGCAGAATAAAAAAATTCCTTCCAGTAGCACCTTAGAGACCAACTAAGTTTGTTCTTGGTATGAGCTTTCATGTGCATGCACACTTCTTCAGATATGCAGAAGATATTAAAAAGAAATTTAAGGAACCGCAGAAAGAGAGGGAAGGAAGTCAAACTTTGAAATGTCAAAAGGATTGTAAAATTAGTGAAATGTATAAACCTGAAAAGTATAAATAAAAAATTTAAATATAGAATAAATAAAATAAAATGCAAAAATCTCGAAGGTGGCATAGCAGAAGCATCCCTCCTCCCCAATCCCATGCTCACTAATTAGAGATTTTTTAAAATAACATTAAGCAGTGTGTTAATGCTTTTATAGCGAATGAGTAAGTTAAATAAATAAATAAAAGCTAGCAAGTGCAAAGACATGGAGTTCCTTCTGGTTGAATATGGCCAAAACACAGTATTAATATTTGCTTTAGATACCTGCAACGCCTGCCCACTTTCCAAAGGCTACAACTCGCACTCCTCTGTGATCCACCATTTTCTCGTAATCTATCAGTCGAATGTTCTGAAAGTACAACAACACACCATATACATTTGTTCTCAGGCTCCACTCATCTGAGTACCCCAAAAAATAAAATAAAATCACAGCAACCCCTGCCATTTATAGAAAGATGCATGTAAAGGAAGTCGCTTCAATTCTTTTATAAAGCAATGCTTTGGGAACGTCTCCTATGAGATAAATGGGGCAAAGATGAGCCTTCCAGCCACTTCCATTCATCTCAGTAGAGGGTTAGACCAGGGAAAATGTGCCTTGAGTCCATTTATTTCAATCAGTCTACTGTGAGTTCACTAATATTTGCTTTGCCTTTTATGCTACTAAAACACACTGCCGTATTGTGGAAACCCAATATTGCACTTTGCAAATCCTCTCACCCTGCTGAACTGACCATTTCACCATATTAAAATAATAGTTAGCAATCCTCGGCAAGTAAAATATTACCTTGCTCAGGATCTCATCCAACAAGGACATATTTGCCTCCTGAGCTTTAATAGTATGAGAGAAGAATGCATAGTTCTTGTTGGGAATTAGTTTATCCTCTGGTGGCCTCTTCACACCCACAATCAGGCAGGCCTCCGAAATGTCTTCCTGTATAATACCGCCAGCTTTAACATAGTCCTGCAAACAAAGCATTGGAGAGGAATTGACGTCTTGAGCCAAACTGAACAAAGGCAGAAAATATCGAGATAGTCCAGTAGATGTTATTCCAGTAAAGGGACCCCTGACCATTAGGTCCAGTGGTGACCGACTCTGGGGTTGCGGCGCTCATCTCGTGTTACTGGCCGAGGGAGCTGGCGTACAACTTCTGGGTCGTGGCCAGCATGACTAAGCCACTTCTGGCGAACCAGAGCAGCGCACAGAAACGCCGTTTACCTTCCCGCCGGAGCGGTACCTATTTATCTACTTGCACTTTGACGTGCTTTCGAACTGCTAGGTTGGCAGGAGATTCAAACCGCTGACCTTATGATCGGCAAGCCCTAGGCTCTGTGGTTTAACCCACAGTGCCACCCACGTCCTGCTATTCCAGTAGGTGAGCCTTATTTCTATACTGGTTATCCACTCCTGGGGGGATGAGGGGGTGGGAGAAGAGATTATTTCCCCACTTATCAGGGGTACCGTTCTCCTCTGCCAGTTCTAAGTGAAACCACACTCTCAGTGCCAGAGCAAAATTGCAGTATACAAGGATTGCTATTTTCTTATCAGAAAGAGGGGAGGGCTTTCAGCCGAAGATATGGCTTGTGGATTCATATACAAATGAACCTTAATTGTTTAAAGCCATAGGCCACCACAATATTGATTCCATAAATCTTTATGTGAATGCAGTGGGGCTGTTAAAGTAATTTTAGACTCTCAGCTTGATGGACTAATTATGGGAGGAGTTCAGGTGCCGTTTTACTTCATTTACTTTAAATTGGGGGGTGCTGGCCCTGTAGAGGTTTGCCCATTCTGCTGAGTGGGGCCTGGACCCCCCACTGAAGTCACCACTGTGACAACCTCAGCCGCTGTCCCCTCTGCTGCTTCCAACTCTTCCATCTTCCACTCATTCATCTGCAGCTCCTTCCTCGCTGCCCCATCTCCTCCTGTCATTCATTCACACACTCCTCCTTCCAGCCCTCTTTTCCTAGGTGCTGCCCAGTTCTACAAACTTGTCTGGTGCCTGCCACCTCTTTACCAAGTCCCTTGTGTTTGCTTTTTCAACCTCTCCTTCTCCAGGGCCTACTGGACCCTGCTCTGCCCCACTCCAGGAAAAACAAGGCAGCTCAAACAGCGCCAGCAAACTTTGTGGCTTGCTCAGTCCCTCTGTGACATCAGAGCAGTTCAGGCAATCACTGCCAAGAGGCTTCATCAGCACCCACGAAACCACTATGGGCATTTTAACATCAAGGGCCCAATAATTTTGATTAGATGTGCACACGAAACAAACTGTACACCGCTCCTACCCTCAGGATCAGCAACAAAAATGTCAGCACTTACTTTTTCATGGATGGACCTTCGATTGGACGGTTGCACCAGAACTTTGTAGCCCAGGTTGGTTAAAAGTTTGACGTGCCGTGGGGCTAACGGGGCCCTTCTTTCCCAGGCATTGACATCCTCTCTTCTGATTGCCAGGACAGATTTATGATAATGCTGCCACCTTGAAAGATGGCTCTCAAACCTACCACCTGTGCGTTTGAATGCTCGAAGCATGATTAAAAACCTAACAGCAAGCAAAGACAGAGTAATAAGGAGATGCAACGTAAAGGTGTTCAGAAACAGCCATTATGTGTCTGTCCATCCTCCTGCCCCCAACAAAAAAACCTGGTCTCCTTAGAAATCTGCTGTAAAACTGGTTAGTTTTTAACACAAGGTGCAATGCAGAAGTCATAACTGCACATTGCCAATTAACTGTGGAAACGTTTCAAACTTTTTCAGAGGGGGAAAAACCTTGAACGTTGTCTTTCTCACTAACGAGAACATGAACTGAAAATTGTTACAAGGGAAGCAATCTGGTAACAGTCAAAAGTAACATTTGTATCTCAAATTCAATCAAGGAATCCAAGAATTCTCAACAGTGTAATCAGTGCAGAATGAATGAGAAAAACTTGGCCTAAATCATCAACTAGTCCCTTCTGACTTTTAATTCCAAAACTACAGATGCAAGAATAGATTTATGGTTCTCACACTAAGTGGAAGGATGAACGATACGCAGTGTGAAAAGTTGGCAGTTGCCAATCTACAACCGCCAACAATCTACAACCGTCCAACTCCACATTTATTGGTTTTATTTAAATATTTATACCTCCATCCTTCAACATGACCCGCACCATGTACATTTTCTTATGTTGTCAAATTCAGTATGAATTCCTGGCCTTCTCTTTACATTATAAAAAAGAAGAGTTTAGACGCAGCCCTGAAGATATCCATACTGCAGTCCCAAAATTGTTTTGCAGAGCTTGCTTCTACTTGGAAGTAAATCTCATTCAGTTCAGTAAGGCTTACTCACAGGTAAGTGTGCCTAGGACTGAAGTTTTAGCTACCCCTTTAGTAACCTTGGTGGTTTCCTATTCTACAGGAAGCAAAAACCCAAACGTCACAAATCTGAAACTGCAACCGACATCACTCGCACTGGTTTACACACCAAATTCATGGAAGATTGAAGGGAGAATGAGCATTTTCATTTTTTCAAAGTGCATGTTGTTATTGATACATATCAACACAGTAAAATGCCCAGCAGGCATTATAAAATTTCAATAGATTGTGGCTCCAGATTTGAGCAGAAAGAGGTTTGATTCCAAATATGATCTACTGCCCATCTGATCATAGCCTGACAACATTCCCAAGGTGAACTGAGAACTGTTGAGCTTATTGCCACAATCTATCAGAATGGATAACACAGAGAACAATTTGTTATATTTGTAGCTTTAACATCTTTGCTATTACAGTTATCAGCCACAATGGTTCCATACACACATTCACAACTATTTGGTCTGGCCAGTCACTAGGACAAACAGTAGTTGCTATTTGATGACTAGGTAAGAGAGTGGAAAACTTCACCACTCCCAACCCCCCTCCCTCCTCACTGATGCCACTGCAAACACTATTCCCTTGAAGTCAGGAGAGCTCTGTGGTCCAACTTTGCCTTGGCTTAAGGCAAAAAAGAAAAGAAAAACACACACACACACACACACACACACACACACACACACACACACACACACACACACACTGCCTTTTAAATATATTCTGAACACATGTAAGACTGCTACCAGGACAACCAAGCCCTCTGCCCTCAGTAAAACCATTTGCATTACTGAGCTTAAAGTTCCTTACATATTCCAATAAGTGGAAGCCAATTACCATTGATATCAACAGCAAGAGATTTTACGCCTGTTAAACTTATCTGTCTCTAGTTGCAAAGGCTGTACATTTGCCAGGGCCTATGAACATCGTCAACTAGAGAAGCAAGGTAGAAACGTGAACAATAAAGAGTACTGTGGTTCCTTGAAGACTAGCACCTTGTAGACTCTTTAAAGACAGGGAGACTTGAAATGCTAACATATTTTTGGTGGCATCATAAGCCTTTAAAGCAGTGGTTCTCAAACTTTTTTCCTCTGGGCCACACTTTCAGAATAAAAAGTTGCTTGCGCCACACGATATATATTTTATTGGTAAAAAACACAACTGGGATTGTCCTCAGTATCACTTCATGCTCTTGCTCTCATTTTGAAATGATAATTATCCATATTCTGCAAAAAAAAATAAAAATTTTATACTATACTATAAAAAATATTTTGATACTATACTTGATACTACATATACTAAAAGTTTGATACCATACTACCGAAATGCTTCTTTGATTGCCATTGAATCTTCCCACCCACACCTGCCTTCCTCTCCTGCCACACCCTTTAAGAACCATTGCTTTAAAGACTCGTTGCCCTTTTTGGCATCAAAGGGCTAACCTAACCACTCCTCTTGAAAGAAACAGCCACCTTTCCCTCAGGCTAAAAATTCCTCAAGTCTCCAGACTTGAGGAATGCAGGGAGGGAGACAAAAGGGGGGTGGAGAAAAGTCAGTTCCTCGCTGCATTCATTGCCCATCGGCCTATAAAATGAAAAAGGAAGACATTTAAAATGTCCAGAACCCTTTTAAGTCTGTCGCAGCAAAAAACAACACAGGCTTGTGGCAACTTAAAAACTACCTTTTTAAAAAATGATATAAACTTTTGTGGGATAGCTCGGTCGCGAAAGTTAAACTCAGGGTTGTGGGTTCGAGCTCCACGTTGGGCACAAGATTCCTGCATTGCAGGGGGTTGGACTAGATGACCCAATGGTCCCTTCCAACTCCACGATGCTAGGAAAGTCTACTTCATCAGGTGCATGAAGCCTCAGGTAGGAGGAGAGGAGGGGAGACGCGCACGAAGCACAGAACCCGGTTTCTTTGGCCCACGAAAGCAACCATATGGCCGAGTAATCAGAGAAGCAGCCCCCTCTTTTTCTTTTCTATTTTAAAGGGTCTCTCTGCCTAATCCGTTGGGAAGAATAAATCTTTGGGCTCCCACACTGAGAACTAGAAACTTTAAAGGCATAGCTTAGTTTTGAAAACTAATAAAAATTATTATTAAAAAAGGAAACTTAAAGGCATGCTTAATTGTGAAAAGTGCGCGAGGCTCTCCAATTACGCATTGCCAGAAATGGAAAGAAAAGCTCCACTAAAAAAAGCAACGCAGCTTCACACTAGAGGTTGTGCAATGCAAGTGTGCACCTCGGCTTTCCCCGGGAGGCCTACGGCAAGCGATTCCAGGCGCCTGGATCTCTCGATCCCGCTGCCGCAGCATCTCCAGCAGCAACGTGGGCGCTGGGATCCCCGGAGGCTCCTAGGCCTCCGTTGCAAATACCGGTATATATATATATGATCTCCTCCTTCAGCACCTGGAGCGGCAAAGCTCAGGCTTTCGCCCCCGTCGCAGGTAGGCAGGCAGGCTGCCCTCTCCAAGAGCGCACGCCAGTTTCCTCGCTTACCTTTCGGGTCCACGCGTGCGAAAGGTGGGCGCCCCGCTGCCTGTCCCCGGCGAGCTCCGCCTGCCTGGCCTTGCGCAACAAGCGGCCGGCTGCCCATCAAAGGCGCGCGATTTGCAACATTTGCGAGGGTGAGTCGGGCTGCCTCCCCCTCCGCCAGCCAATCCGGCGCGACCTCGTGAGAGCAACCTTCCCCTTCCGCCAGTTGCAGAGGCCACCCGGAGCTGCGTCACTAGGCGAGGGCACGCGAGGATCCCGCACTGGAGGAGGGTTTCCCAAGGCGAGCAGCACTCGAAAAGCCAGGACACCCCGAAAGTTGTTGAACCGTTTTAAAGGAAGATTTTAGGAAGTCCCCAAGACTGAGCGTTTTTTGGTTTTTTTAGGAAGTACCCAAATTGAGTTTTTGTTTTTTTTAGGAAGTCCCCAAGATTGAGCTTTTTTTTTTTTTTAGAAAGTACCCAAAACTTTTTTAAAGGAAACCAGCGAAATTGTTGAAATTTTCTTAGGGAAACCTGAAAGTTGCGGAACTTTTTTTTAGACAAACCCCAAAGTTGTTGAGGTATTTTTATTTTTGTTTTTTGTTTTTTTACAAAAACGCTCAGTTCTTCGATTGACTTGCCTAAGATCCAAGAAAAGCAACACCTTTCGGAAATCCCCCCCCCCCGTCAATTCTGCCTTTGAAATTTCTCCAATGTCCGGGAGAATCCGGACGTGTGGCAGTCTTAGGCCCACAGCCCCCTTTCTGACATATCTGGTGTATGCATAAAAAAAAGGGGGAAGGGAAGGAGAGAAATGTAAAATAGGGACAGGGGAGAAATGTGAAACCCAAAGGCCATGAAGTGCAAGCTTGGGACATGTGAGTTCTGCACCCGCACTGTGCCAACCCCCCCCCTGCATCGCCCCTCCCCACCAGACACATGCCACCACACAAGCTGCAAATCGTGCAAATTTGGTTATGATAACTTAAGAGATGTTCAAATGCATCCCTAAATACAGTACCGTATTTGGTAGGTTGCTAGATTAGAGATTGGGACGCGGGTGGCGCTGTGGGTTAAACCACAGAGCCTAGGGCTTGCCGATCAGAAGGTCAGTGGTTCGAATCCCCGCAACGGGGTGAGCTCCCATTGCTTGGTTCCTGCTCCTGCCAACCTAGCAGTTCAAAAGCACATCAAAGTGCAAGTAGATAAATAGGTACCGCTCCTGCGGGAAGGTGAACAGCATTTCCGTGCGCTGCTCTGGTTCGCCAGAAGTGGCTTAGTCATGCTGGCCACATGACCCGGAAGCTGTACGCTGGCTCCCTCAGCCAGTAAAGCGAGATGAGCGCCACAACCCCAGAGTCGTCCACAACTGGACCTAATGGTCAGGGGTACCTTTACCTTTAGATTAGAGATAAATGAAACAAAATTAAACAAAACCATTGCCATTCCAAGGCTTAGGGCCAATACCTTCAGGGGGGAAATGCCCATGGCATGGAGAGTGTTTGTTTAATTGGGAAGATTTAAATGGCTATTCACAGAATGCAGCCAATAGTGGAGTGGAAAATAATTAAATTAAACTACTTAATGAGACGAAACAATATGAATAGTGTACTAAGGGAACTGCAGGCATCCACCACAGAAGACACAATTAGCCTAATTGGATGTGCAAACAAATATTTCTGGTGTCTAAATTTCAAACAGATTGCCCTGTAACTTGCAGCATGCGACTTATTCAAGACCGCATAACTCTGCCAACCAAACACTCTCAACAGGGTGAGAGAGCAAGACCTGGTTTTAAGAGTTCAAAAAATGTCCTGACAGTAATAAATTTTCCCCTGCTAATGAAAAACTAGGATCCGTTTTTAAATCAGCTCTGTCTCTGTAAGATATCAGGATTCATAAAAGGCATTCACGGACCCTGACTTTCCAACACTTGGAAAAGGCACCTTATTAATTAGGTATCGAGGGCATATAGACCACAATTAATCAACATTTTAAAAGAACCAGTGAGATATATTTGAGGTCAATTTCTGTTTAATGTAAAAAAATAAATAAAAATGATTTGTTCGTTTGTTGCGTTTTTTAAAATGTAGGGTCACTACAGGACTATAGCTATACCAGAAAGGTATCTGAACTTAGGGCAGGCCACTGTTTTTTGCCTACTATACCATTAAAGCGCATTCGAAACACAACCCACCCCAAAGAACCCTGGGAGCTGTAGTTCACCACTCACAGAGCTACAGTTCCCAGCACCCTTAAACTGCAGTTCCCAGGATTCTTTGAGGGGAGGAATGTGCTTTGAAGGTGCACTGCATATGCAGCCACCTATGAAAAGTAGGGGCATATATCCACACTTCTGTCCTGCTGCTTTCCCCCCCCCCCCCCGGGGAAAACCACTCTTTAGCACTCAGCCAAAGCAATCTGATTTTCTGCGGATTGCTTTTTGTTCCGATTTAGAGCAAAAGAGTGGGTTTTCCCTGGGAAAAGAGCAGGGCAAAGGGGGGGGGAACTGATTGTTGGGCCCATGCTTTCTATATATATAAAATTATATATACTGTATATATACTGTGTGTGTGTGTGTGTGTGTGTGTGTGTGTGTGTGTGTGTGTGTGTGTGTGTGTGTAACACCGGTCCTGAGAGATCTACATTGGCTCCCAGTACATTTCCGAGCACAATTCAAAGTGTTGGTGCTGACCTTTAAAGCCCTAAACGGCCTCGGTCCTGTATACCTGAAGGAGCGTCTCCACCCCCACCGTTCAGCCCGGACACTGAGGTCCAGCGCCGAGGGCCTTCTGGCGGTTCCCTCACTGCGAGAAGCAAAGCTATAGGGAACCAGGCAAAGGGCCTTCTCGGTAGTGGCGCCTGCCCTGTGGAACACCCTCCCATCAGAGGTTAAAGGAATCAACAACTACATGACATTTAGAAAATACCTGAAGGCAGCCCTGTTTAGGGAAGTTTTTAATGTATGATATTTTAATGTATTTTAGTGTTTGTTGGAAGCCGCCCAGAGTGGCTGGGGGGACCCGGCCAGATGGGCGGGGTACAAATAATAATAATAATAATAATAATTATTATTATACACACACACACACACACACACACACACACACACATACATACATACATATACATTTATGTATGTAGATGTATAATTTTTATTAAAATTTCTGTTTTACAATTAAAAATACTCAATACTAAGATATTAATGCCTTCCCTTCTTCTCTTCCCATGGTTCATTTTGCATATCATAAATCCCTGCATACTTTACAAAAACTACCATTCAGTATTCCATTATTGCATCCATCAAAACTGATTTACACCGTTGAATTTATCTTAAAGCTGCCAGTTATTTTCAGCTGTACACAATTATTTCCCATATATTCAATAAACGTTTTCCAATCTTCTCTAAACGTATGTTCTTCTTCTTCTCTTATTCTATATGTCAAGTCTGCAACTTGTGCATATTCTGTCAACTTAAGCTGCCCTTCTTTGGTTGGGGACTCGCTCGTTTTCCATTAGGGGGCTAACAAACCACGGGCCGCGGTAGTAGCATACATAAATAACCTTTTTGGACACCTGGGAATTTCAGTCTGAATTACACAACAGAAAGGACTCTGGGTTTGTTTGTTTTTCGGGGGGGGGGGGCAGTACTTTTAAACATTTCTTTTTCCAATTCATTATGGATCATTTCCGAATACTCTTTTCCCCTTTTACAAGTCCATGCTTTCTCGGCACAAGACAAGTGAGTCCCGAGAGGCGGTGACTGTTAGGATTTTATTTATCCTCTGCTGCTTCAGCTTGATATTATGTTTAGTGTAAATCACTTGAGTGTCTGAGAGAGTGTGGGAATGGAAGTCTTTCTTATCTCTTCCGCCCGAGTATGTTATTGTAAGTTTAGGTTTCACTTCTGCTGTGTCGCAGTTTGTACTTGTTCTGCCGGAGATCGGAGAACACAGACGTGATTATAGAGTCTCTGTACATAGACTGTAAATAAAGTAGTTTAGAGCTACGGATGAGGCCTTATTGCTGCGTGATGCTAGAAGAACTGTGTGCTCTTTCCATAAGAGAAGGGTCGCAGATTACAGGCGCTCTGGACTGAAGGGACATGCCAGCCAGAGAGGGCCACCGGGAGGACGCTCCGGAGTCTTGGGGAGTTCGCCATCTCCCCAGAGTGTTTTTCCAACAGTGACACCCTCTGTTTGGGCTTTAAGCATAGCTGTCAACTTTCGGATTTGAAAATAGGGGATTTTTTCAAACTTTCGGATTTGAAAATAAGGGATGCTTCGAGGGCGGTGCAATGGCACCAAGTAGCCTCGCCACCCTGCACTCCAGAGGCTGCGCGCGAATGGGTGAGTGAAAGAGCGAGCGCGTAGACGGCAGGCAGGCTGGCTGTCTGGTTGGGCGTGAGGGTCTGGCTGCAGAAGGCATGCAAGCTCCGCCCCCAGTCGGTTCTCAGACTCCTTATTGGCAGCCAAACAACGCAGCTGAGGAGCCTCCCTGGCCGGCAGGGAGGGAGAGGAGCTGCTTCCTTTGAAATCCGGGAAATTTAAGGGATATCAACAATCTCAAAAAAGGGAGGGGTGACAGCTATGGCTTTAAGAATGCAGACAGACAGGCACAGACTGAGATTAGCAGGGCAGCTCTCCATTTGCTCTAATGCAGGGCTGTCCAACTTCCAAGAGACTGCGATCTACAACCACTATAAAAAAACTGGCAGTGATCTGCTCATTGGATTGACCAGAGTTGTTGAGTTATTTTTAGGGAAGCCAAACTTGTTGAGCTTTTTTTTGGGGGGGGGGCAATCCTGCGATTAACCAGGATCCACCAGGGGCATCCCGCGATCAACCGGTAGATTGTGAGAGCTACCTGTTGGACAGTCCTGCCCTAATGGACCAGCTTCCACTGGATCCGAGCCTGTTGCAAAGTGTTGCCCGCAAGCTCCTAGCCTCCCTCCATCTTATAACCTGCTGCACAAATAAATTAATGCACATCAATTTGGGGCGCATTCAGGACATGTGTCCCGTGCACCGAGTCTTTTCTGTACCCGGCCACATCCCAAGCAGCATCATGTATCACTTTGGCCCATGGAAAACTGCGGCTTGCATTGCTCCACTGTTCCCAACGGAAGACATTCCCTTTTCAGATAAGACTATTGTCAAGCAGAAAGAGGGGGCGGTAGAAATCCTATTCACCTTAATGTTGTCGTCTCAATGCTGCTTTCCGCCCCCTCCAACAATTTATATTACTTCCCCCCCCCCCTTTGCAACGGTCCAAATCAAAGTAATCGTTTCTCATCAGGTTTTTGTTGCTATGGAAGTGTTCATTATCTTAAAAACATCCAAGGCACAGGCAAACGAGGTAGTGATTTGATTTCAGAAAGATAATAGAAGCTTTTTAATGTGCACATTTCCATTGGGTCACTGATGCAGCACTATAGTTTGTGGAAAATGTCCACCTGCCCATGCTAAGAACTTAAAATATATGCACGGGGGAGCAGAAATCGACGACTCCAAGTAATGTCATCTATTTTTCTGACAATTAATTATAGTGCTGCCAAATGAGACTTTGGCTGTTCTAAGAATACCTCTGCGATCCGTGACAGTTTCTCAAGCTCTGTTTCTGAAAAAGAGAAGCACATTATTTGATCTCTGCCCCGTGGTGCTCCTGAGCAAAAATGGGAAATTGTTCGAGGGGAACAACTGAAGGCCTTGTTTGTGTGTTTAGCAATATTGCAAGCCTCATGATTGCAAGGATAGCTCAGAACAACTGCTTTCCTGTGCCAGAGCAGACCCTCCCAGTGCCCCTGTTTTCCAGCAACAGCCCCAGATTTAAAGAAGCCACCCCGGTTTCTGATTTGATCCTGGAATGTCCCGCTTTTCCTTTCGACACCCCTATTTGCATCAGATAAATGCATAGCTGTCAACCCTCCCTTTTTTTGTGGGAAACTCCCTTATTCCAATGCCGTTTCCCGCTGCTATCCCGGATTGTTGATATCCCTTAAATTTCCCGGATTTCAAAGGAAGCAGCTCCTCTCCCTCCCTGCTGGCTAGGGAGGCTCCTCAGCTGCGTTGCTCAGCTGCCAATAAGGAGTCTGAGACTGACTGGGGGCGGAGCTTGCATGCCTTGTTCATCCAGACCCTCATGCCCAACCAGACAGACTGCCTGCCGTCTACGCGCTCGCTCTTTCGCTCACCCATTCTGGAGCGCAGGGTGGCGAGGCTACTTGGTGCCATTGCACCGCCCTCGCGGCATCCCTTATTTTCAAATCCGAAAGTTGACAGCTATGGATAAATGTTGTAGGGTATGGAATAGGAGGTCCCTATTTTCATCAGAGAAAGGTTGGAAGGCATGCAGTTGTCCGACCCCTGAGCCAAGGAGATAAGTAACTATGCAACCTTTAGAATGGGAAGTTTGTATAGGGAAGTTTGCTAATGTCCAACGTTTTGTTATGGGTTTATAGATGTTGGAAGCTGCCCAGAGTGGCTGGGGTAACCCAGTCAGATGGGCGGGGTACAAATAAATAAATTTATTTATTGTTATTATTGAATAAAAAGGTAAAGGACCCCTGACAGTTAAGTCCAGTCACAGACGACTCTGAGGTTGTGGCGCTCATCTCGCTTTACTGGCCAAAGGAGTCGATGTTTGTCCACAGACAGTTTTTCCGGGTCATGTGGCCAGCATGACTAAGCTGCTTCTGGCGAAACCAGAGCAGCACACGGAAACACCGTTTACCTTCCCGCCGGAGCAGTACATATTTATCTACTTGCACTTTGACGTGCTTTCGAACTGCTAGGTTGGCAGGAGCTGGGACAGAGCAACGGGAGCTCACCCTGTCGCGAGGATTCGAACCGCCGATCTTCTGACCGGCAAGCCCAGAGGCTCAGTGGCTTATACCACAGCGCCACCCACGTCCCCCTTTATTATGTGTGTGTGTGATAACACACACAAACCCCATGGACACAGCAGAAAGTCTAATTAAAAAATGGGTACCCCTCCAGATCTGCAGCAACTCATCAGTACTTGCTATTTCCACTAGAGGGTGCTAGGTGTTTTTTTGTGTTTTTTGTTTTGTTTGTTTTTTAAAAAGCAGTAATACAAATAATAATAATCATTTGCAGCAGCCAGCCCAAAATCTTGGAAGAGGCCCAAGAGCTTTAATCTAAGTCACCAAATATTACTGAGCAGGCAAACAGTATTTTGAAGGGCTGATTTATTGCTATGAAATGCATGCAGACAAGTGCAGTGTGGCTTTTCATAGCCAATTGTACTGGGGAAAATGAGCTGCATGACCTGCTGTTCTATATAGAAGTGGACTGTCTCTCGAGACTGCAAAAATGTTAACGGCACTGAAAACTGAGCAAGCGCATTTGGCCTCTGCCGACTTCAAATCCCAAATAAACTACTTTGGTGTGAGCAGAGGCTGGCAAACACTCAACGGGTATAAGATGCAATCCCCCAAATCTTGGGTGTGCAGCAGCTGGATTGTATTACACCAATCCCACACCAACAAAACTGGTTACTCATTCATTTCCAGCCCCTAAGGAACTTCCTTTCAAGCCCCTAAATACCGTTTCTCCTAAAATAAGACGTAGCCATAAAATAAGCCATAGCAGGATTTCTACGCATTTGTGAAATATAAGCCATACCCTGAAAATAAGCCATACCCCCAAAGCAAGCCATACCCCCAAAGCAAGCCATACCCCCAAAGCAAGCCATACCCCCAAAGCAAGCCATACCCCCAAAGCAAGCCATACCCCCAAAGCAAGCCATACCCCCAAAGCAAGCCATACCCCCAAAGCAAGCCATACCCCCAAAGCAAGCCATACCCCCAAAGCAAGCCATACCCCCAAAGCAAGCCACCCCCCCCAAAGCAAGCCACCCCCCCCAAAGCAAGCCACCCCCCCCAAAGCAAGCCACCCCCCCCAAAGCAAGCCACCCCCCCCAAAGCAAGCCACCCCCCCCAAAGCAAGCCACCCCCCCCAAAGCAAGCCACCCCCCCCAAAGCAAGCCACCCCCCCCAAAGCAAGCCACCCCCCCCCAAAGCAAGCCACCCCCCCCAAAGCAAGCCACCCCCCCCAAAGCAAGCCACCCCCCCCAAAGCAAGCCACCCCCCCCAAAGCAAGCCACCCCCCCCAAAGCAAGCCACCCCCCCCAAAGCAAGCCACCCCCCCCAAAGCAAGCCACCCCCCCCAAAGTAAGCCACCCCCCCCAAAGTAAGCCACCCCCCCCAAAGTAAGCCACCCCCCCCAAAGTAAGCCACCCCCCCCAAAGTAAGCCACCCCCCCCAAAGTAAGCCACCCCCCCCAAAGTAAGCCACCCCCCCCAAAGTAAGCCACCCCCCCCAAAGTAAGCCACCCCCCCCAAAGTAAGCCACCCCCCCCAAAGTAAGCCACCCCCCCCAAAGTAAGCCACCCCCCCCAAAGTAAGCCACCCCCCCAAAGTAAGCCACCCCCCCCAAAGTAAGCCACCCCCCCCAAAGTAAGCCACCCCCCCAAAGTAAGCCACCCCCCCAAAGTAAGCCACCCCCCCCAAAGTAAGCCACCCCCCCCAAAGTAAGCCACCCCCCCAAAGTAAGCCACCCCCCCAAAGTAAGCCACCCCCCCAAAGTAAGCCACCCCCCCCAAAGTAAGCCACCCCCCCAAAGTAAGCCACCCCCCCAAAGTAAGCCACCCCCCCAAAGTAAGCCACCCCCCCAAAGTAAGCCACCCCCCCAAAGTAAGCCACCCCCCCAAAGTAAGCCACCCCCCCCCAAAGTAAGCCACCCCCCCCAAAGTAAGCCACCCCCCCAAAGTAAGCCACCCCCCCAAAGTAAGCCACCACCCCCAAAGTAAGCCACCCCCCCCAAAGTAAGCCACCCCCCCCAAAGTAAGCCCCACCCCCCAAAGTGAGCCACCCCCCCAAAGTGAGCCACCCCCCCAAAGTGAGCCACCCCCCCGAAAGTGAGCCACCCCCCCGAAAGTGAGCCACCCCCCCGAAAGTGAGCCACCCCCCCGAAAGTGAGCCACCCCCCGAAAGTGAGCCACCCCCCGAAAGTGAGCCACCCCCCCGAAAGTGAGCCACCCCCCTGAAAGTGAGCCACCCCCCGAAAGTGAGCCACCCCCCCCAAAGTGAGCCACCCCCCCAAAGTGAGCCCCCCCCCAAAGTGAGCCACCCCCCCCAAAGTAAGCCACCCCCCCCAAAGTAAGCCACACCCCCCAAAGTAAGCCATACCCCCCAAAATAAGCCATAGTGACACGGTGCCTCTCCCCTAAGACGGCCTGGATAGGAGTGGCTATGCAGCGTACCAATGCGGAGTGGTTAAAATAAGACATCCTCCGAAAATAAGCCATACTTTGTTTTTTTTTTTGAGGGGGGGAAAATATAAGACGGTGTCTTATTTTAGGAGAAACACGGTAGCTTGGCAACAAATTACCTGCAGAACCTGCTGTATCTGCATGAATCTGCTTGGGGCTGGATTCAGAGGTCCTGCTCTCTGACCCCACTAAGTCACTCCACAGCTAGACAAGGACAGCTAACAGCTAACAAGGACAGTGTCTCCTTGGAGGTGGTACTAGTGCAATTCTGGGATGCAGGTGGTGCTGTGGTCTAAACCACTAAGCCTCTTGGGCTTGGCGATCGGAAGATGGGCGATTCGAATCCCCGTGATGGGGTGAGCTCCCGTTGCTCTGTCCCATCTCCTGCCAACCTAGCAGTTTGAAAGCATGCCAGTGCAAGTAGATAAATAGGTACCACTGTGGCGGGAAGATAATTGGCATTTCCTAGCTTCTGTCACGGTATCCCGTTGCGCTAGAAGAGCTTTAGTCATGCTAGTCACATGACCCAGAAAGCTGTCTGTGGACAAATGCCGACTCCCTCAGCCTGAAAGCGAGATGAGCACAGCAACCCCATAGTCGCCTTTGACTGGACTTAACTGGGACCCTTTACCTTTACCTGATTAGTACAATTATGGATTTCCTACCCCAGGGAGCTCCACCAGGCTGTCTCTTTGCCCACTGGCCTACCTGGCAGCAAGTCGGTGCATCGGGTACAAAGTCCAGGATCCAGCCACACAAGCAAGGTCCAAAGGTCAGGAAACCTAGTCCAAGTAGCCAAGTCCTGCAGTCAGGATACAGTCCAGAGTCAAACCCAAAGCACAGCCCCATAGAGGCCCACGAAGATCCAAGCTGAGACCCATCAACATGGGCAGTTGAGCAAACACAGCACCTCAGCTCGGCTTCCCTTTTGTACTTTGCATGCTGATTGCAGCATCTGGGCTTGACGAGGCAGATGACCCTCACCTGGTCCAAGCCTACTCCAGGTGAGGAATCACACCCCTCCTCCCAGAGCTAGCGAGCCCCACCTGGCCAGCTAGGGAGCTGAGCTGTGGGCCCTTGACTTCCTCAGCCTCCTGAATCACCCTTCCAGCTGCTCCCTATGTCTCAGAGCCTGCAGTGTTCATGGAGACGGGGCCCCCTGAAATCTCAAGGTTGTGGGATGCTCCTTACTTGACAAACCTTGTCTTAACTAACCAAGCAGGCTTTCAACCAACGTGGTGTTCACTGACTGCATAAAGTGTGCATCATCATCAGTGCTATTTTTCTAGGAAAATAGGTTCACCATGGATACCTCCCACATTCTCTTAGAATGGCAATGGCACCCACCTGAAAAAAAGCCCTGGCAATAAATAATAATAATAATACTTCAAAAAGAAATTATTAGTCCTGCAACCATATTTCCTTTCAGTTTCCCACATGAAAAAAACCCAGCATCGCCTTTTCAGCCAGCCCTGCCAAACTTCACTTGCTTCTTGCACCTGCCTGAGGGGCTGATAATGCCACTTAGAGCTTGGCAAGGTTCCCGTTCTTTCTGCAAAGTAAGGCACAACCAATATACTTTAGCTTAGGCCGGCGCACCATGCTTGCTATTCTGCCCAGAGACTGCCAACCGTGCCAAATTGAATAGTGTTTATTCTGCAGACAGAATTCCACCAGGAGTCAGGCTCTGACAGTCAGACTCATTTTTATGTGTGAGCTAATCCAATTTGAATCCAGATTTCTTAGAATGTGCCGCTGGCACGTTATGCAACGCAGCTCCTTTCCTTCATAGGCAGAGGAGAAATTAAGCCATTCCCCTTGCTAATCTTAGGAAATCAGCTCCCGTTTGGGCCCCGCACAGTAACTGCTCTTCATAACTACCTGTGGGCAATATATATGCAGAGCATTATCCAATACATTATTTTATAAAAACACACTCTTCTTTCCCATCACTCCTCTCTTTTCAACGAGCTATCGTTCACAATTCCCTAGCATTTCAAGGGGAAAACTTTTACTCTAGTGCCAATTTGTTTTGGCACCAAACTTGCTTGCATTATATTTGATAAATACTCTGGTCTCCCTCGATCTCTCTCTGTCTCACACACATGATACCCCTATTGCTATTCATAAAGGAGATACGTTGATGATGATGATGATGATGATGATGATGATAGCAGGGGTGAGGGAACTTTTTCAGTCCAAAGGCTGCATTTCTTTCTGGATAACCTTTCTCCAGTTGGAGCTATCAATATAATTTTACCTTTGTAAAATTTGAGTTCTACACACAGTCCTTTTTATCCTCTATACAGACAGGGAAAGGACATTATGCAAGTTCAATGGCATATTCCACCCAGACAAAAACACTCAGACTGTGAAGTAGGGACTGTAGCCTGCAGAGCGTTCCAAGGGCCAGGTAGGGAGGTTGAGAGGGCCACTCTGGCTAAACGTTTTCTAGGCACTTCATATAAGGTCAAAACAGACATTAGACAGGCAACATCACTGTGCTCAAAATGTTTCAAGAGGCCCAGCCAGATACATAACATTGTTACATCTCTTCTCAAATTTGTTTTAGAGGTTTTATCAAGGTGTTTTCTAACCATTCTAAAGTGCGGTAAACATTTGCCATTGCATTTTTTCTTCACAGAAGTGATTGCTGCCCTGGGCTCCTTTGGACGCAAGGGTAGGCTATGAATTTAATGACTAAACAATTGCATGACGTTTCTTTGTTTGAGTAAATAGCAGTTGCCTGAAGCCCCAATCCAGAGCAAAGCTGATGTCATGGAGCTGAGGGGTGGGTTTTAATGTTTTGCCCCCACCGAGTGCTGAATCAAATCCTAGGAAAATGGCATGGGGAGGAAATCTCCCATTGGCTGCCACTTGTGTTTAGTTTCAGAAGGGGGAATTTCAGAACAGGGGCCGGAAAGAGTTAAATTTGCCCCTCTGTGCCTGCTCTGATCCCATTAAAAGGTAAAGGGACCCCTAACCATTAGGTCCAGTCATGGACGACTGGGGTTGTGGCGCTCATCTCGCTTTACTGGCCGAGGGAGCCGGCGTACAGCTTCCGGGTCATGTGCCCAGCATGACTAAGCCGCTTCTGGTGAACCAGAGCAGCGCACGGAAACGCCGTTTACCTTCCCGCTGGAGTGGTACCTATTTATCTACTTGCACTTTGATGTGCTTTCGAACTGCTAGGTGGGCAGGAGCTGGAACTGAGCAACGGGAGCTCACCCCGACGCGGGGATTTGAACCGCCAACCTTCTGATTGGCAAGGCCTAGGCTCTGTGGTTTAACCCATAGCGCCACCCGTGCCCTTTTCTGATCCCATTAATTATCAGCTAATGTGATTTTCATTTTTTAAAATAACAAATCACCCTGCACATTTGATGCAAAGACACATTTGATGGCAGGTGTGAGGGGTGATAGAAAAGATTAGGGGTGGGAAACGGACTGAGGAAAGAACAGGAAAACAAGCAAGTTCAGGAACTAATTCTTCATAATGAAAAACAACAACAAAACAGGTGGAAAGGCCGAGCCAGCCGAGTGGACTGTGTGCTTTTACCACTTCCTCTGCTGCAGCCTGATGGAATGGCTGCTGAGAGAGGACAGCAGCAGTACACTAAAGAGGTGTCTGCACAATAAATAGGTACCGCTCCAGCGGGAAGGTAAACAGCGTTTCCGTGCGCTGCTCTGGTTTCGCCAAAAGCGGCTTAGTCATGCTGGGCACATGACCCGGAAGCTGTCTGTGGACAAACGCCGGCTCCCTTGGCCTATAGAGCGAGATGAGCGCCGCAAACCAGAGTCGTCCGTGACTGGACCTAACGGTCAGGGGTACCTTTACCTTTAACTCTCTTGTGAATAAGGTTGGGCTGAGAGCATGTGACTGGTCCGAAGTGTCTTGCTTGTTTCCGTATTCATGGAGGGTTATCCCAAAATAAATAGTTAGTCTAAAAGGGAGGGTAGGGTCGTACAAGCCTGGTTAGCATCGAAAGAGGGCACGGTTACGGGCAATAGATATAGGACATAATATAGATTTTAATCTATGGGGAAAACTTTGGAAGAGTGATCTGAAGTTTACAGCATGTTATTCCTTGAAGGAGAACTGCCTGAAAATGATTTACAGATGGTATCTAACTCCGAGTAGACTTGCTAAGATGTATAATAAGACTGAATCAGATAAGTGCTGGAGATGCAATGAGACTGAGGGTACGTTTTATCATATGTGCTGGACCTGTAAAAGGGTAAAGGAGTATTGGGAAATAATTCATAATGAACTGAAAAAAATGTTTTAAAGTACTTTTCAAAAAACAACAGAGTTCTTTTTGTTTGGGGATAATTCAGACGGAAATTCCCAGGTGTCAAAAAAGGTTATTTATGTATGCCACTACTGCGACCTGTGTTTTGTTAGCCAAAAATGGAAAATGAGCGAAGTCCCAACTAAAGAAGAATGGCAACTTAAACTGATGGGATATGTGCAGCTTGCAGACCTAACATATAGAATAAGAGAACAAGAAGAACATATGTTTAAAGAAGATTGGAAAATGTTTATTGAATATATGGGGGAGGAATTGTGCACATTTGAAAATATGGGCAGCATTAAGATAAATTCAACAGCTGTAAACCTTGTTTTGATGGATGTAATAATGGAATACTGAATGGTTTAGTTTATATAAAATATGCAGGGATTTCTGTTATGCAAAATGAACCATGGAAAGAGAAGACGGGAAGTCACTGATATTTTAAGGTTGTTTAAATGAGTATCCTAAAATGTAAAACAGAAAATTTAATAAAAATTATACAAAAGGAAGAAAAAAGAAAGAGGGCATAGCTTTAGGGATCGCCTTGTTATGGCGACCCACTTTCGTCTGCAAGACATGGAAAGGAAATTAGTAGTAGGATTTTTAAGAGAAAGACGGGGTGGAGACATGCAGTTCTGAACTCCATCTGTTCTCCTTGACAACAGGTCTCAACACTGGTGCGAAGATTTCGTGAGTGAAATAGCCAGAAAACTCAACAGAGCATCCTTAAGCAAGCTAGGCGGAGAATGGAATAAATTGAACCCTAGAGCGTTGTATTATTGGATATTTCATACATATAATTCTTTCCCCCTGATCTGGAAGGGGGGTTGGGGGAGAATCAGATCTTGACAAACTTTTACTTAGACCTCGACATGGACAAAGGAAATGAAAACTTCCTGTTGCAAAGATCCACAATATGTGAGCTTTTATGTGAACCTTAAGCCAGGTTATTATTTGTCAGATCACACCTCATCTCATTTCCAATGCATCCCCCTCGCTGGTGGCTAATAGGCTGTGTAACAGATACACTTACGTTAATTAACAGCCATTTTGCACTACGGCTAGTGCTAATAGTTAATGAGCCATAAAAGCAACACTCAACTTCTTCCAAGCTTTCCGTTTCAAAGTTTCACTTTAATTTGTATAAATCGCACTGGCAAACTGATGCTCCCTCTCTCTCTGCATCAGGAGCTCAGCAATTAATCAAAGTATCACACTGGGTGTCCTTGTCCGATCGCACACCAAATGCATCAGAAGAAATGCTATTTCCGACGTGTTGTATTTAGCATAGACAGATCAGCCACTTCAAAGATGCTGTCGGCTTTGTCCTAACAAATATCCACTAATTACAATCAAGGATTTGTTCTTCTCCTTATTATGGGGAGGAGGCAGAGGTGGCAAACATGTTTTCCATACACATGCAGAATGGGGCTTATGTGGAATCTTATCCATTTAAACAAATTTTGGTTCATTAGAATAGATAAAACATATGTATCCCCAGAACAAATACCCAATTAGCCTTTAAAAGGAGGCCTGATTACAGAATAAGGCTGCATACACACCATATACCCCCCTCAAAAATCCTGGAAGCTGTAGTTTACACCTCACACAGCTACAATTCTTTGTTGTTGTTGTTTAGTCGTTTAGTCGTGTCCGACTCTTCGTGACCCCATGGACCAGAACACGCCAGGCACTCCTGTCTTCCACTGCCTCCAGCAGTTTGGTCAGACTCATGTTGGTCGCTTAGAGAACACTGTCCAACCATCTTGTCCTCTGTCGTCCCCTTCTCCTTGTGCCCTCCATCTTTCCCAACATCAGGGTCTTTTCCAGGGAGTCTTCTCTTCTCATGAGGTGGCCAAAGTATTGAAGCCTCAGCTTCAGGATCTGTCCTACAATTCTTAGGACCCTTTAAAAACTACAGTTCCCAGGATTTGCAAGGGGTGCTTTTTAAAAATGCTTTAAATATATAACAATGTATAACCAGTACTTGGTGGGAACTCATTAACCAGTTTCTGGCCTAGTTTTGGCACCAAAACAGATTTGGTTACCCTGATTGATTGTCTGTATTGGGGAAGGAGGAAGGGGGAAAGGAGGGCAATCCTATAGGTCCCTCCTTGATTTCTCATCATCTTTTGAAACCATCAACCTTGGGGTCCTCCTGGACCGGTTCTCTGGACTTGGAGTTGGATAAATTGGGTCTCTGTGTTTCCACATGTATCTACATGGCCAATTTCAGAGTCTTGGGCATGGTGTGTGTGTGTGTGTGTGTGTGTGTGTGTGTGTGTGTGCTTCTTTGGCCCCATGGCAACTGTGCTGTGGAGTCCCACAAGGGTCGATTCTGTCTCACATGCTCTTTAACGCTTACGAAGTCACTGGAAGTGATCGTCCAGAGATTTTTGGGGAAGATTCAGCTTCACTTCTTGCCATTTGTATCGAGGGAAGTTGTTCCGGTGGGGCTGATCAGTGTCTGGAGGCTCCGATAGATTGGGTGAGGGTCTAGAAACTGATACTGAATCCTGACAAGTTGGAAGTTGCTTTTTCTCCAGAAAACAGAGGGTGATTTCTGAATAGTTTTAAAACACACCTATGCTATATGCTGGATATTGTTGCACAGAAAATGGTGAACATCTCCTTTTCAATCAAGTTTCCGCAACAGCCGAGAACGCTTTTAAAATCTCCATTAAATGCCACATTAAAAATGCAAATTACATTAATGCATAATGTAGATGCATATGCCTGTTGAGTCGTTTTCCTTTCACGCCTTTGCTGTTGGTGCTAAATTTCATTCCAAGCACAGGACTGTTTTGTCTAAACACCACCAAGTGCCAACTTGGTACAGAGATTCAGTAGCGGATTGATTTGATATGACACAAAGTGGGCCTTGCGTTGACCGAGCTACCAAACAAAGAAGAAACACTGTCACCCAATTACCTTTAGATGAAGATACTCCTCAGCTTTAATCTGAATCTCCACTCAGCCACGAAGCTCACTGGCTGAGCTAAGCACTCTCTTCCAAACTCAACTCCATCATTGGGTTGTTGCGAGGATGGAAGTGGCAGAGGACCAAATAAACCACCCATAGCACTTGGATAATACTGTAGGTGGGACTGCAGAGTCCTGTAAGGACCAGGACCCTGCACAGGCAGGCAGCATTGGGAATACTTGCTGCCCCAACTAGACATACACCAGCTGTTGGGGCAGCTCTATAAAGCCTGCCTGCCCTGGGGGTGGCGGCATGGCTGAGATGAGAGCACGCCGCCAGCCCCCTTGTGTTGAAATTATTGTTGCTGGACTCCCTGAGTCATGGTTGGGGGCGATAGGAATTGTACTCCAACATCTGGAGGTAAAAAGGTAAAGGACCCTTGAATCGTTAAGTAAAGGTGACTATGGGGTGTGATGCTCATCTCTCTTTCAGGCCGAGGGAGCCAGCGTTTGTCCACAGACAGCTTTCCAGGTCATGTGGCCAGCATCACTAAACCACTTCTGGCGCAACAGGACACCATGACGGAAACCAGAGCGCACGGAAACGCCATTTACCTTCCTGCCACAGCAGTACCTATTTATCTACTTGCACTGGTGTGCTTTCGAACTGCTAGGTTGGCAGGAGCTGGGACAGAGCAATGGGAGCTCACTCCGTTCAGACCATTGACCTTATGATCGGCAAGCCCAAGAGGCTCAGTGGTTTAGACCACAGCGCCACCCGCGTCCCTAGACTGACATACACCTGAATTCACAAAGTGAGGTTGAAGGGATGGTGAGATAGCACACCTAGCCAAGGAAGGCAAATAGCCAATCATGGGCATAGCTGGAGGGGCAGGGCTGCCACCCCTAAGTCAAGTAGATAAATAAAAAAATACTTAACTAAAATTAGAAATAATCAGAACATTTGAAATGGAAACGACAGATTTTTCTGAGCACTTGAGGATAAAAAGAAAGTAATTTAGAACAACTGTGATTGAGACATTTCATTCCAAATCTGCCAGACAGAGGACAATGACAGGTGGGTGTCCTGCCCCTCCAACATAAATCCTGGCTATGCCCATGTGGCCATTAGTTAATCCTTTATTGACTTACAGCTGCTCCTAAGGTGCACCAGATACACACACGCACATGTTTCTAACATCTACATAGCTGACACGAACCTTTCTAGGACTCAGGGCTGTCTTAAGCATATGCAGCACTGGGGTGCAAAGATTCACCCGGTGCCACACACCCCCCCCCCCGGTTGCCCAGTCCCAGGCGCGCAGGAGGGTGGAGCATGCTGGCTGCCTCAGCATCTCGCTGGCTCGGTCGCCCCCGAACTTACGGCGCAGAGCCCACTGCAGCGCTCTGACCGATGGGCGGGCTCTTCCCTGGACTCAACTTTCGGGCCCCGGACTCTTGTCCTGGTGCCCCTGAGAGCCCAGCGCCCCGCACCCCTAGCACCTATGGGTAAGACGGCCCTGCTAGGATTGTGCCCAGTGGAATAGTTGAAGCAACAGTAGGCTATGCCCTTGTCTGCTGGAGTGCATACACACAACCCAAAAACTACTCCTGCACTGAAGTTGTCACTGCGTTTCCCTCTTCAAGCCCCTATTGATTCTAGGAGACAGCGTGGCAGGGGGCAGGGGACATTTGACCAGCCCACCCATCGCCTGAACAGTCTCTTCCTCGGCTTCCAACACATCCTGAGCCCCCCACCTCTGTCTCTGACTGCTTGTCCTTGGCCCTCCTCCCCTGCCCTGGCTCCTGCCTTGCGGGTGGCACCAAACCCCATAAATCATGGGCCCCCTCTCCTCAGTCAGCCTCTGACCCCACTTTCTCCATCACACGCTCGCCAGAGCCCTGATATTTGTTGACCTCTGGGCAGTCGTTTCTTTCCCCAACTAAACACCATTTCCCATAGATCTGTACTGTGTCTCATTGTGTCCTCCGGGCTCCCCCACCTCTGCAAGGAATGAGGACATATTTCTCTTCCCAAGACACTTGGACTGTTTGTCTCCCTGCGTTGGTTAGCCCTAACAACTGACTACCACTCCCTCCATGGAATGATAGAACATAAAGAATGGCATATCTAATCCCATTATATTTCTAGTCAAACGACGGCCTTCCGGGGGTGTTTGCATTGTTCGAGCAAACATTGCTTCTTCCTTATGCAGAACCTCCATGAAAGCAATCACTGCCCCACCTTTGTAGCAGATGCTTGCACAATCTGTAGGGCTGAATTGAGAGCGATTGTTTTTAGAGTCCCAATGAAGTCTCAGGAGGTGAAACTTTGGATTCCCACCACCACCTTCCTTGCAATCTTGGTTTTGTCCTTCCTTTGTGAGGCTTGTGTAACTGTCAAGTCAAGTAGGAGTGAGGTGAGAATTTGAGCAGAGAGTCAATGGCTGGCCCAAGGCAGAGATAGAGAAACTACCATACAGTGGTACCTCTACTTACGAGTAACTCTACTTACGTTTTTTTCGAGTTACG
Source organism: Darevskia nairensis (assembly GCA_034642065.1). Classification (NCBI taxonomy): domain Eukaryota; kingdom Metazoa; phylum Chordata; class Lepidosauria; order Squamata; family Lacertidae; genus Darevskia; species Darevskia nairensis. Next base: position 88,148 of record JAWWNI010000891.1, read on the forward strand.
AGTGACTTCCGGTAAAACAAAATGGCCGCCACATCCGAATTTTTTCTACTTACGAAAAGACGTCGCGGCCGCTTTTAATAGGATTTTTTCGACTTACGAATTTTTGTCCCGGATTTTTCGACTTACGAATTCCCCCCCCCCATGCATTCCTATGGGGATTCTACTTATGAATTTTTTCTACTTACGAATTTGCATTCGGAACGCATTAAATTCGTAAGTAGAGGTACCACTGTATCTGGCTCCTGAGGACCACATTATCCAGTGATAAAATGATGGGGATTACAATCTAGTAATGAACCAAACCAGACCCACACACAAAACTATCTCCCATGGAAACCGAAACATATACTTAATTCATATTTACTCCACTCAAGTCTCACCTTCCATTTTCGCCATATATATATATATATATATATATATATATATATATATATATATATATATATATATAACATTATTTGTAATAATATATTTTTATTTTTAAAAACCATCCATTTTTTAAATCTGTCCTGACTGTGCAAAACAAACAAACAAACAAACAAACAAACAAACAAACAAGCCAGCAATCACCACATAAGGATGAAAATAAGGTGGACTCAAAATTCAATATGCAGTTACCAAAATGCATTAAACACTCAGTTTCGGCTCATTTGATGGTTCAAAGTCCTGTATAACTGGTACCCGACTCCTTTAAGAGCAAGTAAAATAACTCTGGGATGCACTTGTGTAAAGTAAAGGTGGGAAAAATGAATAAATTGGGGGTGCTACTGCACCCAAAACAGACGGCATTCTTACATGGTAGCATGTAGAAATATTTAACAGTTTTGCAAGGAGGTTATTGAAATTATGTACAGATTTCCATCAACACCTTTTAAGGCTGCAATCCTTAATTCTTTCACTTGGAAATGAGTCCACATTAAGTAGACATGTATAGGACGGCACTCTAAGGTTATTACTTCAAATTTATTTACTCATAGGCATTTAACAGCTCATCATAGGGACGTGGGTGGCGCTGTGGTCTAAACCACTGAGCCTCTTGGGCTTGCTGATCAGAAGGTTGGCGGTTCGAATCCCCCGACGGGGTGAGCTCCCGTTGCTCGGTCCCTGCTCCTGCCAACCTAGCAGTTCAAAAGCACACCAGTGCAAGTAGATAAATAGGCAACACTGTGGCTGGAAGGTAAACAGCGTTTCCATGCGCTCTGGTTTCCATCACAGTGTCCCGTTGTGCCAGAAGCGGTTTAGTCATGCTGGCCACATGACCCGGAAAGCTGTCTGGGGACAAATGTCGGCTCCCTCAGCCTGAAAGCGAGTTGAGCGCCGCAACCCCATAGTCGCCTTTGACTGGACTTAACTTTACCTTTTACCTTTAATAGCTCATCCAGGATGGGTTACATGGCTTAATTGCATGTAATTTTTAATGCAAGGGATGTTCTGATCTCATCTTCTACCCTCAAAGGCCTGTGCAGAAAAAGGGTGTGTTTTCATCTGAGGATGAGATGTTGAAACCTTGATACCTACAAGAATTGGTGACAAACAGGGGTCACCTCCAGGGCGTCAGAATTTTGCAGGAGTGATTCAAAAGCATGCTGGAAGTGTATGTTTGTTGCACAATTCAAGGGGATTAAAGGGCTCTGCCACCCTAGTGCAGGGGTGGTGAACCGGATTTGACCGACAGACCAGATCATTATCTCCCCCACCCATCGTGGGGCAAGTCTGAATGGAGGCCCACCTGCCAATCACTAATGAGGAACGTGAAGAGGAAATGCTCCCCAAAGTGTGGGGCGGACAAATTATGAACGGGGAGGAGTACGAGCAGCACGCAAGCACATCGGGATGAATAATCACTGTCATATTTCCTCCGCATAAGCAAATCAAGAGGAGTGCTCAGCAAAGAGTGGACATCATTTAACTGCTCAATAAACAGGGAGTCTGGAAGAGTGCTTGCTTATTTCAGCTACAGCAGCTTATAAATGGGGGGGGGGACACCATGATTAAACATATGTATTTAGTGTGATTCTGAGAAATTCCATATGCATTAAATTTTGGATCCATCTAGAATTCATTTCTGGAACGTCACAATGTATGTTGTCAGAAACATATGGTAACTGACTTTTTAAAGTAGCTATGTGGTTTCTGGTGTATCATTCATATAATCATGTAACAAAGGAATAGTTTCAGAGATGGTGAGGAGAAGAAAAGAAAACATTGCGTATAAGGTGAGCAGGTTGTCCCATGTTTTGTGCTTCCAGAGTCCATGCCCAGGTTGAATACATTTGTTGTTGTTTAGTTGTGTCCAACTCTTTGTGTCCCCAAGTACCGGTAATTAAAGTCTGGGTTTCCAGAAATCTCCACCCCAACGTCGGAACAGGGAGAGCTGGAAATGTCCATTCTGCACAGGTCTGTGTGCTCAGGCATCTTCGTGGCTATGATGGCTATTTCCTACCTTCACTGTCAGAGGCACTAGGCCTCTCTTTCAATACCAGTTGCCAGGAACCAAGAGGCAGGGAAGCGATGCTGCAGTCAGATTTTGTTGTCGGCATCCCCCAGGCATCCGGTTGGCCACTGCGAGAACAGGATGCAGGACTCAATGGGCTTTTGGTTCGGTCCCACAGGCTCTTCTCATTTGCGTAGGTTTGTTTTGTGAGCAAGTGAAAGAGAGCTGTGCGCCGGCAAGTGCGGGGTGTGTCCTGTATGTTGGTGAGTTGTGTGTATGTGTGTGCATGTGCTGGCCGATGTCAACGTAGCCAGGGCCAGATTTAGGTTTGATGAGGCCCTAAGGTACTGAAGGTAATGGGGCCCTTTATATGTCCAGCTGTCCTTTGTCTACAACAAATTGTTGCTGTTTTTTGTGTTGAATATATGCTATATTTCCAGAAAAGACTCCCTGGAAAAGACCCTGATGTTGGGAAAGATGGAGGGCACAAGGAAAAGGGGACGACAGAGGATAAGATGGTTGGACAGTGTTCTCGAAGCTGCTAACATGCGTTTGACCAAACTGCGGGAGGCAGTGGAAGACAGGAGTGCCTGGCGTGCTCTGGTCCATGGGGTCATGAAGTGTCAGACATGACTAAACGACTAAACAACAAATATGCTATATGGTAATTTATGGGCCTAATAGGTATCTAAAGCCATTTGCACATAACAAAATACGTATTTTATCAAAGTAATTGTTGAAAAGTCCATGCAGAATGTAGGCACCCTATATATAGAAATGAGCAAACCAGTGATATTTTAGGGAACAGGCAGGCAGGCGGGGCCCATTGCTTACATCATAGGAGCCTGTTGTTGTTGTTCAGTCGTTCAGTCGTGTCCGACTCTTCGTGACCCCATGGACCAGAGCACGCCAGGCACGCCTATCCTTCACTGCCTTTCGCAGTTTGGCCAAACTCATGTTAGTAGCTTCGAGAACACTGTCCAACCATCTCATCTTCTGTCGTCCCCTACACAGTGTTTTGTGTTGTGTAGGAGCCTACACAACACAAAACACTGTTGCTGCATGTAGGTTTTATTTTATTTGTTTTTTATCTTATATTTTGGAAATGTACATCCAGGGTTTTTTTTCCTTTTAATATTTTTTGGGGGCCCCAAGAGAGCGGGGCCCTAAGCTATAGCTTGTTTACGTGAATCCAGCACTTAACGAAGCTACTCCTACTGTTGGGGTTTATGAGAACTGCTTGCAGGGAAAATGCATCCCAGAGGAAGGATTGTTCCAAAACCTGTCAAGCCTGAAATGGATCTTCCTTCAAGTACTTGGAATTCTCTCTCTCTCTCTCTCTCTCTCTCTCTCTCTCTCTCTCTCTCTTGTCCCCCTCCTTCCCCCAAATGCAAAAGATTGCAAACCTCCTGCACCTTTGATGGCTTCTTCTCTTAAAGGTGCAAAGACTTTGCTCTTTCTTGCATTGGGCTACCCTAACATGCAGCTGCTTAGTTGATCAAGTCAGTTTTTTGGGGTGGGGGGAGCGTTGATTTTTAGGAACAGGCGAGGAAGTTTGCTTCATAGCTTAATAATTATGACGTTTGACAACCCTTCCCCAAACATGTAGTGTAAACATGTATAGTTAAGTATTTTCATTTATTTACTTGATTTATGGCCTCTGCCCCCTGGCTGCTCCCATGCCGTCAGACAGCTCATTCTCTCCACCACCCCACATGGGTGTAGCCAGGGAGGTAGGCTTTATGTGTGTGGGGGTTTTTTCGGGGGGGGGGGACAGAACTGAGTTATCTGTGACACCATTGGTCAGTTAGCATGGGGCATAGCCAGGATTTATGGGGCAGGCTTTTTGCTGGGGGAGGGGGCAGAACCAAGCTATCAGCAACAAAATTGGTCTGTGTGTGTGTATAAAATTTATTGACTTGATTTGGGGGGGCAGCTGCACCCCCCAGCTATGCCCAGGCCCTTGCAGAACCAGGCAGAGGCCCGGGCCAGGTAGATAATGCGCCCCCTTTTTTTTACCCTGGGGATCTCCGATAATGTAATTTTTTTATAATGTATTATAATTTTAAATACATTTTACAATAAATACATTATTCATTTTAAAATGTATTATATAATTTTTAATAGTTCAAAAATGTATTTTAAAATCTATTTTTAAGCAGAAAACTTTGACTATTATTTATTATCTTCTTATTCTACTCTTAAAAAAGATGTATGCTTGTGAGAAAGCCACTATTGCTCGTAAGCCACTATTTCTGCTGACCGAGGCCCCCTTTGGAATCGGAGGCCCGGGCCAAGTGGCCCATATGGCTCACCCTGTCTGGGGCTGGCTATGCCCGTGCCACCCCACATGTTAAAACCGTCCCCTTTTGCCTTCAAAACAAGATACGAACTCTGACCACTGTGATTGTTCTCATTTACTATGCAGCTGCTATTAGCATTATTTTTAAAACAAAAACAAAAAAACCCAAATTATGAAGAGGTAGAAACTTTCCCAAGGGCCACATGGAGCCCAGATGGCAAGATCTGCCGTAGCATACCGGTAGAATGAGTTGAGAACGGTGGGCTTTTAAACAAACCAGTCGAAAACGAGAGGGATGCGGTGCGGCGAATGTGGTGCCGCTTCGCTGCAGGGACAGGGAATTCCGACAGAGGGCGCCGGAGGGCACACACAATGCAGAGCTCCTAGGGCGATGCTTAACTGTCGCCTCCTAGAGATCAATGGGAGATGTGGGTCTCTTCTAGGCGAGTCTTAGCAAAGGGGAAGAAAGCTCTCTCTGCAGCAGGGCTTGGGGGCTTAAACTGCTGCATGGAGGAGCGAGGTGCATGCAGGCTGGGAATGAGTTCTTTGCTTCTTGCTTGCCATCAGCAGGTGTCATGCCAAGGAAAGCTATACCTGTTGAATTCCTGCCAGCACGTATAACACTGAGGTCCAGCTCCGAGGGCCTTCTGGCGGTTCCCTCGCTGCGAGAAGTGAGGTTACAGGGAACCAGGCAGAGGGCCTTCTCGGTAGTGGCGCCCACCTTCAGATGTCAAGGAAATAAACAACTACCTGACTTTTAGAAGACATCTGAAGGCAGCCCTGTTTAAGGAAGTTTTTAATGTTTGATGTTTTATCCTGTTTTTAACATTCTGTTGGGAGCTGCCCAGAGTGGCTGGGGAAACCCAGCCAGATGGGTGGGGTATAAATAATTTATTATTATTATTATTATTATTATTATTATTATTATTATTATTATTATAACAACACACAGGAGTGCTGCCGGGTTGCAGGTGGCATGAGGAGGGCAATTCTAGACACGTTGGAACTTAGAGAGGGCAACGTTATAGATGTGAACCTGGTAATAGGGCAGGAAAACTTCCAGCAGCCAGTCTTGTGTAGCCAGAGCTAAATCTAGGATCTGAGGAACTAGGTGTCAGCTATCCTCACAAGAGACTCTTTGGGACGCTGTGGTCAAGTCACGGCTCTCAGCTTCAGCTCTGAGGGGCAAAATGCAAGAAATAATGGACTGTCTCCTAGGTTCATTGTGGGGTTGGTCTAGATGGCCCTTGGGTCCCTTTCAGTTCTACAATCCTATGATGTACAGAGGGGGGGGAGTGGGGTTTGTGGCAGGCACAGAGGTTTTGCATAAAGTAATAGTCATACCCAGTTAGGAGAGTCTTATGGTCTAGAAACCTATTAATTTTGCTTCAGCTTCTTTTGGATAAGTCTCAATCAGAAGGGCCAGGGAAATAAGAGGTGGGGGCCCCTAAATAGTTATATGCAGAAGGCAAAATTTCAGCAGGTACATCTTGTTGTCACCTGCACCTATTGAACTTCCTTCAAGGTGGAAGAGCCTGGTTCTCGTTTGCATGTGGCCGAGCAACTCTAGCCTTTTGGCCCCGATTCAGCGAATCCTAAAAGCTACCGAACCTCTTACAGGCTGAGCTTGTGCACGTTTACTTAGGAGTCATTCGCAGGATGTCACTGTGTAGTCAGGATTGCTTCCTTAAAACCTCCCCCTGTAGAACGTCTCTTTCGAAGTAAGTTCAGGGGAACTTACTCCCTGGTAAGCGGATAGCACTGCAGCTGGAATCACGAGCTCAGCTGAATCCCACGGCACACGCCTTCCCAGTTATCACAGAATTGTAGAGTTGGAAGAGACCCCGCGGGTCATCTAGCCCAATCCCCTGCAATACACAAAACTTTTTGGCCAAGATTCAGAGTCTCAGGTTCTGCCGACTGAACTATTCTTCAATGGAAACAGTAATAAAACAACAATAGAGTAAAAAGGATGACGCAGTATGTAAATTATCCAATGCCAGTCCCTTGAGCGATTTGCCCTGTCAAAGGATGGGAGGAATCCGATCTGTGAAATAATGCCAAACTTTAAAAAAAAAAACTTCTTCCCCACCCAAGGAATAAATCTCAACAACTGCAAAGCAAAATGCAATGCAGAAAACAGGTCCGAGATGGAATCCATGGCACCGCTCGCTTCCTCGGGAGTAAGCCCCGTGAGAACCAATAAGGACTTCCTTCCCAGGAAGCATCCACAGCTCATTGTATGATGCGGATCTGAGCCGCTGCGCCCTTAGAAGCCGCTGCGCAAGGTCTCATCCTTTGCCCTGATCCTTTGACAGGGGATGCGCGACAAACCTGCGGTCTATGGGCATCCGCAGTGCTGTTGGAGCGGGTTGGCCAGAGAGAGAGAGAGCCACCAGCTACAGTAATTCGAATTAAAGCGCAGCAACGGCACGGTCTGCTGCAGATACAGTAGGTCATCGTCATCCCCTTCTTTGAAGCCAAGCAAGTCTCGGTCCCGTCGGCGTTTGGAGGGGACGCCAGAGCCAAGTGCGCGATTGCTGCTTTGGGTTGCTTGGCTGAGGGAACAAAACTATTATTGCGTTTAGACGTGTTGCTCGCAAATCATCCTTATCAGGATCACGCGCAAAGCTGCGATCCTATGCACTTTGGCCTAGGGGAGTAACGGGAGGAGAGGGTCGCATTGTAAGCGCCACTTCCTCACTGTGTGTGGCATGGGCGTAGGCAGGGGGGGGGCAGACGGGGGCAATTGCCCCCCCCCCCTAGAAGGCAGCTGCCCCCCATAGCTGCCACCACCACCACCCCGTCTGTCTCCTGGGTCTGGCTGCTACCGTTGCTGAGTGCTGCTTGTTTGCTGAGACTGAGCGAAGAGGGAGTTTGTTGGGTTAAAACGCCTGGAGAGGAGACGATGAGATCTCCTTGATTCCCCCCCCCCCCCCCCGGAAGTTTCCTTATCAGGCTACTCTGTGAACTATTAACGCCTCGCTAAAACTGCCTCCTGCCCCTCCCCCTCGTCCCAAGGAGCTTTCTCTGCTGCTGTTTTGATCCACACTCAGCGATCTTTTTGTGAGTGACTTTACCCCTTTGTCCTTTGCCTTTAGCCCCCCCCCCAGCCTTTTTTTAACCCCTAAAAAACGTGTTTGCTTGGGTGATTTTTCAAATCTTTCGTGTGCTGAAGAAGTGTGCATGCACATGAAGGCTCATACCAAGAACAAACTTATTTGGTCTCTAAGGTGCTACTGGAAGGAATTTTATTTATTTATTTATTTTGTTTTGACTATGGCAGACCAACACAGCTACCTACCTATAACTTGCTTGCAAGTAATTAAAGTAAATTATAAGCTATTTAGCCATAAAGTGTTAGTGTTCTGATATGCTGCTGCATGGAAGAGGTGTGAGTTAATAAATATAAATGAATAGCTGCTGTGGTGTTTTTTTGTTTTGTTTTTTATTTTGCTAAACCACTTTGCAGGTTTTTTAAAATAAGGAAGCCAGAGGCGGAGGCATATGAAATAATGTAAAACCTTTTTTGCAGGCAAAAAACAACAACACACAATGTTGGGGGGGGGGGGATGACAAGAAATTTTCCGCATCGGGTACCACCTGACCTTCCTATGCCTCTGTGCCGAGCGGAGCGTGGCGCCCGGGGGAGCTTTGCGCACCGCTTGGAATGAAAGGCGCCGCTGCGCATAAAGTTGCCCTTGCGCCCGCCCAGGCTTGCCCGGGGAAAAGGCTTCCCAGGGATCGGGAGAGAGATGCCTGCCTGCCTCCAGTCTGGTGCCTCCGCCTCTGGCTTCCTCACTTACGCTCTCCCTGTGTGGTGGCTCTGTGGGGCAGCCCAGTGCTCCCTCTGCACAGCACTGCTCAAGGAGAACCCGTAAGCCAGCCAAGGCGGTGTAAGCTTCCCCTCTCCCTCTGCTCCCCAACCTGCTGCCCAAAGGGAAAGGGGTGAGCAGGAAGATGGCAGGTTATTTTATTTTGATTTTGTTACAGGAATTTCTATACTAACCTTCATTGGAAACCCCCAGGATCGTTTGTGTGTCCGTGTGCATGGATTAAAATGCAGACAATATATAGCAGAACAGTAATAAAACCCAGCGAATTTATGCAAGGAAGCAAAGAATCCACAGGGATAAAATCAGCTCTAAAAGGGCTGGGGAAATGGAAAAGTCTGCCTGGTACTGGAAGGATGACAAAATAGGTACCAAGTGGACCCCTCTACAGATAACACACACTTCACAACTGAGGCACCACCAATGAGAAGGCCCTTTCTTTGTGGAGCAGCTGCCTTGTCTCAGTTTGTGGGGCCACCCCCAAAAGACGTTCTGTTGAAGTTCTGAATGTTTGGGCTGACACATAAACTATTCTGGGTCCTAAGCTAGAAAAGGCTTTAAAAGTCAAAGCCAGCACTTGGGCTCAGAAATTGGGAGCCAATGCAACTAGCATAGCATCACTGTTACATTATCCTAATAAGCCTATCCCAGTTGGTGATCCAGCATTCTGAACTAGCAGCAATTTCCAAGCCATATTTCAGAGGCAACCCCACAGAGAGTGTATCACAGTAGTCTAACCTGGTACAGCATAATCAATCACAAGACACGGCACACACACACACACACACACACACACACACACACACACACACACACACACACTTTCAATGGCAATGCCTATGAACTTTGGGGGGGCCCAGTCCTCTCAAATATTTTAGGGGAGCCTAAGGGACCTCTAAATGGAGGGCACAAGGAGAAGGGGACGACAGAGGACGAGATGGTTGGACAGTGTTCTCGAAGCTACCAACATGAGTTTGGCCAAACTGCGAGAGGCAGTGGAGGATAGGTGTGCCTGGCGTGCCTTGGTCCATGGGGTCACGAAGAGTCGGACACGACTGAACGACTGAACAACAACAAAGGGACCTCAGTCCCTAGGAGTTGGTCCCTATGAACTTGGAAGTTATCAGAGTACGGATCACTGATGCTAAGCTCAACGTACAATTGCTGCTTGCTTTCAACTCCCTGCTACACTGCCCAGAGACAGAAGATGAGGGGACCAGGGGAGCTAGTGTCTACTCCTCTCACTTGCCTTTGAACTCACCGTAGGCGGTGGGGTTTGGCTCCACAGGGAGAGCACAGGCAAAGTGCAGAAGCCATGGCTTCCAAGGAGCGCCTCTATGAGCTCTGGATGCTCTATTTCGCCAAAGTAGGCGCTTCTCCTTTGCGCTTCCAGACTGGCTGCACCCCTATTTTGGGGGGTGAGGCTGCGCCCCTATTTTCTTTTTGAGGGGGTCCATTTCCTTCGCCTTTGGAAACACCTGCACCGACTCCTTGGGGATTGAAACGAAAGTTTTGAACAAGTTTTATTCAAACCCAATAAAAATGATATTAGCATAAGACAAGTAACTAGAAAAAAAAATTAAAAAAAAATTCAAGCAAATAATTGTAATAACTACTGTAATAAAGCACTGCTATAATTATATATAATTTTCTTAAAATTTTGGTTTCATTCGCCTTTTCCATGCTGAAATGTCACAACCTGAACGACCATGGCTTGCCCCCCCCTAGTTTTGATCCTGGCTACGCCCCTGGTGTGTGGCCAAAACGCTTCCTGAGAGCAAAACCAAATAATAACAAAAAAAAGGGGGGCCGCGGAAAAACGCCGCGCTCTCCCCACTCAAGAGTTGACCGCGAAGGAAAGAGGTCTGCCAGTTCTGCCAGTGACAGGGGGAGGAGATAGCGGGCGCCTGGATGGCGATCCAAGCATCCCTCCACTAGGTAAAAACGCGCGGCGCGTTGCGCAAAAAGGCGCGCCAGCAACTGCGGCTCAGCCGCGGAGCCGGAGTCGGGCTTCCTTTTCGAGGTCGGCTTGAAAAGCAAGCCTTGCACCTTCGAGGAAAGGAAATGGCTCGGGTCTTTGCTTCGGCAAAAAAAGAAGAGCGGATTCTCTAGATGGCGTCATTAAGTAGCCAAAGAACATGGGGTTTTAATAATAATAATGATGATGGTGATGATGCATGAGTAACGGTGATAATTTTTTAATAATAACAGATGCATGATTAACGGTGGTGAAGAAGAAGAAGAAGAATCCGGCAGTTTATCATGCGTCTATTTTATCTTTCCACTTTCTTCAATTTTTTCGAAAAAGAGGAAGAGTTAGTTGGTTGGATTTTTTAAAAAAATAAATAAATAACCTTTATTGAAAAAAAAACCCCAAAATAACTATAGATCTTTCTTTGTTGTTAAATCTAAAATAACAATCATGCTTCTCTACTAACCAGCCCAACAACGACGATGCCGCGTCTTTTGCTGAGCAAGGGTCGTTCTACTGGTAGTGGCATCCGCCCAAATCCTAAACACGTTTACACGGAAAATAATTTTTTCGTGGCTTCCAAGGAAATTTACCTGGGAACGATGTAAGGAGGCGGTTAGGGACGATAGTGGCCTTAACTGTTTTCTCTGTTCAGCTTGGTTAAATTTTACGAATCCCGTATTTATTTTTATTTGACAGGGGGGAGACGAACTTCTGATAAGATTTCTCTCTCTGCCCAACCCAATTTTTATTTGTTTGTTTGTGATGCCCACCACCAGCGCTTAAATAGCACCAGATTCCTGGGAAATGCATAAAAGCGGGAGGGGGGGGGAAGCTCGTACGAGGAAAAATGGTATCGCGAGGGCCTCCCCCCCTTGAAATAAACAAGCCAACAAAGTTGGCAGCCGCCCCGTCGCCTCCTGGCAGCGCGCCGTGTCAAGACGAAGTGGCGCTAATGACTCTAGTGACGTCGGGCGCCATCGAGGGTGATTAGAATCAATAAGAGCTTCGCCTTCGACGGCATGCGAATCACACCGATTATGATCACTATTATTCTGCACATTGCTCTTTTCCGGGGTGGAAAGGAAGCGTCTTCTTTTTTTTTTTTTTAAAGGGCTTTTAAAAACAAAATCAGAGCCCCACGTTGGGCAAAAGATTCCTGCATTTCAGGGGGTTGGACTAGATGACCCCGGGGGTCCCTTCCATTCTACAATTCTGTGATTTTCTATGAAAACTTGGTCTGGATACACACACGCAGGCACTTGCCTATATATAACCCCTCGCGGAAAGAAAGCGGGAGACTCCGGGGAACACAAAACGTCAGGGACCCAAGGCCTGCATTGGCCACGGGTGCAAGGCCGCCTAGCCCCACTGAGACCCCGCCCCCAATTGCCCTAGGGCGCTCCCCTCCCCCCTTCCCTTTTCTCTCTCTTCCTTTTGGCCTTTGATTTGCTCTCTTTCCACCCGCTTCGCCAGACGCATTTTAGCCGTCTGCCTCCCCTCCCATATGCCCTGTCTATTCCTTCCTCCTATTCCAGAATACACCAGGCGCTACTTAAAAATATATAGTAACAATAATTATAAAAAAAAACCCACACCAGCGGACTGGTTCTGACCCTCACAATGCTCTCTGGCTTGTTTCTTGGCTGCCAAAAACCTTCTAAGCTCTCGACCTTCGTGGGAAAAGGGAACGCTGCCTCCTGACTTCCCCGTCGCTGGCTGCATTTAAAGGGGGGGGGGAGGCTCCTGGGAATTATAGTCTAGCCCTCCCTGCGCCCAAAGTCCCAGGACCCTTGATAAACTACAGTTCCCAGCACCCATCGAAGGAAGCCATGCGCTTTAAACGCGCGGCGTGCCGGCCACCCACAGTCCTCGCCGCCTCCTTTGGCGGCCCCAAGTCATCCGGAGTGGAGCCAGAGAGTGCGAGAGTGGGGCTTGGCCCCACCCCTCGGGGGGCTCTTTCGCCCCATTTGCCAGGCCCAGGTTGAGGCCGAGGGAGAGGGAGGGGTTCTCCCAGGCCTGCCTGACCTGCCGTCGCCAGGAGGTGGGGGAGATGAGGGAAGCCGTCCCCCGATGGCGCACGCTTCCTTCTCGCCTCTCTGTCGACAGGGGCGGAGGAGGGAGGCGCGCTCTGGCTGGCCGCGAATCCTCTCGAGTCGCTGAGCTTTGATCAATCCGAACTAATTACCCCCGAGTCTTAATTAAAGTCTTTAGCAGTTGGATCAGCGCTTTGGCAAGCGGACAGGAGGGAGCGCTTGGCAGTTCGACGACACCCGCGTCGGCCGGAGCCTCGCGAGAAAAGGGCGGCGGCCGGGAGGCCACGCAGCTCCGACGGCGAGGCCAAGCGACTCCCTGCCCTGGCGCCGATCCACGACCCGTTCTCTCTTCCTCCCCGCCACCTCGAGTCGCCAAGAGCCAATGCACTCTGCTTGAAAGGGGCGGTTCGCCCGTTTATTTGCCACCAGATCCACCAAGTCTTTTTTTTTTTTTTTTTTTTTTTGGCACGTGCAATAATTATAATAATAATAATAATAATAATTCTTTTAAAAATACAACCGGGAATTTCAGATCCGTACAAAACTGAAGCCCACCCCGTCCCCGTTCACAAGAGATCACGAAGGTCGAGGAGAGGAGGGTTGGCGATGGTTGGGGTCGAGGCACAAGGGAGGGAGAAGGAGGAGTAGGAGGGAGAAGACCGTCGGGGAAAGGGGAAATCGAGAATCCGAGATTCAGCCAGCCGGCAAAGTCAATCGACACACTTTTTTTTTCGGGGAGGAGGGGGTTGTTATTCTATATACAGCAACCGAATTCGAGGGATGAATATCGAGGGTTGTCAGAGCCCAAAATAAAACACTGTGGGATTTCGGGGAACAAGAGATCGTCCTTGGGCCGCATCCCTTTCAAGGAGGAGACCTTCCGTGCCAAAGGAGGGACTGGAGGGGTCTGCTATATTGAAAAGGCGTCTCTCTCTCTCTCATACACGCACACAGTTAGACGAGTCACACTCTGAAGTAAGGTGACACACACGACCCTGGAGCTGAGCTCAAGTGGGGTGACACTTTCCGGACCGTCGAGGGGCCGTCCTTGCAGTGCAGAGCCACCGCTGAACTTTAAAGAGACGCCGGTTCCGTTTTCTGCAGTGTGGCGGGAAGGCGACTCTTTGCAAAGGGGAGATCCCCGCTGAAAGGCCGCTGCTGCCACTTTGGGAAGGACGTAGATCTCTTCCCAAGAAAGGTCAGTCGCGCTCCCCGGGGCTCCCTCGGAGTCCCGGGGCACCGCAGATGGGTGGGACTGGGGCCTTGCGACAAGGACAGGAGGGCCTTCGACGTAAGGAAGCGTCCCTTCAGCTAGAAAACACTTGCCACCGGTTGTTGAACCCGAGCTTAGAATATATATTTGGATAACCTTAGGCAGGGAATCCTGCATTTAAATACCCGGGACTTAACAACCGCTGAATAAAGCGCCGGGCTCGCCGACGTTTGAAATGGCACACGTCGAAGGTGGCATTTGAAAAAGGGAGCGCCCCCCACGCTGTGTTCTGTGGGGCAGGGGACTTAGAAGGATCCCTTTGAGCAAGAGACACCCCAGAGTTTCTGAGATGTGGGGGGGGGGACGCTTTCAAATCTCTCACACTCTCTCACACACACGAGAGACACCAATTGGGAGCTGCAAGAAATTCTGGAGCGAATGGAAGTCCTTTAAAAGGAAGGGGCCTTTTCAAAAAAGGACAGGGGATTTTCATAGCAAAAGGGGGTCTCTTCCCCGCACCCCTCTTGGAGGTGAGCACCTGGCAACTCTAGGCAGACTTCCCGGCCGGGTCTCGACCCAGCTTTTTCAATAAATATACACCCGAAGTAAAGTTTCATTAGTCCTGGTTTTCTCAAAACCAGCTCCCCGGCTCACGCGGGGAGACGCAAGTCTTTCTTTCCCCGACTGTCAGGGGCAGAGATAAAAAAAACAACCCAAAGCAATTTCCTTGTCTCTCTATCTTTCTCCAGCAGTCCCAGAGGAGAAGAAAAACCCGACGGCTTTCTCTGGAGGGAGCGCGGGAGAAGCGCGGACCGCCGTCGAAGTGCATGCAGAAGAAGGGCGGGCGGCGGCGGCGCGCCTCACGGGCGGTGAAGCAGCATTGGCGGCGGCGGCGGCGGCGGCTGCTGCAGTTCTGGCTCGACGGCGCTTCGCGAGGGAGCCAGGCTCGAGCCGCCGCTGCCGTTGGCGTCGTGCAGTTTGCGGACGTGCTTCTTGAGGTCAAAGTTCCTGCAGAAGCCTTTGCCGCAGGTGGGGCAGGTGAAGGGCTTGGTGTCGTTGTGGGTGTGCATGTGGAAAGTCAAGTTGTACACCTGGTGGAAGGCTTTGTTGCAGATATTGCACTTAAACTGCTTCTCGCCGCTGTGCGTCAGTTTGTGGTTCTTGTAGTTTCCTATTTGGTGGGGAGGGGGGACACAAAGAACAGGGCAAGGCGCTCAGTGAGGCACGTGGGGAGAACCTCTCCCGCCCCCCAAGCACGCACAGCCCAAGCGCTTCAAACAAACAAACAAACAAACAAACAAGCAAACACACACACACACACACACACACACACAAAACTAGCTCGGGTTAACATCTTCGGTGGGCATTCCGGAGTCAATTCCGTCGAAAGAATTCAAATTCCGTCGAAAGAATTCTACTTAAAAACAAGAACGAAGCAAGCAATCGAACGAAAAACCACACACGGAAACACAGAGACACCAACATCCAAAGAAACTGAAATCTTGGAACGCTTCTGGTTAGCCGATTTGTGTGACCAGATCAAAACGCCGCTTATTTGGACAAAATTCCGTGAACTAAATCGGTTTAAATCCCTTTCCTATCATTCTCCCTCATCCAAAATAAAATAAAATCGCTAGCCAGCCAAATCAAACCGCTTTGGGGTGGGTTAAATTAGGACTGCAATAATCCACAATGCGGTGCCGGTACTAAACCAAATCTACGATTTTTATTTTTTAAGATTTTCTTCCCAAACAAATATTTAAGATAGGAATGTTAATTCCATGCACCTCTGCGAAGCGGAACCATCTTAATCCGAAGCGGTGCGTTTTGGATCCGGGTTTTCTTTTTGCAATTTGCATCTACAAACAGAACCGTGCAGAATATTCGGAGTTTACTCTCATAAGACTCCGGTTAACACTTGCAAGCCTATAGTTCATTTATTTGGAAATAAGTGCCGTTGAGCTCAACGGGGTTTACTCCCAGGTAAGCGTGCAAGTTGACATCGCTGCCTTGGGTTTCAATATTACCGGTATACACGCCACCTCACAAGTCAGTCCCACTGGGTTCAGGAAATTGTGGCCTTATTTTTAAGCAAGCCCACTAAAATCAGTGGCACTTATTTTCGCATAAACCTGCACAAACTGAGTTGTTAATCCCAATTATCCTCACAATAATAATTGCAATAGTTCTCGCGTTTTTAAATCCACACTAATGCTTCGCCCCTCACCCCAATTAAACAGAAGTGGCCATCCGAGAAAAACAACAATTGGAGAAGCTAAATAGATATCTCTCTCTATATATCTATATCTTTTGCTCCTGGTTTTCTATAACAGCGGAGATCCTCCGTTTGTCTTCCTGCAACATAACTCTCCGAGCTCACACAAACAATAATGCAGGCGTAACATTTTAGACACGCTTAAAAAATATCCGTTTGATATCCGTTTTTAATTTTTTTTAGCATATTCGTTTTGAACATCGGATACGGGAGAAAAAAAGGGTGCGCGCGCTGAAACAACAACGACGCCATCGATCGCAGAGTCGTACCTTTTTGGTGAAACCCTTTCCCGCAAAACTCGCAGACGAAAGGTTTGTAGCCCGCGTGGATCCGCGTATGCGTGTTCAGCGTGGAGCTCCGGTTAAACGCTTTCCCGCACTGGTTGCATTTATGAGGCTTCTCCTGTATTTTATTTTAATTTTTAATTTTAAGGAGAGACAAACGCAATCAAAAGCCAGTCCGTTTTGCAGCTCCTCTCCAAGCGGGGCACAATCCTGGCTCTCTTCCCCCACCACCCCCAGGACTAGGGAGGAAGGTGCTGTTTTCGCTTGGAAAGAAGATCAGCTTCCTTTACTACCCGAGAGGGCCTCGTCCTGTTAAGTTTAAACTCTGGCAGCGAGCGCACCTCAAGTCTATTGGAGACGCGCGCGGGGTTGCGGGGAGGGAGAATACCGAAGCTGGAACCGGAGCCTAATCGCGCTTGGGGGGAAGTGAATTTAGTCGGGCTTACTTCCGAGGAAGCGTATTTCAGGATGGTGGCCCTAGTGAGATAAACAGCCGACGGAGTGAGAAGCAGCAGTGGGGGAAAGGGAGAGAAGGGAAATGTGGAGAGGTGGCTGTCTAGGGGACATTTCCCAAGCACTATTGTTGGGGAGGGGGGAAAGAAAAAAAAGACTAGTATTTATTTTCCCCCTCTCTCCCCCCCTCTCTCTCACGCACACACGAACAGCTCGCTTTCCAGTTACTGCCTCCAGAAGACAAACATTCCGCACGTCGAGGAGGCAGAACAGTCTAACTCAGACAGAGGGAGAGAGGCAGATGCTGGCCAGTTCGACGGACCAGGGACGGGAAGGGAGGAGCCTTGCAGAGCCACGGCGCGGAGCCGTCGGGTGGGAGCCGCGCGTCGCTGCAGGCTTTGTACGCGGCAAGCGGGAAATCCGCGCGTTTGCGGGGCGCAGAACGGAGGGAGAGCGATAGCGCGCGGTCGGTACCTGGGTATGGATGATCTTGTGGCGACAAAGCGTGCTGGCCTGGCGGAAGCCTTTGCCGCAGACCTTGCAGACAAAGGGCCGGGCTCCTGTGTGCACCGGCATGTGGCGCGTGAGGTTGTAGTGCGCGTTGAAGACCTTGAAGGGGGAAGGGGAGGGGTCAGAAAGTGAAAGCAGAAAGAGACAAGAAGCGCGATTAGAAAGGGTGCGCGAGAAAGCCAGCGCAGCAGCCGCAGCAAACAGCAGCCTCGACGGCCGCTTTGGCGGATCGGATCTGGGAGAGGGACCGGATCCGACACTTGCCTTGCCGCAGACCTCGCAGGTGAAGACTTTGGGCTTGGCGCTGGGCGAGCCGCGGCTGAAGTCCGCCCCGACGTTCTTGAAGGGCAGCTTGTCGGTGGCCAGAAGGTGAGCGGCTGCGGCGGCCGCTGCGGCTGCGGCTGCGGCGGCCGCGCTGTGCAGTTGGGCGTGCGCCAAATCCTTGAAGGCCGGCGTCGGGTATTTGTCGTGGCCGGGCGGCAACACGTGCAGCTTGTTCCTCTCCGCCAGGTAGGCCTTGGGCGCCGTCGGGGCGTGCAAGGCGGCGGGAGAGGAGGCGTGCAGCGGCGAGCCTAGGAAGTAGGATGCCACTGGGTGGAGGCTGAGGCCCGACGGCGGCGGCGGTTGCGGCTGCTCGGCCGCGCGGCTGAAGTAGCCCAGGGCGCCCAGGGCGTGGAAGGAGGAATGGTTGACCACGCGGGGCCGGACGAGCTTGTAGTGTTGCTGCAGCGGCTGCAGGTCCCCCGACGGCGGCTTGAGGCTCAGCGGGCAGCTCAAAGACGCCCCCGACGAGGAAGAAGAGGGGGAGGGCGGCAGCGGCTGGTCCATCGGGGGCTTCCTGGGCTCCGAGCCCGCCTTGGCTAAGGGCTCGTAGGCCAGCGGCACGAAAGGGATCATGCAAGGGATGGAAGATGCCAGGCTGAGCGCCGCCTCCGCCTGTTGCTGCTGCGGCTTGACGTGCTGCTCGGCGCTTTTGGGGCCCCCTCCTTGCAAGAAGTGGGGCAGCAGCGGCAGGGCTTTTGGCTCCGGGGCCGTCCGGGCCATGATGCGCTCGATGGAGAATGCCAAAGGCTTGGAGGCACTCAGCATGTTGGCTCGAGGAGCAGCCAGGCTCTTGGCAGCCGTCGGGGGGTGCTGCTGCTGTGGCGGCTGGCCGCTATTGTTCATGGCTGGCCGCTCGCTTGCCTGGGCGCCTCTCCAGCTGCCTTTGCCCCTCCGCAGCCCGCTCACTGAGCGGCGCCGACGGAGCCCCGCGCGGCTGCTGCCACCCGCGACGCCTCGTCCTCCGATGCCCACACCAAGCCCACCGCCGCTGCCGCCCTCGCCGCTTCGCTCGCCGCCTGGACCGCCTCCAGAACTGCCGACAGCTGCTTCTCCATCTCGACGGCCGGCGGCGGCACCAGCCTGCGCATCCCGACGGACTCGTGCCGGCCCATCGCCGCCTCTGCGCGCCTTTGGCGGGGGACAGTCGCCCCTGTCTCCTCCTCCTCGCCTCTCTCCCTCGTTTTCTCTCTCAATGGAAAGTGTTGGGTCAATAGCAGCAGCCACGATCCCGCCAATCGTTAACTTCCAAGAGGAGAAGGTAAACTAGATAATTGCTCAATTCGCTTCCAACAGGCATTAGGAGGAGAAGGGGGGGGGGAGAGGAAAGTGGAACCCCCTTCCCTCCCCGCTCCCAAGATCAGGAGGCTACTTTCCATTGGCGCCCGATCCTCCTCCGCCTTCTCCCCCCGCCCAGAGGGAAGGAGGTGGCTCTCCCCTCCCCCTCCGCCTCTGGGTCTCCCCCTCCTTCTCCCCTCCCCTCCTATTATTCCCAGTCTCCTTACCTTACACAGGCTTCAGAGGCCTCCAGATCAATGGTCTTGTTTGCCTTTAAATGACATCATCTTTTCCTTTATAATCATAAAAGGAAAGACAATTCGCGGCGTGACCTCTAAATCAGGGAAATTGGGGGGCCACAGCGATGGGCTTCTCTCGGACAAAGGAGAGGTAGTTGCGCTGCCTGCTTGTCAGTTTCAGCCCAGGCGGACATCCCCGCGCTGCGCACCTGGGCGCGCGTCTTGGCTGCTCTGCTTCTGCCCCGGGTCTGCTCCTTCTTCCCTCCCTCCCTTCCCTCCTTTCTCGGTGCCACTTCGGAGGTAGTCCTTTGGACGCCTGGCCTTTTGGCAAACGCGCCGCCCTTCCCAATAAACAAAAACGCTTCGCTTTCCCGAGGAAAAGCGCGGGGTTGTTGGAGGCGGCGGCGGCCGCTCCGAGCGGGTGTTAGACGGCAAGCCGGATTCAAAGGAGGAAGCCGTCGGGACGGGGAGACCCAGGTTTCCGGAGCGTTGAATGATGATGGCCTCGCCCAAGACCAAACTTTCAATAGCTATTCAAGCATGGACGTCCAACCACTGCAAATTGGGGGTGGGGAGAGACAGAAAACCAGAGGTCAGCTGCTCTCCCAGCGAGAACTAGGAGGCTACAGTGCGAGATCACATTGAAATCGACGAAGAAGAGGTGGTTCCCCCACCGCCGTCGATTTTGATGGCTCCAGATTGCTCACCCAACGAGTAAGGGAATTTCTGGAGTCATTTTCCCATCCCACCTCAGACTGGGCTTTCAGTCCAACCTGCTTTCAAGAGGCTGCTTAGCAACACAGCCTCGTTGGGCTCTAAATAGCGAGGTGTTCCTTCAAAAGAACCTTTCGGAGCTTTTGGTACTTTTCAGAACTCCAGGAACAAACCAGCGTTTAGCTTTAAACCGGTTTCATTAACCAAACAGAAACCACGCGGATTCTCTTAGGTTTAAAAGAGAAACAGATCCCGGTTCTCTCGCTTGTGAGTTGCTAAACGTAGCCAGCTCCGGCTGAATGGCGGGAGCGAGCGAGGCTTTGCCGTCGGAAGACACCCTCCTTCCACCCTTCAAATCTGGAAAGAGCCCAAGGAAGTGAATTGCAGGGCTATTACAGGGCCGTTTCGGGGCAAATTGGTTTGGAGCCTCTCCGCTTTCAGATGATCCACTAATTAACGACAAATCACTCTCTCGGTCCCCGGGGCCAAGGGCTATGTAAACAGGCCGGGGAAGGCGCGGCCCTGGATTTCCTCCGTGGAGAGGATGCAAACGGGCAGCAGAATGCGGGTTTGGCGTGTGTATTAAATCCAATGTTTCCTAATAGCTTCACAGCATCCTCAGCACAAAGGAAAGAATCAAGAAAAAAAACACCCACCGATTGTACTGGACAAAATAAATAAGAAAAACCCACAACATATATTACAAACGCACCAAAAATGATCGCGACGCATTAAGCTTTGTAACTCAAGTGGGACTAGAGAGGCGTGGAATATTTCTTTCCTTTCCACATACATGCCCACCGCGAATGGCTGGTCCCGTGCCCCACAGGAGAAATGCCGGAAAGCCATTTGCGGGTCCTTCTCTTTTAAGGGCATTTGGGATAAGAATTCTGTGTATTCATTCATTCCTTTATTGCATGCCCTTTGTCGTCAAGGAGCTCGAGGGGGCGCACATGGTTCGCCCCCTCCTCATCCCATCCCCACAACTAGAATACACGGGACCACCATCGTCAGGCTGGCCTCTTAAATACATCACAGCAGAATCCCCCTCCCTAGCTTTTAATGGGACTCGTGGGCAGCTCTGCGTTCCTCGGGTCGCGCTCTTAGCTAGGATCCGTCGAAAGACCGCGCAGACCTAACGAGACGCCCTTTCCCCCGACGCCCAAGGAGTCCTGGATTTACTCCCTTCCAGCGGGGAGGTGGGGTTTTTCTCTCTGGGAGCCCTTCCCCACAGCAGATGGGTTGGCGCAAAAGCTTTCTCCCCCGGGGGAAGCTCAGGTTCCCTTCCCTTGGCCCCCGAGGCAGACGCCAGACGGGCGCAGTTGTGGCGCGAGGGGGCAAACCAGGCTGGTTTCAGCGTACAGGTGAACTGGCTCACCTGGGCGACAAGGAAACATTTTGGTCACTTATCTTCCTCCTATTATATTTATCTGTTTATTATTTAATAAAAATATCTTATTTGCCCCATTCACTTCTGGGGCACCTCGCCGCGCCCTCCATCAATCCCTCGCCGTCGAATTTTAAAGGGGATGGATTCGGTTCCTCGCCTCCTGCGCTCCTCCACCCCTCGGCTGGGAACTATTTCAGGCGAAGCTTTCGCTTCCTTAGTGCCTCAACAGCTGGCTCGCTCCTGGTCTTTCTGAGATCGACTTTTCTCTGACATGTGTTTGGGAGGAGGCGAAACGACACGCCGCATCGTCGCTGGAGCGTAGGAAACCGGGTCCCAAAGCGGCAATTACTGGCTCTGCCGTTAAGACAACGCCGGACTGAGGAGGAGTTTGGGCAATCTAGCGCCGGATTCCGGTGTTTGCTTTTACAGTGAAAAGAAAGAGTGTGTGAGAGAAAGAGCCAGTGAGTAAAAAGAACAGACTAGGCTGAAATGGAAAGTGTCACCTGGAAGGGAAAAGATCTCCCTTTCCAAGCCGAATTCACGCTACAATGCAGCGTGACTTCGGAATGCTACTTCGGAATGCTTCTCCAAAGCACTTCTGCCCTTGAAACCACACTTTGCTCGCGTTCCTAAATGCATAAACTTGGGAGTAAGTCCCTCTTGGAAGCAGATGGGACTGTAAGTGCGTGGGATCGCTCTGCGCGAGTGCGCAGAATTCCAGTCATGCATGGTCATCCTAAGCTGGTTGATTGAAAAGGAAATCCTCTTGCATTCCGTAAGAACGTGGCAGTTTAAGATTGCAGTTGGATCGTAGGCAAGCTTGTGTAGAAG
Organism: Darevskia nairensis; assembly: GCA_034642065.1. Taxonomy (NCBI): domain Eukaryota; kingdom Metazoa; phylum Chordata; class Lepidosauria; order Squamata; family Lacertidae; genus Darevskia; species Darevskia nairensis. Next base: position 110,233 of record JAWWNI010000891.1, read on the forward strand.
TTCAGGCCCATCATCATGTCCAGCCCGGCTCGCTCTCAACCTAAAGAATCGCAGCTTTCTGCATCGGAGGAAGCGAAATCTGTCATCTTATATAGCCTTTGGTTTTTCAAGGCACCACAACTATAAGACGTTTCCATCCTAAGCTTGTTTCCTCGGAAGAAAGGTCTGCCGGAGCCAGTGGATTAGCTGGGCGCAAGATCGCGCGCAAACTTGCGCGCTCGCTCACCAGTCAATCCGTTTGCTCTCTTATCCTAAAGCCAGCTCTTTACTGTATCTCGAAGTACGTGCCCATTGCCCAGAGTCTTGAGGAAGCAAATGAGTCTGACTCATCAGTGAGGATGGGAGGTGCGGACGTTTTAAAGAGCCACCCGGTCACCACCAGTAACATCGATCCTTACAGTTTTGCTAGAGAATCCGGAGATAATAGTAGCGCCAGTTTCTACCAGAAACGGCCCAGAAAAGGATTGCTTGGCAATGCGCCCTCTACCCAAGTCCAAACCAGGAGCGGGTCGCTTCTCCTGGGCAGGCAAAAAGAACTCCAAAAGAAGGAAGAAACGTGTAGAAGGAAGACCTGGAGCCTAGGCCAAGGGGTGCTTAGGGTCGCAGAAAAACCCTCCCAGTTTCAGGGAGAGAAAGATTCAGGCCCCATCTGCACTAGACATTTAAATCAGTATCATACCCCTCTAAACAATCAGCGTTTCCCACGAAAAATCCTGGGAGCTGTAGTTCCTTAAGCATGCTGAGAGTTGTCAGGAGACCCCTATTCCCGGTTCCCAGGGTGCTTTAACATCCCTCTTCTCAGGAAATTCTGGGAGCTGTAGTTCTTGGAGGGGACTGCCGCACAACTTTCAGCACCCTTAACGAACTACAGTTCCCAGGATTCTTGCGGGGAAGCCACGGTAGTTTAAAGCTGTATGATAACGCTTTAAATGTCTAGTGGAGATGGGCCCGTGTTAAAGCGAATCTTTTAGGAGACGGATGGGATGATTTCAGACTAAAGGGATCTACTTTTTTTTATTTTTAAAAAGCAAGCTAGGATTGCCCAGATCCACCAAGTGGAGTTTGGTGCAAAATACATACACTTAACAGAGGTTCCCAAACGGTGCGCATTGGCTAGGCTTGCCATACCTCAGGAAAATTCCTGAGATGTCCTGGTTTTCGGGTGTAAAAATGGCGTCAGGGAGAAATTTTGCCGAATTGGCAAAATATCAGGAAAATCCCGATGGAAAAAGCAGCTTAAGCAGCTCCAAAAGGCTTAATATCACTGTTTTTTTGTTTGTTCCCAAAAGTAAAAGCTCAACCATGTCGGTGGTTTCCTTAAAAAAGCTAAAGAATGTTACTTTTTGAAATATGGCAACCCTGCCATTGGAACACGAGACAAGCTTCACTCGGGACACGCCTGTGAATTTAGGGTCGAAGACAGTATTGCCTTTTATTGCATTACAGTTTGGAGTCTACAATTAACTGCAATGTATAAGAAACTGAAGAAGCACGGACAATGCAAAACCGCACAGCATGCAACAGAGCGCATTGCCGCGGCTGCTACAACAGGCAGAAAGGTCCGTCAAGACCCCCCAGCAATTTCCAAGTGGCCTGTGGGGCAGAAAGGTCTGTGAACCCCCGACTTCGAATGAAAGAAGCCTGAACGTCGGAATTCGTTCCGAGTACTAGAACTGAATTGAACTCCCAGCCCTTCCACACACCAAAACGCAGCCTTTGTTTTCCGCCCCCTGCGCCTTTCTAAATTATGTATATTATGTAGCCTGGAGGGGGAGAGAAGAGGAAAGCAGCTTTATCTGCGCTCCACGTACAGGCCGAGTCCAGGCAGATTGACTCCGAAATAAGCCCCAGTAAGCACAACGGGTCTCAGCCAGAACTAACATTCTCTTGTTGCGTGGCTGCTCCGAAGTTGTGTCTCGCTTTACGCAGCGGGTGTGAGCGTCGACTTGCCCCCTCCCCTCTCTCCTGCTTTTCTTGCTCACTTACATTTACTTGTGGTCGAAGCCCTCTCTCTCTCCCTCTGGGCTTTTCATTAGCAGCCTCCAGGCAAACGCATCGCAACCTCAGGGCAATTCTGAACCCAGAGGCGATTAGATCGCCAATATCACCAAAGGCACGAGCTTCGCGCCGCTTCCCATCGCGGGCAGATGGGAATCCGAGGGAGCGCGCCCCGTCGAGTCGGAAGGGCCGCTTTCTGCCCAGAGCGTGGGCGAGACCTCGCCTTCCGAGGGGGTAACCTGAACTTGACACCTGCGCATTTGGTGAAGGATCGCATAGCCGCCTTTTCCCCACTTGGTGCGGATAGCGCTTAGAGTGCCTGGGAGAGCTGGGTTCAAATCCCTACTCGCCAGGAAGCTCACTGGGTGACCCTGGGCCAGTGTCTCAGCCTAACCTACCACAAAGGGTTGTTGTGGAGAGCGGGAGAATCCTACGCCACCTCGAGGAAAGGTGGGATGGAAATGCAGTCAATAAAAACTAATAAAATAGAGAAGGCATAGGCAAACTCGGCCCTCCAGATGTCTTGGGACTACAACTCCCATCATCCCTAGCTAACAGGACCAGCGGTCAGGGATGATGGGAGTTGTAGTCCCAAAACATCTGGAGGGCCGAGTTTGCCTATGCCTGAAATAGAGGATGTTTCTAGGATTTGTAGAACCCGAGATGTGAGGCAAATGGGCAAGGCCCCATTCTCATTTGTTTAGGGATAAACTTTTAGCTGTTTGTTTGAAGTATTTACTTTGCCGCCTTCCAGAAATAAAAATAAATTCCGGATGCCCATGTCCAATTCTAATCTTCCACACAATAACCTTGGGCTATGGCAGCAAGAGAAAACTCTCTGCAAGGTTCCCAGCCTCTCAGCGAGACAGAGGAGTGGTGAGGTAGGTGGCTGGGTATTTATTGCCCTCCCCCCCTTTGGAAAGCCAGTTCCATCAAAGCAAGAAATAAACGCCTTCGCCTTCTTCTCAAAGTCAAAAGGCAGCGGAAACGCGCGTCTAGTCTGCCGCGTCCGCGTCAAAGAGAAAATTGGCAAGCCTGAACGCTGCACCTGAACTCCATCTGTCCAGCTCAGGCACCCCCAAACTTCGGCCCTCCAGACTACAATTCCCATCATCCGTGACCACTGGTCCTGGTAGCTAGGGATCATGGGAATTGTAGGCCAAAACATCTGGAGGGCCACAATTTGGGGATGCCTGGTCCAGCTCGTCTCGGGGAAAGAATTGTTCCACTGTGGAAGTGCATGGTGAGAAATAAGCCCCATCAAAAGCAGCAGGGAACCCCCCCCCCCGAGAAAAACACCAAAACGGTGCGTGCGCTAAAATATGTGTATCTGATTGTGGAAGGCGAGCTGAATTTACGCACTTGCATCTGAGTTCTAGAATAAAGGTAAAAGCAATCCTGCTGTTGCAAGTTTGTGTGTGTGTGTGTGTGTGTGTGTGTGTGTGTGTGTGTGTGTGTGTGTGTCCCACCCTCCAGAATGTGTGAGAGTCCACAGTGAACCGCCGGCCCCGTTACCCCGATCCAGCTGCGGGAGAGAGGTCTGCGCTTTTGACACGGTTTCACCTGCCCGGTTTGATCCAGGCGCACCTTCGGAGCGCATCAATGGCCCAGGTCGCCAGACGCGCGTTCTCAAAAGGCTCTGAAATCCAGCGAGGATTAAAAGGCAAACTAACCCAAGCAGCGATTGCTGCGCTTTGGGAAACGCAGCCCTTCACGACCCACCTGCTAACCAAGCCGGATCACAGAGCCTGCAAAAGACATCTTTCCTTGGGCACTTGCTTCCGCGTAAACGTGAGGATAAACTCAGGATTGCAGCCGTCCGGAGAGATTTAGAGATTTGGCTCCAGACAAAGGGGTGAGACGGGGGAGGGGGCACACGCATAAACACACACAAATGACGATCCACGGGACAATAAACTTCAGGACTTTCATCCAGTGTATAAAATAAAGTGGCGTGCTCAGGAAACTGTGGATGGCACGAAATCACTAAGTCACAGACGCTGAAGGGTGGACGACAGAAGTGGACCCTGTCAGCCTTTATCTAAGAGGTTGGTCCTGCAAGGCTGGAAGAACCAACACCCATTTTCCTCTCCTCGGGACCCTGAACATGTCACTGCCCTTTCAACGTTTGAAGGCATCGTTTATAATCGCCATTCTCACTCGGATACCTATTTGGCCATATGGGCTACTAACTTATGTTTTAAGTCAGAATTGATGGAATATTTCCATTGTTAATGTCAGCTGACACAAAAAATCTGCTCTATTTGTAACAATATTATTATTTTTTTAAAATGTTAATGGGGCCCCCAGTGCTTTTTTTCTGGAAAAAAAGTTGGGGGAACTCACCAATAAGTTTGTTTATTACCAGCCCAGTGACAGTGCCACACCGCCCGCCCCCTGCCAGTGGCTAAATGTAAGATATTATTAATAATTTGGATTAGAAATGGTCACAACTAAGCAGACTGTCTTGTCAGAGTGGTGCATGCTCTAGTTATCTCCCGTTTGGACTACTGCAATGCGCTCTACGTGGGGCTACCTTTGAAGGTGACCCGGAAACTGCAATTAATCCAGAATGCGGCAGCAAGACGTGACTGGGAGTGGCCGCCGGGACCACATAACACCGGTCCTGAGAGATCTACATTGGCTCCCAGTACGTTTCCGAGCATAATTCAAAGTGTTCGGTGCTGACCTTTAAAGCCCTAAACGGCCTCGGTCCTGTATACCTGAAGGAGCGTCTCCACCCCCACCGTTCAGCCCGGACACTGAGATCCAGCGCCGAGTGCCTTCTGGCGGTTCCCTCACTGCGAGAAGCAAAGCTACAGGGAACCAGGCAGAGGGCCTTTTCGGTGGTGGCACCCGCCCTGTGGAACGCCCTCCCATCAGAGGTCAAAGCAATAAACAACCACATGACCTTTAGAAAACACCTGAAGGCAGCTCTGTTCAGGGAGGTTTTTAATCTGTGATATTTTAATGTATCTTTATATTTGTTGGAAGCCGCCCAGAGTGGCTGGGGAGACCTGGCCAGATGGGCGGGGTACAAATAATAAATTATTATTATTATTATTATTATTATTATTATTATTATTATTACAGATATGGGTGGGTTTTTGGCTCAGGCATTGGGTGTATATTCCAGCACCCCCAGACAAAAAAATAAAACGAAATAATTATTTAATTGAAAAAAAGTAAGGGAATTCCCCTTCTCCCACCCAATACATTTTGTTCTGCCTCAGTTGGAGCAGCAAACGGTGACTCCTCATAGGATTCAAGGCTGACCAAATTATTTTGGACTCTGGGGCAATAAATCACCCATATCACAATCAGTGGCCTCTGCAGCCAGGAACCTCCTCTCTAATGCGAGTCGCTGCCATCTTGCCTTGTAACAAATCACTGCAATTTGGGCATTTGAAAGGCAGCAGTGGCAGGACATTTTCTGGAGCAGCGCTGGCTGCTGACGTGGGTCTTGCAAACCAACATCAAACCTAAGTTACGTAAAATACATTCACAACACACACAACGTAACCAGCTGCACATAAATATATTTCTCACAATATCAAAAGTTTCTCTCATACATAATCAGCATGTAAAGATCAACAAAGTGTAAAGATCAACAAGTACCGTAAATAGAAGTCCCAATAAACCAGTTCGTTCATAAAGTCCCAAATATGAGCTAGTTTCTAATCCACATATGCCTCTGTGTATTCATAAGGTCCAAGGAATCCAGATGGGAGCTTGCTACAGTTCCACGGCAAGGATTTCCATTGAGATCAATAGCACCTCCTCCCAAGTAAATGCACTGCAGATCAAGGGATCAGCTATGACTGTCAGTAACTCCCATGCCAGGCTCAACCCTGCTAATGTCATATTCCCAGGGAATATTCAGGTCAAGTATACTTCTGTCAATATCCCCTATATCAATAACAACTCTCTCACGGATATTGCTCACTGCCAGCCACTCTCTAGTCTAAAGCCACTCTAGGTGATGGATTCGCTGAATAAGTGACCATGCTCTTGTCCCTTTGCCAGGTATGCAGGAGAGGGGATTTCTACACTTGCTGAAATATGATTATGATTTAAAAGTCGCCTTATACTCAAAGGTCTTCGGCACCTTACGCAGTAAACAAATATTTCAAACATAAAACAATGATAACTAAATGATCATATGAAACAACCCCCCCAAAAAACACATTCCTCCCTCCCTACATAAAATTGGTACCCTCTCCTGTTATATATCAGACCTCTATTATCTCTTCTGCATCTGCTGAAGACAGTTATCCTTCTAGAAGCCACCCAATTAGCTAGTTGAATCTGTATTGGCTATGAAATTGTTGTCATATATGCATTAGTACCTAAACACGCAGTTGCTATATGTATGTGTGTATGTGTGTGTGTGTGTGTGTGTGTGTATATATATATATATATAGTGTGTGTGTTGTGAAATGGCTTCGAGATATTTCATTTAATTCATGAATTGCTTCCTATGAAGTGATAATGAGGCCATCGCAAAGCAATCACCATAAAACAGCAAGCAGTTAAAAAACCTTCATTGAACCAGAGAGAGAGAGCGACAGAGCAAGAGAGAGACAGACAGACCATTCAAATGCTTAGGTGTATTATAGAAGACTTAGCCTGGTGCAAATATGATGCTAGACTTCGACACAGCAATTAAAGGGGCGGGAGCTTCCCTGCAATCCTTCCCTAATAAACAGGCAAGGATTGGATGTTCTCTGCAGGCATATGTGACAACTCCCAGTGAATATGGGGGGGGGGGGGCAAAGCTGGAAAGGCTGAGGTATTGAGGAGGAGTGGAGTTTTAAACCAAGCAGCTCTCACAACTCAGGGTGAAATGCTTAGCACACTTACTAGGTGGTAAAAACCCTATTTGAACTCAGTGGGATTTATTTCCAAACACAGGTTCTGGATGATGGTCAGTCTTCCTTATCAGGCTTCTAGCTTCCTCTTCTTTTGCATCTAGACCAGGGGTAGGCAACCTAAGGCCCGGGGGCCAGATGTGGCCCAATCGCCTTCTCAATCCGGCCCACGGATGGTCCGGGAATCGGCGTATTTTTACATGAGTAGAATGTGTCCTTTTATTTAAAACTAGTTGAAGTTAGCCCGTTCAATAACGGGCGCTAGAGGAGGAGGAGGCAGGAGGAGGCAGAACAGCAGCCGCTAGGGGGTGGAGAGGGGCTCCCTCCCCCTTCTTCTTTTTCCCCGGGGGCGGCTGTAGCGGCGGCGGTAGCGAGGATGGGGCGGCCCTCTGCGTCTGTGCGAGGCAGCGGCGCTGGCGCAACTGACAACGCGCGTGCGCCGCCGCTGCCTCTCGGACACGCCCCCCTCTCCGCCCGCTCCAATCCCTGCGTCCGTGTGGGACACGGACATGTGCAGTAGCGCAATTCCGTGACACACGGACTGGACGCAGGGACACAGCAACTTTATTATATAGGATGCACCTCGGGGTTATTTGTGGGGCATAGGAATGCGTTCATTTTTTCTTCAAAATATAGTCCGACCCACCACATGGTCTGAGGGACGGTGGACCGGCCCACAGCTTTAAAAGGTTGCTGACCCCTGATCTAGACACCCCAGTTGCAATCCTGGCTGCAGTGTAACACTCCCTTGAATGGCCACACATCAGTGAATGGCAAATGCTGAAGTGCAGGTGTTCCTCTTGACAACCCTGAGCCACAGCTCTTCTGAGACTATACTAGAAAAATGAATTTTTGACCAATGCGGACATGATGACTTCAATTCCAAGGAAGCGTTCTCTCTCACACACCCTTCTTGCTTTGCTTGATGAGTTCTAGAAGACACAAAGGCTTGCTCCCTTTTATAAGGGTGTTTTTTTTAATCGTTCAAAAGAAAATTGGCATTTTATTTTATTTAACAAAACTTAACATTCTGCCTGAGTGTAAGAAAATCTCTAAGTGGTTTACAGGAAAGAGAGAAAAATCTCTAAGTGGTTTATTTTATAAAATATATTTTTAAAATATAAAAACTTAAAAATATTGAAAATATAAAAATTGTTGATAAAAATATATACTGAAAATATTCAAGAAGATCAACAATAGCTAAAAAGAAATAAAACACACACGTAACTTCTACATTGCATACAAGTACTAATTATCAATAAAATACAAAGATGGCTAACTGATCAGGGCACCTCTTAGTACCTGGATAATATGAGCAAGAAGAATACTGCTGCTGCTTTGGTCTGGCATGGTTCATGTATCTTTTAGCAACAGGCAGAAATTAAACAGGCTCACCAGCTCAATTCTGCATATCCGTGCCTGGAAATGTTTCCTGTTGCTGCTTTTCTGCCTTTCACTCCAACGGTAAAGGCAGAAGAGCTCAGAAAGGGAGGGAAAAAGACAGTCACTCTAGAACAGAAGCCTGTGAAAAGGGGCATAACATTGAGGACAATGAAGTAAAATAACATTGAAACCTAAAGCACATTCATTCAGAAGCAGGTCTCTTTTTAGCGGAGCTTGCTTCTGAGTAAACATGCATATGAGCAACCATTTGAAAGCTGTGGTTCTTTGTGGGAGGAGAAAATAAATCTATGGTTTAATTGAGTCTTGGCTCCCCCAGCCCTCACACCTGTTTCTAAGAGTCGAGTCTTGGAGCATGGGGGCCATAATGAGATCGGTGTGGTGTAGTCATTAAGAGTTTTGGTTGGACTAGGGCAGTGATGGCTAACCTTGACACTCCAGATGTTTTGGGACTACAACTCCCATCATCCCTGACCACTGATCCTGTTAGCTAGGGACGAAATCACAATGGTGTGGGTGGGAAAGCACTGCGATGCTCAGAAATAATGCGTTTATTTTGCCAAGTGATTCACAGCACATTCTTCAATGATCCTACCGCGTTCTGTTGGTTTCAGTGCCGTCCAAGAGCGCGCAGGACTGCAGCCTCGACATCCTGCGAGGAAGTCAAATGCACAGTCCTTCTGTCTTCAGTCCTGAAAGAGGTTCCAGAAAGCGGGGAGAGGGTGCTGATAGAAAACCCGCTGGTCCCTGAAATCGCCCAGCAGAAAGTTTCCTTTAACGAGCTTCCGCCGGGGCCTGCGCTTTGCGCCTTAGCGCGCAGGACGCGCCAGAGGAAGCCTCCATCCCGGGAAAGGATCCCCTGGGTTTATCGCTCTTAATACCCGGTGTGATCTTACAGCAAGTTGGCCTAGATGGTCCTTCCAAATCCGAAATGCTTTGACTCTCTGAAATATCGAAGGAGAGAGCTTATTTGTAAGCGGCGGAGCTGGCGGTGACGATCCTGCCGGGACACCTGCGCCTGGGAAGCCCTTTTAGCCAACAATCCTCAGGTGTGAAAAAAGCGAAATGGCTGCGTGGCGGGCGTGGCCTGGCCTGTAGGCTTTGAAAGAGGCGTCCTACGGGAGGGAATGGCGGTGTAAACGCTTGGCTGGAGCGTTGGGGAAGGGCCCGCCTGCGCCCCCATGTTATTAGGGTCTTTTTCAGCGCGGAATCCGGGTAAGTATGAATGAAGCTCTTCGGGGCCCAGCATTGGCACGAGGCGCCAAGAAGCGGAGCAGGAGTTTCCTTCCGAGCCGGTGCAGGGCGCCAAACCCGGCCTGGCGGCTCTCTTTTCCTCTGAGCCCCGGGCCCAAGGACTCGGGCCTGGGAGCAGGCCCCCGGCCTTCGTGGCCAGGCGCGCGTTGGTTTCGAGGCAGCTATGGTTGATCCGCGGCTTCTTCTCAGCGGTGGCCACCTGTCCTGTATTATACAATCATGTCCCATATTTCAATGTAAAATGCTGCATCCTGTATTGATACAGTTTTGTCCTGTATTTCAGGTCTTCTCTAGCTTTATCTCTCTGGCAAGTTAGGGATCCTCTCCAAATGCGTGTGTTTGAAAGGGTGTGTGAAAGGTTCATGTATTTAAGCTCTGGGTAGCCAAGTGCAGACAGACCTACAAATTCATAGGTATGTGTGCACAACTGAGCTTTTTTAAAGGGAATCACAGAGTAAAATGCCGGCGGCCCATCAAATGCACGGCATTTTACGAAAACCCCCAAATTGTTGAGCTTTTCTTTATAGCGCAAAGGGTGAGGCTCATGCTTTAACTAGTCTCAACCAACCACTCGAGGCCCTGTTGCAATTCAGTAGAAAGTTAGGGGGAATTATCTCTAGAGCTAATAAGGAGATATTGACTTTCGAGGGCACTTGGGTAAGATATCTAGGGCTAAGGGTTACTGCACAATTAGGGGACTCTTTAAGGTTAATTGTCTCCCTTTGTTAAGAGGAACTGAAAAAGGAAATAGAAAGATGGAGTCAGATGAATGGCTCCTGGACTGGTAGAAAAAAATATGAAATCTGATGCTGAGATTATGGATCCCTTATGGAGTCCACCAGTGCAAATTCCAATGGTTCAGCAGAAGGAAGGGGGAACCTAATGTCCCATTTGTAAGTTTTGTAACCTGAAGAAGAAGAGTTTGGATTTGATATCCCGCTTTATCACTCCGCTTCAGGAGTCTCAAAGCGGCTAACATTCTTCTTTCCCTTCCTCCCCCACAACAAACACTCTGTGAGGTGAGTGGGGCTGAGAGACTTCAAAGAAGTGTGACTCGCCCAACATCACCCAGCAGCTGCATGTGGAGGAGCGGAGACACGAACCTGGTTCCCCAGATTACGAGTCTACCGCTCTTAACCACTACACCAACCTGCTTTGTATTGGCTATGTAACCTGCCCTCGGATTTTTAGGGAGAAGGGAAAGTGATGTTAAAATGATGATGATTGTCATGGGCTGGAGTTTCTCTGGCCGCTCCTTAAAGGGGTGAGTAGAATTACGAACAGGGATACAGTGTATGGTGTAAGTTCTGGGAGGGGGGCATTGGGCAAGATGTACCATCTTGTGACCATCATCATGATAGTGTTTTTGGCTACAGCCACCGAGAAGGGAAGAGAAGGTTGAGGGTAGTTTGGTGCTCCTCCTTTCTCCTGTGATGCTTACTCACTTAAAGAGGACTGTATACAGGCAATGATAACAAGGAGCAGCAGCAGTAAGACTGGGAGTGGGGGACCCAGGTATTCATAAAGGGCCCTTGACTTGAGTGTGGTCCTTGACAGTTGGACAATGATGCTAATACCTGCCGAGCGCCCTGGGAATGCACACGGATGAGCAACGTTAAATTAAAAGGACCTGGGATTCTGTTGGGTTTCTGTGGAGAGAGCCGGAACCATTGTGCTCTTATACTGTAGGTGCTGCCTTTTGCGTAACACTTACACAAGGAAGGGTTCTGGAGAATTTGAAGGTCACAAATGCAGGAAATGCAAATGTGCTTTAATGGCCATGGGCGGCACACACCTTGCACTGGGACTGAACTAATTTAAGGAATTGCTGAATTGTAGGAATGGGAAGCAGGTTATTCGGTTAGCTTCCCCCAGGAGGTTTCTCTTTTTCTTTACGTACCAAAGGTAAAAACCACCCCCACCACTTACAGTACCTGCAGGCAACAGCAATCCTCCCAGCAAAGCTTTCGGCAAGGTGTCTCTTTAACCTGCAGCTCTGTCCCATCACCAGTGAATACCTACAGACTGGTACTGGGATGGTGCATAGTCTAGTGGTAAAACTTTACACGCAGAAGGTCAATCCCCAGCATCTCCGGGTAAGACTGAAAGACAACACTGTCTGAAATCCCAAAGAGGCACTGCCAGTAAGACTATACAGTGGTACCTCAGTTTAAGAACAGCCCTGTTTATGAACTATTCAGTTTACGAACTATTCAGTTTACGAACTATTCAGTTTATGAACTCCGAAAAACCGGAAGTAGTATCCCGGTTTGCGAACTTTACCTTGGTCTAAGAATAGAAGCCGAACGGTGGAAGGGCACCGGCGCCGGTAGGCCTCATTAGTGAAAGCGTGCCTCAGTTTAAGAATGATTTCAGTTTAAGAACGGACTTCCGGAACGGATTAAGTTTGTAAACCGAGGTACCACTCTACTGAGCTGGACAGGCCAAATAGTCTGACTCGACAGCTTCCTTTGTGTATGTTTTTTTTAAAGTTTCTTGTTTCTTCTTTTTAAATTGCTTTAATTACAAGATTTTCTTGGGTTACAAAAGTACATACATCTCTGTTTTCAGATCATAAAGTCCTTTCTACAGATCAGTTATATCTTATATCTGAAGAAGTGTGCATGTACATGATAGCTTATACCCAGAACAAACTTAGTTGGTCTCTAAGGTGCTGCTGGTCAATTTTTTAAATTTATTTCGACTGCGTCAGACCAACACGGATACCTACCTGAATCCGGTGCGAAACATTAATGTTGTAGTCGGTGTAAGGTTGGGGGAGAAGAGAGGGGTAGTAAACTTTCATTCTTCTACGTAGTGTTATGTGCAAGGTTTTTGTGTCGGATTCACATTCTCTATTCATTTATTAGTTTTCATTGGTGGTGGGAGAGATTGGGGGACCCAAGGCATGGATGGTTGACTTCAGTTGGCTGCAGTGAGTTTAGTTTGCATGTGTTGGGGGGGGGGAAATGGATTGTTGGGTCAAGTTAGCCATATTGATTTGTGTGCTGTCGGTGGGTTCATGTTGTTGTCTTGTTGGGCTGTGTATGTGATAAAGGGAAGCCATACCTGGGTGAAGGCGTCCTCTTCTATTTGTCCCTGTGTCAGTCTTAGTCTATTGCTTAGCTTTTCTAGTAGGGCTGTTTCCCGTACGGTTTGGAACCGATGGTCCATGTTCACTCCTGATAGGTTCCTCCAGTGTTTGGTTATGATGCTCCTGGCTGCTAAGAGTAGGTGGCTTATGAGTTCTTTGTAGTGCGAGTGTGATTGTCTTGGAAAATATTCAATAGGACCAGTTCTGGGATGGCTTCTTCTTTTATTGTTGTTTGTTTTTCTATTACAGTTCTTCATTGGTATATCAACATTAGTACAACAACTGTTGCATTAAAAAAAAAATAAGAAAAGGGGGGAAAAGAGAACTTATTTTCATATACTTCCCTTTCCTGGTTTCCTCTCTATTCCCAACCTATCCGCGTTTTCTTGTTCTTCTAAATTTTCCTCTCTCGTTCTCTTTATCTCATCCAATCCGCACATTCCAGCAGTTTATGATGCCTCTCCTCTTTTGTTGGAACCATGTCTGTTCTCCACTTTTGTCCAGGTAAAATGTGGTTGCATACATCAATAGACTCACTTCTTTTTGCGGGACTTCTGTTGTTATTATACCCAGGATGTAAGCTTCTGGGTTTTTGGGAAAGGATCTTTTAAACATGTTTTCCCAACAGTCTTTAATAACCCTACAAGACCACCACATATGGTAGAATGTTCCTACTGTCTCATTACATCTCCAACATTTATCACTTTCTGATTTGAACATCTTTGCCAGTTTGTTGGGAGTTAAATACCACCTATGAATCATTTTAGGATAGTTTTCTTTTAAAGTGTAACAGGCAGTAAACTTAAAGCTATTTTCCCACAGTTGTTCCAATAAGCTTAGGTCAATATTGTGTCTCACATCCCTAGCCCAGCTGATCATGGATGACTTAACAAACTCTCCCTTCATTTCCCACTCTAATAATTTATGAATTTTTGAAAGTTTTTACCTTACCGGTAGATCCTAGTAGCTCCTTTTCAAATTGTGATTTGTTCGTCTGCAAAACCATGTTTTTGTCTGCCTTAAATAGAGCATTAAGTTGGTAATAGTTTAGCCAGTCCATTACATACTCTTTTATTCTATTTTTTTTCATTTTTGGTTCCTCCCCTACAAGATCCAACAGATCTCTGTATGTACCCCACTGGTTCTCCATATTAATCTTTTTCCTACTTATTGCTTCTGTCGAGGATAACCAGTAGGTCTGTCTTTCCAGTAGGTTTTTGTGTTTTCCCCAGAGACCAATCAAGTTCTTTCTGATCACATGATTGGAGAAGCTCTTGTAAATTTTGGCTCTGCCATACCACATACAGGCATGCCATCCATATTTATCACCATGCCCTTCCAGATCTAGTAATAGGGTGTTCTTCAGTAATCCAGCACAAACCCAATGCCACAAAGTATAATTGTAGATCTGGTAGTTCTGGGGAGGCTTCTAATACCTGTTTTGTTATTTTGCATATTTCTTGTAGGTCTGACGTCCGGAAGGGTTGGATTCTGGAGCAGTCCTACCACATGTGGGGGGTATGTGCCTGTAGAGCTGCAACTTCTCCAGCATTTTGGTGAGGTTCCTGAGTGTATCCGCACCAGCTTCCATGGTGTTAGGTACCATCTATAGGTAAGTTTCAAGGGGTGTTCCTTTCTGTTGTCTGAGATGGATTTGAAGGGAGGTTTAGACCACAGTGTAGGCCATTGGATGGGGTGTATTTGGTTACCTATGCCATACTCCCATTGCTTTTTGATTGAGATTTCTGTGTTGAGCCACCAAACACTGCCAGAAGGAATAATGATGATCACTCACTCTATCCGAATTTTTTTTGGCATTTCTTGGCATCATTTGGGAAGGTTATTTCCCAAAGGGAGACCAAAGATAACACTAGACCCAGACATATTGTCCTCGCCATCCTGTTTGTGAGGACAGTGCAAGAGCACCGAATATTTTATTTGCCCTTTCTCCCACTAAATAGCTCTATTTCAAGTTTTCGAGAGTTCTTGGAGAACGAGGAGTAATTGCCACTTCGAGGAGGAGCCAAGCTCTGCTGAAGTGTAACTTGTTTGCCCTTGTTCAGCGCAGTTTACATGAGCGCTTCAAAACGAAACGAAACAATGAGCTCCTCTCTGGAACTCACTACTTTTCAATCCTTCAAGCCTTTGTGCTCACAGAACAGCCGCAAAGTTGCGCGACCTGTCTTTGCAAAGAACCGTCGCATAAGCCACAGTGATTTCTGAATTGTTTAAGGAATTCATTGAAGTAAAGCACTTCACTGCTAAATTAAGGCCAGGCATTTAAGGTCACTAGGAACATAAGTAACGAACGCCAGCCCCCAACTTCTTCGCTCAGTGCTCTTCCAGATTACTTTGGAACCATTCAAGCTGTCATCAATAGGCAGAGATGTATGCATTTTATGGGAAGGTATACAAAAGCAGAATGCCTTTCTGAAAAGACATAACGGGAGAATACAATCCATGTAGTCTGCTCATCTAATGCTTTCAATTTTGTGTTTATAGAGATGCAAGTAATTTTTTAAATAAACTATAGGCTAGACCACTCAGGTAATTCTTCATATAAAAATACACCTTATCAAATGTTGCAGGGCTCCAGGAAACAATTGCACCTTATTTTTGTAACTGCCCTTTCCTGCCAGCAAAACAAATCACGCGCTGGAGGTCAACGGATTTCAAATATTGCAAACATATTTTAATTTTGGAATTTTGTACAAACGTGGGCTAGATACAGAAGTGGTCATGACAGGAGGGAAAAGGGGGATTCTTATTGCCTGCAAAATTTTCACAGAGACATAGAAATACTGAAGGCAGGTTTCTGGACAATCAACGAGATGAGAAAGTTTTTTAATTTGCAAGAGAGAAGATGCAACACTTGTAGTGGTGTGTGTGTGTGTGTTTTCCCCCCTGGCAGTCCTTGGAAATCCTCTTGCCTTTTATACAAAGCAAAATCAAAGGACTACGGACCAAGTTTTTCATGTCTCCTAAGAATGAAGAAAAAGCAAGAGACCGACAACAGAAACAAAACACAACAGCAACGAACCATGGGAGATACATTTTCGGGCTGCAGTTGCTGCAAATGAAATGCCTGCTCTGAACCGTTTCCAATGATGACTGCCTGTAGTATTGCGTAATGTACAATGTCTGCTCTCCCGTCCGGTTACAGGAAGAGAGATGGCAACGCGACAAACAGAAAGGGATGGAGCCCACACTCCATGCTGGCATTCTCAAAAGTGCAAAGCAAAGCTACATAGAAAAATATGCAACCCCCACCCCACCCTGGCCATTGTCTTCAGAATGTCCTCGGCACTAAACACCCCTGCCCCGATACCACCCGCTTTCCCCCCTTACAAGTGGGATGAATTTTACACCACAGCATCGGGGCATTAAGGCAAAACCATAAACGCGAAGTGTGAGGACAAGTTACGGAACAAACACTCATGAGGGGGAAGCAGGTGGTCAGCCGTCTTCTTCGTCGCTGTCCTTCATTGTGATGCCTTGAAGTCCGCTCCCATCAGAGACAGAGACCGTGGCTTCCTCTACTGTCAGACGGCTGTGGACGGTGTCGTATGTTTTGCTGTTCAGGGTTCCTTCCAGCACGCCCTGCAGCCTGAAGTCTCGATAGGTCTTCTGCAGCAACAAGAGAATATTTTCAGCAAAGGGTCAGTTCTTCCCCTTTGTAGTTCCCTCAAAACGTCAGTCTCGTCGAACCCAATAACGGGTTGGGGAAAGGTATGTGGAATAGAATTGGCGAATTAACATGGCTTGATAAATGGATGCGTAATCCTCACTTGACAATATTGGAAATGTTAACTAATGTACAAGCAGGAAATAACAAATGGATCGCGGATGGATAAAAGGGAAAAAATGGAATGTGAATTAGAACTATGAAATATAAGCAGCAATAAGGGTTAATTATGGACACATCTAAGAAGGGGGTGGGAATTTGTTTTTGTTGTTGAAAAAGTCGATTTGCTCAGTTTTTTTAACAAATCCACAACAATTTGGAAAATCAAAAAGAATCAATTGGCAAAAAAGGGGAATAGTAGGTAAACAGCAGACCATTGGACTGTTTTGATCACAACAGTCTACCATGGCTGACAGTGAATCTTCAGAACAGCGTTCACTGAACTGGTGCCCTCCAGATATTCTGGACTACAACCCCCATCAGCCTCTCTGTCAGGCAACATGATTTTTCTGGGAGTTGTAGTCCAGAACATCTGGAGGGCAACAGCTGCTCTGGGGCTTGGGATGACGTCTGTGCCAGCCCTGTATTTGAGATCCTTTAACTCGGTGTTTCCCAAACTTGGGTCTCCAACTGTTTTCCGACTACAACTCCCACCGTCCCTAGCTAGCAGGACCGGTAATCAGGAATGATGGGAATTGTAGTCCCAAATAGATATGTCAAGGATTGGAGCTGGAATGTTCTGGATGGAAATCACATGCTCTTAACCCTAAGCTATACTTCCTCCTTCAACACAACACACGAGAATGGGATCCCAACCCCCAAGACCCAGAGTGTATTGCTGTGGGCAAAGGAGAGCTATTTAAACATTTTGTTTATGGTGCTAAAAAAGCCTGAAAGTAGTTCTCAGTGTAACATCTCCCAACAGAGAGTTCTTTTCCGGTACCTTTCATAGTGTGTGTGTGTAAGAGGGAGAGCTGCATTACACAGAAACGGGGAAGAAAACGGCACTCTTTCAGAAAAAGTAGCATTCTTTCACATGCTTTCCAAAGAAACGCATCAAACTCTCATCAAGTAATTGCTGTGTCTTGAATGAGCTGGCTCTTAAACTTAATGAGCAACTCTCCAATAGCCTGTGTGGCTTGGGGATGCTTTCTCCTGGAGGTTATCAGGAAGAGCAGCAGCTCTGGGAATCGCTTGCCTTGAGTAAGTACAAATATTTAATTTAATACATGACTCTGGCGTAACGGTATAGCTCAGGTACAGCACAATTGCCCGAGCAATGGTTCCACCAGCAGAATCTGGGCTAATGAAAGACACCGGCCGATTCATCCTGAATGCTGCACTGTAGGCTGTGTTTCATTGTTACATGCAGCAAAACATATAGGCTTACAAAGGTGTTGGGCTGACAGCCGCTGGGAATCAGGACTGTTCTAAAGGCTCTTTTTGCTTTGATCTGCGGAGTTGGAAGAGGAACTACCCTGAATACAAAAAGACCGTGCTCTGTTCACCTTAAATCGCAAGAATGTTAAAACAGGCCCTTAAAAACAAGATGGTACTTATTATTGCTTTACATTTCCAAAGTGAAACACGTCTTGGATGGTTTGCATGTCCTTTAGATGCATGACTAGCTGATTATTATAAACTAAGGACAATATTTTTCATGATCATCTGCATTAAACAACGACCAATACCAGGAACAAACTTAGTTGGTCTCTAAGGTGCTACTGGAAGGATTTTTTTTATTTTGCATTAAACAACCATCTGAATACCAAAATACGGCTCCAGATTGAGATCCAGTGCTAACACCTGAGCAAGTGTGCTGAATCGTGGCCCGTATGCCAGAAACACTATCAAGTTTAACCCTCAAAGTGCTTCTGAATTGGAAAATAAGACTTCAGTTTGATGTGCAAACTCTTAAGTTGATCATGCTGAAGGCTTGATCAATTCATCTCTTTTAAACTACTTCTGAATAATTTTTTTACTCATGCAAAACTAGTGATTCGTATTAATAATAAAAAAGCTTATAAAAATAATTGTAAGAGCCGCAAATCAATTTAACTCCCCTCTGCTACGTGTATGCACTCACACAAATTCCACTCGGTGGTGCTTGGCCACTGAAATCACATCAGGAGCTGTAGGATCCAATTTGCTGGCAGGGGAAATGTTCCCATCAGTCAATCTCCATTTGTGCAGCCTTCCACTTTTGCACCTGATAAGTAGCTGAACAGATTCAGATAGGCCTCCAAGCCACTAAATCACCTCACCAATCACTCATTAAGTGGCCTTTTGGGTTTCTGTTCAGCAGTGTTTTGGCCTCCGGGGACATGTTTATTAGACGCTAGCTGCTTGTACAATTTGGCTTATGTACACCACTCTAGATTTGCTGGAGTGACTTCCATTGCGAAGCAGAGATTCAGCTACTAAACAAATTATTCTTTCTGCCAGTCCCAGATAATTCTAAAAGGCACCTTTTCACTGCAAATAAGATGGGTACTAGAGCATTGCCTTGCTTCAGCCCTTTCAAGCAAGTGCTGTAGCCATTTTGGTGCAGCTCATGAGTCATTGAGACCAAGACCATAAGAACTAATTCAACATTCTCAGTCTCTAGCTGTTTTGGACTAGAACTCCCATCAGCGCCAGCCAAGCTAGCTGATGGGAGCTCTAGTCCCAAAACAGCTGAAGGGTAACAGGTTTGGAACGAGTGATGTCATCTCATCTCAGGCATGAACTCATTGGGCTGCCCTCCCATTTTTTTAAAGTGGAATATCCACCTTACAGCAGTTGAACTTACGAATCAACCAAAGTGCTTCAAAGCTTTGGGGAAATTGCTATATTGATGCATAATATCTGGGATACAGCAATGTCTGAGCGTCTCACCAGACACAGGAGGGCAATTAAAGGTATAATGAAGAGAGACACCTTCCAAGAAATGTGGACCCCATTATTTAGCTATGTTAATGACCAAAATCAAGACGACCTTATATCAATTACTCAATATTCTCAGTGGAGGGGTTACATTAAGTAATATGTGTAAGTTTATGTCTAGAGACAAAACACTTGGATGTACTGCTAGGTAAGTATTCAATGGTTATTGTATTAGTTTAAAAACCAATAAAATTGCTTAAAAAAAAAAGGCCAGAAGAATTCATTGTTTGCTTCTCTTTTCAGTGCTGCGGTGCAATCAAATTCTAATATATTTACCTTCACTATCTTGATGAGAGTCTTCAGCTGATAGATATGAAGCTGCAGTTCTAATCTATCAGCCAGCCACACGCATATGATTTTCATAGAGTTACTGTACCATTGCTGTTAAGAAAAAAGAAGAGGCAGTAAATATATATATATAGATATGTCATGTCCGCCATTATTCATTTAGCAGATCTGGTGATGAGAGGCAAATTGGACCCTTCAAACGGGCTGCAAATCAGCCCTTGAAGTCAACGATGCCTTAATCCCGGTCAGTAAAACGGCAAGTGTCGTTGCTAGGAAATTGGCAAACTTGACCTGAATTGGTCTTCACGCGAATTAGCATTAGCAAAAACTCCTCAGTGCCGTTGAGCTGGGCCATATTCATGTGAAAGAGTGTTTCGCACATCGCGCTCCGTAGGCAAAAAGGAGTGTTCCGTGCGCACGCTTGCATGAAATAACTGATTGCTAAAACAGTAGGGGGAAGAAGATTATTTACGGAGACGAAGGGAAAAATTGCACAGCTCTGCAAGTTTCACTTAGCAAAAAGGGAAATGAATTCTAATGGAAGGAGAGGGCATCCGACGATGAAACACAATTCCTGCCGTTTTTGCAGTTCTCACTCTCTTACCAAGGGTGTAATGAAATAGAGGGGGGTGGGGAGGCAGACAGACGCTAAAATTGGGATGAGGGAACTGATAATGTATAACACAAAGGTTGCAGGTTTGATCCCCATATGAGGCAGCTGCATATTCCTGCATTGCAGGGGGTTGGAAGGGACCCTGAGGATCATCAGTTCTATGATTCTGAGCCACCATAGTTGCTAGAGGCTGTAAAATTGGTGTCCCAGGCTTTTTAGACTCGTCTACCCATGTACTATGGGACCCAGGTGGCGCTGTGGGTTAAACCACAGAGCCTAGGGCTTGCTGATCAGAAGGTCGGCAGTTCGAATCCCTGTGACTGGGTGAGCTCCCGTTGTTCGGTCCCAGTTCCTGTCCACCTAGCAGTTCGAAAGCACGTTGGCGGGAAGGTCAACGGCGTTTCCGTGCGCTGCTCTGGTTCGTCAGAAGCAGCTTAGTCATGCTGGCCACATGACCCGGAAGCTGTACGCCGGCTCCCTTGGCCAATAATGCGAGATGAGCGCCGCAACCCCAGAGTCGGACACGACTGGACCTAATGGTCAGGGGTCCCTTTACCTTTACCCATGTACTATCTGAAATCAAAACGGTGCATTGGTTGCCAGATGTGATTTCCACCCCCTGCCTCCAGCTCTTCTACCACACTAATTACACCCCTTATTGGGAAGTCTGGGCTTTTAGGAAAATGGGTTGTTGTTTTTTGTTTTTTTGCAAGAGCTCCAAACCAGCTAATTCCACAGCCTGGGATGTGACTGAACCTCGCTCAAAAATAGAGACCGTTTGGAGCACCCTGACTCCCATCAGCTACAATGGGTGCTCAGGGATAAAAACATCTGGCAGTCTAGAAACATCTGGCGGGCCATAGGTTCCCATCCATGAGGTCAACACACAGGTAAATACTGACCTAAGGAAAGGCGAAGGCATTTTGGAGTTGGCCAAGGCACTAAGGTAAAGGTACCCCTGACCGTTAGGTCCAGTCGCGAACGACTCTGGGGTTGCGGCACTAATCTCGCTTTACTGGTCGAGGGAACCGGCGTACAGCTTCCGGGTCATGTGGCCAGCATGACTAAGCCGCTTCTGGCCAACCAGAGCAGCGCACGGAAACGCCGTTTACCTTCCCGCTGGAGCGGTACCTATTTATCTACTTGCACTTTGACGTGCTTTCGAACTGCTAGGTGGGCAGGAGCAGGGACTGAGCAACTGGAGCTCACCCCGTCGCGGGGATTCGAACCGCCGACCTTCTGATCGGCAAGCCCTAGGCTCTGTGGTTTAGATCACAGCGCCACCCGGCGTCCCTTAAGGCACTACCTGTTTGCTTACTAGGTATATTCAGTGTTCTTAATCAAAGATGTTAGGAAGGCTTTAGCTAAAATAAGTAGCATTGATATTTAACCAGTCGCCAAGGCAAAATAGAAAAACAAACCACCTCTGTAGCTTCTGCCTTTCTCAGTATCAATTACTAAACAGAACCCTGTGGTCAAAGTATGAAAAACAGAGTGGTGGTTTCATTTTAAGAGCGAAATTGCATTTGGAGAGAATTAGCACTTCAGGGCTTTCTTAAAAAAGAAAGAAGCAGCTTTAAATCCTTTCCTAACATAATTTCCTCTTCCTTTACAATAGGAGAGGGTATGTATATATTTGTGTATGTGTACACACACACAATGGGGAACACAAAGCTTCAGGGAGTGGAGACTATATGAATACGGTTTAATACCCGCAGCCAGAACCAAGCAAGCAGAAATTAGGGCTGAACAAAGGTGCCCTGGCTAAACAACAACAACATCATCAACTACAATAATGCCACTCCTATCTTGCAGCTTATTATGTGCATGTTAGGCTGAGCAGTGAAATAACAGCATATTAAGTAATGAACAGTTAACCAGATAATCTTCTTCCTTTGGTTTTTAATGCCTGGCAGTTCTTTACTTCCTGCCCTTAAAAAAACCTCATCTATTTCCTCTCTGGGCAGCGGAGATCAGAAGGATCTTCCATTGTCTCTCTTGGGAAGCAGAAGATATTACCCAGCCAAGGAGCTGCTAAACTTCATCCGTGCACATCCTCCAAAAGCACAGGCAGAGGCACTTTCATGCTGCCTAAGCAGGCACCCCTGGAATTTTGGCACCCCAAGGGGGAGCCTATTTTGCCTCTCTGGTTGGGCAAGCCCTGGCAATAAAGGAAAGATTGAAACGACGGCAAGTACAATCCCAGATACCACTGAGCTAATGATAACATTCACAGCCCGCCAGTATGCTTTCTGCTCAAAGCCCAGCTAAATGGGGAGTTGCACCAATGGCGACATGTTTCGATACGGCTTGTGCTGGGGAAATTCCTCAGAATTGAGTCCCAAAGCAGCACTTCTAGAACAGCGGTGGGGAACCGGATGCATCTGGTGGGTTCCAAAGCAGACCTGATCCTAGCCCAGGCTTGCAGTAGGCCTTGCATTTAAATTCCACACTGGTGGCAAGCCCTGTTTTCAGCAGGGGCCACCTCCACTTGGGAGCTCATGACTGGCGTTCCTGAGTGGAGACAACCCCCAGTAGGACTTGTGATTGGCTTTGCATTTAAATGACGCTGCGTGCAAGTCTCCCCCTGCACAGAGCTATGATACCCAGTACCTTTAACAAATTACATTTCCTGGGATGCTTTGGTCAAAGTCCTATGGCGTGGACCTGCTCTTGGACTGTTAGCCATGATTTAAAAATTCTGAAATATAAATTCTGAGGCATCATAGTGTTACTGTTTCAGAATAAGGATATTGTTGAATACAATACCTAGCCACCATTTGTTGTTTAGCACCTGCAAAGGCTGTGAACAGGCATGCAAATATATGCAAATTAGGAGTTCTCTTTTCGCTTATTATCTATTTCTCCCATACTCTCTTCAGAGCTGAATCCCGGCTATTGGAAGTAAGCAAACATTATAAGATGCATGCCTCGTAGTTTGCTTTTACAAGTCTTATTCACTATATATAATATTTTAAAAAGATTTATTGATTAGAAGTTATTTTTAAATCCATGGATAACAGGTGGCATTCAAATAAATGCTGTCAGCCACATTGAGATGAGTGTCATGTAGCTTAACAGATGGTATCTGAGTGAATTCACTGCGACAATAAATTCACTCACCTGATCACTCTCTCAACCACCATTTGTTCTTTTGTATCTATTCATTGTTACATGCAATATGATAGACCC
This sequence comes from Darevskia nairensis, assembly GCA_034642065.1. Classification (NCBI taxonomy): domain Eukaryota; kingdom Metazoa; phylum Chordata; class Lepidosauria; order Squamata; family Lacertidae; genus Darevskia; species Darevskia nairensis. The sequence goes on from JAWWNI010000891.1 coordinate 133,554, forward strand.
AATCTGTTCTCTTATCAAACAGACCTTGGGAAGAATTAACCTCGGAGGTGTGCAACACGATCCAGTGCTGCCCATTTCCATGGGAAGACCGGCACCCTCGGCGAGAAAAGGAAAAAGCCCACGTTGCGGGCCGTCGATTAGTTATGCAAAGGAGACTGGGCATCAAACAATTAAGTCGGGAGCAGAAGTGGTGCCACTTTGCACAAATGAGCAAGCTGCAGCTTGTCGAAGGAAGTGTTGTGATTTGCCGTTCCCTGAAAAGGGAATTAATGGGGTTGCGGGAGGCTAATAGAGAAAAGAACCTTGGCCGAAGTCACTCCCCTAAACACACAAATGCCATGTGCCCCGTGCACACACATCAAACAGGGCCCTGTGCTTGCTGTTGCCCCTTCCCTTGAACCTTTAAATGCTAAAATCACTGTTTAGCACTGGACAGGATAAGCTGGTAAACAGCGCTGGGTCCGGAATTTTACATTTAGCATCACCCTTCTTTGTATTTAGTTGCAAGGTGGAGTGGGGCGGAAAGCCCTGAGAAGTGTTAATCACGAGCATGGTTTCTAATATCCATTTTACAATATCCAGTTATAATAATAATAATAATAGTAATAATAATTTATTATTTATGCCTCACCCATCTGGCTGGGTTTCCCCAGCCACTCTGGGCGGCTTCCAACCAAATATTAAAAACAATACAGCATAAAACATTAAAAACTTCCCGAAACAGGGCTGCCTTCAGTTGTCTTTTAAAAGTAAAATAGTTGCTTATTGCCTTAACATCTGCTGGGAGGGCGTTCCACAGGGCAGGCACCGAGAAGGCCCTCTGCCTGGTTCCCTGTAACCTCACTTCTCGCAGTGAGGGAACCGCCAGAAGGCCCTCGGAGCTGGACCTCCGTGGAAGATGGGGGTGGAGACGCTCCTTCAGGTATACAGGACCGAGGCCGATTAGGGCTTTAAAGGTCAGCACCAACACTTAAGTCATACTTCTGCTGTCTTCCATATTTTGTCAAGACCTTACTACTAGAAAACGAGCTCTGTGCAGCGCCAAATGCATTTCTATTTGGAAGTCAAAAGGACCACAGGATTTTTGACTGGAATATTTTGCAGGTTGGATTCGCCCTACCTACAGCAAAGGATGCTTGGATGTTCATAAGGTTTTCGGGAATAAATGCAGGTTAAAGAAATCCCCATGCCATCGCTGCCTGAAAGGGGAAGTGCTGGCATGCTTCTTACAGCACCCGGAACACACACCTGGGAAGTCTTCCAAACGAAATCACATCACCACTAAAGTCCCAATCCTGCTTGATCTTAACCCAATCTCTCATGAGCTCAAAACAGGGCTTGGAAAGCTGCGGTTGGATCCCAAGCTTTCGTTTGCTTACAGGAGGTTGTCCTTCTGTTGACGGAACAACATCTTGGGATCCAACCCAGTGTACGACAGAACAGCACGATGAAGAATAAGGTTCACCATGGCTCCTAAACCATGGCGGCTGCTCACTACCTCAAGTATTGCAGGCAGTATGCCTCTGAATGCCAGTCGCCTCCGATCACGAGTAGGGAAAGCGCTGGCTGTGCTCCTGCTTGCTTCCCGCAGGCAACACAATTCAGGAAGGATGTTGACAAGCTGGAATGTGTGCCGAGGAGGGAGACTAGGATGATCAAGGGTCTAGAAGCCAAGCCTTATGAGGAGTGGTTGAAGGAGCTGGGGATGTTTACCTTGGAAAAGAGGAGACTGAGAGGAGGTATAATAGCCATCTTCAAATATCTCAATGGCTGTCCCATGTAACAGGGATCAAGCTTTATTTTCCTCCTGATCCGGAGGGTAGGACTCGAACCAATGGCTTCGAGTTACCAGAAAGGAGATTCCGACTAGACATCAGGAAAAACTTTCTGACAGTACAAGCTGTTTGGCAGTGGAACAGTCTCCCACAGGAGGTTGCGGACTCTCTTTCCTTGGATGTTTCATCTGAGATTCCTGCATTGCAGGGGGTTGGACTAGATGACTCAAGGGGTCCCTTCTAACTCTACAGTTATTCTATCCGGTAGGCTACTGTGAGAACAGGAGTAGATGGGCCTTTGGTCTGAACCAGCAGGGCTCTTCTCATATTCAGTACAAAAATATAGTAAATTAAATGACAACCCACGGGTACTGTTTTTTACCAGGACAGCCAGTGCTCAAATTATATTGCAGTGGGGTCGGAGCAGAAGGGCCCTTAACAAAATATTTAAGCTCCACCTCTGACTCCAACCAATCTTAGCCAAACCATTCCCTTCCAAAGCCTTCTAAATACAGCGGCTAAGAAGGCGAAAGCTAAGGAAGCCATACTCCCTCTGCATTTTGAGCACAGTAAAGCTATACCTTTATTTGTCTCAACAGTGTTCACTGGCAGTATGCAAGCTTTTTTGTGTTTTTAAGACAAACAATTTTTATTTTTTTTAGTATCAGTGAATGATGCCTGCTAGACTCCAAAGTTCTTACAGTAAAAACAACAATACTTTTCAACGACACCCCAAATAATCACAGTCCCCTAAGCTTGGAGGAGGGAAAATTGAAAAGGCATTACATTGTGCCCTGATGTCAATTCTATGGCATTATTGCTTTTTTGTTGTTGCTGCGCTGTTGCCTACACAGGAATAAAACAGAAAGTGTATATTATATATATATTTTTCACACCAGTGCATGACAGCAGCCAACCATTTTAAAAGAAAATTTGTTCTCTCCCTCCTCCTCCCCCCCATACATAGTTCAGACAGCTCCTGTAAGGGCATGTATTACTCACTTCATTTTCCCTTGAAATATCTCTTTTGAAGTTTTTTTTTAAAAGAGGAGAAAAAAAAGGAAAGGCTAGGGTTGACTCTGCAAGACCCCTGTATTTATTCACACTTATTGTGCATGACTGTAGACTGGTAAATCATATTAGCGACCCGTCTTCCCATCAAGCTGCTACTTGCTTTCCAGCCCTAGGAAGGTTCAACAAATCAACAGGAGCACGGAAAACAGAACATCAGTCTAATCTAGTGTTTAAGGTGAAGTTTTCAAACCCAATCTAAGAAGATCTTTAGAGCAAGTAAGAAGCTGAAGGGCTCAGAAGGTGGTATTGACAATGAAAGAGTGTTGAAATATTGAGAAACGCAGCACTTGTGCATTTTTAATAACCAGAGGGTCAACAAGGACACAGCTCACTCCGTGCCAATAGTTGCCACCGACTATGGAAATTGCCACACCAGGGCCGTAAACGCTTTCAGTTCATCAGCTTTCTTAAACACCCTAAACCCCCTCAGCGGACCTTTAGTCTTGAATTAACAAACCAAAGCAATGAAAGAGGGTGCTGCTTGAATGGCTGGCGTTGATCTCCAACTGCGTCCAGCACTGCTACAGGCGCTGAAAAACTCTCTCCATTGTCAATAGAAATTGACAAACCCTCCTCTCTTAAATAGTACAGCTGAGCCAGGCTGGATCCACGCAGCTGTAAAGGGCTCCACTCTCAGGGCCCGGGAGCACTAACAATGGAACAAGCATGAGCTCTTTGTCAGCCGCAGACTTGGCAATTTTCTAACAAGGATTAAAGTTGTTTCTCGGCAGTGCCGGTGAAAAGAGATTTAGCAACATACCGAGCTTTCTTCAGCCAAGTTAAAGAGAAGTAGTTAAGGAATTTCATTATTCGGCCGGCCATTGGAAATACAAAACAAATATATTCAATATTCACAATCCCTACCTCGCTCAACTACTAATCTATAACGTTCTGAGACGGAGCCTACTAAATCGAACACTTGTCTCTTGGGCGGGAAAAAAACACATTGCAGGTTTTTTATATAAAAAAAAGATTAAAAAGAAAGAACGATGCAGCTGTTTGCTACCTGGAATGAAGACTCAATATGTACTAATACACAAAGCCGTAGACCTCAGAGTCTTGATATTCCTACTTTTGAATCGCCAGACCACATAGGGATTTTCTTTGGTTTGGCTGTTCTGGCGACCGGTCACTGATGAAGAGGAAGGCGGGTGGTGGTGATAGGGAGGAGAATATGGTACCTTTTGCCTCTCGAGGAGCAGAGCTGCATTTCCCTCCAATTAAGGGCACAATCCTGCCAGGGCCAAAATGAATAGGGCTGGGACAGCAGACGGCACAAGCCATGAAATAATATTACATGATTAGGAACCAGCGCCGCAAAGATCCCGGTGGATCCTCTTTCGCGGTCTTAGTTACAGTCCTAGATAACGGCAAAACCGCACATTCAGGGGGAAAGACCTGCTTTAGTAAGATGGCAGGAGCCGAGGTGCAGAGCCGCACGCCGCTAAAGAAGAGACTTTGCTATTTTAGATGCTGCAACGTTGTCTAGCGATGGGTGAAAATGCAGTATTGGCCGAATTAACAACACGCTCAGGGATTCAGAGGAGAATGTTTGTCATCGCATGGATAATAGAGAACTTAGTTTAATCAAATGCAGGTAAAAATAAAAAAACCAGGAGCTCCGTCCATTTGCGACACCGAGCCTATTAAGGGACAGCCAGGGAGATGAAAAACTCCTAGGATTTTAGCCACAATGTCTCTATCATTTGCGGTATTATATTAAACGACGGCACTGCAGAGAGTGATGGCAAAAGGGCTACCCGAATTCTATGGGGGAGGGAACATGTTAGTTTTCAAAGCAACGATATACATATATAAATAGATAGCACTTCAGATCATCACATCTATTGAACAACTGGTTCATTTGAAGAATGGTGAACAGCTCAAGTAATGACAGATTACACAGACACACCTCTTTGCATAAACATGCTTCATTATCATGGTACATCATTTATTTTTCTCTCACATGATTTCAGGCTCCTCTACCTTTCACCACCTTTCTGCAATAAAATAGAATTTTCATAAATAATTGGCTAAAATGCCTTTCAAAAGGTCTGAATTTTCAAAATAAAATCTAAGACAATATTTAAAGGTCACCCAAAAGATAGATAGATAGATAGATAGCTGAAGGAGAAAAACAAGCAAACAGATGTGCTTGGGAGAACATAAAAGGCTTCTCCCCCCAAAAAGAAACCCTCTGTTTTGTCCATATAAATGTGCAATTGTAGGTATAAGAGCAAGTGATCAGAGAGAGATTTGGATGCTCTCCATTATGCATATGTGGTTGAAAATTAATGGCCTATTAAGCCCCCTACCCTTCCCCTGCAAAGTTCAACTTCATAATTGAAACCGCCTATTAACTGCCAACAATCTTCCATTATGGTGTGTGTCACCTCCTTAATTATCCTAGATCAGCTAATTTATAGTTTGATGGTCTCCAGTCAATACACTTGAAATTAATATTGCCTAAAAAAAACCAAAAACCAAAAACACCCGCTACTGCGTTTTTGTGTGTAATTCTAAGTCACATCTGTAAAACTGTGCCTGTGTCAGAATTAATTTTATGCAATTGCCCTACGTTTGGTTTGTTAGTACGGTTGGTTTGGAGCGTGTAAATGTGTGTGTGTGTCTGTGTGTGGGGAGAGGATCGGGAGCAGCCTTAAAAAACCGCCTTGTGATTTTATGATGCAAAATATTTTTAACCGCCGATGCCAAATTCACATGGTCTGAACTGGATTTTAGAGGACAGATGGCCTCCGTATGGAAGCGAAGTGAAACTAGATTGGGAGAAATGAAGAATCTGCGCTTTCCAAGGATCTCGACCCTTTCACCCTTTGGGTTACTATGGTTCCAACCAATAACAATGCTCCATAGCTTCAGAAGCAGATGCATAGCTAGCTGGGAGTGGGATTTAGTCCCTCTGCAGCTATTGGTGTGTGGGCAAGAGAGAGAGATTTCGCCTTGAAGCCAAACGATGCTGACAGCTCTTTTCAGGAGAGTTGCATGGAGAGCTTTGGTTTTGCAGCCCATTCAAAACATTCCCCAGCTATCTCCCTTTGCTTTAGGATGAAAACGGGCAACTGGCAGCCTACCAACAAATGGGCATGCTTTTTACGAAAACACATTCAGCCAAAAGCAAAGCTCCTTAGGAGGAGGAGCTCCACTCTGTATACTTCTGTGTCAGAGCTAAACCTCATGCAGATACCCTTGTGCATGCATTGGAGTACTCTGACGCAAAGGGTTGCTTGATCAGAGCTGCAACCCATTATTCCACAATACCTCATTCTCCCCGTATAGCCCTCTCCAAACCAAGGGGCATGGCATTCCAAGGGAAGTGGGTCCTGACAATGACCCCCACTGCATCCATCAATTCATTCAAGTATTTATAAATCACACTTGCACAAAATCACAATGGGAGTGATAAAATTACAACAAGAGCAAAAACACAAATTAAAACTTTGGTGAAAACGTCAATAAATACTGGTTGGTAAGAAGAAAATTCCATTGCTAAGGTCTGTCTGAATAAGGCCATTTTTAGGAGACATCTTAAAAAAAGGCACGGATGATTTCTGACGAATCTCTACTGCCACACTGAAGACTCAGTCCCTAGTAGAAGTGTGAGGAGCCACAACAATTGCCCCATCAGAGGATCTCAAAGACTGAGGTGGAGCAGAAAGGAACAGATGATGCTGAAGGTAGTTTGGGCCCAAGACGTTAGCGAATTAACAAAATTCACAGAACTGAACCTGACCCGGGAACAAATTGGCAGTAGAAATAAAGCTTCGTTGTGGAAATGGAATCGCCGCAAATCCTTGCTTATTTAAAGGATCATGCTGAAACCAGAATTAAAGCAAAACAATCTGTTTACCATACTGATGCAGTTTTAAATGGCACTGTTTACGACCTGCCTATCCCTTGTGTCTTCCCATGCATATGGTAGGTGTAGAACGGAATCAAAACGCTGCACAGGGGGTGGGGAACACAGACCTAGACACCTGCAATGTTATTTCTACTTTTAAATATTTTGTGCTAACATAGATGCTTCTTGTACTATGGGACTTGCAGAAGTGGCACGTGGAATTCCCTCTCCGCCAATCCTTGCACCTGATCTTCAGTGCCCCGCCATGTTCCAGTGCTGCAGCTCCCTTGAGGAAACGCCGCAAAGTTTCCATATTGTGCCGCACCGAGCCGTAGCTTTGCGATGCAGACAGACAACCTGCCCACTTAACGTTACGTGAGATTTTCAATCAACACAGCTCCGCAAGAGGTGGAAGGCGACAATATGAAATATATTCAAAGGCAGCCTCCTCTACTTAGACGGTTCCCCCCTTCTTTTCGTAAACAAAAGGAGTGGAGTCAAACAGAGCTTTACTAAGTGCAATTAAATATTTAACTCTCTCTATATATTAAAAGTTGCTTGGTTCTTTTCCATCATATTTGGGTGCTTGGAAGATCAATCATCTGCTGTAGGGGAAAAGACTCTGCCAGCCATCCTAGGAGAGGATTCTAAGATGATGTTACAGCCTCATATGCTTCCCTCACTAGGGAAGAAAAGCATTTAGGATGCTGCTGGCTGCCTAGAATGGGGAGTTTTCTTATTTTCCCCCCATGGAGAGAAAATGGGAAGAATGTGGGATACAAGAACGGTGGAGCGCCTTGAAGCTGGGGTGGAAAACCTGTGACCCTTCAGATGCGTTGGACTTCAACTCCCAACAGTCCCAGCCAGAACAATGACTCAAGGATGATGGGAGTTCAACACATCTGTACTATAGGCCCATCCCGCAGGCCTCCTCTGTTGCCATTGATTTGAGCTGTTCAGCCCGGTGCTTGCTGTAAAATGGCCCAGATGTGATTGTGTCAAAAGCATAATGATGGCTTTTGCTGTCCAATCAGTAGTGCTCAGTCAGGGTCACAAGTTGATTATTCCTTCCTCATAAGAACAGCTTGCTGGATAAAGCCAACGGACTACATAATTCAGCACCCCGTTTTCACTAACCGGATGCCTGAGGAAAACCCACAAGCTCAGAATCCAACAAGGAAGGAATACAGAGAACAGAATCTAATCAATTACAGCCCTGTTTACAACAAAAGTATAATATGTACTGGATGCCCCAATGCAATTGGTATTATGACTCAAAATAATATCTGAACAAGGTATATATGTCTAGTCACAAGGAACTTGGAATATATATATATATATTCAGTTTTGCAAATTGCTGTTCAATATGTAACTGAGGAAAACCCGCAAGCAGGATTTGAACACAAGAGCAAATCCAGCAAGGGGCATTCTGAAGCATTGCTGTGTCCAACAGTGAAAGTAGAACACAACCATCGTGGCTTGCAGCCATTGATAGCTGTGTCATCCATGAATTTGTCTTATCTTCTTTTAAAGAAGCCATCACTTTTCCCTTGCTTGGGAATAAAACTGCTGCAGACACTCAACTGATGAAATGCTCCTGCCTCGCCACACTAAGCTGATATTTCGATATTCACTTTCCATCTTAAATGGGTCTAATTAGTCCAAACTGGAAAAGCAAGATATGGCATTAACTCATTTAATCACTGTTAATCTATGGCATTAACTTATTTAATCACATGCCACAATATATGAGGTTCCTTTTGCACATCTCTCTCTGTTATTGGAACCACAGGATACGTAGAAGTATTCTGGGCTTCTGGCCTAGATTATTTTCTGCTGTGATGGGACGTGGGTGGCGCTGTGGTCTAAACCACTGAGCCTCTTGGGCTTGCTGATCAGAAGGTCGGTGGTTCGAATCCCTGTGATGGAATGAGCTCCTGTTACTCTGTCCCAGCTCCTGCCAACCTAGCAGTTTGAGAGCATGTCAGGTACTGCTGCTGCGGGAAGGTAAACAGCGTTTCTGTGTGCTCTGGTTTCCGTCATGGTGTTCCGTTGCACCAGAAGCAGTTTAGATGACCCGGAAAGCTGTCTGTGGACAAACGCAGACTCCCTCGGCCTGCAAGCGAGATGAGCGCTGCAACCCCATAGTCAACTTTGACTGGACTTAACCGTCCAGGGGTCCTTTACCTTTTACCTTATACTCTGCTGTCCTGCCTGAAACCCTTCCCATGCAATATACCACAAGCTCCTTCGTTTGTAATTTATTTATTTAAAAATGTATATACCGCTCGACACTAAGGGGAAAAAATCTCCAAGGCAGTTAAGATAGGAAACACAGAAAGAGTCAAATGGCAAGCTCAAATATTAGGTAGTCATATCTGTGTTCCACTTTAAAAGTCTGCATCCTCTGTTGGAACAAGGAACAATGAAAAAGATACAGAACTGGGAATGTTGAAAGTGTAAAGAGGTTGAAGGTTCATTCCTCGACATGTGGTGGTATTGCAGCGTAATTAAAGATGATTAGGAAGTAATATAAAATGAACTTTAAAAAAATGTTTAAAAGAACATTCCATCCCAAACCCAGCAGGTTTCCTCCTGGGTATAATAATATCAGAAGTCCCAAAAAATCAGAAGAACCTATTCATGTATGCGACTGCGGCTGCAAGGATGCTACTAGCACAAAAATGGAGAACAGATGCAGTACCAACGAAAGAAGAGTGGCACCTTAAAATGTTGGAATATGTGGAATTAGCAGTAGATGCGGGTGGCACTGTGGGTTAAACCACAGAGCCTAGGGCTTGCCGATCAGAAGGTTGGCGGTTCGAATCCCCGCAACAGGGTGCGCTCCCATTGCTCGGTCCCTGCTCCTGCCCACCTAGCAGTTTGAAAGCACATCAAAGTGCAAGTAGATAAATAGGTACCGCTCCGGCGAGAAGGTAAATGGGGTTTCCGTGCGCTGTTCTGGTTCGCCAGAAGGGGCTTAGTCATGCTGGCCACATGACCTGGAAGTCCTCGGCCAGTAAAGCGATATGAGTGCTGCAACCCCAGAGTCTTCTGCGACTGGACCTAATGGTCAGGGGTCCCTTTACCTTTAAGACATCAAGATGAAAAATGGTGCTGGATAACTCCATACTCTCCAACATTTCTCCAATTAAAATAGGGATGCCCTAAGAAGAAGCGGGACATTCCGGTGTCAAATCAGAACCTGGGACAGCTTCTGTAAACCCGGGACTGGCCCTGGAAAATAGGGACACCTGGGGGGGGTGTCTGTTGATATATATATACCCCTTTCTGTTTTGTAAAAATCAACACCAGAAACATCTTTACTTCAGCATACCTCCGGGTTCACCTGATCATACAACCTCCCTCTTGTCTCTTATTGACCTCAGTTTGGGTCCATTCCAGCTCGCATTCACCCACCCAAGTTCGCTGTTAAGACAGAATTATAATTATATCCACCACCACTCCCTGGTGTCTTTGTAAGAATTATTATGTTTCTCCACAAAGACTTCCATAAAAGAAAAAGCTGCTGCTATGAATACTGGCAGGCTTTCCCCCCTTCTCTCTCTCTCTCTCTCTCTCTCTCTCTCTCTCTCTCTCTCTCTCTCCCTCTCTCTCTCTCTTTTGAGCTAGGTAACACATACAAACAGTACACCGGTAAAGTAGTACATATTTGTCTTTAGAAACTGTGAGCTTCTCCTGCTGATTAAATGTGTGTATATTTACAGTACATGCAGAAATCAATAAACCCTCAATGGTGCCTGCGCTTGGCACTTCATGGTGGAAAAAAAAATATGACCTAAGACAATCCAAATGGTAGAGATCCTATTGATTTTTCCTGACTGCACAGAATGAGGAGGCAGCAATCCCAGTTAACACTCTCCAACTGATTCACCTACAGTTTCAGAGCTATTACGGCTGGATATATCCCATTGATCTGAGCAAGGTGAAATACCATTTTTAAAATCCCCCTTGATAAAATTTCTGTATAATTGTGAACTACCCACTTTTTCTGCTTGCTCCTAAAGACATGTGGGCTGTTTATTTAATTCTAAGACAGATTTATGAAACCCCTCACCAGCATTTATAGGGTGCTTTAAATCAACATTTTTGGTTGTACCGGTACTTGAGGGTCACTTAAATATCTTAAAGAAAATGTAGGTTTGTTTAAATTTTTTGTCCAATTAACTACACTGAAACCTGCGATGCTCAAACCCTATTTTGATGTAGTATAAATATACTACAATATTCTAATACTTCGCAATATCGCTATAGAATGCAGATGTTCTGCAATGTTTACAGAAATAGCTGTAAAGCAGCTTTGGATTGTGAAATATTACAGAACGCATTTTAATTACTGTTGCCACATGCGCAGACTGTAAAACAGACATTTCTAATCAAAGCTTTAAAAAAATACTAAACAAAGTCTTTGGTATCTGAAGAAGTGTGCATGCACACGAAAGCTCACACCAATAACAAACTTAGTTGGTCCACTGGAAGGAATTTTTAAAATAAAGTCTTCAAAACTACGTTTTGTTTTAAAAATTGATTTCAAACATTAAATCAAAATTAATACTGTATACCGTATTAAATCTGAAAACTGCTGATAAATATCATTGTGTTTCATGGATGTTAAAATACTACTCTGTGTTACAGTTACAATGTCATTTTTGAACGATCTTTATAAAATGCACAGGACTAATGGGGGAAATGTCATTTTACTGGACAGCAACTCTTCATGTGAAAAACACACACCTTAGCAATTCTTTACCAGGATGCAACATACAGACTTTTCCGTTGTTTGGAGGATCATTGTTCCTCAGGACTAGGGAAGTTTGAAGATGTCAGGCCAATGACATGATTAGGCTTGTGAAGAGGAAGTGGCAGTATTCATTCTAAAGGTGCAACCTGCTGATTGAATCATGACTCAATGTGGGAGATGTGTTTGCTCAGAGAAAATCATCCTCGTGGGTTCTTGGCCTGAGAACTGTGTCACCACAGTGGTACAAGGAAGAACAAAGAGGCAGGGGGAAGAACTACATCTGGACTAGTTAACCCACATTTGGGCCCCAACAGGGCACCGAGAATCTGCACAGACAAAACTGTGTAACCACATTATAGCGACTTTACAAAAGTCTGCGTGCGCTTGCTTTTCTCTCCTCCCTCCTGTTCCTTCTTCCTCGTTTGCCATGTCTTAGACCAGTGATGGCTAACCTTGACACCCCAGATGTTTTGGAACTACAACTCCCATCATCCCTAGCTAACAGGACCAGTGGTCAGGGATGATGGGAGTTGTAGTCCCAAAACATCTGGAGTGTCAAGGTTAGCTATCACTGTCTTAGACCATGGGTAGGCAAACTATCTGGGATCTGGCCCAATCGCCTTCTAAATCCAGTCCGTGGAATCAGCGCGTTTTTACATGAATAGAATGTGTCCTTTTATTTTAAATGCATCTCTGAGTTATTTATGGGGCCTGCCTGGTGTTTTTACATGAGTAGAGTGTGTGCTTTTATTTAAAATGCATCTCTGGGTTATTTGTGGAGCATAGGAATTCGTTTATTCCCCCCCCCCAAAAAAAATATAGTCTGGCCCCCAACAAGGTCTGAGGGACAGTGGACAGGCCCCCTGCTGAAAAGATTTGCTGACCCCCGTCTTAGACTGTAACACTGAGGACAGGAACTGTCTTGGTACTGACTTTTAAAAGCCATTTTGGGAGCCATCTTGGCCAAAGGGTGCAATAGAAACGAGTTAAATAAATAAATGGAAATACACAAATGCATAACCAATTCTGGCCGGGCAGCAAAATTAAAAACTGTACCTCAACGGTTCCAAATCAAAGGCATTAAAAATCTAAACCATGTTTACATCGCCAAGTCTTGGCCATACTCCCAATCTCCTGAAACCACCTTAAATTAAGGGGGGAGAAATGGCATAAATGGGGAAAGTAAGGGCAATCGCTCACGAGATGAATGTTGAAAGACTGAGCAAGTGAAGTATGAACAGACTTAAGCAGCGCTGGTAGGCTGAGAGCTATGTAAAGGTAATTCAATGCTTCATAAAGCAAAACAAGTGGAAGCCAGAAACAGAACATCATAACGCAGAATGTTCCTTTTAAGGGTTCAGTTGGTGAACGATGCCTTCTTTTCAGGAAATTCCAATCCATTCCCTCGGTTTACTTTCTCTCCCACCCACAATATTCAGTTGGCAGCCTGTTACTAAAGTATGCTTCATCCTCATTGGATTGTTCTTCTATAAGCCTGTGGATACCTCCCCTTTTGTGCACTTGTTGCCTACATGAGAATCCACACTTGGAGAATCAGTTTGCTTTTAGTATAGATAAAACACATAGCCAATTTTTGGGGGGAGACTTTATAGAATCAACTTGGCTTGAACTATCACAAGCCTTCTAAACACAAACCACTTCAGGACAGAAACTATTATGGCAAAGTTGACTAAAATAAGGAATTATTTTAAAGTGCACATAACTGCTTAAGTATGAACCAATATTATAGCATTGTGTTTTTACTATTCTTTTGTTGGGAGCAGCCCAGAGTGGCTGGGGCAACCTAGTCAGAGGGGCGGCAAATAAGTAAGTAAGTAATTACTACTACTACTACTACTACTACTACTATTATACAGTGTTTCCCTCTCTCCTACCTTTCAGGGTCCACCAGGACCACCTGTTCCAAGAGTTAAGTTGGATATGTTCCCTATGATGGTGTCAGCATTGAATCCTATATAATAAAGTGCAAGTGTCTCTGCGTCCAGTCCCTGTGTCCGTCCCTGTGTCCTACTGCGCATGTGCCCCACGGACACAGGGATTGGAGCGCAGAGACTTCGGGCGGCCGGGCTGTTGAAGCAGCAGGTGTGCGCTTGCGTGGACTTACTTCTAAGCGGCAGCGGCTGTTACAAGTGGCGGCTGAGTTGGCCTGCCGAGGCCAGTGCTGCCGCCACCACCGCAACGCGCCTCCTGCGCTGCCTGCTGAAGGGCCATTCGGCGCTGGCCGGGGCGCCCAAGTACATCGAGCACTTCAGCAAGTTCTCGCCGTCCCCGCTTTCCATGATGTTCTAGCGCCCGTTAATTTAACGGGCTTAACGTCTACTAGTAGTAAAATAAAGAGTTGGGCCGCTATCCTCTAGAACAGGGGTGGCCAACTCCCAAGAGACTGCGATCTACTCACAGAGTTAAAAACTGGCAGTGATTTACCCCCTTTTGTGGCGTTCAGGTCAAGGTTGTTGAACTTTTCTTAGGGAGGAGGAAAGCCCAGTTTTTGTAAGGGTTCCAGTCAAAAATGTTGAGCTTTTTTTTAGGGGAACCAAACTTGTTGAGCTTCTTTGGGGCGAGCCAGTGATCTACCACAGACATCCAGTGATCTACTGGTAGATCATGATCTACCTGTTGGACGTGCCTGCTCTAGAACTTCTGTAGGCACTGTTAAGGGATATTGTTGGTTTTTTTGCTCCTGTTTTTATTATGTATCTTGTGTTCTCATTTTGTATTTTTATGTTGTGAACCGCCCTGTGATCTTCAGATGAAAGGTGGTATACAATTATTATTATTATTATTATTATTATTATTATTCCATTTTATTTTGACGAGATCCATTTGTTGAAAGGCAGGCAGTGAATATTCTCGGGGAGAGGAAGTCTTTATTAGCCCTTACTTGAAATATTTTGATGGTTTTTTGAGCACATTTCAAAGGTGATTGACCGAGAGAGCAATTCATCAAGCCCTGTGGTTGCACAACCTCCACTTATTTTAATAAGGCTTGTGAGGGACCAATCCAAACCCCACTGAGATGAAAGGTGGCTGTTCTCAGCAGCGCTCGGTGGATTGCACTTTGTGTGTGTGTGTGTGTGTGTGCATCTGTGCACATGCACGCCTGTGTGCAAGGCGCCCTCTCCCACAACAGCCTGTTAACGTGTTTGGAAATTTACAAGATTTGTTCTTTCATGCCTTATTGGGGGAAACCTGATGCTACAAAAGAACGTTCAAAAGGAGGCAATTATTTCCCCACCCCCAACGACGGAGAAAACCTCTGATCGATTCTTATATGAAGGGGCTTTTTGTTACCCATGCGGGACAAAAAAGGAAAAAAAGGCACAATTAAAGGTGAGTTTAAAGCTCACTAGAAATGTACAGAGCATCAGCAAAATCTGAGCAGTGCTCCGCTTTGGAATTGTTTTTCTACTTCTCAGTTCTTTTAAATGGTTTTCTATGGCAGGGACATTTTTCTTAATTAGTCACAGCTAATTAGTGTTCTGGCATAGACAAGTAATCAGAAATGTCAGAGCTGCAAGGCTACATCTCCCTAATCCTTTGATAATAATTTAGCCTCCTGGGAGGGCCTCAAGCTGCGGTAAGTAGTGGCTTGACAATAAGGCGAAATTAGGTGGGCAGCAGACCATTAGGATAGAGAAATAAAAAAGCACTACCAAGTCCTGCTGAGCACCATCAGGCAACTAACTACATTGCCAGATGAGGTGCCTGTTTAAGCTGGTGTTGTTAATTAGCTGATTCTACCAGACCTGCTGCATATGCCCAGGTGCACCAGGCAAAAATGTCTCTTTCTGGCTTTGTGCCAAGTGACGGTTGTGTTCTTCCCGAGCTTCTCGAAACCTGATAGCAGAGCTCCACATATTTCTCTAAAGATTATTTTGACTTATCCAAGAAATACGCAGCTCAACAAGCTACAATGCATTGTCTTGGGAAGCTCCTCGAGGGAGTTAGTCACGCTTCTCTCAAATTTCCCCAGATTTTCATTCTCATGCAGGCTTTTGAATCAGGAAGAGGACTTTTAAGAGCTCCCTAGCCCAGTCTCAACTTGCAGGAGATGTTCTGGCATAGAATCGAGATCAAAAGAAGAGTTTGCTTTAAAGAGAGAGAGAGAGAGAGAGAGAGAGAGAGAGAGAGAGAGAGTCAAAGCCCCAAACTTGCAAACGATAATTTAACGTGGCAAAAATGGAAGATGATGCGCTGAAACTCACTTGACAAGGCTGTAATCTGAGAACGAGCTGCTTTGAAAGCTGAAGTTTGTATCTTGAAAGAGCGGGAGAAAGCTCACACACACACACTGAATTATGGCAATGAATACTAAGTGTGAATTATTAGGACAGAGTTAAAACAGACTTCAACAGGGCAGAAAAGTGCTATTGAAACCACAGCAGTATCAAAAATATTGATGGCAAAAAAATGACATAGATCAGGGGTAGGCAACCTAAGGCCCGTGGGCCACCTTCTCAGTCCGGCCCGTGGATGGTCCGGGAATCGCTGTGTTTTTACATGAGTAGAATGTGTCCTTTTATTTAAAATGCATCTCTGGGTTATTTGTGGGGCCTGCCCGGTGTTTTTATATGAGTAGAATGTGTGCTTTTATTTAAAATGCATCTCTGGGTTATTTGTGGGGCCTGCCCGGTGTTTTTATATGAGTAGAATGTGTGCTTTTATTTAAAATGCATCTCTGGGTTAAGATAAGATAAGATAATTTTATTTGTCATTGCACCAGTACAAGCACACACTATACCAGTGCAACGAAATTGCAAGCCATCCCGTAAAAAAAAAGGGGGGGGACAAAAAAACAAAAAATCCCACCCACACACACAAAAACACAAAACACACACACACACACACACACACACACACACACAAAGCCACACATACACACAGCACAGCTCTCCAAGGTCACATCATTTGGTTACGTCATTTAAGAAGGCTATAGCTCTTGGGTAGAAGCTGTTCTTCAGTCTGTTTGTTTTTGCTCTGATTGTTCTGTATCTTCTACCTGAAGGCAGTGGCGCAAAGAGACCATATCCCGGGTGAGATGGGTCATCTAAAATATTGTTCACCTTTTTAAGGCAGCGGGAACTGTACAGTTCTTCCAGAGAGGGGAGAGGGTGACCAACAACCCTTTGGGCTATCGATATGACTTGTGCGGCATAGGAATTCATTCTCCCCCCCCCCCAAATATAGTCTGGCCCACCACATGCTCTGAAGGACAGTGGACCGGCCCACGGCTGAAAAATGTTGCTGACCCCTGACATAGATACTGTAAGTTATGAGAGTCCAGGCCACAGTGGCAGGATGTTACCATTCGATGTAATACATCTCCATATGTACAAAGCTCAGTCTTGGGTGGGCTCTTAAAATGTATCATAGGCTGCCAACCAGCAAGTTCCTTGAAGGAAGGGCAGAATGCCTAAGTCATGCATATAGTATTTTCTTACTTAAGACTGAGAAGAAATGCTCACAGATCTCCATTGTGACACCACAAACTTCAGAAAAAGAAACCCTGTTCCACCAAGCAGCCTCTTGTGTATAACAGAGCCTGCATTAGCCTGTGCCTTCCTTCGACGGGAAAATGCTGAAATGTGGTAAATGTTATTAGCATTCAATTCAGATTGTTGTTATACCCCCAAATCACGGAACCATCTGTTTCATTGGATGCAAAAAAAAATAAACATTAAAATGCACATCGAGAATGGTTATGACCAAGTCAAGAGTGCCGTTCACATACAACTGCCTTCAACATGAAAGCATTGCTTGTACTACAAAACAAAGGTCAAAACCAACAAAAATAGCAGATTATATGCATTGGTCGCTCAAGTCCTTCGAAGTCAATGGATTCTGCCAGCTTAAACTCTAGGTCACAGAGAACGTTCTTACCAACTCCTTCCTTATGTGCAACATGAGGCATGTACTTAGGCAGAGATTTAGCATTCAATGCCAGTAATATATTGTTAGCAGAGAAATCGCCTCTCATTTTTACCCAGCACCCAGAAGTGAACTGACTGAAGCTGATTAAAGGAGGAGAAGAAGTAGTAGTAGTAGTAGTAGTGAGGAAGGGAAAGGACCATTCTCGGGGGCAGCTTTTAAATTAATGAAATGGCGTAGCTACCCCAACCCTCAAAAGGGACGCGGGTGGCGCTGTGGGTTAAACCACAGAGCCTAGGGCTTGCTGATCAAAAGGTCGGCGGTTCAAATCCCCGCGACGGGGTGAGCTCCCATTGCTCGGTCCCTGCTCCTGCCAACCTAGCAGTTCGAAAGCACATCAAAGTGCAAGTAGATAAATAGGTACCGCTGCAGTGGGAAGGTAAACGGCGTTTTCGTGCGCTGCTCTGGTTCGCCAGAAGCGGCTTAGTCATGCTGGCCACATGACCTGGAAGCTGTATGCCGGCTCCCTCGGCCAATAATGCGAGATGAGTGCCGCAACCTCTGAGTTGGTCACGACTGGACCTAATGGTCAGGGGTACCTTTACCTTTACCCCAACCCTCCTTGGCCAACATTTGAACAAGATCTTTTGGAAAGGCCACACTGGTCTCGTTCCCACAAGCTACTAACCTCTTGGCACTCAGATGTGCAGATTCAAAGTTGGAACAGCAAGGCAAAGGCATTTAGAGAAGTGTTCTTGTGGATGGCCCTTGACGGCAGAGCCCTTGTCTTTTGGAAACTCAACCAAGCCAAGAAAACTTCCCAGAAATACAACGATTCTTTTTGGTTTTCCAGTGAGTCGTAAGGCCTGAGGTTCAACAGCTGCAGATTTCCTTTAATCTATTCTGGGCATATGGTATTTCACATTTTAATTGGGCATATTGTTAACTACTACAATCCCTAGAGATAGGGTGGGTTATACATGGAAATGAACTATGGAGGAGAGGATCACTGGAGGTACTCAAAAGACGTACATAGCTTAGAGGCAAAGCTTCGGACCAAACCTGTTACAGGGGCTGCATTTAAAGTAAGAGCTGATTCAAACGGTTGGATTTTTCTACGTATTCATATGTATGATCGCATGGAGACTAGCTAGTGTGAACATGTGGAGAGCCAGCAGCAATTTCTGTGATTGCAACTACTGGAAAAAATGAAGCCATGATCACACTAAGCTTTTGCAAAACAGCTGTTTAATCAGGACAAAGTCAGTAGTGTAGGTTGACCCTCCAAAAGGGAGAAAACTCCATTGGCCACATTTGAAAGCTTAGGCAGAAAGAAAGGGACAACTTGTGCTCAATTATTACACTGTAATTAATTCATCTCTCTCTCTCTCTCTCTCTCTCTCTCTCTGTGTGTGTGTGTGTGTGTGTGTGTGTGTGTGTTTTATTGGAATCTATCTTTTATACTTCCAACCCATACATTCTAAGTCCACTTTGTCATATCCTAGATTGGTGAATCCATGTTTTCTATGGTTAGGATGAACAACCGTAGAATACATGCAGTACGGTAAATCCACCGACATGGTTTCCATATCTTTTGATGCAATTTATATTCAAAATAAGCTTCATTTTGCAAGCTGAAAATATGCAAAAAGAAAGAGGCCGAGAAACAAGGCCCAAAGCAATTGGGCAAGTTGCTCTTCTTGACTAAGGTGGTTTCAAAACCTACATAATATTACCAGCATCCTTTCTGTCCAATCCATTGGAGCTTGAGAAGGCAGCCAACAGTCCACTGGCAGATCAACCATAAGAAGAATGTTCCCACGCATCATTTCCTTCTTGACTTTTGGCTCACTGACTTCCTCTTAGGGCTCTGGGGAGGGTCTCCTTGCAAGCCATGAGGACTTTCCAGCTCTCTCTCACACCATTTCTGGCTAGAGTTTATTTCCCGATGCCATGCGTATACGTGGTCACACACGAGTCTATTGTGTGTAAGGGGGCAGGATGCCTGTCATGTGTAGTTTAGCTGAGATTCCTGCATTGCAGGGGGTCACATGAAATAACCCCCGGGGTACTTTCCAACTCTACAATTCTATGATTCTATGACTTGATGGACTTGGGTCTGATCCAGCATCACTAAGTAAGAATATATACTCAGGATCGCGTGACATTAATTAGCAATGCCTTAACTATTCTGAAACTGCACTTTCATTTTTGTAAATTAAACGCACATCTGGTGGGCCCACAGAGATCCCTTTTTAAAAAAAATGTAGAGTACCCAAGACTTGCAAGAAATAGCATTCTTCTACTTTACTCGACACCTTCTCTCCTTTTCATAACAGACATTATCTTCATATTTATTGCACAAATGACAATATGTCAAACTGATATGTAACCCAAAGAAATGTGAAGAAGCATTATTATTTCAGGGAAAGACGCATATACGTGGATCAGAAAGCATGTTTACCACAGAAATAACATTTTTAATGAGCAACATTCACCTTTGCCACATGACCAGGTTAACACCAGCTAATTTTATTTTTTAAGTCGGTTACTTTAGCATCTCATTTACTAAGCCTAATGCCAATTAAAACTCCGCTGGAACAGGTAGAGATGGTGGCGCATTGTTAATATTTCACACAGGAATGTGAATCTGTGTTTAACCAACTAGGGTGAGCTTTGTGAGAGAGCTCTTACTGCTGTTATTGTGGAGGAGAAAGTGGCAAGATAAAAACTGCTGTCACAGTGTGTGTTGTAGAGACAGCTGAAGCACATTGACACAGCTTTCACAATTGGAGGTGTCGGTTTGCCAATAGCTACAACAAAAGCCCTTTTAAAAAGCACAGGGGGACTGAGTTCTCCAGTGCGATGCAACAGATCCATAGCAATTTCTTAGCCCAGTTCCATGGATTTTAGAGAGTACGGTTTTGGAACCAGGCGATATACGGCAACTCAAATGTTTACTTTTTAGGCCATTTTTCAGCCCTAATGTGGGCTGCTGAAGTAGATCACGTAAACCCCCCAAACCAAAACACAACCAAGTAACCAAAGTTATTGTTAAAACTAAAAACTTCAAACCGGAGGCTTGCATCCAAGGCAGTGCTAAGTAAGCATAAGGATTCTGGCTTGTGCAATGGGATTCCTGCCCCCTTATCCCTGACACACAGGACCCCGGCATCTGTCCTGGGGTTTATCCCAACCACCCAGAGCAGATTTTTGGAGGGTGAAGTCCTATTGTGCAAGCGGGAATTATTGTGCTGAAGGGACGCTGACTTAGCACCACATTGGATACAAGCAAAAAGTTTAAACAGCCATAGATTAGAAGCCACATGGAATAAATATGCTTTTCACTGCCCACCTAAAGCCCATCAAGGATGGCAGTTGCCTCAGCTTCTTTAGGAGGGAAGTCCAGCATAATCTAGTGCAGTGTTTTTCAACCACTGTTCCGCGGCACACTAGTGTGCCGCGAGATGTTGCCTGGTGTGCCGTGGGGAAAATTGAAAAATTCAAAAGATCTCCGACCTCCTTCCCCCGGGAGGACCCAGGCGTCCTGGTGCCGCTAAAGCCCCGGGACCTGCGAAAGGGAATCCCGGCTCCCGCTTCCTGCAAGACCCCCTCCTCCCCGAAGGGACCCAGGAGTCCCGGCTCCAGCTCCGCCCTTTGTTCCGTCCCCCGTCCTCGCCCCGCGCTCCGCTCACCGGCTGTGCGCGTCTTGGCGCGCCCCGGGCCCGGCTCCGCTACCTGGGCCGGGGCGCCTCCTGCGCGGCTCTCACTCTCTCCCTCTCCAGCTCGGCCTCCTCCTCCGCTGCCGCCGCCGCCGCTGCCACCTTGACGGAGGAGCCCCGAGGAGGAGGACGGCCGGCCCGGCCTGGAGGCAGCAGCTCCGAGGAGGGCGAGGAGCCGGGGCCAGGCCGACCCCCGGGGAGGGGAGAAGCGGGAGGCGCCTCGAGGAGCATGCGGCTCCGGCTGCCCCGCGGCGCGGCCGGCGAGTGAGGCCTGTCCCTCCACAGTGCCTCCTCCTCTCCCCCTGCATCCCCTTCGCCCGCGGTCGGGCTGAGGCGGCGGAAGCCGCGTTGACAGGCGGAGGTGGGAGAAAGGCGTTGACAGGCGGAGAGGGTGGGGGTGGCCAGCGCTGTGGGGAGCTGTGTCGCCCTGAAAGGAGAAGCTCCCTTGGGGGAGGAGGAGAAGAAGAAGAAGAGGAGGAGGAGCCCCCCTGGGGTAAAGTAGGGGCTGCGGAGGGTGAAGAGAATGAGGGAGGGAGGGAGGAAAGAAGGAAGGAAAGAAGGAAATACGGTAAACAGGGAAGGAAGTATGGAAAAATGTAGGGAGGGAGGAAGAACAGAGGGAGGAAGGAAGGAAGGAAGGAACAGGGAAGGACCTGAAGCAGCTAAGGAAATAGCCAAAGTCCCTCTCTCAGACAACACAATTTCCAAATTTCCAGACAAAACAGGCCCAGGTTGCGCACTGAATAAAGTATTTTATAATTTTTCATATTTCTGTTTACTTACTATTTCATAATAAAGTAATTATAAAATACTTTCTTTGTGTTTATTTGATTCCTATTCAAGAGAATTACTTTATATATAGTCAATATAGGCACAGAGTTAAATTTTTTAACATTTTCTAATGGTGGTGTGCCTCGTGATTTTTTTCATGAAACAAGTGTGCCTTTGCCCAAAAAAGGTTGAAAAACACTGATCTAGTGAACAGAGCGCGATTCTCCTCCTTCTCACCCTATTTAAATGCCCAGGTAAAGATGAGTTGCCCTTTAATGCTTGGCATAAAGAAAAGCCTAAAACCTGTTTTCCCCTCACCACGGGCACATAGGAGTTTGGCTACAAACCAGCTCTTCCCTGTGCAGAGGATGGAGCTGGTGGGTGAGAGGGTTAGTTAAGGGGGAGGAGAAGGAGGGAAGAGAATTGTGGGAGATGAGTGGGAATGTGGATGAGGGAATATTGATTAATATTTCCTATCCCAGCTTGTGCTAACAAGCTCCAAACTAGCAGAGATTCTCATCCCCAATTAAACGCAGCAAAACATGGCGATTAAGTTCCTATGAACTTCTATAACAAGGCAGATCCTGGCATATAATTCCCCTGGTTCCCTCTTAAAAGTAAATACACGACACAATGCTTTTTAAAAGTAAAAAGGTTTTACTCACAGACATTCCAAGCTTCTACAAGTCTCAGAAAGCAGGCTAGCTTAGGTTAAAATGTATATACATGTGGAGATTCTCCTTAAGGGAGAAGGCTCCACCTGGGCTCTCTTGGCTGGAAGCCAAGAGTGCATCTCTTGAGATGTTGCATCCTCGAAGTCCTGATGAGAAAGGGAGAGGAGAATGGCAGCTGACCTGTGTGCTACAGGTAAGGCCACTCCCACCTCTGGTCACATAAAGGAAATGATCTCAGTCCAGGCACAGGAAACTAGCTGGAGGACCAAGACCCCTTGTGTACACTCTAGGAATGTTGTGATTGACTGCACCAGTGTTATACATCCCACAAGAATAGCATACTAATTCCTCCTGTGAGTTCTCTTGCTGCTCAGTAAGTGCAGTTAACAGGCATGGTCTTTGCTGGGCACATTCAGAGATCCAGACCCATACAGGATGATGCTAGCAGCCTGCAAGTACCAGGTAAGAATCACCACCAGATGCTGTGGTCCAGCACAAAGACCATTCACCTGATCTATGTTTTCCTATTCCCTCCCCAATCCTCTCCTAGCTTCCACCATGGCATCTCACTGCTGAACAGATAAACTCCATCTACTGGAAAGCCCTATGTTTGTCTGACTTAAGGGGGAAGTTCTGTGTGATTGCAGTGACTCATTCACGCAAGCTAGACTGCTTCAGGAGTGGGCAGCCCGTGCGACAAGCAGGCCCCACATTAGGGACTTGTCCTAATAACTTTGGCATGTAAGTCAATTTAGTCAATGGTCTGTTTGACATGTAATGTTAGACTATAGTTTAGTGCTGCAAGAGATGAGCCATGGCAGGCCCTGAACCGTTTGATCCTGGCTTGATTAAACAAAATAAAACAAATATCGAAGCAAAAGCTCTCTGTTCACCAGAGGAGGGGGTAGGGAAAGAGGTAAAGATTCTTTCCCATAAAGTATTAAACAATGGTTTATCATTATGGGCAACCTAGGCCAGTAGGGTTGCCATATTTCAAAAAGTAAAAATCCGGACAGAAAAGAAATTGGACGTTTTTTGAGCTATTTCTGAGGAAAATCAGCAAAAACAACACTGCCAACATGGGCTGCCATACGTCCGGATTTTCCTGGACATTTAGCTGATTTCCACCTGGATGCTGCTTGCGGCTGCAGTATTCTGGATGTGTCTCTGCAAATTCCAGACATATAGCAACCCTATAGGCCAGTGACTTGGATAGTATTAAGTGCTACTTTATTACCTAACATATATACTTCGTAGAAGCCTGTTAGTAGGTGTAGAGGCTATTTGTAGAAAAAAACAACAGGAACTGAACTTGCACTTATTTTGGAACAAACCCATTCACTTCAATGTTAACTCAACATGCATACTTGCAACTTTTTTTTCTGGTCATAGCAGCAATACTCCTTGGTTGCCAACACAAATAAAAGTCACAGCTGTTGATTCCAGCAAAGTTACGGTATAACAAACGCCGAGGAAGCCCAACAACGAATATTATTATATCAAAGAGCAGCGCTTTCTGTTTCTCTTGTCGTTTTCAGCTTATCCAGTCAAAGCATTTCTTCAAAAAACTTTTCATGAGGTCTTGCTTACTGATTTGAGCAAGTGCATGATTATGCAGAAATGAGGTTATGAGATGCTAACATTCAAAATAAAGAATAGGCATGGAAAAGAAAGAAATAAGCAGATTGTCTCCCCCAGTTCATCTTCTGTCTCCTGAAAAAGATGTGCCTGTTTTTCCTGACTTATTTACTGGGTGCTTTGGAATGTCTTTATGATTTCAGTGTTGCGGGGCTGACTTTACCTTGTCGCCACAAGGTGGACGACAATGATCCACGTGTTTTTCTTTCCCTTTCTTGCCTACATACATTTCCTGATCTGAAAAGGCCCCATGAGAGGCGTTAACTCCTGGTGCCTTCTCCTGGGCTTCAATTTAAGCATGGGAAGTTGGAGAGGGAGCCAATATCAGTGTCCTTGCTGTTTTTCTTTAAGGAAAACCTTTCCTTTTCCTTAGCCCCCCCCAAAAAAACACTTTATGCACCGATTTCTTTAGCAAGGAAAAAGAATTCACTCAAAAAACCAACAACCATGAGCAGCATGGTAGACAGCCTCCCCAGCTCCCTGTGATTCTAGGAAAGTCCAGGTGAGGGCATCATGGGGTTTTCTGGGAGCTTGGACAGCCTAGGAAAGCTGAAGAAGAACGAAGACCACCAGAGAGATGATTTGTAGAAGGAAAGGACAATCATAAACCCCATCCACATCCACCCTTGCAAACTACCTAAAAGAATTTATCCAAATCTCTCTGATAGTTTTTGGATGCACCCCCCCCCAATCAACTGAAGAAGAATGGTTAAAAAATGGAAGAAATCCAAGTCTTCCTAGTCTGCGGACTTGATTGAGCTCTGTGATGGCAAAGCCCAAAATCTTTGTTGAAGCATTGGGGATGACCCAGTGAATTATTAGATGTTTACTGTACAGAAAAACAACAGCAGCTTATCTTTCCCAACTACTGGATGCCATGTTGTATGCCTGTTTTTTTAAAAAAATATATATTTTAGCACAGAATCAGGACTGTGTGCTCAGTACATCGCAGGAGCGAGTGCTATGGATCTGGCCCAATGCCCACTGAAGTCTCTATCAAGGTTCCTATCTAAGTTTTAAACATTTGGAGAGAGAGAAATCACAGAGCAAACAGGCAGAAAGCCTAAGAAATGAACCATATGCTTGCAGATCCCGCTGCAACACCAAACTGATGCAGAAGTTGCTAATATGTCTCTGGTACTTTGTAAGAATGCCAGCTGGAGGGATGGGCTTCCCCCCTCCCTTTTTACCTCTGCAAGGCATTGTAGCTTTCGCAAATAAATAAATAAACCGTTCTTTCACACATATTAACACTTAGCTTATTAAAACAGATGATACTTTTCAAAAATAATTTTAGAACCGCTCGGAAGTGTCTGTAAGGACAGGGACTGAGTGCTAAAGTCAAGCTCCTTCCGAGGAGTCAAGCTAACAGACGGCAAACGGCGACATGACATACCCGCGCCAGAGAGTCTTGCAAAGCGAGACCTTCCGCAAACTACCGTGAGCGAAGTGTCGCCGCAAAGGCTGTGAATCGCTGTTGTGAAAACATTTGCGGCAACTTGCATAATTAAACGAAACTGCCAGAAAAGCTTTCTAAAATGCTGTGGAGATGGAACATAAATAAAGATGCACCGCTGTGGCAAATGGTAAGGTGAATTCAGACCCGGTGCAGGAACTGACCGTGATAAACTGCAGAAGGAAGGTAGACTTCTCCAACCGTCTTAGGAGAGGCCACTAGAGGAGTCTGGGCTTACCCAGACTGATGTGCTCAGTGCTCTAAATACACATAAAATGGGATCACAGTTATGATATTTCTAGCTGCTGAGAGCAAGTGACTCATAAGTTCCTTGTCGTGTGTGTATGTTGCTGTCCTGGAAGATATTTAATAGGGCTAGTTCTGGAGTTGCTTCTATTGCCTGTTTTGTTATTTTTGGAGATTTCCTGGAGTGAACATAGACCACTGGTACCAAAATGTATGGGAAACTGCCCTATTGTCTGGGACCATGCTGAGGAGGGCTGCACTGAAGAAGAATGGTGGGAGCCACCCCCTCCCCCTGATCCTGAATCTTCTCAGGAGCAGGAAGACAGTATAGATTTGGAACAGTGGTTTGCAGAGGGACATAGTTCAGAAGGCAGAAGCTGGGGAATATTGGATGGGGAACAGCTAGCAGAAGAAACACTAGAAGAGAGAGAGTTAACAGATTCACAGTCTCTGGACAGCATTCACACACCCACCCCTTCTCCAAAGACATGAAGAGCTCAGAATGTGTTAGAACAGAAAGCACAGAGGGTACAAGCTCAGATTACAAGATGTAGGAGTGATGTAGATTAATAGGGATGCAGTGGGGGAGCGACCTTTAATTGGGAGCACCGCCATTTCTAGGTACACATGTTCTTTTATCTCTCACTGTGATTATTAAAGAATCTAACTGGTAAGACATTCCTTTCGTTTGATCTTTTTATTTACTGCCACGGGGGAGGAAGCCGATTCCCCGAAGCCTGACACCTATAGAGAAGTTAACCAACAAACCTAGACTAGCACACGGACAAGTCTTCATCCCAATATGGTTCCTCTTTATCACATACACAGCTCTACGAGACAACATATTCCCCCCCCCCCAACAGCACACAAATCAATCTGGCTAACCTGACCCAACAACCTAGCTTCCCCCCCCTCCCCCGCAAACAAGCCATACTGCAATCAACTGAACACAACCAATCAAGCTCTGGACCCTCATTCTCTTGCAATATCAATATCAATAAATATATATAAAAACAAAGGACCTACCCATATGATGCTGACACAAACTCTGGCGCTAACAATAGGCAACAGAGCAAAATAACATCTATCCCCCCTCTTTTCCCTCAGCTGAAAGATGTCTATGACCAAAGTGTCTCTCAATGTAAATGAACTGTGAAAAAGACTCCATCACTTCAAAGTGGAGATGACAGATGATACCTTTCCCTGTTTATCTGTTTTGTAACCCCCCCAAAATACTTTTAATAAAAACTATTTAAAAAAACAACAATGGGATCACAGCTCTCTGTGGGGAGAGTCGAGGGGCTGAAGTTTGCAACACCCCGAGGGAATAGATCACTCAGAAGAACAGTCCGTACAAACCAGTGCAAGCATATATGTTTAGATCGTTCAAGAGCTTGCTCATTTATTTATGCTTTTTAAAAATTTGCATACTGGCCTTCATCCGAAGATCACAGGGCAGTTGACAGAGCTCTACACTGAAACTGTGTCTGTGGCCACTTTGCATTAGGAGGAGGACAAGGCAAAGACAGAGCAGGAGGGATGGAGAGCAAGCCAGAGAATGTTGAGAGTGAAAGGTGGACTCGCGCTTGGGAGTTTTATCTTCGGGTGAGCACTTGTGACATCCAGGAGGGACACCCATCCATGGAAATGCAAAGTGCAAGGCTGAAGTATGAGTGAGGGTCCTCTCTCAACTGTTATCTACCGTAGTTGCGGCCAAACTCAGACTACAGCAAAGGGAGATAGGCGAGCACAGGAATAATCTGTTGGCTCTGCTGAGTCACCAGCAACTTCTTTCTCCTCTTTTTCACGAAATGTTGCCATTCCAGCTGGCCATTGCAAGAACTAAGAACTAGCCCACGAGTTAGTTTCCTACATCCTCGTCCCATTTCCTTATGTGTTGTGGTTTTTAGATTGTGAGTCTGAGGGCAGGGACCGTCTTAATTCTATTTGCAAGCCAATCTGGGGGCAGTTTTTCAGCTAAAGGTGGACAGCAAAGAGGCTCTGGGCTTGTGCAAAGAACACGGTTTAGGAGAGATTGGAAGGAGATGATGACCAAACTGAGAATAATTCATGTATATACCATCTAAAAGATATTTCATCTAAAGCCCACATACTGGATATCTGGCCACGTACTATTAGAAGGGGACTATTGACAGTTGAGAGAGAGAAAAGCAGAATGGATTTGCCCTGCTTGGACCAGCATAGGATATAGCAATCAGTTATGTGAACCACTGTGATAATTTCATCTATTTAAGATCAGAGTGCAGAGAGGATTCACCAAAGCATCCCATCATCACCATCACCATCATCAGGAAAAGCAATATTTCAGAGTTCCCAAGACCCTCTACTTTGTGGCAGCTCTTTTTTTTTTAATGTTAGTGTGAAGTTACAATGACAGCATAGCCCTAATATCTTTATATTAACTTATTTGTCAACCAGTATACCTCTTGGGCAGGCATCGGCAACCTCCGGCCCATGGAGGCCGTTTTACCCTGAACTGAGCCGCCCACTCAGCACAGCACAGCGCGGTGCCAGAAATTTTGTCTGTGCATGCACAGATAGTGAAAATCATGTCTGCACATGTCCAGGCACCGAAAATCACTTCTGCGCAGGCGCGTTTTTCGGCATCTGGGCATGCGCAAAAGCGATTTCCGGCATCGTGCTGCGCATGTCCGGCCCACGGACACTCTCTGTGGGCTTGATCCGGCCCATGGCTGGATAACCTTGCCGACACCTGCTCTTGGGTATAGAATAGTTAAGGCTGGTTTGTCAACGCGGCAATAACCAACAAAAATAAGCATCTTGCTCTGCAGTTGCAGCCCCAAAGAGCAGCTCGTAATATTCAGACAGACCACTTAGGATTCAGACGGCTACTTACATCAAACAGTTTTTCTATGTACATTTCTTCATTGACCTTATCGCGAAGGATGTCTTGGTTCTGACGGACAAACGTTATGTAAGTGTCTGCTAGATCCATCCCCGGTTTCTGTGAGAGGGGGAGAGAAAGAAAGATTGGGGGTGGGGGCAGGAGGAAAGACCACAGAGGTATAACTTGCACTGTGTGATAAATCTTATTCTTCAGATAAACACACATTTATACAAATAATAATAATAAAAACATGCACATATGCACATCATTTTGTCTCATCCAAAATCCGTATCAGACTTGACAGAAATTTACAGCAGGTCTGGAATTCAAATTTGAACGCGGAGTCCGGTTCTTCTAACAGAAGCAGACTCTGGTCTGTTTTCAAAGATCTTCCCTCCCCACCCCCACCTCCCCAATATATACAGTAATGCATGTTTCAAGTGTCACTGATATATATTTTCTTTCCAGATGTGTATTTTGCAGGTGCTGACACACAGAGGCAATCATACGGAAAGAAAAAGAAAAACATAGCAGTGCACGGTAGTGGGAGGAAAAATGCCATAATTTGATTGTGAATGAAAAGGCTTCTATAAATACCATGAGACATTTCATGCTCAATACTATGAAATATATATATATATATTAAAGTCCATTATATTTACTCATCCATACATACACAGTTGTGGTCTGCAGTCTGGATGTATAGTAGCATAGCATGGATATGAAAACAAAAGATGGATACATTACAAGTCAGGAAAACACACGGTACTTTTTACTGTTCTCCCTCCTTCCCTGCCCCGCCCCAGGTTGGTCTTGGAATCAACCCAAGTTCGAGACTGAGGAATTCACATAACATCGTTTGGAGGAGAAACTTTAGGCGAATTCAACAGGCTTTCATTATTTCTTCACTTGCCTGGCCTGAAAGGTTTCAAAGTGTTGGCAGGATGAAGACCCTAGGGCAGAAGTTTTCAACCTTTTTGAGTCCACAGCTCCCTTGACCAACTACATTCTTTCTTCAGCACCCCTGTGGCGCTCAGGAGCCCAGTTAGGTCACCCCTTGCCTGCAGAGCTGGCAGCCTCTTATAATGGCAATGGTGCCCACCTGAGAGATGCCGGAACTGAGTTCCGGTGAGCTCTGGCTGAAAAAGCCATTGTTGTTGTTGTTGTTGTTATCCCACCCTTTCTTCTGAAAGAGTTCAGGGCGTCAAACACATTCACAGCAAGCTATTTTTAAAGAAGTATTCTAAAAACACGTTACAGTTAAACACCTCTAAAACAGTTAAAACGGTCTAAAAAATATTCTCTCATTCAATCATCTCAAAGATTGCCAAGAATGGTGTCCAGCCATCAAATGCCTGGATTAACAGGAATGTTTTCAAATTCCTTCTGAAAACCAGTAATCATGATTGAGACAAGGTGGGTGTATTATACCTTAAATAGTTAAAAGATCAGTGAAGGCAGTGAAGGTCCTCTGTGAGTGCCTGGAGGCGGTTGGAGGATGGATGGTGGCTAACAGATTGAGGCTGAATCCTGACAAGACAGAAGTACTGTTTTGGGGGGACAGGGGGCAGATGGGTATGAAGGACTCCCTGGTCCTGAATGGGGTAACTGTGCCTCTGAAGGACCAAGTGCGCATCCTGGGAATCATTTTGGATTCACAGCTGTCCATGGAGGTGCAGGTTAATTCTGTGTCCAGGGCAGCTGTCTACCACCTCCATTTAGTATGCAGGCTGAGACCCTACTTGCCCATGGACTGTCTCGCCAGAGTGGTGCATGCTCTGGTTATCTCCCGCTTGGATTACTGCAATGCGCTCTACGTGGGGCTATCTTTGAAGGTGACCCAGAAACTACAACTAATCCAGAATGCAGCAGCTAGACTGGTGACTGGGAGCGACCGCCGAGACCACATAACACTAGTCCTGAAAGACCTACCTTGGCTCCCAGTATGTTTCCGAGCACAATTCAAAGTATTGGTGCTGACCTTTAAAGCCCTAAATGGCTTCCGTCCAGTATACCTGAAGGAGTGTCTCCACCCCCATCATTCAGTCCGGACACAGGTCCAGCTCCGAGGACCTTCTGGTGGTTCCCTCACTGTGAGGTTACAGGGAACCAGGCATATGGCCTTCTCAGTAGTGGCGCCCACCCTGTGGAACGCCCTCCCATCAGATGTCAAGGAAATAAACAACTGAAGGCAGCCCTGTATAGGGAAGTTTTTAATGTCTGATGTTTTGTTGTGTATTTAATTTGTTGTTGTTGTTGTTGTTGTTGTTGTTGTATTGTGGGTCTTTGCAGTTGTTCCTCTTTCCAATTACGCTTTTAACTATGTTAATGGTTAAGTCAGCATTGATCTTAACTATTAACTGATTAACAGGGTATGCTGGGAAGCTTTAGTGCGAATACTGGTTAGCTTTAGCCATGGTTTTATGTTCTGATGTAACCATAGTTAACACCAGTTGGGGGAAAGCCAGGGAGAGGGGAGGGGAGGGGATCTCATAGCTTACTCTCTTAACCATGACTAAAGGAATCAGGAGCATTGTGTATTCAACACTTTTACTGAGGTCCCTATTTCAGCACATCAGAAAAAAACCCACCAAATTATGTCACAACCTCTCTTGAGAGGAGGACAATGGAACTTTTGTGCTTTGTACAGAACGTGGCGTATCTAATAAGTGTCGTTTTTGCATTAAAATAGCTCAAAACTGTTTTTTAATCTTAATTTGCCTAAGAAGCTCAAGAACATTGGGCAAAAAAAGCTCAACAACTTTTATGTCCAGTCCAGGTTTTCACTGTTCGAAATATGGCAACCCTAATTTAAACTGAAGGTGTAGTAGTATTTCAAGATTATGTACCAGTATGTTACAGCAATCTTTCCAGGGGATTTCACAAGGAGGAAAAACGAAAACCAAATTGTGATCAACATCACAAATGAAAAGAGTTTGGGAGCTAGTATTATGTTGAGGAGCGATTCTTCCCAACAAATTGCTCTTTAATATCTTTAGTGAAACATACAGATTTGGTTTCAAGTTTGTTGTTGTTTTTTATTTAAAAAAAGAGATAGCCTGAAAGCAGTCGATTGGGGGGGGGGGATTCCCATTAGCAATCTTTCTCCCTTTTTCTTGGAAATGTTTACCTAATTTGTGACATATGGGAATTTCACACCTAGTGAATATATTTTCATGTAGCTTGTAGCATGAGACTCTAATCATTAGAAGAATATACACAAGAATGATAACTGCAACAGCTGGTGACATTTACCAATTAGAATTACAGTTCTTTAAAACACTATCTCCCCCCCCCTCCAGTGTACACAGGGTAATTATCTCTGATAAATTGCTGGGGGGAAAAAATCTAATTTTCCTTTTAAATAGTTTTACTCACTGTCTATACATGCCTCGATAAACACGAATGATTCTCCAAAGAACTACAGTGGTTAAGTTCTCCTTTATAAAGCTAATGAAGCTGGATTAAACAGCTAATTAAGAGCCATTAAAACTCCCTTTTATGAAAATTTACTTAGGGAGCGCATTTTAAACAAAAAGATCTACGGCACTTTCAAATATTTAAGATACACTGCCTAAGTCACTAGAAACTTTTTAAAGGCACTATTTGAAAAGTGCTTCTCAAACAGAGCCCTTTGACTTGCAAGTCTAAGATCTGATATGCTGCTTCGTTAACTGGCGTAGGATTATTTATTTCAGAATTAAGGAGGCAAAATATATTTCTGCAGCCATGTCAACATAAAGGGATTTATAGTTATTGAGCAAAACTGGAAAAATGGAATGGGGAAACAGAGAACGGAATTGTGGGTGTGCCTGTCTGCAAGCTAGTGGGTTGCAGGACTGGAGTTCTCACAAAGGGAGTGCAAATACAGAGTGCAAAGGTCACTACTGCAGTAGTTTTCAACCAGTATGCCATGGCACCCTGGGGTGCCTCGAATGAAGGTCAGGGGTGCCGCTGTTCCTCTTTCCTTCCCGCCCTTCCTCTGATGCCCTCTCAAAGAGAGAGGAGAGGAGGCTGAGGGAACACCCCACAAAGGAGGGTGTTTGAAAAGAGGTGAGAGGCTGCCAGCTCTGCAAGCAAGGGGTGACATAACTGGGCTCCTGAGCCCCACAGAGGTGCTGCGGAAAGAATGTAGCTGGTCAAGGGAGCCACGGGCTCAAAAAGGTCAAAAACCTCTGCACTATTGGCATACTTTGCTCACTCTGTGGTGCTGCAACACCTTACATTGCTCTGCAATACCAGGAATTTTGTGGCCAACGACATGTTGTGATCTCACTTCCTGTTGAACATTTTGTGACCTCACTTCCTGTTGAACATCAAGTGCTTGGTGGAGACTTATTAAATTTCACGCAGGGATTTTCGGCAAGCATTTTCTTCATTTTACAGTTCATTTCAACTTATTCTATCTTTTTTTGGGGGGGGGGGTGGGTAACCTGATCACACAGTTCTTAAAAGCTGTGGTGTTAAGCAATAAGTATTAGACTCAGAACACACCCACTGGAATGAATGGATCTAACTTAGTCACGTTCATAACTTTCAGCGGGTCAACTCTGAGTAAGAGTTAGCTCAGTACCACCCGCAATTGTTGAAATTAAATAAATAAAACATCGTGCTGGGTGACAGCACTGCTACATCGGCAGCAGCCATTGCCCCAAAATACCGCGCCACAACCCAAGGAAAACAGATAGCTGGACAGAAGCTGCTGATAAGGGGAAGGTCGTCACTCACCTGCCAGCATTATAAACCTGTACTTATACCTGCGAGGGACGCGGGTGGCGCTGTGGGTTAAACCACAGAGCCTAGGGCTTGCCGATCAGAAAGTCGGTGGTTCGAATCCCCGCAATGGGGTGAGCTCCCGTTGCTTGGTCCCTGCTCCTGCCAACCTAGCAGTTCGAAAGCACGTAAAAGTGCAAGTAGATAAATAGGTACCGCTCTGGCGGGAAGGTAAATGGCGTTTCCATGAGCTGCTCTGATTCGCCAGAAGCGGCTTAGTCATGCTGGCCACATGACCTGGAAGCTGTACGCCGGCTCCCTCGGCCAATAAAGCGAGATGAGCGCCACAACCCCAGAGTCGTCTGTGACTGGACCTAATGGTCAGGGATCCCTTTACCTTTACTGTTATTTCGTAGGAACCATTGGCAATGGGATTTTAAACAAGAGGCAGTAGAAGCAGCCATCTCAGGCAACAGAAGCAATGCTGCCGCTAGGGAAGTACTGCCAGTGCCACAGAGTCGCCGCCTCTTTGGCTTCCCAGGTAAGGACGGCATGACATAGCGGCATGTTCCCGTTTTGCCTCAGGCGGTGAAAAGGGATGCACCACCCCTGAGAAGCAGGAAGAGCTGGTCTAGGCTGCCCAAACTCTGTCAGCTCAAGCCATGCTGGGGCCTACAACCTTGCACATACCACCAAGGTAGACTATGTGAATGATAATTATTTATTGAATTTATATACCGCCTCATACCCAGAGGTTGAATGGCATAATAACTGCTAGTACCAGTTGGTAGGGCAGGGCTAGGTGGCATGGATTTCCAATGCTGGGGTCACTGCCAGTTACTGAGAGATAGAGGCAAGGCAACAGGGAGGTTGGCACAGTGTGGAAGCAGTGGCATAAGAAGCGAATTGACTCTGCCACTGCACCTGCAACCTGTCGACCTCCCCAGTGCCTCACCTCTGTTGGTAACTGGCAGTGATCCTGAAGCTGGGAGGCCAGGTGAGCTCTACACCATCTTATCCCTGCCAGCCACATCTGGTAATGAGACAGAGAACCCAGCTTAAAGTCATTCTTTTATAGAGCAATTTGTTACTGACACTCGGTATATCGTGGAAAGTTTGAAGATGCGGGAAGCATCAAACTCCGCTCTGTGCTTCTTTAGGATTAGATGGCAGTGAGGAAGGGACAGCAGAAAGTAAATTTGGTTCAGCAAATGTCTGACAAATTGCTAAAAAACAACGACACGGTGGATCAATTGCCCAGTTTCAAGGGAGAAAAGGTACGTTGGTCTGCCTGTTATTTTTTAGGTAGAATATAGACATCTTTTTATCACAGTCAAAAATGTGCAAAGGTAAGCTGGAAATCTGGAAACACAAAGGCATTACAGAGAATCCCAGGAAATGAAGCATGGTAAGAGGGTTAGTGTGTCACTGTAACACATGTAACCAAATACCACGGCAAGAGGAAAAAAGGGAAAGAGTTTAAAACAAGGGAGTAAACTACAGCAGATTCTTTTCCTGGGGGTTAATCACTTGTTAACCTGGTAGGATGAAGATGATTTAAAAGGAGAGAGAGAGAGAGAGAGAATTCCTTGCTAATTATATGCTACTGCCAATGATCTTCCTGTTGCTTCACCTAATCCTGCAGGTGCAGGTCATGTCTTTCCATTCACTGGTAGGAGGGTCCAGTGCTTGGTAGAAACCTCTGTTCCCCACAGGGGTCGTCCCCCCCCTCCCAGCCACAGATTCAAATACAGAAGAGGAGGCCAAACCTTTCAACTGAGCGTTAACAATGTACCAGAAGGAGGGAGAAACACAGAACTGTCATGATGCCTTCTTAACAAAAAAAAGGGGGACATTCTTCGTCTTTTTTTTTTTTTTTTAAAGATTCAAAGTGTAAGAATTATTTGCAACCTAAAAAATAAATAAATTCATTCTACATTCATTGCATGTGAAAGTGCTGGGGACATTATTGAAGTCTTAACAATCTGTCAGAATCTTAACCAACAGCAATAGTGATAACAGTAATAATTGCAAGCACGGCTTGCCTACATTTGGGTTAGTCAGATAACTTAACGGCTTGCCACAACCTCACTGAAAATCCAATTATGTATGCAAGTACTGGGATGTTTATCCTCACTTGTGGAACTCAAAGGAAACTGTTACACTCATAAAGGATACATGCAACATGGTCATCTTTTTGCAGAGCAGGACTTACAGTAATTAGAGCTGATCGATATATCATCCAAAACTGGTTTGAAATCCGTATCGTGATATTGGTTTCATAATTTTTGACCTGGCAATATATTGTGAATCATGATGTGTGTGTGTGTGTGTGTGTGTGTGTGTGTGCGTGCGCTATGCAAAAAACACAATATGGGAAAAACCGTGAAGCCAGCCAATGCCTCTACGTAGCTCCATCCTTATTTCAGACATTGTGATATATCAGCATATCACAATGTTTAGCTGGTGATATATCACGAAGCTGAAAACCAGATATCGCCCGGCTCTAGTGTACTCCCAGATTTTGCATTAGGTCAGCTTTAAGCATTGAAAGAAAGCAGGCAAGCTTAGAATTTTCTCAGAGGGGGGAAAATGACTGATAATTGAAAGGGAAAGGTGGTTGAGAACAGGATAGCATTCTGTCTTCCTTTTTTCAGTGTTTGAAAGAAATTAGGTTTAGGCTTGAATAAGCTGACAAATCTGAGCAACAATGGCTGGAGCATCTGAGGTGCGCAAGAAAGATATTCATGGACAAAGGATATAATTTTCAAAGCATCCACCCAAATGAGCTAAGCCTTGGAGAAATGCTTCCAAATGACAAGATGTCCCCCGTGAAATAGTTCCTAGGTTACAATCCTCACTCCTCCGCAGCTGAAAAAGTACACTGAGAGTAACCTTCCTTAGCCTTGCTTTGAGAGTTAGCTGCTGCTTAAGGGAAATGAAACCCCCCTCTAGGGGCAAGATGTATCTGTTTAAATACTTTGTTGTAAAGCTATAATGAACCGCTAAAGGAAAGCATAATGATAACACATGAAAAAGTACACATTGTGGAAAGCGACAAAATTTACAAAACTAGTACTGGGGAGGAAAAGCTACTTACAGGAACATCCACATATTTTGCAGCTGCTTTCACCTTCAGAGAAATAAAAAGCAAGAAACAAAACCTGTAACTAACCACTATTAGCTCGGAGTGGACTTTAGAAAGCAATTGTTAAAGAGCTGGAATACTCACAGTGAATGAAAGGATTGACGAGAAGAAAGTGCCTTCATCATACCTTGATAATTTAGACAGCACACCTTCCAGCACTGAAATGAACTACATTAAGAGGCAGAGTGTAAATATTGATAATGCTGTTGTAAAACTCCTAAGGCTGAGGAGGGGAAGGATTATGCAAACCAAACACTGCACATGGGCAATTCCTTAGTTAGAGCTATGCTACGTAAAAGGGTGCTCAATCTATCCAGCAATCTAGAATATACAAATTTATGTTGTGGAAGGATACAAATTGATGGACTACTACTACTTCGCCACCACAGCTACTGTAGCCGGAACATTCAATTTAAATAACAAAGTGTTGGGATTGAAAGCTTCAATGATATTATTTCTCATCTCAGTGTCCTTCTGGCTCCTTATTGCTTCTGGGCTTTGTGGCACAATGAGAAGGCAATTGTAACTTTTCACTTGAAAGGAGTGCCCAGTTAGAATTCACCCAGATGCTTTTAAGCAGAAAAACAGCTGGGGAGGAAAAGGTTAAGCAGATCCTAACCCATCCCCGCCAGCTCAAAACGGTGACATCCCTCAGTACTTTTCATTTAAAAATCAAGGAGGTTGGGAGGCTGCTTATGTGTAAGGCCAAGTTTGGCCCTCCATTATGAATCACAATAACGCTTCCCAGAAATAAGCGCATTGTGTCATTTCTTGCTTGGCGTTACTCAAACACTAGCCAAGGAGCTGAAAAGCCACTTCCGTTGGCCACTAATGAGAACCTGCACCCTAAAAAGCTAAGAATTCAAATTGTCAATCGTTCTTACTTTGGAAGTCACATCACAAGAGGCATGAAGCAGAATGAGAACCCTATCACCTTATACGAGACCAGAGATTAATTTAAAAATAAAACAAAACTATGTACACCAATATAGGCTATAGCTGTGTTAGCTGTCACATTACTGCAACTTCTACTTCCAGTTTGATAAACCTATCAAACGTTTTAAAGAGCAACTGCTTGCCATCCAGATGACTCTCATTCCTGGAACATTGGAGCAGCACTTTGTGAGTGAGAGGACAGGACAAAATTCCCCCTGGCATGCTGTTAATGGCCACTCTAACAGTGTCACAACAGTGTCACATTCCTTATTCCTTGTAAGGATCTGAGACGCTCACCCAGGCTCCTAATGGCTTGAAGGAGTTACGGTAGTAAACTGCACCCATCAGATCTTTAACCTGTTCTGTTTCCAACATACCTATTTGTAAGACCATTAGTCTTACATCATCATCTAGACATGTCTCATTACACCAAGAAGTGATCTTCGCTGTGTTTTGAATATAAGGAAGGGCCCCACTTTAATTGGTGGCACCCGTTCTCTGCCTTCCTATGACCACAACACTGAATAGCTTCTATTTAAGTTTATTAGTTTTATTTCATAAAATTTATACACCGCTGAATCCCATCAAAGCAGCTTATCTGCTCAATTCGCTGTAGTCATCTCAATCAGGGTGCCAAATGATAGTTAATATGGTCCTCCAACGACCCCACTCCTGGAAGGTGGTCAGTTTTAGAGCTAGACCTGGAAAATACAGTTTCAGATAACTGCAGGATCAACTTGCATTTTGCCACAGGTAAACTGGGGTTGTAGCCGCTAAAAACTTAAGGCGTGATGAGAAGGCATGTCCAAACATTTTGGGATATTTGGTGAACACAAAGCAGGAAGCCAATTAATTGCCTTGGGCAAGTCCGTGTTTTAGCCTGATCAGGTATGAAGAAAAAGTAAGCTAACTATTCTGAGCACCTATGTGACAAATATTTGGAATCACAATGTGGTCAATATAATACTCAAAATCCAAATTTGACTAAAATCTATGGTAAATTTTTGATGCTATCTGCCCATGTTAGTGTCTAAAGGCCTCTGTGACTTATAGGGCACAACAGTGGACCATTTCAACGAAGCTTGTGGACCACAGTTTGGGACCCCCTGCCTTTGTCCATGAAATTACGGTACTTGTGGATAGCACTTTTTTGTATGTAAGAATCTCCAGTTTGGGGCTTGCAGCTTCAAATGCTGGAATCCCTCCACATCCATAGTGTTACTAGACCATGAAGAGATACTAGAGTTGAACTGGGGAAAACCAGATGCAATTGTACCACTGTTTATTACTCTTTGGGCCAAGCTGAGGCTGATAATCCTGCCATTCCCACTGGTACTGTACCTCACAGCCCACCCTGTTCATGAAAGTGCATTTTCTTCTCTGTAAAGTTTTATGTTACTTTATTTGAAACATTCTCAGACCAAGGTAATTATTTCAAGATTTCCCTTTATAGAAGGAGAAATGCCAAGAAGCAACATAGAAAATAAGGGCGGCTAAAAAGAAGAGTTAAACAAAAGCCCTTTCAGGGTCTTTCTATGTAAGATCAATGTCAAAATTAAAATGGGCTTTAAAAGCCTTTGAAAAATCTGGAGAACACACTTGCTTCACGTGCATCACAAAACAAGCAAGAAAACAACAATGTACCTAATTAAAGCTAATCTTAATATAGTACAAATGTGGTCATGGTCGATGCCAGTAATTAATGAAGGTACTGTAGCATGAAGCACAAAAGAAATATACCCGATTAATAGACGCTGCATAGGAATCCTCGATCAAATAGGGATCTAATTTAAATCTGTAAACATCATGATGAACTGACCTGGTGTTAGTCACTAAGCCTATTTTTCTCTAAAAATGCAATGGGAAAAATATCAAACATCTCTATGTAGAAAGCAGGCATTGTAAAAAGAAGACACAACGCCGTTCAGCTACGAAGTGTGAATACATTTACCTTTGAAACAAGAAGTGAGATTACTTCCTTCACGGTTTCTTCAATCAAGTCATCTATTTTTGAATGGTATTGTTGCTGCGTTTTAGGAGACAAAAGCAGCATTAGTGTGTTATAGGAACACAACACTTTTGCCATAAGTCATACATAGAACAAAGAGTCTAAATCTGACAGATCAGGTTTACTCAGAAGTATCACTTTGAACCCCCAATGAACAAAACCTTGAAAATGATCCACCCCGTCAGTACTTTCTTACACTCTGTGTTGAAAATTTTCCCATGTACGCTGTTGAGTTAAGCAGCTAATAGGGTTATTATTTATATGCACTGAGGTCTTATTCTTATTCAGGCAAAGGAATGTGAAAGATACTTTTTGTCTCTCTGTAATTAAGGTGCTTGCGGGTCTTTCCTCTTCCTCAACTCAAAGGTTTGGTTTAGCTGCAGAAGCAAAATGATTCCCCCCTCCCCCCCAAAATAAAGCACTTTATATCTAACCATTCTCATTCATAAGTTATGACCTCTAGAAATAAAATGAGGGGCCAATTGTTAAATCTTAAAAAAGAGCCCTTTTATCAATGGAGTGAACTGCAGTTTATACAACTCCTGCATAATCTGTTCAAACATGGGCAAAAAATAAAATTCCATCAGGAAACCTGAAGAGATGGTAATAAATTACCAGGCCACAAAAGGCATAACAACAAAATCAGCTGTCACTCTCCATCTCCTTGCTTCTGCCTT
Source organism: Darevskia nairensis (assembly GCA_034642065.1). Classification (NCBI taxonomy): domain Eukaryota; kingdom Metazoa; phylum Chordata; class Lepidosauria; order Squamata; family Lacertidae; genus Darevskia; species Darevskia nairensis. Next base: position 173,771 of record JAWWNI010000891.1, read on the forward strand.
TTCTTCCACTAATGAAAATGCCGTCTCTTTAAAGAAGCGCACTTTAAATTAAACCTGAAAGACTTTCGTACCCTGTTTCGGGGATAAATAGAGGAGACTTCCATCCTGCAGTTAGCAGGAGAAAAGACTCCTTTTCTATTCTCAAAGTACATCCATTAAAAAAGAAGAAGTAATTCTCCTTTCAGAACATTTGCTCCAGGGAGAAGAATGCCCCACCAGCCACTTCACAAAAAAATATGACTTGTAAAGACTAACCCTATCTTGATAGTTCAAGGCTACCTGAAACAGCAAGAGCATAATGCTCAGAGTAAAAGCACCAAAATCAATATAAACATTAGGCTAACTTGGCAGGAGCCCATTGAATAGTTTTCTAAAATTTAGCTTTTTGAAGGCTATTTGCCTCCCCTTCTTCCCCCCTCCCAAAGTTTCCACACAGATGTACTTAATAACTCCCAGGAGAGCTGCCCTTTTGTCAAGCAACTGCCCACTGTGCTCAGATTAATGAAGCAAACATTTTGTATACAAGTAAATGGATGCAGATACACATGTAATGTCGGGAAGTGCCAATTGCCGCTTTTTATAAAAGAGGCTGTAATGTAGTCCACAGTTGCCCATTCTCAAGTCCCACGGAAATCAAAGGCACAGCCATCGGGATAAGCGTGAGCAAGCTTGTAATCACAGTAAATTAGTCTTCTGCAGCCAGAGAGAATCACATGCAAGGAAGAAAAGAGCTTGCGATTCAATTCGCGAGCATGAGAATATCTCGGGCTTCAGGAAATTGTCTTAAGATGAAAAATGATTGAATGAGGCTATTTGGGGAGGGGGGAATCATAATTTTGCACCGATACCTAGTGACCACGATCGTGTTTGCTGTATCTTCTCCAGGGGTTATTTTGCATGTTAAAGCACCCCCCCAAATGCTTAGCCCATTTGCAGGTGAGTTAAGGAAAGCCACTACGTGGTGTGTTTTTCGAAGACCTCTCGGGTATTTGGGTCTCCTTTGATTATAAAGGAATTAAAAGAGAGCTTTGATGAACCCAGTTTCGGTATGAGAGGGAATTGACAAAAGATGCCCAACGATGGCAGGAAGCTCAGTTATGTGATGCTGAATGAGATCAAGTGTGGGGGGGAAAGGCCTTAGGAGTCAGTAACAAGACGCCAAAAGAAGCTCGGAAGCTAAAAAAGGAACAGTAGTGGTGGGCTTTTGCTTGAAGGAAGCAAAGGAGAAGGGATTGATGGGCTTTCCTTCAACCACCTTAAGTGCAAGGCGTGATTGAGAAGAGCTTGGGGATATTTCCTCTGTTTCTTTTTGCTGTATTTTAAAACTGTGATTACAAACATTGGGATGGTACCAATGTTTTAAATAAGTATGGCTTTTGCTTTCTGCAGAAAAAATTATGGAAACACGTCCAAAAACGGGCATGCTTTTGTGCCACACAATTTCAGCAAGGCGTTGACTAGGCGACACGCCTTTGCCTGTAGAAATTGAGATATTAAACTATTTGGGATTTTAAATGCTCATTTTTCTACTGGTATTTTAAAATGTATCTTTTATATGTTATGTAGGCTGCTTAAGTGTTTTTGATGAGCAAGTGGTACATAAAGCTGGTTAAATGAATGAATGAATGAATGGAGTGCTGATATGCGTGGCAACTCTTTTTTCTTTTTCTTTTGCACTAGCTTTTGGTTCGCACGTGCATCAAGCTCGAAGGGGGAATTGATGCTTTGACTTCTTCAAACGTAACCATTTCCAAAATCTCAACATGTGAAAAGGAGTTGAAGCTTCCTTTGGCTCTTTTTACAACCGTTACGGTTTTGATCTAGGGCAGGAGATCTTCCTCGACCCAGGCCCACACTGAAAGTTGGCCATGCTTCCATGGGGCGCATGCCAGAGGTGGTTGCGGCCAACACACACCTGTGCATGCGCACACATACTGACTCACTCCCCATACATACAGCACCCACAAACACACCCACACGATACCCTCACTCTGTGATTAGGGGTGGGAGGGCAGGAAAGACCTTCTCTTGATCTTCAGCAAGCCCAACTGGGATCAGCTGCACTAAGGGGTCCCCCATCGAGACCTCCCAAGTTCAGCTGAAGGAGGTAAGCATTGTTTGCGAGCCTTGCTCTGTCTGTTCACAGGTGCAATTTAAATCAAAGGGGATTGCTAACCTCCAACCAGTAGACTGATGCTGACGGTGAGTCCCTTTTGATCTCTGACAAGTTACTTGCCAAAGTTGGCCTGCAGCAGGTGGTGGAATAAGGGATCTGGCCTGCTGGTCATATCTGGTTCCCTTGTATTTGGGTGACTGGATACATAAGGGGACAGGGCTCCCGTCCTTCAACATTTGTGAGGAAATGGGCTTTCTCCATTCTTGCGCCATAAGCTGCCAAATTCCCTCTCACGCACAACTACTGAAGGACCTGCCATTCTTACTTCTATGTAGAATCAAAGAATCATAGTATTGTAGAGTTGGAAGGGCCACCTGGTCCAACCCCCTGCTATGCAGGAATCTCAGCTAAAGCATCTATGACAGATGACCACCCAACCTCTGCTTAAAAACCTCTAATGAAGGACAGTCCACAACCTGCCAAGGGAGACCCTTCCACTGTCTAACAGCTCTTACAGTCAGAAGTTCTTCCTGATGTTTAGTCAGAATCCCCCTTCTTGAATTTTGAAGATATAACTGACAATTATGGAACACATACAGACTCTCTTGCTTGGGGACCTACATTTTGGACCAGTGTTGTTAACACTCATGCCACACTGTTCACACCAAGCAATGGACACAGAAACACTTTTGAAGACAAAAAGAAATTCTAAAACAAAATCAACTTACCCACTGATTAGCAAACTGGGCCACGTGACAGAAAGCCCCCCCAAAAACCAGAGAGTGGGGAAAAATGGGGAAAATAATCATTACAAAATAGTATGAGAAATAAATAGACTTCATGAAATGATATGGATCAACAGAGAATACGAAAATATTGTAATGCTATAAAACGACAAATGCACATAAATATGGTTGACATTTGTACTGCAAAGCAAAACACTGCAGTAATGTGTGATGATGACCTTTCAATTTAGGGGTCCACAAATTTGGGCTAGTCTTGTTGGCCCAGCCAATGGGTCTAGGAACCAGCAAGTTTGGCTTTGCCATTTCCTGCTTCACAGAAGTCAAGGAGAGTCTTTGCTTTTGTACCGACTGCCTGGGATGGGAGGTGACAGGGAGAAAGGCAGGTGGGTCTTTCTGCGTTCACGGAAACCCCTCCCCTCCAATCCACAACACCGAAGCTGTTGCAGTCTGGTGCCATTTTGAAAGAGGCACTCTCTCCCTCCATATGTTGTCCGTAGAGTCACCCCTATGACCGAGGGTCCTGGAAAGGTTTCCTTTTTGTGTGTGTGGTTAAAGTAAAATTTCTGGTCATCATCATCATTTTATTTTTATGGTCACCACTAATGACTGTATTTGTGGACCCCTTCTTCAATCCCTCCCTACTTTGTCAGCAAATATTAAGAAAACTACCACTAAAATGCAGGCACATTCTAAAATCACGCACTGCAGAGTTAATGTAGTTTAACATTCTGACTACAGCTGTCCTCCATCTCAGGTTGTCTTGGCCAGAAAGCCTTTATCTGACAATGCAAGGCATAGAAGGGCAATAGTAGGAGGCTGGTAGGACAGAAGAAGAAGAAGAAGAAGAAGAGGAGGAGGAGGAGGAGGAGGAGGAGGAGGAGTTTGGATTTGATATCCTGCTTTATCACTACCCTAAAGAGTCTCAAAGCTGCTAACATTCTCCTTTTCCTTCCTCCCCCTCAACAAACACTCTGTGAGGTGAGTGGGGCTGAGAGACTTCAAAGTGTGACTAGCCCAAGGTCACCCAGCAGCTGCATGTGGAGGAGCGGAGACGCGAACCCGGTTCACCAGATTACGAGTCTACCGCTCTTAACCACTACATCACACTGACAGGGGATGAGCCAGGACATACTTGGAGAAATTGCTCCAGTGGCTTCTTACATCATTCTTTTTTTTTTACTATGTTTCTCCTCCTGGAGCTGAAATCTGGCAAAAGCCTATGTGTTCTTCCTGATCTTGTGAAACAGATATTTAAAGATGCTCACTTACCTCCTGCCCGCCGTCCAGGACACATAATTTAGCAGTCTGCTTCTTGGCATCAACCAGCACGTTGAACATCGTGCACACAGGAGAGGGTATGCGCAAGTCCGTAGATTTATTCGTCTTTTGCAGTTTGAGTTCAAAGGCAATTCTTGTTCTATTAATTAAAATGCAGGGATCTCAACAGAAAGGACTGTCAAAATTCTAAATAAATGAAATGCAAAAACAAATCCAGGCTAAATGTACTAACATAAAATTAATTTCAAATATGGAAAAACCAAAGTAGAAATGTTTAGGCACCTGCACGTAAAACAGTGGAGTTATCATTTTCACATATCTTATCAAAACTTTCCAGCGAGGTGCTCTGATAGCCCCCTCAAGGTTAGATACTGCTTTGACTGAATAACAGCATGACAAAACATAACACAGATAAAACACGTATTGCAGCAAATGCTTTCTGACAGATAAGCTTTCCGCACCATTCTCAAACTGGCGAAAACAGAACACAGACTGTCATGTAACATATTCAGGTACTTCTCACAATTTTTTTAAATAAAAAGATATGCTGTTAAGAGTTCCAGTAAGTGTGACAGCTTTTTATAGTGGGGGGGGGGAGTGTGTAATAATTGTTTTCTTTACTTTTGCACTTCCACTTACAAAAGCACTAACAACACGGGTGGAATTCAGAAGTTAACTTGAGTGGTGAAGTCAAGAGCAGTTGGATCTTAGAACTGCTTGTACTATAAAGAACTAAGGGTCAGCGCACATATCACACAGCTAGCCTTGCCAGAAAGGGGTGTTGCCATGGAGTGGTAAGCGGTCAATCAGGTGGTCCTAAGCCAGTGATGGCTAACCTTGACACCCCAGATGTTTTGGAACGACAACTCCCATCATCCCTAGCTAACAGGATCAGTGGTCAGGGATGATGGGAGTTGTAGTCCCAAAACATCTGGAGTGTCAAGGTTAGCCATCACTGTCCTAAGCATACCGACATTAAAAGAGGGATGTGTGACAGCATTGTGAAAAGAGGCCAGATCCAAAGGGTGAACCATCATGTCCATTGCCCACCATGCTTTACGGAGTGATTTAAAACCACCCCCATCTGTTGGGTGAATCCAGGGGCATAGTGTGGGGGTGCGGGGGGAGGGCTGTGGCCCTGGGCACACAATTTTTGAGCGAGTGCAAACCAGGCACTCCCATGCAGGTTCCCCCAGTGCGGCCTGGCTCAGTGCTCCTCTCTGCCTGCCAAGGGTCATGTCAGCTGGCCAGGCTGCCCCCTAAACAGATGGGCAGGTGGCCCCACTTTGCCCCTGTGGGGGTCAGTCCGGTGGTGTCAGCAGCAAGAGCTGATGTGGCCCCGCCTGGAGCATGCCCCTCTCCTGGCATGCACGTCTGCACCCACCCATGTCAGGGGCTGGACTGAGGAGGAATGGTGGGAGCCGCCCCCCCCCCCACCATCCTGAACCTTCCCAAGGGCAGGAGGACAGTATAGATTTAGAACAGTGGTTTGCAGAGGGGCATAGTGCAGAGGGGAAAAGCTGGGAAATACTGGGTGAGGAACAGCTAGAAGAGGAAACACCAGGAGAGAGAGACAGCTGGCAGATTCAGTGTCATTGGACAGTATTCCTGACCCCCCCTTCACCTAAGACTAGACAGGCTTTGAGAGTGATAGAACAGAGAGCTCAACGGCAACAAACTCGGATTACCCGAGATAGGAGTGATGTAGATTAATGGGGATAGAGGGGGTGAACCTTTACTAGGAGCAACACCATTTCTAGAGGGATATGCATTACTTTGTCTCTCGCTGTGATTAGAAATTAACTGGTAAGAACACTCCTTTCATTTGATCTGCTTATTTACTTCCACCGGAAGAGGGATCCGATTCCCCGAAGCCTGACACCCAGGCAACCAACAACCAATGCCACACCACTGGATTAATCCTGCCACTTTCACACAAGGCTGCTCAACTCAAACATCTACAGGAGTCCCAGAAATGGTAGCATTTGTATGGCAATTTCTGAAATTGCCCATGTACCTTTTGACGCATGCTTCTATCATATCGCTGGCCATGAGTTTCAGCCTCTGTTCTAAGTGGTGGGCAAATTCCGGCTCTGGCCAATGAAGGTCGAAGACGAACATCTGCAGTGCGTCAAGTTTCCAGAAGAGATCTTCCGACGTTGCTGACCCGTTGCTACAACAACAACAAATCATTCAAGGCATTGTTTGAATCAGAGCGCTAGAGAAAACAGAGCCCCCTGCTTTTATGCACTGGAACTGGGTGTTTTTTTACAAGAACATAAAAGCAGCTCTGGCAACATTATCATTTTGTCATGCCTATTGGACCGTCCAGTATTCCAACAGTTTTATCTGATGTGGCACAAATGGTGCCTTGGTAGCAATGGCTAGAAATGGTGTCTTGCCAAGCAACAGCTTGGCAGGAGGGCGCCATCTTGTAATGGGGTAGAAGAGCTGAAAATAATGCCAATATATTTCACATCTGACAACCAATGCACCCCTTGGGTTTCAAAGTATCAAAGTTCAGTTCTGTTCATCTTTGGGGGTTGGAGACAGAACCCAATAATTCACAGGTCACATTAATTCAATACAGTGGTACCTCGGGTTAAGAACTTAATTCATTCTGGAGGTCCGTTCTTAACCTGAAACTGTTCTTAACCTGAGGTACCACTTTAGCTAATGGGGTCTTCCGCTGCCACCGTGCCACCGCCGCCCGATTTCTGTTCTCATCCTGAAGCAAAGTTCTTAACCTGAAGTACTATTTCTGGGTTAGTGGAGTCTGTAACCTGAAGCGTCTGTAACCCGAGGTACCACTGTAATATAAAAAGATTCGCCAAGCCCCTAAGCCAGTATACACCAGGAGGCTTATGTTCATACTTCGCTAAATACATAACTTCTGGTAAATGAATTGCCATAGCCGCTAGAGGGCCCTGAAAATTTGTGTCCCGGACTTTTTAGACTCATCTACCCATGTACTATCTAAAAACCAAAGGGGTGCATTAGTTGCAAGATGTGATTCCTTCCCCCCAGCTCTCCTACCCCATTATTATGACTTAATGTACTTTCAGTGGTTTGGCTGCTTTGTTGCTACACAACTTAGAACCATGCACAGATTGCCTCTCCAAAGTCTTTTATTATTATTTATTAATAATAAGGATAAAAATGTGCACTCCACCACCAAGATAATTTCATTGTAACTATCCAACCTCCCAAAATTTCAACACCTCTTGCGATGGTTTGACCCCTTTCCATTTTAACAGTACAAATTCTACAAACACCCTCCATATCTCCTCAAAATCATTCAACCTGCCTATTCCCCGTCTTACCTTAATGGCACATGTTAATTTATCATTAACAGCTATATCCTACACCTCTGTATACCATTCTTCCATTTTATATCCTGCTTGCCCCTTCCACTTCCTGGCTATAATAATTTGTGCAGCTGTCAATAAATTTGTGAGCAAGCCTGTGAACCTTCCACCCCATTGTAAATTGATAATAATGCTACCTCTGGGCTTTTGGCCAGCTTTAACCCAGTGATTTGTTTTATCTTCTTAAACACCCTTTGCCAAAAAAAATATTGTACATATTTACACCGCCTCTCCTAATTCTGTGCCCTATCTGCGAGCAGAGAAATTGGGAGGGGAAACCATTTAACTGAACCCCTTTCTAGGAAGAGGAAGAGAAATTCTCCAGCAGTTTCTCCAGAGTGAAACTCATCATGGAACAAAGTCTGACTGACACAGTCAAGAAGCCAGATGAGTGTGATGGGAATGTTTCTGCCTTCCCTACGTCTTGAGAAGGGAGTGGCAGCACTGGTGGCTAGAAGGGGCAGTTTCTGCCAGCACGTTGACCATGGCCACCTCCCTGCCCTTTGCAACCTGCAGTCAAGGTGGTGTCAGTATCAGTTCACTATTCACCTTTGCATCTGGACTTTAGAGAACTAACATGAGAAAGCCCAAAGAGCATCTGGGATGGATTCAGGTTCAAGGAGACCGCTGGATGAACCCAAAATTGTGCTGGTTGTACATTACGTTCTGCCTGGGGTGCCTGTTTCTGGGCAAAGAAGAGGCTATGCAAGCTTTGAGGATCATACCAGATTGAAAAATGTCTGCAAGGAAAAAATCTGACACTTGTGATAGAAGTCCTGCATGGTGTCATGTCTTTTACACCTATTATCTGAATTTGGCCTGTACATTACACACCCCCTAAGATAAGACAACCAAAATTATGGAAGGATAAAGGTTGAATAAGCCAAAAAAAGTCAGCTTAATGTTTGTCTGTGCTCTGTGATGATCAAATGTAACTCCATCTGTAAAAGCAGAATTAAGCCAACCAATTGTTATTGTGTGATGTCCAGTATCTATATCTATATATCTATATATCTATATATCTATATATCTATCTATCTATATCTATATCTATATCTATATATATCTATATCTATATATATATCTATATATATATATCTATATATATATATCTCAGTTTCCCAAAAGGCCTAATAAAAAAATAATGAAGAAATTATTTTCTCTAAAATGCTGTTAAAATAATCCTATGCATACCCATTTCCTGTTAGCCATTTAAACTGGCTTTCACCAATTACAGTAAAAGCTACAATAGCCGCTGCTTCAAAAACATCCAGTAATCAATGCCTCTTATACTTTTTATGACGCAAAGTCACAATAACTTTATTTGATCTTTCATTTGGGAATTTGTGCAACAATATTCACAGAAGGATTTTTTTTTTGGGGGGGGGGAGATGATGGACACAGGAAGGAAAGCTGCAGCAACACAAAGAAACAACGTGTTCCTAGCAATGCAGCTAAGCAGAAATTTTGTCACTGGATATGTTTGGCTGCGCGAATAAAACCCTCCCAGGGATAAGAGGCTTTGACACTGACAATGCTACAATAGTCTATGGAGGTTGTGCATAATTTATCTGCGTTGATCACGACGCAGTATCTGCACTAGGACTTGACTCTTTGGCACAAAGTTCTTGTAATTCAAATGTATGATAAACTGACACTTTTCAAAAAGATTTTAGTCTTTTGGCAACTGCTTTATATAAAGCAAAGGTGGATACACTATTCTTACTCCCCTGGCACAGAATGAAACTGTTTGCATGTCAAAGTACTGCAACATTAATGTCACTGCGATCTGTGAAGGATCTCAACTACTGCACTCAACAGTGGTGCAGAGAAGGGCTTGCTCTGTGGTGGCACCTATTTTATGAGATGATCTCCACTTGGAGATCAGGTGGGCACCAACAGTTGCGTGTTTCTGCCGGCAACTGAAAACGTACGTCTTCACCCAAGCTAACTCCTAGTATCTCTGGCTACTGCATAAATGACACAGAAACTTTACAGTTGTTTTACTGATACAACTTTTATTGCTGTCCTGCTTGTTTCATTGTCGTGGCATTTCTTTGAAATAATGGGGGGTGGGCAGATCACTTTAATAAAGAAATAAGACAAATCACAACTGTGTGTAACTAAGGAGAGAATTATACTTCTCTCCCTGGCTGTAGGAATATTTGTCTTTCTTATGCTTATGAGGAAGGGTGCTGCTCCTACCACACTGCGGGCACAGCAGTTTTAGCTCACTCTCCCAAGTGTGACCTGTTGAGTTTTCCTCTGACATGCATCCCGCAGGAATGTTAGCTAGCCCTTACAGGACCCGCTCACGTTCCTGAAAATTCAAAAACAAGCCTCACACCCAAGCATAATTCAGTGTGCTTTTCATGTCTAGCCAAGCGGTCCTCTGTGTTGGCCTCTCAAGGGACCAATCAAGCAGAAGACTGAATGCTACGCAAAGCGTTTTGCTCTCTTAATACCTCCTCCACCTTAATCCACAATGCCCCAAATGTGCCATTAAAGAGACGGACCAGCAAAAACAAGCGAAAACAAAGTAATTATGTTCTTGGGGCTTTGCAATGATAGATAAGAACACACACTCCCTGTTTCTAACCATACAAAAGGGGGGGGTATCCATTTTGTGTGAATGGAAAGGCCAGCAGACAAGCTATGCAAACAACCCATACTTCTGTTACAAATAAAGCACATTAAATAAAACACGTAACATTTGATTCTGGAGGAATGAGAGATACTACTTTTAATAGGTACAAGTATATTTGGCAAACTATATTTAGTTCACCATAGCTGAGTACAGCTAGATGAATAGTGCAACCCTGTGCATGTTTACTCAGAAGTAATCCTCTCTGAGTTCAATGGGACTTACTCCTAGGTGTATATATATGTGTTCCAAGATTCAGGTAGTAGCCGTGTTGGTCTGACACAGTCGAAATAAATAAAAAAATAAAAAAATCACCCAGTAGCACCTTAGAGGCCAACTAAAATTGTTTTGGGTATAAGCTTTCATGTGGTATCTGAAGAAGTGTGCATGCACACAAAAGCTTATACCCAGAACAAACTTAGTTGGTCTCTAAGGTGCTACTGGACAATTTTTTAATTTATATTTATATATAAATCCAGGGATGAGTGGGAACAGGTCTAAGAAAAACCTTTTACTAGCCAGAGATGACAGTTCTGGGCTAGACAGGCCAATGTTCTGACTCCTCCATATGAGCCAGTTTTTGTTGTTCATATTTTTGAGCTTCACAGACAAGCCACAGTTTGTCTTCGTCTCGATAAGCCACAGTTGCCCAATCTTTGACTTAGCTCCCTGTCAACGAGTAACAACACTCTCTGCATAATCCCAGTGCCAGTGTCAAGCGTTGGCATTGTCAAGCACTTTGCTGGAGCCCACGTCCCAGTAGAGGCCTGTTGCTAATCCCCGGAGCCTCTTGGCTCTGCTGCTCCTTCTCTTTGCTGTTGCTGACAATTCACCTGAGCTCTCTGAGCAAGCAAGCAAGCGCCCTAGCAGTGAGAAGCACAAAGAGAAGCCTCCGCGGTCTCTGCATGTCTTGCCTCCACTCTCTGGGAGGTGGTACAGTCTGGGCTCAGAGGCAGAGGCGAGAGAATGGGCACTGCCAATAGCAGCTTGGGGGGAGAGGCGCTGAAAGCACCTTGCCCAAAAGATCCCAATTCCAGATGTCGCCCTGGCTATTTAGATACCATATTTTTCTGTGTATTGGACAAGGTTTTTTGACTCAAAAATCATGTCAAAAAACTGGGGTCGTCCAATACACAGATAGTGGCATTGGGGGGGGGAGAGAAGTGGCGGGGTGCCAGCCAGCTGGTTGGCGGGAGCGCGGCTTCCCCCAATGCTGCAGCGAGCAATCTGGGGGGTGTTTCTTGCCCGCAGCTGCGTGGGGAGAAGCTGCGCACCGCCAGCCAGCTCGTTGGTGGGAGTGCAACTTCCTCCCTGCTGCTGCACGTGGCAGGCGCTCCCTGGGATGCCACAAGGGTGGTGCAATGGCACCAAGTAGCCTCGCCACCCTGCACTCCAGAGGCTGCGCGTGAACGGGTGAGCGAAAGAGTGAGCACATAGATGGCAGGCAGGCTGTCTGTCAGGTTGGGCGTGAGGGTCTGCCTGCACAAGGCATGCAAGCTCCGCCCCCAGTCAGTCTCAGACTCCTTATTGGCAGCTGAGCAACGCAGCTGAGGAGCCTCCCTGGCCGGCAGGGAGGGAGAGGAGCTGCTTCCTTTGAAATCCGGGAAATTTAAGGGATATCAACAATCCGGGATAGCAGTGGGAAATGGCATTGGAATAAGGGAGTTTCCCGCAAAAAAAGGGAGGGTTGACAGCTATGTTTTGGTTACACATTTATTATTTATACCCCGCCCATCTGGCTGAGTTTCCCCAGCCACTTTGGGTGGCTCCCAATCAAATAAAAACACAATACAGCATTAAACATTAAAAACTTCCCTAAACAGACTAATCACCTCTGAACATCGAAATAGGGATAATAAGAGAGGCAAGGCAGCAAAGAGTCATGGAACCAGAAATGGGCCATTGCTAGTAAATATGCTGTAAACTTTGATTTAGTACTAGGTATGAAAGATGGATCATACTGATGTAAAAATCTCCTCCGCCAAGCATTCCTAAAAATAACCATTTGTTTGCTGAATGTATGTCATGGTGAGCTTTCCACCTCCCCCCCCCCCCAAAAAAAATCCTCTCTCTGCTATAATGCTTAATTGAGAAGTTCTTCATTTAAACTACAAAAGCTCCTCTGAATCTGTTTTAAAAAACAACAACAGGGACGTAATCTCAGACAGCCACTGGCTAATTAAGTGAGATTTGAACTCTATTAATTTTGGCAGTGTCCTATTACGAGGGAATCCAGAAAAGTCAGAGAAAAATAACGCAAACCAATTGCTGTTGCTGCTATTTTCAAAAATCTTTTAGCACATGCAGTGGATTAGTAATAACATGCCAAAACACAAAGAGCTATTGACATTAAAAAAAAAAAAAAGCAGCAACCCCACCAGACTGAAGTACAATAATTTAAAGTGTTTCCACACTGCTTATTAACTAAATAGCAGCAATTATGTAATTAAGGGTGATGACTGCTAAATGTACCACAACAAACCTTTGCCTAGTTAATTTTAAGCTACTTCCTACTGAGATTTTACACACCAAAAAGCACAACCCAATGACATTCCATGCTTGGCTTTCAACCAAAAAGCTGCAATTCCCAACCAAATGATCACAAAACACCATGCAGTCCAAATACAGCTGTACATGACATCGGTAAGGCCGTGCAGAGCTGACACACACACTCAACGTTTAAAGATCGGTCGAGAATACACACGTGGAATCATATAAAGAAGCCATCCAGGTTGGTGTTGAGAAACTAGGTATCTGTGGAAGATTAAGAGGCAAACTTGGAACTTTTGGAAGAGCTACATTGGGAAGACTGTTGGTGATGGTCCTGCAGAGAAATAGACAACGTAGGAGCACAATAAAAAATAGATTGTAAAAAGGAAAGCTCGAGGAGTAGGTGCAAACCAAATGGGGACCAAATTTGGCATAGGGCCTTCCGGAAACACTTACTTGACAGGCTGCCATGATTCTTGTTCAAGACCTCTGTGAAGGGACTGGGCAATGGAGGACTCCATGAGATCAATGTAGCGGATGACCAAGGGAACAAAAATCTCCTGCAAGTGCTTGTGAAACTTTCCATTGCACAAAAGTGCTTGAAAAACAAACAGACAAAAAAAAAAATAGGTTGCAATTATTTCCCTAGCTTTGGTTACGACAGGCTTTAAAGATGACACTATGTGCTGATGGCATTCTGCCAGAGGTTACTTAAACATCTTAATTATAAATACTTGTGAGGGTACCATAACAGCAATCTAATGTCACGTTTTGTGGTGTTTACTGCCATAGTTATTTATATTCTTCAATAAAAATGTGTGCAGCAAGTCATAAATACTGATTTATTAGTGCTTTTAAAATGAACTAGATATTGTGGTTGTTATCATCATCTACCATTATTAGTATACTGCAGGTCTCAGGAAAATTGACAACATAAAAACACAATATGAAAATACAAAACAAAAACATCCCAGTAATCTCCACGTCCCCAACACATTTTAAAAGGGCATTGGATGTAATCAGCCAAAGGCCTGGTTAAAGAGGAACATCTTCGCCTGGCACCTAAAGGTGTATAATGAAGGCACCAGGCGAACTTCCCTGGGGAGAGCATTCCACAAACAGGGAGTCACTACAGAAAAGGCCCATTCTCATGATGCCACCCTCTGGACTTCTTTTGGAGGAGGCACACGAAGCAGCACCCCAGAAGATGATCTCAGGGCCCAGGTAGGTTCATACGGAGAGAGGAGGTCCTTAGGGTATAGCGGCCCTGAGTCATTTAAAGCTTTATAGGACAAAGCCTGTACTTGGAATTGGGCCCAGAAAGTAACTGGTAGCCAGTGCAGTCGAATCATCAGTGTAATATGCTCAAACTGTCTTGCCTCAGTGAGCAACCTGGCTGCTGAATTCTGCACTAGCTGAGGTTTCCGAACCGTCTTCAGAGGCAGCCCTACATATAACGTGTTGGAGTAATCTAACCTCAAGGTTACCAGAGCCTAAATAACAGTAGTTAGGCTATCCCTGGGGGCCTAGCAATGGAGGAAAAGGTTTGTCCCACCCCCACAAGTATTTCCACTTATGCAGTGAACTTCCCTCCTGTGTCCTGACACCCCCCGATCTGCTCCGAAGAGTTGAGTGACACCCCCACCTGAACAAATCTGGGAGGTATTCAGGGCGAGGAAAGGGAAGGGAAGTTCTGTTGCACAAGCGGAAGTCCTTAACTTAGGACTTGGGTGACTTAGGGATATAACCCTATTTACACAGGATTCGATCCAGGAAGACCCTGTTTGCACATGCTTTTGATGCGCCTGCCTGGAGATGAACACATTTTGGACGAGGAGGTCTGGCACAATCTAACACCATTTACAATTCATATGTTACAAAATGAACTTAAGCACTTCCTAATTTGCCAACTGCCTCGTTGAGGCCATGATCCTGTGCAGACTTATTTGAATGCACGCCCCACTGAACTCAATGGAACCTCTAGTGAGTGTGCATAGCATTGCGCCGCAAGTGTATTTTCCGATGTGGAGCTGCAAGTTGTTTGTTGTTGTTGTTGTTAATTGAATTTATATACCGCCCTATTCCTGGAGGTCTCAGGGCAGTTCACAAAAAAAATCACATAAAACAAAAATAAAAGCAATAACCCAATAATACCCGCCCCCCCAAAGAGCCACATTTTAAAAGGGTATAGGATGATGATCAGGTTAAAAAGGACTGTTTTTGCCTGGCGCCTAAAGGTGTATAATGAAGGTGCCAGGCGAACTTCCCTGGGGAGAGCATTCCACAGATGGGGAGCCACTGCAGAGAAGGCCCGTTCTCATGTTGCCACCTTCCGGACCTCTCGAAGGAGGGCCTCAGAAGATAATCTCAGGGTCCAGGGAGGCTGCTCTCACCCGCCAACTTGACTGGGACGAAGCATGCATCATTTGTATATTGGGCTGCAGGCGAAGCCTGAGCGACTCATTCCTGGTAGGGACTTCTATCCCCCTGTGTTTCCTTCGCATTAACAGTGTTTGTTATTGAATAACATCTCAGAAAGAAACACAGTTAAAAAAAAAAGCAGAGCAGCAAAGCCACCATAAACATATTTTTGCACTTAGGTTCATTAAAGCCATCAGGAAGAGAAAAAAAACCATCTCCCAAAGCACCAGCATTAGACCCAGTACACCTGCTCTCCAGACACCACGGACTGTTGTTCTTATAACATGTCTTTTAAACGCCAGCAACTATCCATGGTTTCTCCCCACTACGCTGCTGTGCTCCACACCTTTCCCTCTGCACCCTCTCATTCCCAACCTCACCTTGATCTCTCCCCACTATTCTCAGCTCCGCAGCTTCTATGGACCTTGATCCGAGACCTGAAGGGAACATAGCTCAGGCTGCATAATGCACATGAACCCTTGTTCCCACTCCATTAGCTCTTGTGTTTTTTTTGTAGCTCGTTGTGCTATACTATGGCTCCTTATGAGCATATTGGTATGAATCTGCATCAGCCTGAGGATACATTTCCGTGGGCTTATTTATGTTTCAATTTTAGGGAACCCTAAAGCCCCGCAAAAAGGTCAAGCTGAGAAGGCCGATCGGAAGGAAGACTTGCCAACGCACATTCTTCCCTGTAGCATGTTAGAAAACAACAACCCACACTTTGATCTCACAGTTTTATGTTCCAAAAAGGAAGCTTTGGCACTGTGTGCTTTATTATTATTATTATTATTATTATTATTATTATTATTATTATTATTATTATTATTTGTACTGGGTTTCCCCAGCATTACTGGGTGGCTCCCAACAGAATATTAAAACATGATAAAACTTCAAACATTAAAAACTTCCCTAAACAGGGCTGCTTTCAGATGTCTTCTAAAAGTCAGGTAGTTGGTTTTTTCCTTTGACATCTGGTGGGAGGGCGTTCCACAGGGCGGGCACCACTACCGAGAAGGCCCTCTGCCTGGTTCCCTGTAACCTCACTTCTCGACTCTCGGAACCATTTGAAAACCAAGGCGCGGTTTCCAATTGGCTGCAGGAGCTTCCTGCACTCAGTCGGAAGCTGCAGAAGCCGCGTCAGATGTTCGGCCTCCAAAAAACATTCGCAAACCGGAACACTCACTTACTGGTATGTGGCGTTCAAGAGCCAATTTGTTCGGGAGCCAAGCCGTTCGACAACCAAGGTACCACTGTACTTCATTACTCAGCAATCCTTATAACCACCCAGAAGTTAGTAAAGAGATGTTGCCCTGTCTGTTCATGGCTCACCAAAGATTTGAACCAAATATTTCCTGCCTCATTCCATCACAACAGCTAAAGTGGTCCCTAAAGATCAAATCACCAGCCAGTGTCACAAATAGCAAGATGCTACCATTTTTTTGGTATGGTATGAGGAAGCTGCCCACCATAAGCCATATCAAACAGAAGTGGATTGAATTATCAAATGCATTTATGGGCCTATTTATATAGATTTGCCTAGGAATAACAACATTAACACTCACCGGGATTTCCATCTAAATGTATGCAGATTTCTTACAGATGATGATAAGCCGACGTGGATTTAACACTAAGTAGACAGATGTGCATCAGAGTGTGAGGTTTAGCATCACTCCATATGGTCCAGTGGGAAGGATGAATATATGGCAACATATTATGCAAATTCCACCTCCACTCATTAAACATGGCAACTCTGAAGATAAGCATTTTAATGCTTGACCTTCATTCAAACTTGAGTTTTCACATAGTGGTAGACCTTAAGTACTTGACCTTTAGTCAAATATGGCCTTTTACTGAAGTCAAGGGCATACCTTCCAAATTATTTCATCTAATTTCAGTGTATATCTTATAAAACCACCCCAAGCCTTCATATTGAGCAAAAGAAAATTACAGCCCGACAAACTTTCATTGATATATTGGCCTCTAACCCATTAGGTAAATGCACACACATGCAGTAAGCACAAACAGTCTTCTGAAGCTATCTTAGAAACGATGGCATTTTAGGTACTAGGGACAAAGTCCGTATATAGAGAAGAATCACGTGGTATAGAAGACGGAAGCAATTCAAGGTTTTCTTTCCGCATTATTTGAAAGAGAGGGCCACCTATCAAATGGTTGCAATTCCACGGGAAATGAATTAGCTTCTCATCCGAGGAATTTCTAATATGGGACTGTGGTTATATACATGTGGTGAGACCACTGCATCTGTTTCATTAAATAATCTAAAGGTTAAAATAATACTTAAAATGTTGGCAGGGTACTCATATCGGGTGTATCTGGAAACCATCTGCAGTTTCACAGATTTTGAGTTGACGGAAAGCTCTTGAGATAGTACAACATGCAGGTGTCAACCCTTCACGTTTCAAAGGCTGAAGATTAACTTAATCTACAATATGGGGACCTAACAGTTCTGCATTTCAAAAGAAACCCGAAAAATCATCTCTGATACTGGCCTCACTGAGAGAATAACCCAGTGGGATTTCCACCTCTTCATTTCTTAATGAGCTTTTTGATAATGAGAGGTAACTTTAACAGTCACTATGGGCTCTATTATGGCTAATTTGACTCCACTTCACTCTCCTTGTTAATTACTAACACTAGCCTTTTTATCCTCATGAGAACACACTCGAGGTTTTTTTTTGGGGTGTGTGTGTGTGTGTGTGTGTGTGTGTGTGTGTGTCATTTTTTTAAGATTTATGTGGGGCTCTTTTTAAAGAGTTGGTCATCTTCAGCAATAGATTTATATCTAGCAGTTCAGCCACAAGTATTTATTAGTCGTTACATGAAAACTCTTTGTGACACCAGTCCCACAAGCATAGGGTATTCTGTGTGATGGTCTTAATAGGCTAACTCTGTGAAAAGTCTGCATATTACAGACAAACTACACAGAATAGTGTATTTTATCTAGGAATCCATTCCTTATAGAATAATTATTTGTAATCTGCTTGCATTTCAAGAAGGGTTACCAGGAACTAGCCGGTTTGCTGGTGGAAAAAATGAATTATTTTGTACAACCCCTTCCCCCTTAGGTATCTTATTTACAACTCATGAAAGCTTTCAGGTGGCATAAATGGGATGCCCAAATGGTTCTCCTTGCCAGAAAGGTTCATGTTCTCTATCTCTCACAGTTAGAACAAGGGTGGAAAATGACACACAACTGCTAACAACTGCTCCCCAAATCTGCTTTTTCTTGCTATTAACTCACCCCTCCCCAACGTATCAGGGCTATTAGGTCTTTTAAAATGCCAGTGCTTTGAGTTCCCTCAGTAGCGCTTCATAACGTTGTTCATAATTACTTCATAATGAAAACACATTTTCTGTCGTTTAAATGAATTGTCTTCCTCCTTTTGAAAGCTTTCCCCCCATAATTATTTGAAGTAATTACATATTTAATTGACTGATGGGGAAAAAAGAATGTACAGTAAATCCAAGTCTTCCAGTTATCCATTTTTGGAGAGTCTGTGAGATGATCAGTATTGGTTGGTCAATGGTCTATGAAAAATCATGCAGAATTATTTTAACACTTATTAAATACAACCATTCACAAGAAAGGAGAGGAACCCTAAATGGTTGCATTCCATCTTGAACTATGTTCTAAAATGCATACACCCCCCCCCCACAAATCTACATTTTGTTTGAAAGAAACCAACATTTATCTCCCCTTGATTCTCCATAAAATACATTATCTCGGTGTGCCCTGTTTTCAGATACCATTCCAAAATAAAATGAACCCTCTTCAATTTACTTGCAATGCAGATCTTGGCTGCAGGAAGGAAATTCTAAGTCAGCTGTGAAAATGAGTCTCTACCATTGTATCCTTCAGATGACCAGCAAATAAAACGACACCATGAGAGGATAATTTGATAAAGGAAAAAATAAATAAATAATTCAATTTGAAGCCGGAAATGGCAGGAGAAAGCTAGAGAGTCCTTGTGGACGTCAGTGAGGGCAGAGGAAGCCCAGAAGAGATCGGCAGTGCAGTGGGGCTTGTTTATGCTGCTCAGCCTCCCCGCCTAACAGCTGATGTGTTGGGGTTGTACAGCTGCTGCTGCTGCTGCTCCCCTGCACATCCTCCAGCCTCCTGCTGGCCCCAGAGCTTCAATTCTAGTAGTGGATATTTTTGAGTGCAGTTTTTTGGTCTGGATTAGAGAGCGTGGGACAGAGAGCGCATTTAAAGGGTGTTTAGAGGGTGCTCCCCACTTCATGCGATTTCACTTACGCACGCGGGGGCCAGAAACGTAACCCCCACCGGGTAAGGGTTACCGGTATATATAAGCCTGTATAAGTATAGATTTTGAAATGAATTGTTGTGAAGTGCAACGTGGAAATATGCATGAGAGAGACATAGGCTTCATTTTTATGCCAAGGAGATCTGCCTGCTAAAATTTCTCCCGTGGAATACAGTGGTACCTCGGTTTTTGAACGTAATCCGTTCCGGAAGAACATTCAAGTTCCGAAATGTCCAAAAACGGAAAACTCAACACGGAAAACTCAATACAATAGGGAAACTCTAAATGGAAGCTACACGGCATGTTCGATTTCTGAAAAGTGTTGGAAAACCGAAGAATTTACTTCCAGGTTTATGGCGTTCGAGTTCCGAAATGTTAGTCAACAGAGACATTCGAAAACAGAGGTACCACTGTATTCAATTCTGAATTTCTAGGGCAAGGAGAGTTTTTTTTTAGCCTTTCTGCAGCTCACATGCATCTGTTCAGCAGCACATAGCAGAACCAGAGCATGATTCTCTAACAGGGGATGTCCTGTCCCAGGAATTATGATACTCCGTTCAGCAAGAAAACTGTTAGAGCCACTCTGCACAGATATCGTATTAGCTTTTGCTAATTTAATATAATGGCTGTGTCCTGATTTCTATTTTAGTATATATATATATATATATATATATATATATATATATATATATAATTGGCTGAGAGCTGTCTTGCAGCCCATGCCTATGCATGTTAACTCTGAAGGAAGTCCATTGAGTCCACCAGGGCTTACTCCCATGTACCGGCACACAGGGTCACAACTTTCACAAATGTGAAAAGGCTAGGGTTAAATGAAATAAATATGTTTACATATATTTACATGATCTAGGCCATCTCTGAACACTCGAAAGGCAAAATAATTCATAGCTGCAATTGATGTTATTATAGAACTAAACAGTTAAAAAAAAGCTTACGGTCATTTCGTAGGAAGTTGTTAAGCAACTGGAAAAGAGGAAAAGTATCCCAGGAGTCTTGTGGCTGTGCTTCCAGTGCGGAATCCATGTCAACCGTAAAAAGAGACCAAAATTTCTCCCCATGTTCAGCCAGCAAATCTGGCCACCAAGCAAATGCCTGCATCACAATTGAGACACAATTGTAATTAAAAGGGAGTAGGAAAATAAATCAAATTTCCACACACGGACACAAAATACGATGCGTTTTCACGAAGCAATGGCAACTTGCGTACACTCTGCTTAGAAAAAAAAACTGCATTACAGAAAGTCATCTTCTGCATTGTATATTACTTATGTGAAGAAGGAAGAGAGCATACCATATTTTTCTGTGTATAAGATGAGGTTTTTTGACTCAAAAATCATGTCAAAAAAGTGGGGTTGTCCTATACACGGATAGTGGCAGCGGCGGGGTGGGGGTGGGGGCGAGCTGCGGGCTGCCAGCCATCTGGTTGGCGGGCGTGCAACTCCCCCCATGCCGCACGGGAAGCGCGCGCTCTAGGGAGCGTGTCCTGCAGCGGCATGGCATTTTCTTTAAATTTAGTCCGCCAAAATAGGGGGCGACATATACATGGGGGTGGCTAATACATGGAAAAATATGGTATATTTCATTGAGGGCAGAAATGTTTCATTGGTTAAAAACATTATGAGTAATGGCTTATGAAACTGATGGACTATGCTGAAATGGCGAAAATAACTGCCCAACTAAGAGGATATAATGATAAAGGAGGAATGGAGAGCATTGATGGATTATCTATCAAAGCAGGCATAGGCAAACTTGGCCCTGATACCCAGCTCTACCTCTCTTTTAAATCGGAACCAGTGAAGGCAGTGAAGGGTCTGAGTGAGTGCATGGAGGCGGTTGGAGGATGGATGGTAGCTAATGAATTTAGGTTGAATCCTGACAAGACAGAAGTACAATTTTGGGGGGACAGGGGGTGGGCTGGGGTGGGGGACTCCCTGGTCCTGAATGGGGTAACTGTGCCCCTGAAGGACCAGGTGCGCAGCCTGGGAGTGATTTTGGACTCACAGCTGTCCATGGAAGTGCAGGTCAATTCTGTGTCCAGGGCAGCTGTCTACCAGCTCCATCTGGCATGGAGGCTGAGACCCTACCTGCCCGCGGAGTGTCTCGCCAGAGTGGTGCATGCTCTAGTTATCTCCCGCTTGGACTACTGCAATGCACTCTACGTGGGGCTACCTTTGAAGGTGACTTGGAAACTGTAACTAATCCAGAATGCGGCTGCTAGACTGGTGACTGGAAGTGGCCGCCAAGACAATATAACACCAGTCCTGAAAGACCTACATTGGCTCCCAGTACGTTTCTGAGCACAATTCAAAGTGTTGGTGCTGAATGGCCTCAGTCCAGTATACTTGAAGGAGCGTCTCCACCCCCATTGTTCAACTGAGGTCCAGCTCTGAGGGCCTTCTGGCGGTTCCCTCACTGCGAGAAGCAAAGCTACAGGGAAGCAGGCAGAGGGCCTTCTTGGTAGTGGCGCCTGGCCTGTGGAACGCCCTCCCATCAGATGTCAAAGAGATAAACAACTACCTGACATTTAGAAAACATCTGAAGGCAGCCCTGTTTAGGGAAGTTTTTAATGTGTGACATTTTAATGTGTTTTTAATCTTTGTTGAAAGCCGCCCAGAGTGGCTGGGGAAACCCAGTCAGATGGGCGGGGTACAAATAATAAATTGTTGTTGTTGTTGTTGTTGTTGTTGTTGTCCCAAAACATCTGGAAGGCTGAGTTTGCCTATGCCTGTTCTTAGAGAGTCACTGCCCATCAGTGGAGACAATACTGAGCTAGATTATAGAATCATGGAACTGTAGTGTTGGAAGGGACCACAAGGGTCAATGTAGTTCAACCGCCTGTAATGCAGGAATCTTTTGCTCAACGTGGGGCTTGAAACCACGACCCTGAGAGTAAGAGTCTCCTGCTCTACCGACTGAACTATTGTGATTCATTAATGGTCCGACTTGGTACATGGCAGATTCTTATGTTCCTATGTACCATTTGCATACTTCACCGGTATCAGCTATGGAGATATATGCTACGGAGATATATAATTACAAAATATCGATATACAACATTGTAGCATAGTTTTTTAAAAAAAACAACAATATTGTAGAAGACTGATAAGGAATTCCTTAACGGTAGTTATTAGAAGTAATGTAGCATCGTGACTACAGTAGATATGAATGATAGCCACAGGTACTTAGACATATCTGGAAATAAATCAGGGCTCTTAAGAGTAATGAAGCACTGAGATACTAAAAATGCCCACATAGGTGTCACTCATATCCTTGACTCTGTTATGACTTTGGTAATTTTTGGCATGGGTTTAATGGCTGCAGGTAGAAAGGGAATATTGTTGACAGCTGAAAAAGTATTTTCCAAGATCAGGGTTAGCGCCTCTTACAATGACCAGACGTTTCTCTACCTGTTACCAAAGAAAATGGTAATTGGTTGCATCAAAAAGTATAACTGGTGCCTATGTGAAAACCAGAGGTCAGATTCTTCCTTCCTCTAACTAGAAATCGCAGATAAAAATACTGCAAAAATGAAATCAATTAAGAGGAAGAACATCAAACTATATAAATAACCATCTAATTAATTAGCTCAAAAGCTGAGATTGGGAGAAAAAGGCATTAAAAGATTTCCCTTTATATAATCTTCTCCCCAATCTTGCTTTGCTTTCGTTACTAAATATCTCATTTTGAGCATGTACTAAAAACAACACACAATGCAGCCCAGGAAACCAGTCAATTTCTTTCCCATCTCTATATATCCTTGCAGAGAAACAATATAGTGGGGTGGGGGTGGGGAGATTCAATTGTATTGGAGAATTTCTCTTGACCCACTGGTGCCTATGAATAAAGTGGTTAAACTAGACAGACAAATATCATAGACACAACGTTGTTCCATATAACAAGACACCAAAATGAATGCAATTAGTGATTTATCACATGCACTCTGAGAGGAAGAGAGAGAGAAAAGTCATTGTATGAGATTAAAGGCTGATTTCCTTTTTTCCAGACTGACTGTTGTTTAAAATGTGTATTATACTATATGGCAGCACTTGCTATACAGTCGAAAGAACAATACTCAGCAGTGGCTCCAATTTGCTGACTCTCTGCTCAAGACTGAAGTGACACAGGGCATCTATCCCTTCTCCGTGGGGGACCCTCAGTGACATGGGTTACCTCCTGCCAGGTGAGCTTCTTTTCAGATTCCCTTAGCCTGCTTGGGGACAATTGCAGCCACGTTGGAAGCCTTCATGGATCTCCTGGCTCTAGGTAAGTTTTAGTGCTCTATATGGGATACAGGCTACGGGATACCAACTTACTTGAGTCTAGGCCTGAGAAGCTCCCAACTTACCATACACATTTTACAGTCTTTGTTTTCACAACCCAGTGATGGGTTAATTAGTTTGATTTTATAGATGATGTGTCTTTTAAAGGACAGGTCTGGGGGAAGATTTGGTCCACTAGATGTTGCTTGACTCCAATGTCCATCAGGTCAAGCCAACAGGCCAATGATCAAAGACGATGGGAGTTACAGTCCAACAACATCTGGAGGGTCAAAGGTTCTCCAGTCCTCCTCAAGGCTGTTTGATGGCTCCATGAGAGAGGTGAAAATTAAAGGGAGAACCGCACTGAGGAAACAGAAGATACTAATATGATGGATTCTAGAAGGAAGATAAATATGGGGAAAGCAAACCATCAATGAACAGAGTTGATGCAACATGTTCGAAAGTGGTTAACAATTCCATGCATGGAACCATGAAAAAAAAATGTCCTGCCTTGGTTGGGATGAGCTACATACCTCTTTCCCCTGAGGGAATCCAAAATTTTGGTAGTGTTGTGGGGGAAAAAAGTTAAAATGGTTAAACATGGGTTTGAAGCCAGCAGATTACAGGTTCTCTTTTTCTACAATGGTACGTGATCTGTACTGTCTTTAATAGTATCAAGTTATTTTCAGTTATTAATATTTGGAGAGGAATATAATGAATATTTTTCAAAAAGACAATATTCATCAGAATTATAACATTGCAATTTAAGAACAAAAAAATAAGGATGTAAGTTATGACATTTCCTATGACTCTTTAAAAAAAGTTTTACTTTAATGCATATTTTCAGAAGACAAAACCCACATATACATTTTATTAAGTAATTATTTACAGAGTAACGCAGTGGTAATACTAGTGAAGAAGAATAATGCCTCTTGGGAGTGCTTTTCAAATTATTGAAGCAGCTGTTTCTTCAGTATAAAATAAAATATCCATAACAAGTTCACACATGACAGATGTAAGCTAAAATCTAGAATCGACAGTGTGAGATAAAAGCAGATGTTTTGAATGATCATATTTATAGACACCATATCTTAGTTTACCACTTTGTATGCTTTCCCAGAAAAAAATTATAAAAGGTTTTTATTTCAAAAAAATATGAACTTCCTTCCAAGTAGCTGCATGCATCTTTGTAAGCTAGTTGATCAAACTTTTAACACGCTTAATAACAACAATATTAATGCAAGTGTATGAAATATATTTGTTCATTTTGTAAAATAAAGGAAACTCTTAATTCTTGAAATATCACTGGTGCTGCGTGGCTTCAGTGGAAGTTATTTAGGGATGTCTCCAACATTTGCTTCCCCAAAACAAATAGGACTTGCATGTGAGCAGAATGCATGTTCATTCATTTAACAGAGCTTCCTCATGGACTGAACCCACTTTTTTTAAAAGAAAAAGACAGATTAAATGGGACTGTGTTGTTGGTTAGCTTACAGCAATACTAAACGTGCTTCTGCCTTCTAACTTTTAAATCTAGTGTCATTTATAAGGGCCTCCCTTTTTCTATTTTTCTATTTATTTTAGTCAAGAGATGGGAAAATTGGATCATTTGCACTACACACTCTGTGAGATTTCGGGACTGGTGACTAGAAGCATCTCTCCTGCTTTATCTGCTGTTTATATTTATTTTTTTTAATGTTGAAACCTGAAGCTTATTCAAGAGAAAACCCAAGTCGGGTTTTATTTCACTTCACTTTTCATAACCTTCAAAACTATTACGGCTCTGCAAATGTGAATTGCCTTTAACATATGTCACAGGCTTTCGCTGTAATGTTTCTTGACAGAATTGCTTCACACCGAGGCCATAGACGGTGGCTATTGAGCATTATTGTACAGCTAATGCCGTTATCCTCACCTCTGAATGGTGCTCTTCGTTCTGCTGCAGGACTTCGATGCAGAGCTCTGCTAAATGAATAACCTCTTCCAGCTTTACAGAAGGAGACGCTTGGTTCAGTGTCTCTGCAGTGAAAAGGAACACACAAATGATAGGACGATCGCAGCTAGGAAAATGTGGGAACAGGAAACATTCCAGAGAAGTGAGACAACACAGAATTAGATGACTTAAAAGGCTGACACTTTCCGGCACATCAGCCATGCTTTTAATATAGATAATGGCAATGTTGTTATGACCAGATTGCATGCATGCAAAAAATATTTAACCCACCCCCCAAAAACACCACTCTATGAGCCCTTTCTAATTTAATACTTCAGAAGTAACAGGTACATCTGCACTGGGACATCAGATGCTCAGCTTTTGCCACACCCAAGTCTGAATCCTCTCCATTGTTAGCTATAGAACAAAAGCAGAGGCTAGTTGCTTGTTTCCCCCTCTATCACACAATGGGCTGGTTTGGGAATGAAAATAGCCTTCCTCTAGGCTTGTGCGTTCCTTGCTTCTACCTCTGATGTGGTCATCAGAAGGAGCTTGGGAACACCTATATCTATTTTTGATCAACCACAGCCTGCCATGTCACTCAAACCTGGACAAACCGCGGCGAATACTATCTACCACCAATAGAAACAAACCACCACAGTTTTGGTTTTCACTAACCAGTTACGATTAACCTCAGTTTACTGCTCAGATGGCATGCCAAGCTGCACCTAATCTAAGATGAATGCCACAAATTACCTCCTCACAACAACACTGGAGACGCAGAGGGGACGCCTAGTGTTATCTTCAAATTGAGCTGCCTACATTGGCATTCACAGTGGGTGAAAAACTGTGCTCTACAGGAAGAATTTACGCTTTTCAGGCAGTTAAATTCCAAGTATGCATACTCTGAAAACACCAGGTTTAGACGGATCCAGAAATTGGCAAGGAACAATGGTATTGCATGACACTTTCAAGTTCCTGGTCACCTCACAACCTAAAAATGATTTGAAGAAGAAGGCTCTTCCACCAAAGCAGTAAAGCGCGGGAGAGAAAGAATGTCAAGACACACATTAGAATAAATTTACCTTGGAAAAAGGCAAATTCCAAAAGAGGAGAAAGCACACAGGTAAGGATACCCTTAAAAGCTATCATAAATATTAGCTTAGACAAGATCAGTGTTTTTCAAACTTAGATCTCCAGCAGTTTTCAGACTACAGCTCCCATGATCCCTAGCTAGTAGGACCAGTGGTCAAGGATGATGGGAATTGTAGTCCAAAAGCAGCTGGAGACCCAAGTTTGGGACACACTGGACTAGACTATCCCTGGAATATGCTTCTGAGTGGGCAGAAACTATGGATGACACTTACTCAGACTCACTGAAATTAATGCCCATGACTATTTTAGGTTCATTGATTTCAACCGGTCTACTCTGAGTAAATCTTGGTTGAATACCAGTATAATTAGTTGAACACTTAACAGAATGAAATTAAAATATTCAGAGTTGTGGCAATCCCCTGATCCATTCTGAATTTTAAATATAATGCACCTTATTCGTATATTGAAAACTTGCAAAAGGCTACTTTCCAAATGGGTAGAAAGAGCCCTCAGAAGAAAACCACAAGAAGTCAAATATTACTCTACGATAGACTCTATTGATAGTATTGATACTATAGACTCTATAGACTACAGATCTAGGAGAAAGGGCCAGTGATTTGTGGGATTCTGTGCCACTCATGAGCAGGGCTGGATTTAGGTTTGATGAGGCCCTAAGCTACTGAAGGTAATGGGCCCCTTTATATGTCCAGCTGTCCTTTGTCAACAACAAATTGCCGCTGTTTTTTGTGTTGAATATATGCTACATGGTAATTTATTAGAAACCTAAAAGTTATCTAAAGCCACTTGCACATATCAAAGTAATTGTTGAACCGAAATACAATTAAGAAGAAGTGTATTAATAGTGAAATTTTTGGGGGGGCCCCAAGAGAGTGGGGCCCTAAGCTATAGCTTGTTTAGCTTATACGTAAATCCGGCACTGACTATAGATCTGCAAGCTAAAGTCTAGTGTAATTGTACTAAATCTGTCTGTGAAATTCAGTCTCCTCTCCCCTTTCAAACCCTTTCCTACCTAGGGAACTTTGTGTAAAATCTCTGTTGACAAGCTCTGCACCACCATGTACCGGTGAGAGCCACCATGATGGATCAAGCCAAAGGCCTATCTAGTTCAGCATCCTGTTCTCACAGTGGCCAGTCAGATGCCTTTGGGAAGCTGACTAAGAGGTCATGAGCGCAGGAACACTCTCCTGCTTGTGATTCCCACCCTCTGGCTTTCCACTTTAGCTGTTCCTCCTCCAGTCCAGATGCCCTCACAAAAACCCTCCTGTCTCTAGGTCCTAGGAGAGGTCTTCTCCTGAACAAACTCTCTATTTGCATCTCAAGTCTGTTTGCAGACTTTGGATGACACTCTGTTGCATACAGTGGTACCTCGGTTCTCAAACGCAATCCGTTCCGGAAGACCGTTCGACTTCCGAAACGGTTGAAAACCGAGGTACCACTGTATATCATTTTTATTCAAATTTCCATTTTACAGTTTAAGATACTCATTTTACATCCTTAAGATATCAGTGACTTCCCTTCATCTCTTTCCTTGGTTCATTTTGCATATCATAAATCCCTGCATATTTTACAAAAACTATACCATTGAGTATTCCGTTATTACATCCATCACAACTTATTTACACTATTGAATTTATCTTAATGCTGCCAGCATTTTCAGCTGTACACAATTATTTCCCTTATATTCAATAAATGTTTTCCAGTCGTCTTTAAACGTATGTTTTTCTTGTTCTCTTATGCGAGTTGTGGGCCTTTGGATAACACTCTAAACCAGATATGAAGGAGCTCTGGCCCTCCAGAGAGAGGGGGGAGGCTCCGGGTGCGTGAATCAGAGGTCAACACGATGAAATGGCCGAGTTCATATTGTTGAATTGGTAGCGGTGAAGCATCATAGTCTCAGCAAATTCTTGCTTGTACGAATGCAGCAAGGCTGCAGGATTTGCACATTAGCACAGACAAGCCTTTTGCTCGTATATTTGATTATTGTGCCGTTGAACGAAAACCAGCATCCAATAAATAGATATATGCCACCGGCCAACTCACCGATTCTGCCCTTTGTTCTTTCAGTGAAATGAACATGCACTAAGAGCTTTAAATTACCGCAGAAGGCCTCTCACCACATACACAAATGGCTGTACTCTGCCTTCAGTTCAATAGTGCCTCTAGTGCTCTTGTTTTCCTTCAGACAAGTCCTTGTGAGCTTGGAGGGCATTTACATGCAGCCATTCTTTTTAGAAAACTTGTCTGTAAAAGACCTCATTAAAGAGGTGCAAGCTTTTGAGCCATTTGTCTGGACAGAAGTCTCTCATTGTCCTTTTTCCTGGCCATAGCCTGCCCTTCGTCCTTCACTTTGTCAGCCTTTTTCTTTCTTTTCTTTTCTCCACCCCCCTCCCCCAGCAAATTTGCACCACTGCACCCGTTCACAGTTAGGTATCTGGCTAATTTCATCAGCAAACAGAAGCTAAAATCTGGTAATGTCATGATCCCAGATATATCCCAGTCCTATTGAACGACACAATCTTATCACTTTTTTTCCAGTGTAGATATGCAACTATAAACATTCATTATTGTTAAAATGAGCAAACAAACCAAGGATGAAGGATGAAAAAGAGAATGTGTATGGAAAACATGCAAAAATTAACTCCGGGGCAGTGAGGGGCGAAAGCTAACCAAATTATAATGTCATGCCTATTTTTGTATTTATGCATTTGAATTCTGCATTAAAAAGCCAGATCGCTTAGTCAGTAAACCCAGATATGCACACATTAAATATACTCATTCATCTGGTCTCAAAATAAGGAGATTTGGGTAGAATTTTCATTTTGTTTTCCAACTATGTGCACATGTGTTAAGGATTTGGGACTAATTCATCTACAATATTTACCTGGAATTTTTTTGGAAAAGGGGCTCAAGGAAGAAAGAAGAGTGTCACACTCCTGAGTCGATTCAAAGTATTTACTGGATTGCTTACAATGCAAAAAAAAAGGGCAAATGATGAAAGACTTTATTATTTTCACAGGAGAGTTTTATAAACCAGCTCTGGTCAGATAAGGCTAGAGAAATGAAAAACAGAGAGAATTTGGAGATACTTTGTATGCACCCACGAGAGCTGGCGACGTGTAACTGAGTCAGTCCCGGGCACTGACATCACCGCCAGAGACAGGTCCCATTGTGATTATATATATAAACAAACTTCAAGGTAAAACTTGCTCCCATGTTTTCTGGTTGCTCTGGCAATCAGGAGAGCTATAAACACGTTTTAAAGCCTAATATGGTTGGGATTTTGCAGAATTTGCAAGGAATTCTGTAATAGTCATCAGCTTCTGCTTTGCCAACCATATTGTACCACCCAAGTTTTGATCACATCCACAGAGATGCTAAGATTCTCTATTCATACAACTCATTATTAGGCACCCACAGAATAGTTTTTCTTCCCCTGGAGCTGCCCTCTACTCCCCAGGAAATAGGTGGAAACTACAAGGGTGCCATGCAGGTAGACTAAATGCAGATCTAGCTCCTACTCTGCGATTAAATGCAAAGAGTGTTTAAGCTTGTAATTTAATTTGCACTGGGATCAAAATGCTTTGAAAAGAACAAAAAAAAACAACCTTGTTAGAGAAACCGTGCCTCTCCCAGGGAGGAGGAGAAATGGGAGCACAACCCTGTCAGCAGCTCCCTTTTCACCACTCCTACAAATATCACTCAAAGCTATCACATCACCACCTTAGCCGTCTTTGAAAATGGAAAGTGACCTTAACCTCGGGGACATCACCAAGGCAACCCTTCTCTGTGCCGATTCGGCAGTAGCACCAAGAGTCCACGCACACAAAAAGGGGGGAAATCCATTGTGTCTGGCACGGCGTGTACGTATCACAGAGGCAAGACACCAATCAGTATGCTAGATGTGCACATTTGAGCACACACGTGTGTGGGTCTCTCTCTCTCTCTCTCTCTCTCTCTCTCTCTCTCTCTCTCTCTCTCTCACACACACACACACACACACACACACACACACACACACACACACACTGCTCACTCATAGGTGTGTAAACTTCAGAGAACATTGCTGCTCCAGTTCTGCTCTGGTCACATGGACAAGGAAAGGTCCCCTTGAAAGTTCAGAGGACTGAAATTCTAATCAACCCGTTCCCTGAAATTCTAGCCGCTACTAAGAAAACACACCGAAGCAACATCACAAAAGCAGCAAAATCAGACGTAGTGCTCCACCAATAGGGACACATTCTGGGGTGAAGTTCCTACTGCGAGAAAATATTTTTGAAGATTGTATAAATGTTTCAGCTTCACGTATGGAAGATTACGTATCGCACATAACAAATTGACCACAATATCAAAATAGACCATTTAATGATAATAATACAATATGCAGTGTTTTCTTTTCTAAAGGAACAATTATAAAATGTCACTGCAGTAGCTTTACACCTATATGTTACCCAAAGGTCCAACAGTGGCATTTTTTCCCACTGATGGCATCTCACTTTAGTGGATAGAAATTGTTTGGAGGGTGGAAATTAAACTTACTGCCATTTGCCCTGCTCTTCCCTTAATCTCATTATGTCATGTTGAGGAAAGATAAGCACTGGAATAAGTAAATAAAATAATACTGTCTATGAGCTGACACTAGATAGAACACATAATCTGGTGAAAAATCCACCAATTGAGACTGGTTATAAATGCTGTTAGGCTACTGTCTGCTGAAGGAAAATGAGCTTCAAAGAAGTCAACCTCAGACCAGGGTGAGGTGGGCGGTGGAACTTGATGCGTATTTCTGGAAAATTACACATTTTACTTTATAATTCTCCAGTGCTTCAAAATTCTGAATTTTCATGACAAATCTGAAGAGGAAGTGAGGCGAAAAGGCAGCGCACTTCCTCAAGTTCACCAATGAGTGTCATGCTTAAGTAGGGTTGCCCATACCCCAACTCAATTTTAAACTACTTCCACTAAGACCCAAGGTACATAGTCTGAAACAGCCCAAGTCCTGCACCATTTCAAGCTGAAGACAAGGGAGATCAGATGCTTAGGTGCTCTCTTGTAGAAACAAACTGTCTACCCATGGAAAAACAGGGAGGGCATTTCTGAACTTGGCGGACTTCCTGAAAAGCTAGTCTGTAAACAGTTGGGCCCACAATGTATGGACTCCTTATACAAAGAATCACCTGACGTTCCTTGTCCAGATTGCAAGAGCTCTCCAAAGGAAAAAGTACTGAAATTACCATATGGGTTTTGAAGCTTCCAAAGCTATAACAGTTCTGAAAGGAGAAATTTTAATCTATTCGTAATATTAACCAAGTGGCTCAATGGCAGAGGCACATGCTTTGCATTCAAAAAGTCGCTGGCTTAATCCCAGACATCTGCAGGCAGGGCTGGGAAAGACTGTCGGGTACCCTGGAGAGATGCTGCCAGGACGGACTGGCAGTTGAGTGGGAGGCAAGAGATCAGGGATGAGGAACCTTCAGCCTGCAGACCAAAGAGAAAGCAAGAGGTGGAAACTTGCAAGACTACTCCCTCCCCTCATCACGACCCTTGTCTCTTTGTGATTCCTCCACCTTTGAAATTCTCTGGAGATAGTGCATTCCTGTTCTCCTCCCTGCTCCATTTGTCGATCTCTACAAATGATTTTTTTTTTTAAAAAAA
This sequence comes from Darevskia nairensis, assembly GCA_034642065.1. Lineage (NCBI taxonomy): Eukaryota > Metazoa > Chordata > Lepidosauria > Squamata > Lacertidae > Darevskia > Darevskia nairensis. The sequence continues at coordinate 206,101 of JAWWNI010000891.1, forward strand.
TGCTTCAACATACACTTGATGAGAATGGGGCGTCACACTACTGAATCCAGTTCTGGAATGGCTTTTGGGGGGAAAACTTTCCCCCAAAGAAAAGATCCCAAATGACCAACCCAACACTGGAATACAGTGGTACCTTGGTTCTTGAATTTAATCCGTAATGGGAGTCCGTTCAACTCCTGGAACGGTTCAAAAACCAAGGCATGGCTTCCGATTGGTTGCAGGAGCTTCCTGCAGCCAATCTGCAGCTGTGGAAGCCACGTTGGACGTTCGGCTTCCAAAGAACGTTTGCAAACCGGAACACTCACTTCTGGGTTTGTGACGTTTGGGAGCTGATTTTTTCTGCAACTAAGGCATTCGACAACCAGGGTACCACTGTACAGTGGTACCTCGGGTTAAGTACGCTTCAGGTTAAGAACTCCGCTAAGAACAGAAATCGTGCTCTGGCGGCGCAGTGGCAGCAGGAGGTCCCATTAGCTAAAGTAGTGCTTCAGGTTAAGTACGCTTCAGGTTAAGAATGGACCTCTGGAACGAATTAAGTACTTAACCCGAGGTACCACTGTACCTCACATTTGCTACCCCTAGATATTTCTCTGCAGAAAGAACACTGCTGGTGATCAAAATGGTGGTTGTTTCAGCTTCCATAGAACTAGGAAAAACTAGGAGATGTTGGCCCTGCACAGTTTCCCCGTGTAGAATGATATTATTATTATTATTATTATTATTATTATTATTATTATTATTTACTACCCTTCATAAAAAGATCTCAGCGTGGCTCACAGAATAAAATACAAAATAAATCACAACTAAATAATTAAACCAAAATAACAAAGCAATACCCTGCCTTCCCACAGATACATTTAAAAGGCTGTAGGCTATTATTCAGCCAACGGCTTGGTTGAAGAGGAACGTTTTCACCTGGCGCCTAAAATATATATAATGAAAATGCAAGCAAACTCCCTGGGGAGAACATTCCACAAGCAGGGGGCCACTGCAGAAAAGGCCTTTTCTCATGTAGCCACCCTCTGGATCTCACATGGAAGAGGCACACAAAGGAAGACCATAGATGGTGAACGCAGATTCCAGGATATTTTATATGAAGAGAGGTGGTCCGTGAGGTAACATATAGGTTTAAAGCTACTGCAGTGCCATTTTAATTGTTCATTTAGAAAATGAAACACTGTATTGTATTATTATCATTAAACGGTCTATTTTGATACTGTGGTCAATTTGTTATGTGCGATACGTAATCTTCTATAAGTGAAGCTGAAACATTTATACAATCTTATAAAATATTTTGTCCACGGTAATAACTTCCAGTGTGAGAGCCAGTGTGGTGTAGTGGTTACGAGCGGTAGACTCGTAATCTGGTGAACCAGGTTCGCGTCTCCGCTCCTCCACATGCAGCTGCTGGGTGACCTTGGGCTAGTCACACTTCTCTGAAGTCTCTCAGCCCCACTCACCTCACAGAGTGTTTGTTGTGGGGGAGGAAGGGAAAGGAGAATGTTAACCACTTTGAGACTCCTTTTGGGTAGTGATAAAGCGGGATATCAAATCCAAACTCTTCTTCTTCTTCCCCCTAGAATGTGTCTGCCGGTGGGATAACTTAAACTGTGATTGACATTAGCCCTCTTCAAGCGTAATGCTAACAGTTATGGAGAATATGTGATCTTGGATCTTGCATGCCCAGTGCAAATGTCTAGGGGGAAGAGGATGCCTTCGCATGAAAAGGTTTACACGTGATATGGAATTGTAGATCACATGGAAGTCTATATGAAGACTCCCACCTTTCCGACATTTGAACTGGATGTGGAGGGGCTACTTGGCAGAGATCCACAACCTAGTCACAAGTTCTCCTTGACTACAACACATAGAGAGGGCTCTTGTTCCATTCTGACACAACGCTCCCGGTTGTATACTCCCTGGTATACTTAGCTGGCAGTAAATCCCATAGGTCTTACTTCTGAATAAGCATGCACTGATTTTGTTGTTGTTACATTGTACAATGAATAAAGCCGTAATGAACACTTAAATACATGCATGTATACATGCACACAATTAACACAGCAGTCACCTGGATCCTTTTCATTTGTAGCTTAAATGAAAGGGCAAGAAATAAGGGAGGGAGAAGCAGAAAATAGTAGTATTAGTTTACCTTCATTATGTAAGTCAAGCTGTAATGTATAAGAAATCAGTTTATTCTAGCAAATAAAAATATGCAACCTCTTTAACATCCTGTTAAAAAGACAACAAATTCATCCTGATAATCAAGTTCACTACATAATTTTCATATGGGATCAGCAAGAAAATAAATGATTTCTGTGACTTTATTTTCTATCCCATAATGGGCATTATATTCCTTCACATGGAAAAGCCTGAACAGTGTTTTTGTTAACTTCTATGAAATATGCTCCGCTACCAACAAGAAAACCATTTCCTGCGATTAATAATTGGATGTATTTTCAGAACCAAAAATAATGATTGGAGTAAATGTACTGCAGATGTAAATCAGAGGAAAAGTTAAACGTTTTTAAACATTCCATTGACACCAGCAGGCAACTGAACTGATACTGGGTCAACCAAACTTCTGCAGGCCGTCAGTCAGGTATGGTATCTATTTTGCTAAGAAAATAGTAGTATTTGATAACTGTGGGTACTTTGAATTAAAAACATATATGTATGCCAAGAAAAACTGGATTGTGCAACTTGAATAAATTATACATACTAAGCAAATTCACATAGTTTTCCTTGTGTTGAATTGTTGTATTTCTGATAGTCATGGACATGGAACGCATTTCTGCCGGGCTGCAAAACTTCACCCCACCCTGACTGAAAACTGCATCATCAATGCAGATAAAGAAATCACTGTCTACAGCTACCCTTTCCCGTTATCTACAAATTAGAAACTATTTCCAAATAACTACAGGGTATATTATTATTAATATTTCACTTACCGGTATTTGTCACTTACTACAAAAAAAATTGTCTCAAAGGGACTTTGTGAACATAAAGAGACCACTGACATGTTATGAAAACCCGATATAACAAAAGGTTTGATGTCAAAAATCTATAGAATACTCCTGGATACAACTAACAGGAATGACTTGGGGATAAAAGCATGTGACAGAATTCAGTCTTTCAGTGACAGAAGAAAATTGAAAATATTTTGGAAGAATTCTGGTACTTTATGCTTATGAGAATAGCAAAAACAGGTCAAAATATATCCAATATGTATTGGAGAGCTAAGAGAGGAAAAACAATACTGGCTTATTATTGTAAAAGGTATCAAGGATACAATTACAAGGAGGCAAATAAATATTTGAGGAAAAGAAGAAATGCCTTCTTAAAAACTGGATTCTGTTTGTAAAATTTTGGAACCAAATAATAGCCCCTATGGGCATGTTCACTGCAAGACAGTGCACTTTGAAAAGGAATTGCAATGCATAGTTCCATATGATGAAAGGATACAGTATTTGGAGCTGTTTAGGAAAAAAGGAAACTAGGCAGTGGGACATGGCGCAACATTATGAATGGTGTGGGGAAAGTGGAAAGAGAGACATTTTTCTCCCCCACGCATGATTCCAGGACCCAGGAACACCTAAGGAAGCTGAATGTGGGAATTTATTAACGCTACCAATCTCAAGTCGTCCCCTGTTTCTGGATGAAATAATGTGATATTTTTGTTGTTATTTACTGTATGAAAGAAACCTTTAATTAAAGAGAGAGAGAGAGAGGGAGGGAGAGTTAGGCCTCACTTATCTTTTGTTTCTGTTTAGGTTTTTGTACTTTACACTGTTGACTCAAATCACTTAAACGCAATAATCTGAGTCAGTTATATGGCCTTTTTTTCCTGGGACTGTCAATAAGGAATTCATGTTTCCTTCAAGAACTAATTCTGTTCACGCTTTTCTTCCGCACAACTCAAGGGGGGCACATATAGGATCTTGCCTCCGCCCCACCAGTCTTCCACTCAGGAACTGACTCAGATATACTTGGCTGCAGCTCATGCCCTGGCCTGTGAGCTTTCATACCTAGTCCCCACGACAAAAAAACAAAAACATCGTACTTTGTAACGTGACTCCTTTTTTCACATTTCTGTAAAGTTTCAGAGGATCTAAGGAATGATATATTTATATCACCTGTAAACAATGAGCTCCACACCAAGATTACTTTGCTTGACTCTCAGCTCAGCTTGGGTGCCTTCTTTTAGAAACTTTCTATTTTTACACCAATTACGCCAAACAAGCTTGTTAAAAACTCTAGATAATTGAACAGCAAGAGCCCCCTGCTGCAAGCATGCATAGGATGCTAGCTGAAGGTGAAAAGGTATCTTTCTCATTTCCAGAAAGATCCACATATATCCTCCTTCATTTAAACACAACGTGATATCTTAATTAATTATGATAAACTGGTTACTGAGGTGCTTTCATGTTGTTATTCCCATGATATAATATTGGTTGCTATAGTGATGAGATGGCTTTATTTTTTTGGTTAATCACTCAAGAGATTGGCTAACTCATGTTTGTCAGTGGATGGTGAAGAGACGGGAAAATAAGTTAAAACGAATTGTTAAATACAACCGGCATCATTCCTCTCCCCTGCTTTTGGTATTATTTGCGTCTACAATTTCAGTCATGCTAAAAATAAACGGTTGCAAAATCTACTGAGCATGTGATTAGGAAAAAAAAAATCTATACAATGGCTTCCACCAAATTATGAATTTTAAACAACTCATGTTATTGTTATGCTTAGTATGAAGATTTTGCAAACTACCTCCTGTTTCCTCTGGTGTGCCAAGAATGGAGACTCTCCTGTTTAGGGAGGCTTTTAATGTTTAATAGATTATTGCATTTTAATGTTCTGTTGGAAGCCACCCAGAGTGGCTGGGGAAACCCATCCAGATGGGCGGGGTATGTATGTATGTATGTATGTATGTATGTATGTATGTATAAATAAATAAATAAATAAATAAATAAATAAAATTATTATTATTATTATCATCATCATCTCCCAACATATCAGGAGAGAGAGAGAGAGAGAGAGAGAGAGAGAGAGAGAGAGAGAGAATCAGATAATGATGGGGGAATTTCATTATCTGCATTCCTCTTCGGTTGGAAGAGGAAGTAGGCTCCCATCCGCAGTTTGCCTTGAGGTCTGGCACTCACTTCCCCATGGAATGTGAGGGCAGGCAAAGGCACTGGGTACATGGAGCACTCTGGCTGCCGCGACCCCCCAATCCTGTTCCTGGAAGGACAGGTTATCCTGCTAATTGGACTTTAATTGGAGTAATCTACAGGTGCGTGTCAGAGACGATGAGATAAACCGCAAACACAACCCAGCTACAAGGATGTGAAAGGTTTGGATTGAGAGCGGATTTCATTGGGTGAAAGAGATGATGTGGGGAGGGAGCCTACGGTTTGCTTAATTAAGGTTTTTCTCTACATTCATGATACGGCAACCCCCACCCCCACCCTGGAATGCAAGTTTTATTTTAAAAAAATGTCTGCACAAGTGAAGATGGAAGAAATTGGAATAGAGTGGTACCTCGGTTTTCGAGCATCTCGGAAGCAGAACGTTTTGGTTTTCGAACACTGAAAACCCGGAAGTAATTGCTTCCATTTTTGAACACTTTTCAGAAGTCAAACGGTTTCCCCTGGGTCCCCCCCCCAAATTTTCTCCATTGAAATTACAAACCACCCTTTGCGCCCTGGTTTTCGAATGTTTTGGAAGTCGAATGGTCTTCCGGAATGGATTACGTTCGAAAACTGAGGTACCACTGCATAATGTGGAATTTAACAAAACTGGAACTGCATGTGTGAGAGAAAGGAGCTGAGAGGGAAGGGGCGAAGAAATGCTATGCTTTGAAAATATAGAGCAAAATCTTCCCTAACCTCCATTATTCACAAAGGAATGTGTATGAGATAAGGATAAATGGGCATAAATCAGCGGCAGGGAGGAAAGGAGTCTACCAGCTGTGAGAATAGAAGTTTTTGGATTAACTATCTGCAGTCTGGATTCAGACCATTCTTCCTAGGCTGGAAAAATGGCAAAGATGGCTTGTTTATCGGAAGGCAAATCACGGGACGAAGTGATGCAGTGACTTTTGGAAACTGTGAGATAACAGCTTCTCCCAGGACATCAACAGTTGCAGGAATAAAGGATTCAACACGGATGGGAAAACATCATGGGGCAAATTGTCACATGCAGGAAAGAATGAGGATTACAGCTGAAGTTCCTCACTTGAAACTTTACAAATTACCTATTATACCAACACGAGTTGAAATCACAAGACTGTAGCTGTTATATAGGGGATTATTATATCTGAATGGAACGAAAATTATTAAAAATTTGGAACGCAGGAAAAATTTAGAAGAACTCATCAACTCTAGCATGCAAGGGGCCCCAGTTTAATTAAATTGTATAATTTGATATTTGAATAATTGGCATTAATAACTGTATTAATTGGATAAAATTGGTATTGTTATAATGAGGCTGTTATTGGAACAATATTGGTACACACACACACACACACACACACACACAAAATTGTTGTAAACTACAGCATCCATCATTCTTGACCATTGTCCATACTGACTGAGGCTGATGGGAGTTGGAGTCCAATAATATTTGAAGAGCACTGAGATGGGGTAGGCTGAGATGGAGATGACCAACAATCTGATTCAGTGTGACACAGCTTCATATGTTCCATACATTTTACTTCATTGCTTTGCAAAATAACCCCATTGCAACCCCATCCTGTTTACGATTTCTTCTTAAAGATTATAGGTGTGGGGGGGGGGGAATAAAAAACCACACCACATATAAAGGAATGTGAAATAGACAATAAAGTACATGTCTACAATTTTCAACATTTCTGGAAACGGTCTCGGGGAGCTCAAGTCCCAACTGACGTCCAGGAAAGTGATTATCAAGTCAGAAACCTAACATTTTCCCATTTAACCATAGAGATGGTGGGAAATCTGGGAGCGGAAAAATGTACAGATGAATATCTGTATCATCCTGTGTTCCTTTGCAAGTCTCGTTGCATATAAAGAAGCCAATGCACCAACAATTCTTCATGTTGCAAGCCTCTTTTTTATGTTATATAAATGTATCTGGTTTCTATTTATGATTCAAATGATTACTTATCATCCGAGACACCCAGCCCCACCCTAGGGGCTAAAACACTAATCACACAAAAGGGAAATTTCAAAAAAGTCCACTCTCTCCTATTGGAAGAAAGCTTTCTCTAGCTTCACACGTAAGTGAGCCCATTGGCTGAGGACTCGAGATGGATTTCATTATGTGTATTCTTAACGGTTCATTAATAAACAAGGGGCAACCAGGGAACTGGAGCTAGGTAAGGGGCTATATTCAATGGCTCCGGAATGCCCAATGTCTCTACCTTATGCAACTAAGTTCAAATGTTAAAACCAGGCAAGAAAGTACCCTCTAGAACGGGTTGATTTGGGCCAGTTATGCGTCACACAAAACTACCCTTAAAATAAAGGACAAAGGAGAACTTCAGCACAAAGCGAAGATCATTCATTCAAGCACGGTCCCAGGAGGTATATTAAAGCCATGAATAGGAAAAAGCTCAGTAGTTCACCAGCTGAGATTTTAATGAGATATTTCCCCTTGCTGTGGTACAGGTTTTGCTCAGGAAAGAGAAAAGGCTGCTCACAAAATATATTCAGTTAATAGGCGCCGATAGCTTTTGCAGCCACTCTGGTAGCTAGCTGATTGCTGTACTAACCTTCTGTTTTGGCATAATCTGTAAGCCGAGTGTAATTGATCAAGGCTGCTTTCTCCAGACATTTTCTGACCACTTTCTTCACTTCTTCCGCTGGTATGGGAGTGGCAATATCTTTCATTAAAACCTGCGTCAAAGACAGTGCTTGAGTTAGACACATTACCATAACCCCCCAAGAGAAAAGGTTTCAACATATACTAATGGTTGTTTTAGATTTGCTGGCAATTAGAGACTGAAAGAAAAGGAAGTCGCTAATCGACTTAGCTATTAATCTCTGCAGATTTGAGTTAAAAGCAGCCATTCAAGCCATAACTTAGACTTGCCTATCTGCAGACACCACACAAGGCTAAAACAAGTGTTTACACAGTACTTAACATACAAGTTATCTTGTAATATTTACAGCCATTCATAAGGTCAAACTATCCTTACATTAAAGACTGGGGGTAGGGGAAAGGATGAGAAAACATCAATTGACTTGAGTCCATCTACAGCACTTGTAGGGAGCTTTCACATGGCAGTTTATTGTGGAATAGGGTTGCTGCTCCTACTCAGAAGCTTTTCATGGCATCCGCAGGATGTCGTCATCATCAAGATGCCAGTCCATACTTTTTCTTTCCTTAAATCTGGATTTGCCCTACCACACAAAATCCAATAAGAAAAATATGCCAATGTCGGCACAGGAAAATAATGGCGGCGGCAGGTGAAGGGAGGGCCACAAGAATGACGCCGGACACTGGTATTAGGTTGAAACAGGCCACAAAAGAGTAGGTTTGGCTAAGGCAAGACGATCAGCCAATATTTTATTCAAGTTGGTATAAAGGTAAAGGACTCCTGGATGGTTAAGTCCAGTCAAAGGCGACTATGGGGTGTGGTGCTCATCTCGCTTTCAGGCTAAGGGAGCCGGCATTTGTCCACAGACAACTTTCCAGGTCATGTGGCCAGCATGACAAAACCGCTTCTGGCACAACAGAAAACCATGACAGAAACCAGACCCCCCGGAAATGCCATTTACCTTCCTGCCACAGCGGTACCTATTTATTTACTTGCACTGGTAAGCTTTCGAACTGCTAGGTTGGCAGGAGCTGGGACAGAGCAATGGGAGCTCACCCCATTGCAGGGATTCGAACTGCCAACCTTCTGATCGGCAAGATCAAGAGGCTCAGTGGTTTAGACCACAGCACCACCGGTGGTACCTCTGTTTGAACTCATGCCTCCTAGGTCTGAATTTAGCTCTCTGGACTTTGTTCATGAGCTTCCTAAGATTTCTTGAAGAGTCTAGCAATGGAAGGTATTTAAAACAGTATGCAGTAAAGGCAAATTTCCTTAAACACGAGTTATCATGGATAGTCACCACTGATAGCCTTATACTGAACCAGGTCAACCCATAGACTGATCGAACAGACTTCTACTTATGTTTTTTAGGGACTACATTTTTATGAGCATGAAGGACTTTTACAGTCATTGTTGTTGTTGTTCAGTCGTTCAGTCGTGTCCGACTCTTCGTGACCCCATGGACCAGAGCACGCCAGGCACGCCTATCCTTCACTGCCTCTCACAGTTTGGCCAAACTCATGTTGGTAGCTTCGAGAACACTGTCCAACCATATCCGCTTCGGGTTACGTTTTTTCGGGTTACGTTTTTTCGGGTTACGTACTCCAGTAACCCGGAAGTGTTTTTCGCCGCGCACACGGTCTGCGCATGCGCAGAAGCGTTCTGCGCAGTTCATGCAGCACAGAAGTACGATATCACCGTTCGGGTTACATACTTTTCGGGTTACAAATGGCACCCTGGAACCAATTAAGTACGTAACCCGAGGTACCACTGTACTGATTTCCATGGAGAATTCCTCCATAAAATATATTGCTATGTGAGAGAATTCTAAAGATACGAATCCCATGACTGATTTAAAAGAGTCTAAAAATATTTAAAGTCATGTTCTACTCAACTAAATAGGTGTCTGCCCCACACACGGGGGAAATTAACATTTTGGAAATAATACTAAAGTAGGCAATGTGTACACTTTGGTCAATTTCTAAAACATAACACACGTACTGGAAAAACTTAAATGAAACTCAGAACGTACCCTTTCGAGTAATGAAAGTGTAGCTTTTAACGCTCCTTCTGGACGCCCAAAAGGGAAACAATACCTTAAAGATAGACAAAAGATAGACCCTTTATTAGAATCATAGAATTGTACAGTTGGAAGGGACCCCAAGGGGCATCTAGTCCAACCCCCTGCAATGCAGGAATCTCAGCTAAAGTTGCACCTCTGTGTGACAAGAACATTTGTATATATTTCTTTTAAAATTATTGAGAAAAGTATGCGCTGCTTTGGGGGCATAGGTGGGTGGGCACGAGGGACAGAACCCCAAAGTTGTACAATTTCCTACCCTGAGCGGTATAATTGACTTTCTCCTGCCAGTCCTTTAGGCTGGCTCTCCAAACACTTTTATTCATGGATGCCTTTAATGTGGGTATGCAAGGTTTAAGGGTCTTCATTTCTATTTGGATGGCTTGGAGATGGAACTGGATCAGAAGTAAAATGGGTAGGGGAAAGTGGGGCACGTTGAGCCATGGGGCACATTGATCCTTTCCATTTTAAAACCGTACTTTAGCTTTTATACAAAGTTTGTGGCAACACAACAACAACAACAGTGATACTACATACTGTCATTGTGTTTGGGTTTTCAAAGAAGTTTAAAAAAAAATCCAGATTTGTTAAATTAGGTAAGCTTTAGTAAAAAAGTTTATATGTATTGTGAACCATGTAGCTCTAAAAGTTGTAAAGGTAGCTGAAATATCTTTTCATGTATGTTTTCATAGTTAACATAGCTGCAGTATGTACTAAAATATTTGTCATGGCTGCCAGCCTGTTTTGCATAAAATAGATTTATGTCTGAAATGGTGATGTGGGGCACATTGATCCAATTGGGAATGGGGTACATTGAGCCTATTTCCCATTATGTTGCTGAAGTTACCGGAACTGATGAATATGGGGACTTCATTGTAAAATTTCTAAAACGTGTTCTGTCCAAAGTGAATGACCAGCCCAAGTTCACTCCCTCTTCTGAACCAGAAGCTTTGATTCCTTTTGAGGATATTGTAAAATTGTTGCCTAAACCACTCTGCTTCGGAGGAACTGCTCGTGCTTCTAAGATGGTAACATTTCCATGTTTACTTAATGAGTACAAGTTGAAGTGATGCTGACTCTTAAGAACTTTGATATATTTTTGAAACTCTTTTGGAAGTTTATACTGTGTAGTAAAAATGCCTTCTTTGCTCTTAAATTGGAATGGCTCAATGTGCCCCAAATGAAGGATCAATGTGCCCCACTACTGGGGCACATTGATCCATTATTTTGAAAAACTTAAATGTGATTTTTTGTCATTTTATTCCATCAAATGTGAAACATTAACCATTTGATTTTGCTTGGAACAGTACCTAATAAATATTAAATGCAAAAGTTTTCTGTTATGTGCATTATTTTGAGGTGTGTAGAGCTTAAAGTAAAAAATGGCTCAACGTGCCCCACTTTCCCCTACTACCCCAATTATTAGCACTGTTTGAGATTTTATAGGGGTTTAAGTCAACAAGATTAACAGGTTAGCAGTGCAATCCCATACAGAATTACTTAGAAATACGCAGGCTACATTTAGGTTTATGAGACCTGCTTCCAGATAAATGAGTACAGGATTGCACCCTTAATAAACTTCTACATCCTCAGCTTCTAATAACATAGGTATTGCATTTTCTTGCCCAAATATTCTTAGCACAATTTTTGCCCTGTCCTTTGTGCTTTCTCTTGTTACCATATAAATGATGTAAGATATACAGAAATGCTACTTGTGAGAGGGATACGTGTCCTCCTCAGGAGTAAACTCGCATCAGACGGGTTTACTAAACTAATGGTTTTATTTACAAGCTCAAGTTAACAGAAGTTACAGTTCATCATCCGACTCCGTTGTGTCAGATCCCCCGAGTAAAGGCTTTCGATTTTGTCCCCAGCATAAAAGCTTAGCAAAGCCCCAGCGCCTCCTCTCGCTCCACCTTTTCCGCCTTCTAACCCTATCAGTTGCGGCGCTGGCTCCTTCCCTTTCGCTTTCGTCCTCCCTAGAAGTTGCTGTCGAGCCTCTGGCAAGATCCTCCATCCCCTGCTCCTCCTCTGTCTCCATTTCCTCATCTCCTCCCATTGGCTCCCTGAGAGCCTCCGCTTCCTGTGATAGCACAGGCGGTGACAGCCCCTCGCTTTCACTTCTCCATACCTCCTTCCCTATCTCCGGCGACAGCCATGGTGCTGTCTCCTCCTCTTCCCATGCTTGCAACACCTCCTCCGGTGTGCATTGGTGGCTGCTTGGTTTCTCTGCCCCTTCCGCCACCCCTCCTGGCTCGGGCCAGCCCCTGACACTACTGATCATAAAGTTGCATTTCACAGTCCAAATCACTATGACATGCCTAGTGTAAACAAATCCTTTCCCTCTCCACCAAGGACAAATAGCAATGACTGATAGGTAAAATCAGTGTTAAGTGAGAAAGTTATATTTTTTTTAATGCACCAAGTCTCTGATCTGTTTGCAAGACTGGCATAAATTGGTAAAAGAATGGGCAAAATTCACATGCGACTTGCAACGTTAGGTAGAGTAAATGTCCGATGCTTTAAAAAACCAACTGACAGGAAGGGTGATATTCCTCTTCAAAGGCCTCAGTTGGTTTATAAAAACTGAACGGCATTCAAATTTAAGATTGTACCAGGATCTAAACCCTAATTCACCATCTCCTTCTTTCCTCATAGCAATAGGCATGTCAAACTTGCAGTATGCAAATGTTTACCTGAAGTGGCTAATCTGGTTTTCCAGAAGAGAAGTAAGCCTTTCCTTAATATCTTCAAACTTTTCTCTCTCTTCAATGGTTACCGTTCCAATTCCATCTGGTCTGAAATGTACAGATTTAAAAAATGCATCATACGTTTAAGGACAGAACAGTGGTAATCGTGTCTTAATTCATTAATGTATCACCTTGAAAACATAGGCACTTATAGTTAACCAGTTATAATTTCACATAACACTTCAGCAGCAAAAGGAGTAAGGGGGGCCAAGGCCTAGATGGCAATAACGCAGCCTTTTAGAAGTCATACACTACCTAGACAGCTCTTTGAGAGGAATGATGCAGCAGAAGTGTGAAATTAAATAAGCTGCTAACTGTGTCACGTACATATAATAGAGGACGCAACAATTGAAAATAATTAAAATACATTTTCAAGGTGTGAAGAGGAGTCCAGTTCAGAACTTAAAGAGCAGTGAGCAGTTAAGAGCCACTAACATTGTGGCCCACAGAGACGACAAAACAGGTAGAGCGGAATGAGGTTAGAAGCTGTTCAGTTTAAAGCCTAGTTCCTAATGGACCACATGTCTGGCAAATGCAGGCAGCTTTGTAATGTATATACATTTCACATCAGTTCATGAAAATGCTACAAAAGAAGGGCTCTCTGAGCACCCTTCCATCACAATATAGACTTTGATCCCAAACTCTACAATTTCCCCAATGTGATGGTGAGCAAGGGTGACGCCACCCAGAAAACAATGTTCAACTATCATGCTCTCCTTAGGGATACTACTTCACTGTTGGTCCCAGTCTCTCGTTCTTTTAAGTTAGAGATGGGGAACCTCCAGATGTTGCTGGGACTCCAACTCCCATCAGCTCCAGCCAGCATGGCCATTCTTCAGATGATGTGAGTTGTAGGCCAACAATATATGGAAAGTCGCATGTCCCCTATCCCTGCCTTTTAAGATTAAGCAGGGCAGAAGGCAGTCAGATCTTCCTTCTTTTGTACAGATCCAAGTCCCTCCTTGCCCATTTAGAGATGTGGTTAAATGTCTTTACTCAACTATGAAATCAAATCAAATCTGACCACATGAACTTATTGGACCCATTTTTCAGTACTTTGCTGTTCAGTTTGGATCCATCCACAAGAGTAGATATGTAATGCAATTTTCCTTCTCTGGATTATTGGCCTGTGACTCAAATCCAGTTAACGATTTTCATGTGCAGAACAGAAGATAACTTTAGGTGACTTTCAGATGAAATCATTCTGATTTATTTGCCACACAAAGTTTGCAGGGAGAATTGGCAACGTAGGCTAATTGTCAAGTATCTATCTCCATTTGTTTGCAAGGAGGTTATAAAATGTCACGTCAAGTAATTGCTGTCCTGTCCTTTCCAGGGCATTTTCCCCATCACTTTCCTTAGTGCAAAATTGTTAAGTGATTTTATTTTGAGCGGGTTTGTTGCGCAACAGCACCAAATCAACTTGAATTCAGCAACCTGAATTTACAGGTAGTTGATGGAATAGCACCATGGCCTTCATAATTCCCTATCATGTCCTTTTCTCTGTTTGGGTTGTACCCTTTCTTTCTTTTTCCTCATTCCTTAATGCCTGCTCATCTATGACAGCATAAGTACACATGTGTATTAAAACTGTTAGGTCACTGAATTAAAAAAAAAGAGCCCAGTCCACGTGATCTACTTTGTCTTACAAACAGAGAGCTCAAATAAAACCAGTCCGCTTGAGCCAAACACCTCAATTGCAATTGGCAACTTTCAAAGTTAATAGCTTGGTGCAACGTGTGCCAGATTTTATGCCTTATCCCCAGAGTATACCCCACCTGGAAAGTCCATGTTGCACACCAGAGAATGCAACATGAACATCAAAAGTAACACACACCACCTGCAGTTCTTTGGATTCATCCTTTCGTAGTGGAATGCTATTCTTGGCTATTGTTTGGGGTGTGTGTGTGTCTCAATGTATGTCTCAGAATGAGGTCTGGCAGGATTCATCAAAGTACACAGAATGTTGGCAAAAGGCTTGCAGAAATCTGAACATCTAGCCATTCCTTAAACCACATAGAATACACAACTGAAGATGGTGTAAGGTACAAAACCCTTGTCTCTTTTATTTATGGATTAGAGTAGCCCAGAGCACATGGCAACATGCCGTGTGCCTATTTAGAAATGTCAGTTCAAATGCCAAAAAGCAGGAACAAGAGATCCTTTCCTAAATTTCTGGTCACTTGCATCTATCTATCTATCTATCATCTATCTATCTATCTATCGCATTGTGGCAAGATAATAATAAGCGTAGATATTATCTACAAGGCTGATGAGAGTCTCTGCCAGTGGTAGAAACTCCCTAACTTTGCTGTACAACTCCAAGAGCTAGAAGCACACCTCCTGTTGTACCTCAATCCCATCTCTGATTGCTGAGGGTGACACAGTGTCTCCACCCCCATTGTTCAGCCGGGACATGGAGGTCCAGCTCCGAGGGCCTTCTGGCGGTTCCCTCCCTGCGAGAAGTGAGGTTACAGGGAACTAGGCAGAGGGTCTTCTCGGTAGTGGCGACTGCCCTGTGGAACGCCCTCCCATCAGATGTCAAGGAAATAAACAACTACCTGAGTTTAAGAAGACATCTGAAGGCAGCCATGTGTGCATGCACACGAAAGCTCATACCAAGAACAAACTTAGTTGGTCTCTAAGGTGCTACTGGAAGGAATTTTTTTTATTTTGTTTTGACTATGACAGACCAACACGGCTACCTACCTGTTTAGAAAAGTTTTTAATGTTTGATGTTTTGTTATGTTTTAAATATTTTGTTGGGAGTCACCCAGAATGGCTGGGGAAATCCAGCCAGATGGACATGGTATAAATAATATATTACTACTACTACTACTACTACTACCAGGGGAAAGCCCTGGTAGAAGAGAGCAGCACCTGGAACAAATCATGGCCAGGAGAGAGCAAGATTAGATTAGGTGTGTGCAATGTTCTGTCTCTGCCTGAGTTCTTTCTCTCTCTCTCCCCTGACCCCATTCCTCATGCCCTTAAATATTTGTATATCTATTTACAGAAGCCAGCATAGGGGCCCTAATCCATGTTGGATCTCTAGCATGGAAGGACAGGGGGTTTAACTCTTTGCTCCCTGCAGTGGATCAGAACCAGACTGGGCCCCTCACAACTCTTCTGTCAACCCACTTGGTCCTTCCTCTGAATCCAGTTCTTCATTCCCTGGACAACTTCCACCATGCTTGCTGGGCTAAAGTGAGATCTAAACTAAGGTTAGTCCTCTCCAGCACACACTCTTACTGGTATGCTTTTGAACTGCTGGGTTGGCAGAAGCTGGGACAGAGCAACGGGAGCTCACCCCATCACACAGATTCGAACCGCCAACCTTCCAATCAGCAAGCCTAAGAGGCTCAGTGGTTTAGAGCACAGTGCCACCCGAGTCCCTGTAAAGTGAGATCTAAACCAAGGTTAGTCCTTTCCAGCACACACTCTTACCTAAGATACAACCAGGTATTCTCCTGCAGCATACATCAGTGAAAAAAGAGTATTATATAGCTGATATCGTCCGTGTTATTTATAACTTAGCTATCAAAAATATCAGGAAAGATTTAAGCAAATATTAGCTGGACATTTTAGCTCTCAAGAACTGAATGTGATCGCTTGGTCATGACACGATTTGCTGCACCAATAGGCACACAGCCGGCTCCTCTCTTCTCTTGAATAAATTCTACTTGTGACCTGTCAGGTGAGGAAGCCCAACGTGCTTTTCATCTTTAAAGATAAATTTCAAGGACAGCAATTTCATCAGACACCGCCAATATGTGTACATCACTCTTTTCTTTCATAAATGCAATGTGAAAGAATAAGGAACTTCACTCCTCCCTCACAGTGAATGCCACGACACCGTCACCTCGGCGTTCTGACAGATGGAACGTGCTCAGATACAGGTAAAACCCTCTGTCTGATTTGACTGTCAGGAGAAATTGCATTCTGCAGCGAGAAAGGAAATACTTCTGTCATGTTAAACTTCACTGCAGTGTGTCACACGTGTGACAGGAGAGCGCCAGGGGCCCTGATAGTGACAAGTGAGAAAGGTGAGCCAGGATAATGTCACCATCTGTTAACCTGCCGTAAGAGGAGAATCGCTACATGCACATGGGAGACCTCACAGCCCGTCATGTCTCTACCTGACTTCGCTGTCGTACAAAACTCTGCTGACAACACCTAGGATTTTCAAAGAGCTTGTTAGATCCATTTTCACTGACTATGCAGTGACTTTTACCTCAGAACAGTAAAAGTTAACAATACCCCCCCCCCCAAAAAAAATTGTGTACGGTTTGAAACAAAGACAACCCCATCAGGAACAAGGCAATTTGTCTTCCCTTGTCTAAGCTTGTAGGGAATAAAGGTTTAAAATTATTTTTCCACTGAGAGGTGGCAGTTAGGCAGGTTTTGAGACCCTTGCTGTGATATCTTTTCTGCTTCTTAAAGGGTACGGTCCCTAAGGAAGGAAGTGCACCTCTCTGGAATAGCAGCGATTCATGGTGAGATCACAGTCTGACCTGGATACTTCCAGCTGAGAAATGCTGAAAAAAACAAGAGCTTCTCACTACATTCCTTTTTCTTTTCTTTTTTGTCTTTTAGGTCCTCAATAAGGGTGTAAACTGCAGAGTTTAAATGCTGCTCCTCACATTTTAAAATGAGGCATAACTAGAAGCGTTAAGTACCAGCAATGGACTTGGGATATTTTCAAATACTACTGCACCAGAAAACGCCATGAAAATGAGTCTAAGGTCATGGCTAGCATTCAGCTTTCCGAGGAACCTTAAATCCTTCATATTTCCCACCTCACCCTTTTCCTCCTTCCACCAGAAAGTGCTTTTCAGCAGGCTTCCTTAGCATAAGTGCAGATTAAACAGGAGCTGAAAGTCGGGTGTACAGTGAGGTTTAATTCTGCCTCCAGATTTTCAGGAAGAAAGCTTTTCCTTTTGCCACTGAGGATCACAAGCTGATATGTTTTCTTAGATTCCAAAGTCTGCACTGAGATAGCAGCGGGGGCCAACCACACAAATTTTGTATCTGCAAAGATATACAGATATCTCCGGGCACTGCCTAAAGTTTTTCTACCACAGCTCAAACACAAGTGGTGTTGATTTGCCCTACTTTCAAATATCTAAAGGGTATCTCAGAAGCTTTTCTACTGTTTCCTTTCCCTCCCTTCTGGATGACCTCTTGCCAGTATTAATCTAGTTCCCAGAGAAGCACAGGAACTTCGTGTGGGCAGCATATAGATAGTATTTAAGCCAAGAAAGTTGTTCGCCCCAATCCTGTGTTATCGTCACCAACACTTGTACAGTGGGACCTCGACTTACGAGCGATTCGACTTACGTGTTTTTCGACTTACAAATGACTTCCGGGAGAAACAAAATGGCCGCCGCAACCGAATTTTTCGACTTACGAATGGAAGTCGCGGCCGCTTTAATAGGATTTTTTCGACTTACGAATTTTCGACTTACGAATTTTCGACTTAGAATTTTTTTTTCGCTCAATGCATTCCTATGGGGATTCGACTTACGAATGTTTTCGACTTACGAAAATTGCGTCGGAACGCATTATCGTCGTAAGTCGAGGTCCCACTGTACACTGCAACCAGGAGAGGTAACAAATCAGAGAGAATGCAAATTGCTAAGTGACTTAATCTTCCCTGCTACAGAACACCAACTGATAGAAAAGAAAACAGTCCCAAATACATTCATCTGATATCCTTTCTTTTTTTGCTGAAGTCTCCGATGACCCACAGCACAGAGAATAATTCGCTGAAGGGGCAACGGGAAGCAAAGTGAGAACCAGCGCAGACTAGGGTTGCCAGGACACTCAAGATCGCAAAACATTGAAGAGAACAAGATACACCCATGTCCCTCCTTCAGAACTGCCACTGACACAAACTATTGAGAAATGAGACTTTTTTTTTGGCAAACATTGCAACACTAAAAATAAATACTTCCAGCTGCAAACCTATTAAACAGCAAGGCAGATATGGCACTGGTACAACCATGATCTGCCATGGCTTTGTGCCTTCACAAAATGCCCAACTTCTTCTCTGGAAAGGCAATTGCGTGGCGATGTCCCTCCCCCCACCGTGGAAATAAAGACATGGGACACGAAATATAAGGTTTATGGGCATAGATAGGCCACAACTTTATTGGTTACGGATGATGAGCGGTATTGGCTTAGGCATTGGAACTAACCGACTATATCTGACTCCAGCCCATTGTGCTGGAAGTCTGGGAAGGGATAGCCACCCAAGGTGAGCCCTGCTGATGCACGTCAACTAGGAACTCACCCTGTGACCACTGGTATGGGGCGTGCCTTTGGCCCTGACCTTGATAGGCTTCGGACGTGGCCATGCCCCCCGTATTCCTTTAACAAAATACCCTTCAGTATTTTGGGGAGGTGATGGCACTTCCTCCCCCCTTCCTTCACCCCTACAGAGATAATCCAATGCCTAACCGCCACTCGAGCCTAAAGGGCTCACCGCCAATACCCTCATACCCGCAACCAATTCCTAATGCCATCCACTAAATCAGCAAGCCAAATATCATATCCTTCCTCAGAAAGGTGCACACCATCATTGCGATACGGCACTGGTACAACCCTGATCTGCCATGGCTATATGCCTTCACAAAATGCCCAACTTCTTCTCTGGAAAGGCAATTCTCCATGTTTTGACATTTGTGTTCCCAAAGTCTGTGAAATATCTTACACAGTTCACCCTTTGCAGATTCTGCCCCCCTGCAAGAAAGGAATTTTTTTTAAAGAACAATAAAGGTCGAAACTACAAAGTTGGTGGTAAGAGGCTTGATTTGGTTCCCGTGAGATGGCATTCGCCTTTATTATCTGTTTGATGAAAGTTCAGTGCATCAGCTTCCATCAAAGAGAGGGAGGGAGACGCCAACCTTGGAAGCCGGCCGGGCTTCTGTCAATTCAACCTGCTTCTCAGCAGGGAGAAAAAGTCACTTTGCACTTCATGTATTTCCCACCAACATCATTTCAGAAAGAGAGGGACAAAATGGGAAGTCGCAGCGTGAGAACTAGATACAAGATGAGATGATGAGGAAGAAAACAATAGCTCCTTTTCTGTATTTTGTACCTCCACTTAACCTCCACTGCTACTGTTTAGATTGCCACGTCTATAGTCTATTTACATAATTAACCCACTGCATGCATATTTCAAATATATAAATCTAGGGCTAAGGACAGCAGCGACAAGCAACATTAGCACCTCTAAACAGTGATTTTGTCTCGGGAACACTATGCAAGGAAATGCATGAGCTGAGAGTGAGGGGCGCACTTCCCATAACTCATTATAAATCACAGGCCTTATTTTTGCAAATTTTAGTCACTGATGGAAGAGAGCTGCAAAGAGTTCGTTTTGTGGTCTGTATAAGAAGTGCTGTCTTCATCCTACATGGACATCATTTGGCCAAGTTAGTGATGTCAATGAAGAGCCATATCTGGTTTCCTCCGTAACATCGCGGCATCCATGATGTGAGCCCTCATTGGCTGAGTTCACCTGAGGAAGAATGGAACAGGGTGGGGAATGGCTATCAAATGGAAAACAGAAGGGTGAAACAGCAGCTGTGAACAGTGGCAAATGAATGATCATGAAAAAAGAAGGGGGGAGCCCATTTTCAGGCCTAGTCTACTGCAGTGATGGCAGTAAAATTATGCTTTTCTGCCACAACTACATCAGCAGTGTCATTCAACAGTTGTTTTGGGGAAGGTATGGTAGATTCTAGAATGCAAGGGGCTATAGATCAACCCTTGGTGATCTTGTGCTGACAATTTTGCAGAATCACCTTTAATCATTCTGACATGGTCTTCACACTAAGGGCAGGATCTGTGGGGCTGCTTCTCCAGTTTTGATGAACGAGTTTCACATTGTTCAATTCGATGGTGTGGAAAAGTTGCTTGGAGGGATGATGCCCACCATCTGGACCTGTGTCCATCCTGGTTGGTAAGAGCTGGCCAGATGTGCTATGGTGATCATAAATGCTTTCTTGCAGGAGGGCTGTGTCCCTGTATCCTCAAAAGAAGCGGTTGTGAGACCTTTATGAAAGACCTCATCTTTGTATCCCACTATCCTAGACAATCATTGGCTAGTCTCCAACTTTTCCTTTTTGAATAAGCTCCTACAGCAGATTGTGGCAACTCAACTTTGGGATTTCTTGGATGAAGTAGAGTTATCTGGGATCTTTCCAGTCTGGCTTCAGGCCTGCTTTTGTGGCTAAAACGCAACTGGTAGTCTTTGAGGGTGACTACGGGGGGGGGGGGCAGTTCTTGATTCTGCTGCATCTCTCTGTGACATTTGCTATCATCACCCATGATATCTTCCTGACATGCTTGAATAGTATGGGACTGAGGGGGAACAATTCTACAGTTGCTGAATAGTAAAATAATAAAGGTGAATGCCATCTCACAGGAATCAAATCAGTCAAATAGTCTCAAAAGGTGATAATCAAAGATCAAGTACTGATTGGCTACCAGGACAAAGTAATCACTTAAGACAAACTAGAAACAAGGCAGAAGGAAGTCCCAGGAGATACAATTCTAGTTGAAGGCTAGGAATGATACATTTATCCACTCAGTTATCTGAATTTGGGCCTGTTCTCTTATCATCTAAGTTAGGCTTTATCTCTGATGCCTTGAACCTCTGCCTTGTGAGGTTCCGCATACATTATTATATCTTGTGAGGAACCACATACATTATTTTCCACTTGGAACTTGTAAGGCCTGATTCTGCACTTTGGGGCACCAGGTTGGTTGTCTCTTTCTCATTCAATTCTCATACCCACTTGTCTTTTTTTTTTTTTTTTTTTACCCAATTCCCTTCATACATAATATATGCTTGTTGCTTTGGTTTCATCTGGTCTTTCATCTGGTTAGTTTAACTTAAAATATACCCTGGTTTTTCATCTTGACCCCCTCCCACCACATTCTCGTCTCTGTAGCATTGCAATTGCAAGCCTTAATGTCAGGGCAATGTGATTTTTTCCAATTACTGCTGTATAGCATCTAGTAGCTTTAGACACTTGTAAAATAAAAGATGACAATCTGCCTATGCATGTGGAAGCTGTGGTTCAAAACAACTGCAGACAAATGCGGTACAACAATTGCTCCATTTCTATGCACCACTCACATTATTGTAAGGTACTCCATTTTAATTTTTAAAAGCTATCTGCCACTGCTAGCAAGACAATTTAGTTTGTCTTTTTTGAAGTGTGGCTGTAGAGTTACTGTATGACTACAATGCAGCAGAAAAATTTAAACAGAGGGCAGGGAGAGGACACAGGGAGCTTCTTCATAGCATCTTATGCAAAAAGATTGTCCACCACACTGGGAGAAAAACTGGCATTAAAAACGAACAATAATTACCTGCTGTATGAAGTGGAAACATAACTTGGCACTCCTATGCACTCGGCTTTTGAAAGGCAACATGCCTTATATGGTCTTCGCCAAGCTGGTAATAGGGATGCGGTGGCCCTCTTAAGAACAGAACACACTGCTCATCTAACACAGCCAAACCATTTCACCATTGGGCCTTTAAGACTCCTTTGTCTCCATGTTGATGTCTTTCTCCTCGTCAAGCCTGACTTAGAAAAAGTATGATTGGTACTCACCTGAAGTGTAGATCTCTGATTGGCATCATAAGGTCACTTTCCCCTAATATATTTAACAGCCACCAGCTGCCCAAAGAGCATGAGAACATGCAGTAATAAATGAGGCATGTTGTGGTCCATGTTAGGGTGTGGTCTCCAGTGACCTCATGATGCCACCAGAGTTCTACAGTTCAGGTGAGTACCAACCATACTATCTCCTACTGGCATCATGGTCACTAGATTGGGATGTACCAGAGCTTACCCAGTTAGGGTGGACCCCAACTGTAGACTAGGTTACTGCAGCAGGGCTTGCGCCTAAAGGAAGCCTCAGCAGATGAATGCAAATCAATCATATAGTGCCTTGTAAAGGTGCTAGAGTTTGGATTTGATATCCCGCTTTATCACTACCCGAAGGAGTCTCAAAGCGGCTAACATTCTCCTTTCCCTTCCTCCCCCACAACAAACACTCTGTGAGGTGAGTGGGGCTGAGAGACTTCAGAGAAGTGTGACTAGCCCAAGGTCACCCAGCAGCTGCATGTGGAGGAGCGGAGACGTGAACCCGGTTCCCCAGATTATGAGTCTACTGCTCTTAACCACTACACCACACTGGCTCTCAGTGCTAGGGGATATCCCAGTGGCAACCCTACAAATATCTCCAATGGGGCGTTAGAGGAGAAAGCTGCTGAGGAACCCACATCCCTGGGGATGTTAGAGCATGACAGCCCTCTGCTTGAGGATCCTGGAAGTGAGAAGAACGGTGGCAGCTATTGGGTAGCTCAGTTCATGAAGAGGTCCACCATGAAGAGCCTGTAGTGGTTCTGAAGCTGAGAGATCAGATGATGCAGCATCTATTCCCCCTAGATCTAGTTTGGTTTGACTCGGCCAATCTACCTGGGTGTTGGATTCTCCTGAAATATGTTCAGTGGAAAAGCCCAGAACGTGGAGCTCTGCCTAGTTCATCAGAGGTTTCGCACTGTCGATCCAAGATCTGATGCCACCTTGGCAACTGATGTATGATTTCACAGAGGTGTTGTCGGACTGTAGGAGGACATGGACAGGCCATTATTAGGTGGCTTTTTTGTTGGCTGATGCCATGGGCTTTGAAGGATGACATAGTGATTGCTAGATGATGGCGTGCTTCTTCTTGTGTTGGGGGCTGAAGGATGAGATTGTCTAGGTAATGAATGCCCAGGAGGGGGAGCACCAGGGCAACTATAATCTTGCTGAAAATGCGGGTGAATCAAGTGTATATATAGTTTGCCAACTATATATGAGAGATATATCCCATTTTCCTCAATTGCCTGTTGTCTGTTGGGGTTGGAACAAATCTGGTAGAAGTTCGTGGCTCTGGTAGCATTTTAGCCTCTTTTGGGGGAATAGTGTCATCAGAGTGAGAGATGCCCAAGGCTTGCAACAATGGGCATCCTGGAACAGGTGGTCAGAGGTATGTTCCTCTAGCATGGATCCATCACTCCACTTCCCTTCTTCAGTTACAACGAAGTAGAAGGAGCCTGTACTCGGGGATGGCTTCTTTAATTTGCTGAGTAATTTATGGCGATAGAGGTCCCCCTGTGGGCACTGGTTTTGGATGTGTTGGGAGAGAGGTCGGTTTCCTAGGGGATTGAGATAGATGCAGCAGCCTCCGGAAACCCCACAAATTCATCCTCATCTGAGGTGGTGGGGTGGGGGTGGAATGAAAAGCCTGTGCCAGGGCTGGGTGGCTGTCATCTGAATCCCTTCCCAAGGGAGAGCCAATAGTGACTGGGTCTGCTGCGGGTCACTGTGGAAGGGAAGGGCCTTGTGGTGACCTAATTGCTGCTGCAGGAGATGCTTTAGAAGCCTCCATGTGTTTCTGCTTCTGTTTAGCCTTGTGGGCTACTGGGAGGTCTACTGTACACCACGGAAGGCCACTGGCTGCTGAGATGGCTCCATGCTCAGCCATGCAAAGGGTTTGCAGACAGTAGGCCGATTGCAGGCTGCAGCAACAGGAAGCGTCGATGTGGCCTCTGACACCCACAGGTCTTCTTAGCACGGGAACCATGACTTCCATCAATATATGCTGTCCTAGAGTGGCTTCTCTGAGAAGGCTTCAGGATTCGGAGAAGGAAAGTCAAAAGGGGAAGGGCAAAACTAGCCTGAGTAAAAGCAGGAGCCAATAATGACGGGACTGCATCGTTCAGGCAGGAGCAAAAAACAAAACAAAACAAAACAACCTGACTGGGAGCCGCCCACTTCCCCAGAGAGTTTTTTCTCCTGCCTCATGAGCAGGGTGGAGCCAGAGCCCAACCCAGTGACCCCATGATGCCAGCAGAAGATCCACAGCTGCAATCCTCCATGTGCTTACTTAGGAGGAAGCCGCAGTGAGCTCCATGGAGCTTACTTCTGAGAAAACATACATAGGATTACACAGCATGATGTATAATCACAGATATCAGCCTAGAACTCTGACCTATCCTGCTTTGTCTGTGAAATTCCTTTTCTCCCCCTTTGTAATGCTGTAGATGAATTGAGTGGATGTTATTATCTGTGTGTGAGCAAAATTCCGAGTGAGAGCTACTGTTTCTGTCCTTGACTTACCTTTCTTCGCTCTCCCTTTCTTCCCATTTCTTTTTCTCTTATTTCAGTATCTTAATACCAGCTGGAGCCTCTCTTTACAACGCCATTCTATTCTTTTATTTCTAAAACACTCATAATGCCTCGCAAATACAGCGGCTTGAATAGGAGGAATACATACAGAGTGGAGGAGGAGGATGTGCTCTCTCAGATATTTCAACGTCCTGCATGCACTGATGTCCTTCACTCGCGTTAATAAATAAAAGAAATACTTCTACCTTCCTTTTGAATTATTGAAATAAGTTTGGGCAATTATAGGACATACTGCGCTAAACATTAGCACCAAAAGGTTCAAAACCAGACAATAAATAAGGCTAGGGAAGTAGTCGCATGGAGTCAGGCTTCCACACGAAAATTTCTATGAATGTGTCAGGCAGCTCAAGAGTTGGCATGGAAAGTAGGCTTTCATTGTAACCAGTAAAGGCCTTGAGATTTTGTACAAAAAAGAGGGGGGAAGGAAAGAAAAGCCCATCCCCATTCACTGAACAAAATAGTATTAATGAAAGAGGCTGAAAGCTAGCCCGTCATATTCTTGTAAGAAACTCATCTTTGCAAGGGTGTCCTCTCTTGTCCTTGTCAATTTCAGTCCCAACTATAGAAGGCAATCAAGACCGAGACCTTGATGACAGAGCCAGCCTTTTGAACACCACGAGACAGACTCATTTGCTTTGTGTAAGCTGGCCACCTATCCTTCAGGTTTATTTATATATTGCTTCCAACATGTATTACAAAGGTTCGCACATTTACTTATCTTTGTTTTCCTGAAGATCAGAGTAAAATACACGCAACTAAAGGAGCAATGGAAGCCGGCAGGTTAATTTTTGCATAGTCTTCTTAAATTCTTCGTGTATAAGCGTGATCAGAGGAAGGCTCATGAAAAACAGGTCTTATAAAAACAAGATAGTGGAGTCACTGGACACCCCCCTTTTTGCAGGGGGTAAATCTACATGCATGGTGAAAGTGATCACCCCAGAAGCTCAGGGAGGAGGGAGAAAATATTTGGTCAAGAAGGTCTGGCTCATGACTGAATAAGGCCTGAATGGTTGTCTTAAGGGTGGAGATGTTTTTTGTCAGGTGCGGAAATGATGACAAGGCCTTAGTTTCCGAGCACAATTCAAAGTGCTGGTGCTGACCTTTAAAGCCCTGAACGGCCTCGGCCCAGTATACCTGAAGGAGCCTCTCCACCCCCATCGTTCAGCCCAGACACTGAGGTCCAGCTCCGATGACCTTCTGGTGGTTCCCTCACTGCGAGAAGTGAGGTTACAGGGAACCAGTCAGAGGGTCTTCTCGGTAGTGGCGCCTGCCCTGTGGAATGCCCTCCCATCAGATGTCAAGGAAATAAACAACTATCTGACTTTTAGAAGACATCTGAAGGCAGCCCTGTCTAGGGAAGTTTTTAATGTTTGATGTTTTATCCTATTTTTAATATTTTGTTGGGAGTCACCCAGAGTGGCTGGGGAAACCCAGCCAGACGGGTGGGGTATAAATAATAAATTATTATTATTATTATTATTATTATTATTATTATTATTATTAGTTGAGCTAAGACAAAACACCCTTGTGAATAAGATATGAGAAGAGTTGCTCCATGTGGCCTGCAGTGTGCAGTGCTGGGTGACCAAATATGGGTCCCCCTATATTTGACATAAATACGAAACTTACTTGTCATTGATTTAAGATTTGTCTGTCCCCACTTGTTTGTTTTGTTTTTTTAATTAATATTGTTCTGTATATTTTACTTTTATGAACCCTAAGCTTGATGTAAAAACTTTTTTTAAAAAAAAAGTTATTAAAAAATAAAGAAATAAAAAAAAAATGAAAAGAGACTTGGTGACTCTTCTTGCATTTTGAAATGCTATTAACCTTTTCCTTTTCTTCTGGTGACTCTCTTTCCCCCTTCTCACTCTTGCTGTTTGCCTCCCTTTTCTGTCTTTTTTTCCAGATGGATGTAAGACTAGAAACTACCTAGAAAGTGCACCAAACAAATTTTCTTCCTCCAGTTTAAGACAGAGATGCCTAGTTTGTTTGAGAAAGCTGTTGGCAGGAGAGGGGAAGATGAATTGTTGGTGAAGACTAGAGTGGTGATCTAGTTTCCCTACAGCAAGTAAATTAAAATGGTCAGAGTTGTATAAAAGCAGAGTAATTTCCCCTTTGGAGAAAGGTGTCCCTATAGGTGAACTTTTGAAGGGACCCTTTGGTCTTCTTAATCTCTGGAGTTCTGGTTAATCCCACCTCCACTGAACTGGACTCTGCAGGTTTAATAGGAGATTATGGAATCCTCTTATATGTTTTCCCCTTGTGTATGGCCGTTTTGTATTTTTATACTGTTGCTTGTTGCTATGTTTATTTGGTTTTTCAATCAGCTTTGGACACCATTGGATAAATCAGGAATTTTATGTCAAATGCTTTGCTCTAGAACTATTTTAGACTCCATTCTTGTTTGGGTCCTGTAATGTTGCTTCTTTATTTGGGTACAATTATTGTTGAGCGATTGGTTTTTTTTTTTTTTTAAAGCTTCCTTAAATCAGGAAGTTGCTGAAAATGCCTGGGAAAATGGAAATGCAAGGTAGGGTGGCAACCAAGTGCTTTTGCCTTCAGTTGGAAAGGAGTTGCATTGACAGGGAGAGCAGGAAACCTTGACAATTAGCAATCATTTCACAAAGAGGCCAGGGCTGTCTATATGAGCACTGTATCAGTGCAGAGGAAACCTATGAAAAACATTTAACAATCAAAGCTACTCCATTTGTAAGTCAGGCATATGGACAAGAATGGGAGGACATCAAAGGGTACAGACAATTGTTGACCTTGTGTCCAATGTGGCAAAAAATAAAAAAAGTAGTTGTATAAGATACAAGAGATCATAAAGTCAAGGACAGAGAAACAGGCTGCCTATAAAAACAATCTAACATTCAGCCAAATTTGATAAGTTGGTGTACTCATGAATTCTTTCTTTTTCCTAAATCTGAGTTGGATCTTTAAATGACTACCATGTAACTTGGCATATCTGTGCCATAAAACCTTAATCCTATCCCAAACCTCCAGTCAAAAGAGTGCACCCATGGACTAGAATTTTCTCTCTCTCACTGTTGCAAAAATATAGACTGAAAGCTGGATTATCCACCATGTTTAAAACCTACAATTGTAGAAAAGCTGCATATAGCTTTTCTACATATATTGTCAAAACAGAACACCTTTATTGCAGCAGTGAGGTCATTATCCTGTTGTTGTTGTTGTTGTTGTTGTTGTTAGCACCTATCTGTCTTGAGAGACAATGGAGTGCACCTCTGGGGGTGAAGTCAAACTGTTGCATTAGCAGCACTGAAATTACCTCTCTGGAGTGCAAGCCTGGGCAGTGTGTATGGAGGTCCTGGGCTGTCCAGACAACAAGACCCCTCTCTTGTGGTCCAACGGAAATCAGAGCAATACATTTGGCACCAGCCTGGCTGTAGGAGTTGCCAGAAGAAGGCCTACAAGGTGCTATCCAACCGGCTTAGGGACGCCACTCCTTTTCTTCTCCCAAAGATGACCCACAAGGCAGCAGAGGTTCAGGACAAGAGGTTTCCTTCTCTTAGATGAGCTCCCTTTCCAGGTGGCAAGCCCCATCTGCCCTTCACTTCCCTCTGCGGCATGTGCTGAAACCAGCTTCTTGACCATTGGACCTGCTATTCATCTTGTCTGCTCAATCCACTGAAGCCTGTCTTCACATGCAGGGGAAGTCCCTAACTCACTGAACTTTGAGGCCCATTGGCTACCCTCACCTGGTTTAGCTGGCAAGTCAAAGCCATTCCCGGGGTGTGGCTGCTGTTGCACGCTGACAGCTTCTAGGAGCTACTTTTGAGAGCTGAGTGCAGGGTGGGGACCAAAGGTGGGCAAACTACTCCAGAAGGAACAGAATATGTTTTCCCCAAAGTACTTTCTTTCTTTCTTTTTCTCTTTCTTTGACAATCACTCATAGCCGAATAAGATTGCCTTCCGTGAATATGGTTTTAATAGTGCGTCCTTAAGATGGTTTGGAGGCCAATTATGGATCCACATATCCAAAGTGGGGGCATAGGTTTCCGGGCAGGAGTTGCTCACAATGAGAATTTGCCAAATGTGCCTTCCTCTTAGCTCGTTTCTCCCTTTTGTCCTGAGGTTGTGCTTCTTCAAAGTCCATGACGCCTTTGGCAGAGGCTATTCTCCAATTGGAGTGCTCACAGTTGGTTAGTGTTTATTTTTTAAAGATTTGCCTTGAGAGCATCTTTAAACTTTTTGTTGTTGTCCACCAACATTACACTTTCCATTCTTAAGTTGGGAACAGAGTAGTTGATTTGGAAGATAATAATCAGGCATCCAAACAACATGACCAGTGCAACCAAGTTGATGTTGAAGAATCATTGCTTTAACACTGGTGATCTTTCCTTCTTCCAGTACAATGACATTAGTTCACCTGTCTTCGCAAGTGATATGTAATTTTTTTCTGGAGACACCGTTGATGGAATCTTTCAAGGAGTTGGAGATGGCATTTGTAAGTGGTCCATGTTTCACAAACGCAAAGTTGGTAGTACAATAGCTTTGTAAACAAGCATTGTGGTTTCCCTGCCAATGTCCCGGTCCTCAAGCACTCTA
Organism: Darevskia nairensis; assembly: GCA_034642065.1. Lineage (NCBI taxonomy): Eukaryota > Metazoa > Chordata > Lepidosauria > Squamata > Lacertidae > Darevskia > Darevskia nairensis. The sequence goes on from JAWWNI010000891.1 coordinate 235,564, forward strand.
TGCTTCAATCAGGAGAAAGCTGCACTCACAAAGCTCAGGCAATGATGGATTTCGGCATCAATGTTGGCTCTTGGGGAAAGATAACTGCCCAGGTAGGAAAAATGATCAACATTTTCCAACATTACACCACTGAATTGAATTTATGGTGCTGCAGAGGGGTTGTTTTGTGCTTGTTGGTGCAGCACTTTGGTTTTTTTGGCTATTGAGCGATAGGCCAAGCTTTCCATAAGCTTCTGCAAAGATATTTAGGATGGTTTAGAGGTCATCCTCTGAGTGTGCACAGACTATGTTGTCATCAGCATATTGAAGCTCTATGACGGAGGTTATGGTAACCTTACTCCTTGCTTTCAGCCTACTCAAATTGAAGAGCTTTCCATCTACCCTTCCTCTAACACCGCACACAATCCTTTTCATTCTACACACTGTGATATTCTTGAAATCTACACATGCACACAATTAAAAAGTCTGTTTACCTGTAAGCCATTAATATGGAAACAGATGTGCTCAAAGTAACAAAGTGAAGTTACCCAAAGCCACCTGTCCCTTGGGATGAACATGCACCCATTTATTGAATTATGCAGCTAGGGATTGTTTGCCTTGTACCACTGCTGCAAATTCAGGGTTCTTGCCATACAAGCCCTAATTATGCTCTCAGAAAAACTGAATGTTCACTTGAATTCACATGTCCATTTATTGCTACTTCATTGCAAGTGTGACAGAAATTCAAACCATTTTAGCAAGGAAAGGAGTAACGGAAGCTAGGACAGAGGACAGAGTCTACCACAGGAGTCTATCAAGGAGTCCAAAAGCCCCTCTTTCAAAACAACTGCAGCTTTAGTTTCAGAATATGAAAATGATCCACACACTATAAAATTTCACTCTACCAGTGAAGGGAAACATAAATTGTACTACTTCCAAACTTAGCTCAAAGCAGTGTTCAAGATGTATTTTGAGAAGCAAAAACAAAGCCAATATCGAGAGCAACTCATTGGAACCTATGATAGCAGTTTTCCCAGACACGCTATGCATGGTAGACACTGACAGAGAATTTTAGGCCCAGGCATAGGTCAATGACAGAAGTTTACACCAGCACGCAGAGGTCATCACTGGGTCCCACAAGTGCTCTTCATTTGCACTAGACATCTATGGGTCACTAGAAATCAGGGTCTTCCTAGGCGGCATTACATTTCTCCTAAATAAGTGATGCTTATATTTATTCAACTGCAATGAATGCATTGTTCCCCATCCCTTCATGCGTTTGCAAAATATGCACCTCCCCCTTTTATGCTACAATGCATATAAAGACATGCAACAAAAATCTGCTATGTTAGGTGAGAAATAGCCCTTCAATGCAGATCTTTTAGAATGCCTTTCAAGTGAGGATCGCTTTGATTTTAAAATGTCCTACCGCACTTCAGAACACATACAGACCGTTTGCAAGAACTGAACTCTTGATGCTCGTTCATTCCTCTGTTACACCGTGGGTGGGTGAAGCTAAGTCTAAATACATCGCTCGCCTCTCCTTGTCACATAGCCTAATGACTTTCCCGGCAAGTCTGCATATTAAAATACCTGTTGCCATGAACATGAGAAGCACAAAAGGCAAAGCTGTAATGGAGCAAGGTTGGGTCAATGACAGCGCCATTCTCCGAGTGTTCCATCAATTCTTTCAGGTAGCACAGATGGCGGTGACAGCCTCTCACACCATAACGAGCGCAGTATTCGTCTAACACAAAGACTTGGCCCGGGCTAAACCAACCCTGTAAGAGATGGGAAGGGGGAAAGTGTTGCTTCATTAAATCTGGACTGTTCTTTTATGCATTGTTTTCAAGTATTTTCAGAGAGAAAGAACAGAAAACTACAGTTTTTCATGCAATATACACTCTATACAATGGAACCTTGGTTGTCGAACATAATCCAATCCGGAAGACCGTTCGAGGTCCGAAACATTCAAAAACCGAAAACTCAATATGGAAGCCTCAAAATGGAAAAAATTAACACAGAAAACTAAACCAGGAAGCCACCTCGGAAGTTCAACTTCTGAGGCGTGTTAAAAAACGGAAGCATTTACTTCCGGGTTTACGGCATTCCAAGTTCTGAAACATTCGTCAACAAAAAATACAACGGTTCCACTGTAGCATGTTCTCTGATTTCTAAAACAAAGTGTGAAAAATAATGAGTACTTCTTTCAAAAAAGAATACTACCTTTCACTTTGAAAATAAATGCCAATGTGGTTCAAATAAAAAAACAATATTAAAATAAAATATCAATCATGTTAACCAGTAACTGGTATTAACGGTCAGGGAAATGCTGGGGTAAAGTACGTTTTCAATTGTGGGTGGAAACATCCCATAGTAAGAGACTGCTGGGTCATTGCATAAGTTAGGACACAGCAGAGAGAAGATGCACATCTGCAGACAGTGGCACCCTAATTTTGGTGAGCAATTTTCAGACTGAGTATGTTTAATTTGGCAGAGTTGAAAGTTAGTTCCTCCTTGGCTAGGTGACCCACTTTTCTGCCTAAACATTTCTAAAGCTGGATGCACTTGGACATGCTCACCATAGAAATAATATAAGCAAAGCGTAGCTGTCGACAGTGAATAGATAATACTAAAAAATTACTTATTCCGAGAAACAGAAATGGAGTCATAAGCAGAAACAACTAAGGAGTGGTTACTCATTTCTTCACAAAATTCCCCAGGAGTTTTTTCTCACACTCAAGCTCTACCTGCACAACAGAAAGGTAGGAGTTTTTAAAGTTATCAAGGTAATATTGTGATAATAACTTTTATTTTATAATTGCTTAGAAGCTCCCTACTGTTTACTGGAGAGTGCAATAAAGGAATTTCAGTACTGCTAATAGTTTAAATCATAGGTTATGTTTAAATCTAATTGTTTCATATTAGCTTGATTTTGTTTTGTGGTAAGTGTCGCTACTTTCATTTAATTTGCTGAAATGCAAAAGTTGGATTAAAAGTAAATTTTCAGCATCTGCAGACTGACAGAAGCAACGGTATCGTTAATCTATTTATCTATTTCTAAAGTTGATGTATGTGTAAAGATTCTAAGGGAGCCTTTAATAATAGAACCCACTATTCCCACAGAAGAAGGAGGAAAGTGTGGGGTTGTGACTGAGTTCAGTGTTGTTGTTGTTGTTGTTGTTGGGGGGGAAGCTGTGCACATGGGAAAGGCGAACAACCCAGAAGCTGTGGAACAGAATGTAAGAAAATGTTTGTCAAGAAAGCTCTGGCCTATGACTGAAATAGGTCTGAATGTTTGTTCTGAGGATCCCATATCCTACACACCAGATAGAAGTATGTTTATTAGAGATCAAAGATCACAGGAGTCTATTCCATTGAATTTCACTCGGAATTGCTAGCCATGTTCTTCTCTTAAGGCCAGCTCAGATCACGTAGTAAACTTTAACTTGAGGGCTGACGGGCATTTAGGTGGGCCACGGCAGAATCAGTGGTAGTTTAGTTGTAGATAATTTTAGCCTCTCAAGCCCTATTGGGTCAACACAACTTAAGAACCTCATTTTCAGAGGCTAGGAATTACCACCCACAGGATTTCTTTGGATAAATACAATGATACTTGGAATGACTTTACGCAGAACGTATTAGGCTACTGACAATTGCATGCCTATTAGGCTAATGAGAATCTGCACATCTATATATTAATGTATATAACAGTATGGTTCCCCCCCCTCTTTTATTCTCACTCACTTTTTCTCCCCCCCCCTCTGTCTTTTAATAAATGAATTTCTCTTAATAAAAATAGTAACCAGTGAGCAACTTACTAATTTGACAGAGCAGAGAGAGAAGACTGGCTGGAGATATGAGAGGCATCTACAGACTTCACATTCCCCAGAACGGCCCATAAATTCCATGTCTGCACACTTCCATGAACTTGCTCATTCAGGGAATGGTTTCCAGGTTCACATCTAATATGTTTTATTTATTTTTATTATTTCAGATATTTCATTTATTTCTTTATACTTTTCAAGTTTATACATTTCACTAATTTTACAATCATTTTGACATTTCAAAACTTGACTTCCTTCCCCCTTCTTTTTGCGGTTCCTTAAATTTGTTTTTAATATCTTCTGCATATCCAAATTGATTTGCTCATTTATTCATCTTTTTTTAAATATATACTCTTATAAAACTGCAATAATCCTGACAATGTTTTCATCTGTTTATAATTTATCTGTAAATATTCAATAAACCATTTCCATTCTTTTATTTATTTATTTTTTAGTTATATTGATTTCTCATTCTTCCGGCAAGTTTTGCCATTTCTGCATATTCCATACATTTTTGTATCCATTCTTCCTTTGTTGGGACTTCTGCTTCTTTCTATTTTGGGGCAAGTAACATTCCCACACCTAATATGTTTTAAGAGATATCTAAAAATGTTGAACGTGAACTCTCCAAATATGGTGTCTGTATCAGAAAACATGTACATAATAGTGGCATGTTTGTCAGGGAGCCAGGATAGGCGATGATTAGCATGAGCTTGGGTTCTTTGGTGTGAAATTGCATCTTGGAGAAGTTAATGGACTAGGCAGAATTGGACAAGATGACAGGGAGAATTCGAAAACAACGGGACCAGAGGTTCTTTGAAGACTGGAAGAAATTTGAGAACTATTTGAAAAACAATTGTAAACAACAAATTATGCTAGTAGGTTTGCAAGAAGTTTTCTAAGGAGGATTATATGAAATGTTACAGAGAAAATTTAGAAAACTTATAATTGGTTATAGATTATTAAAAGTAATAGTAAAATTATGAAAATACAAGATTAAGTTATGAAGATTGGAAATCCTTAGACATGGTTGATGGAAGCCCAAAAATATTGTATAAGATATGAAAGAATGTTAAATGATGTTTGGAAAATATATGTAAAAATGTGTGTGTGTATAGATAGATAGATAGATAGATAGATAGATAGATAGATAGATATAGATGATATAGATATAGATATATAGAAATTGCATCTTGGAATCAAGAACTAACAAGAGATAATGAGAATAAAAAAATCCCCACAGCAGAGTTTACACTTCAGCTAATGGACTAGACCTCATATCGCATTAGTTTATGTGCAACTGAGAAGGAATTTTTCAAGTTACTCCTAACCTCCACTTTCCCCTTAAGTGGGATCATTTTTGTTGTGTAAGCAAAGCAAGCCAGTCAGCCAAGGCAAAGATTGATCAGTAGATAAGGAAGGATAGAACGTGAATGTTGTTTAATTTTTTCGTGATTATGCATCCTCGCGATTGCAGCCTCCGCTCCTCAAATACTCTATGCTTGCTTTTGAAAGTGGGAAGAAAAAAAAATGAAATTACAGAATACCCCTAGAGCAGTAAGTAATTTACCCAGGATTTAAGCCTGCAAAGCTAACCTTGACTCAGCTGAATACAAGCACAATAAATCTATTTGCCTTTCTCCCCCTGCGGTTTTGATTCTATTCTTTGGATTTCTTTTTCCTTCCCAGTCCATGAAAGAGGAGAGAATTACAAGATAGATGACATAATGCTTGACATCTGGCGAGCTAGATTTGTACCTTAAAATGCCTGTACAGGTGTTAGCAAATCCTACCACAGAGGGTTCCATATTTATTAAAGCCTTCTGTTTTTATTCAGCCCTCCCTAGAGGAGCTGATAAACCACGGTTCAGAGTCAGTTTGAGTCTATTCTCTTCTCTATTGAGTGGCACAGCAGTAGTCTTCAAGTGTATAATTTTCAAATTTGAAGCCAATCGATTGAAATCCTTTATCCCAACCTCACACACAGTTATTAAATGAGTCTGGAAGAAAAGACCACTTTGCAACAACTATTTCTCACTTTTTCTCTCTCCCCCCCCCCCCACTTCTTTTATTCCAGCCTTTTTACTCACCAAACAAGAATAGGAATCATTCAATCGGTGATCCAAGGTCTGCCTCTGAAGTACTCTAAAGAGTGCAGCATGGTCAAACTTGCAAGGATTAGCAGAAATAAACTCATCCATGCCATGTTTCTGAGCACGATCTGCATCTGATCATCGGGAGGAGAATGAATGTATGGATATAGATTATTCTGCTTTAAGAAAGGCTTTAAATTTAATTCAATAACAGCCTCATTCAAGTTTCATCTACGCTTTCATGCCTCGCCAAATCCTTCCTGGATAAATACCTATCACAATAAAATCTAAGCAAACGACAACGGTTTAGACATAGCAATGGATAAACAAACAGCAGACAGCCCCCTTTTCATATAGTACAAACGTTATCCCTACATAGACTGAGACAGACTGAACAATCCATTCTGATATTTTTCAGAAATAATGTCTACTCTAACTGTGTGTGGCTCTTCTGCTTCTAGAAAGCTTGTAAAATATTGGAACAACAGACTTTCTTTCTGGAGTGCCTGTTTTTACAAGGTAGTAAGTGCAAGACTGATGAACACAGATCTTGTACATTTTTTAAAAACCCACTCTATAAAGTTTTGAGCAGGTCTCAGCTTATGGGCTTTACAAAGATGCTCATCAAAGACCAAAGTAGCAAGCAAACATGGCTTCAAGGCCATTTCTCAAATGGCAAACTGGAGCAGAAATGAACACACAGGCTTGAACGAGGTCATTTCCAGCCTTTTCCTTTTTACATGCGGCTTTTAATGAAACAAATATAATGCAGTAATGGGAAAGAGTGCCTTCAACCTTCCAGGATTGAGTAACAAAACAGGGAGCAATTTTTGTGTGTGTAAATTATATACAACGTGCCATCTTAAATGGCATTTCAACCAGAGACCCGGACTTATTGTTGTTCACAGATTGCGTCTTTCAACGCCTTTGAACCCCGCGGGTTTGTCAAAAGACAAGCTCTGGTGATTGCATTCATTAATGGTATGTTTTGTCAAAATCCTGAATGCGAGTTGTCCACCAAGTATGGACGGAAAAAGCCTTACAGTGACCAAAAGGACTAGTTATGCATTAGCACATTAGCTCACTTGGATTCCATATACAACATTGGGGGTGAATAGTTTGCTATCAACTCAAAAATTGACTTAACCCTTACAATAAGGTCTTTGCTCCCTCTTTGTTCGTTTAATTTCAAATATGGGTCTTTTTATGTTCGTTACTAGAAAAGATGCATCCTAAATGTACTTTTGAAAAAACTGCATAGTACAAACCTAAAATTTCTATAGAAAAGGAGACAAAAGTTTATTGATTAAACCCAATTATAGAGTTGGGTTCATAATAAAACTCCATATTGATCTGTGGGCATGATGCTAACATAATCAGTCACATTTAGAAATTTAGCCCCAGATCATATTGATCCATGTCAAGTCCAACTTTCAGCTGTATTTGCAGATGGAAGAATTATTTAATTCAAGCTGAAGGATCTGCAGCATCACATCCCGAAAAGATGCACAAACTAATTCATATCACTTGGCTCTGCATTGTCAAAGCAAGAGTCACATCCATGTGACAGATTTCACCAAGGTGGATATAGCAAATAAACAGTGTGACAGTACATTGATGATTTAAGGTACGAGATGATCATCTGCAGAAACAGTAGTATATTTTTCTAGCGTTTACGAAGCAACACCATGAATGATTAAACACCCTTTAAGCTGCAATCCTGTGCACAGTTAAATCCCATTGAAGTCATAACATGAATGTACAGATAAGTGAAAGGTAGATTACACCCCAAAGGGATCACCACTAGTTCAAGGGCAAACAGAGTTCACTTTATATATAATTTACAAGTCTTAACCAACAATAGATAATAAACAACACAAAAACAAAATGGGAATTGGTCTTAAATTGCATGGCGTTTTATTTCCTGGAATCACATGGCACTAATGAAACATGTTGAACAGCTCATTACTAAAACTCTCCTCATTTTCAAACAATACTAAGAAGTTTTATTATTTTTTATACAATTCTTAGTATTGTTCATTGCATAAAATTAAGAAACTATTATCCGATGGCTCAGAAAAGGATGGTTTTGTCTTTTGTTTCTCATGCATAAGCGCTCAAGACAGACATTTCCAAAGCATTCGTAGCCTTGGTTTTTCAATACCGTTCTTTTCATTATATAGTCTTCTTTCAAAAACAGAGAAATGAAAATTAGTTTATGTATCTTTTTGGAAATGTATTTATGCAGCATAATGAAGGCATCAACTCCTTGTTGAAATGGTCCCCTGCATATGTAATGGAGTTACATCAACCTAAATTGATTCCACATTGTTGTGGCAGCCTATGACTAATACGATAAAATGAATAAATATAGCAAGAATAAATATAACAGGAAGCATTTCTAAGGAGAAGAAAAAGCACCCAATCCAGAGTAAGGGGTCGCCATGGGCATTGTTCCAACAAAAGTCATAACTTGCATGGTGTCTATATCTACAGTAATAAAGTGCAAGTGTCTCTGCGTCCAGTCCCTGTGTCCGTCCCTGTGTCCTACTGCGCATGTGCCCCACGGACACAGGGATTGGAGCGCAGAGACTTCGGGCGGCTGGGCTGTTGAAGCGGCGGGTGCGCGCTCGCGTGGACTTACTTCTAAGCGGCAGCAGCCGTTACAAGTGGCGGCTGAATTGGCCTGCCGGGGCTGGTGCCAGTGCCGCTGCCGCGATGCGCCTCATGCGCTGCCTTCTGAAGGGCCATTCGGCGCTGGCCGGGGCGCCCAAGTACATCGAGCACTTCAGCAAGTTCTCGCCGTCCCCGCTTTCCATGATGTTCTAGCACCCGTTAATTTAAAGGGCTTAAAGTCTACTAGTGTTTTTATGATAGCAGACTATTTTTTTAATAACCCACTTTTTATTTCCCTCAGCAGTCTTGGTGATGGAAATGGAGCAGAGGATCACGCACCAAAACAATCCCATCAGCTGCTTACACTCTTAACACTGGGGAAACCCAGCCAGATGGGCGGGTTATAAATAATAAATTATTATAAATTATTATTAACATTGGAAAACCAGCGAGGGTGAGAGGGGCTGTCTGCTTGACTCTCTCTACCACAGGCATAGGCAAACTCGGCCCTCCAGATGTTTTGAGACTACAATTCCCATCATCCCTGACCACTGGTCCTGTTAGCTAGGGATAATGGGAGTTGCAGTCCCAAAACATCTGGAGGGCCGAGTTTGCCTATGCCTGCTCTACCATCCCTTGTGATAAACCATGAAGTAGCAGCATGGACTGAAAGATGAGTAAACATAGGAGATAACTTTATCAACCACTGACAGGGATCCTGGGGGTCAATAACTGCTAAGTGATACCATTGGTCCTTGCAATACCAGGCATTTGGCTACTGCACTGCACTCCCGGGTGTGAATGACTCTTCCCATAATTTTATCCCAGAAGACCACAGCCAGGATCAAAACCCTTTTATGCTAAACCTACAGAATCTTAACAATGTCACTATACAGAGCCCCTTTGGACCTGATCTTTATGGCTCACTACATAAGGGAATGGAAGCAAGAGGGAATATTTGTCATGGACTGCCAGGCGTCAGGGAATCTGATCCCTTCATGGTAGGCTGCCAGGAATAGACAGACAAGGAAGCTCTTACCAATGTCTTTTATTCAATATTCACAGAGAGGCTTAGAAATGCAGCCGCTTGGAGTAATGGTGTTGTTGTTGTTTAGTTGTTTAGTAGTGTCCGACTCTTCGTGACCCCATGGACCAGAGCACGCAAGGCACCCCTGTCTTCCACTGCCTCCCGCAGTTTGGTCAGAATCATTGCCACCTCCCTTCTCTCCTCAATCGTCAACAGCACCACCCACATTACGGTGGCTGCTGAGGGCTATTTGTCCACAAGCCCTTACTTTCAATGCTTGCCGGGTTCTGGGAGAAGGGGGTCTGGAATGCTTTCTAGCGATAACGTGTCAGCCAGCTGCTCTGGCTCTCGTCTCCCATTATTTCCCAACTCTGCTCTTCATCTACCTCTGAGCCGTGACCTCCTCAAGCCACTGTTATAAATCTATACTGTCTTCCTCTTCTCTGGAAGGTTCAGGAGGGGGAGACGGTCTCCACTATTCCTCCTCTGCCCAGTCCCTGACACGGACACGACAAGGGTCCCATCACAAACACATCTCCTGTCTTTTCCACTGGCTGTATCGTTAAGGATGTGGGTTAATGGAGAAAGAGGTCTATCTTCCAATCCCAAGGAGCATTGCTTTTCCATTTCAAATTTATTGTCACCATTACAATCCCCAAAAGAAAGGAAGTCATCTCAGACGGACACTAGGACAAGGGTGCTGTTGTGGATGGAATGGCAGCTCTTGCTTTCCTCTCTGGTTCTCTCCCTGGCAAAAGGGTTATTTGCAATCATAGAAGGGGACCCAAGGGTCATCTAGTCCAACCCTCTGCAATCTCTCTTTTTTTAATATAAATTTTTATTATTTTCTTTCTTTAACACCTCTCAACATATCATTACCAAACAGTACAACATTTAGCTCTACTGAGATTATAACTTCCCTCCCTCCCTTCAACAGGTAATTTATTTCACATCCAATCTAAATTTCTAACACTCTGCAATCTCAACTAAAGCATCCATGACAGGTGGACATCCAACTTCTGATGAAAAACCTCCAAGGAAGGGCAGTCCATCAACTTCCGAGAGAGCCTGCTTCCACTGTTGAACAGCCCTTACTATCAGAAAGTTCTTCCAGATGTTGAATCAGAATTTCCTTCCTTGCAACTTGAATCCATTGGTCCAGGTCCTAGCCTCCAGAGCAGGAGAAAACAAGCTCCATGTGACAGCCCTTTAGATGGCATTATCTCCTCTCAGTTGCCTCTTTACCAGGCTAAACATACTCCATTCCCTCAACCACTCCTCATAAGGCTTAGTTTCCAGACCCTCGATCATCCTCAGATGCAGTTCTGACTGGGAGCTTTTTGCCATCGCTTCAGCTGCTGCCTTTGTGCAGATGTTGCACAGCTGCTGAGCAATGCAAAGTCCCAGATCAAAAATATGCATTGCGATATAGAACCACTGGAGAGGGGAAAAAACCCACAACCCTCACCACAACACTTTATTTATTTATTTATTTATTTATTTATTTATTTATTTATTTAAGGAAATACTGCTTCCATGGAAATCTGCATTTGGGCTCTAAAAGTATCAGCTGTACATTTTCAAAGGTAGTGCAACAGTGGTAATGAACTGCAATCAGGCATTTCACGACACAAGCTGTCAGGGGAAATCAAGTTCCAATACTGATTAATGACAGTAATGAAGTCCTAAAAGTAAAAAGCAAAAACAAAACAAACTTACTCTGCAACACATCTGCCTGCATGTTGCTTCCTTTGGGATTCATCTTCTGGGCTTGACTTGCAGGAATGGGCTTATAGGACTGACCTGTTGCTCTGTACATTGCCTGAACCCAGAGGATTCTATCTTGCTCGTCGTCACTAGCAAATATCACCGTGTCGCCCTCTTTGACTGCATTAAAGAACATCTGACCACCCTGGAGACCTGCAAAATCAATCAGTCATAGTCTCCGATTCCAATTCTGACTTTCATTCCAATATGATCAAGGTTGGAACATAAAAAGGAACCACAGAACGCCACAAATATTTGCTACTTAGGGGCTTTACAGAAAGCTTCTCCTGACCGCCCCTCTTTCTGTGATCCTTGGCTAGTTTTACTTTGCAATTGGAGAATTTTTGTTTTTGTTTATGAGATCATTTGCAAGAACAGTTGCATAAATAACGAACAAGCATCACACGGCAAAATACCTGCATGAGGCGCTGTATAGTCCACAGTGTATCCTTCGAGCTGCATTAACTCCTGGGGCTCAGATTTCTTCTCTCTGTAGCTGCACATTGCAAATGTGTACTGGCTAACCTGAGTTTAAAAAGAAGTTGGATTGGATACATTTCATTACGTCGTATTATACTGCAACTTGCAGAAGACTGGTAAGATACAGCACGCAACTCCTTGGTGTGTTGCAGATAAGCTACCCACTGCTTATCTAGTTACAAATCACTTTTCACATAGCTGAGAAGGAATAGACCAGGCATCCCCAAACTTCGGCCCTCCAGATGTTTTGGACTACAATTCCCATCATCCCTGGCCACTGGTCCTGTTAGCTAGGGATAATGGGAGTTGTAGAGCAAAACATCTGGAGAGCCGCAGTTTGATGCCTGGAATAGACCCTTCCAACTGTAGAATTGGAAGGGACCCCAAGGGTCTTTCAGTCCAACCCCCTGCAATGCAGGAATCTCAACCAAAGCCTCCATGACAAATGGCCATCCAACCTCTGCTTAAAAACCTCCAAGGATGGAGAGTCCACCACCTCTTGTGGGAGTCTGTTCCACTGTCAAACAGATCTTTGTGTCAGAAAGGTCCCGTCCCCCCGACGTTTAGTTGGAATCTCCTTTCTTGCAACTTGAAACCATTGGCTTGGGTCCTAGCCCCCGGAGCAGGAGAAAACAAGCTTTCTCCATCCTCCATGTGACAGCCCTTGAAATATTTGAAGATGGCTATCATGAAGATGTCCTATTATTTTCACACAGACAGCCTGAAATGGACTCAACGCATCAGAGCAAAGCTACGTTTAGTCTTTCAATGACAAATGCATTTTGGCACTGGGGATAATAGATATTGCTACTGATCTCTTTGAAATATTAAGACTGTAGTGATATCAAAACCTTAATTGATTTAATTTTATAAATAAAAATGATGAATTTTGAATGAGCTGAAGTAATATTTAAAGAAATACCCATTTTTTAAAATGACAAAAATTGGGCAACTCTGATCTGTGAGATGGTCACCCGTGTTGTCCTTCTCTTTCTGCTAAGATGTGCCGTATAACTGTTTCCTGTCTTTGGGGAAGTGGAGTTCTCATTTTATCTGGTGGGGTGGGGTGAACTGAGAGAGGATATTTATTTGCCAGGTATGGCAAGCAAGTGACTTATCACCATTAGCTATGAATGGGAGGGGGTGGGCTGAGGCTGAGAGAAATAGGGTGTTCTTCCATGAAAAGCAAAGAAAAATAAGTGTGGAAAGAACTACAACTACCATCACCTACTATAATAATAAATAGAACAGCAACTTTGGAAAACGATCTTGTCACAGGAGTGTGCTGGTCAGTTAACTCTTCATTAGCAAAAATGCGATCTCCACAGACTTGGCTGAGTGTCAGGCCTCATGAACACAACAACTCATTCCTGGTGGTATTACTTTGTGAAAATCAGTTGCCAAGACTGAAAGTCCCCAGCTCCTCACAGCAGTCCAAGTCCCCTCCTCTCCAGGGCTTTTCCTGGAGACAGTGCCTTCATGCATCCAACCTCTCCTTCGCCCTTTTCATCCCTCTTCTGGATCTGGGAGAGGAGAGCTTGTCTTAGCAAGAGTGGAAAACACCAATGACTCTTCACCAGCCTGACTCATCTCTTGACCTCACTCACCTGATTCAGCTTCTCCCTCTGATTCTTGACTGTGGCTGATTCTCAGCCACAGACTCTCCCAGCTCACTAAGCCCTGTTACCCCTTCAGCTTCCAACACCTCCTCTTCCTGGTCTTCTCCCTCTGACCACTCACTGTTGTCCCACCACCACTTCCCTGGCCCTGAAACATCTTCCCTGGGTGGTTCCACAGCTGGTTCCTCCCACCATTCCTCTGCGCCCAACCAGTCCACGACAAATGTTGAGCTGCAGCTGAGATCACCATTCTATGTCCCCCCCACCTATAAACCCTTTCTAGATTGTGCTGCTTTCCACTACATATGAAGCTGCCAAGCAGCAGAGAAGTCCTTTAGGTGGACATGCCAGGAGTTGAACCTGGAACCTGATTGTTACAAAGCATGTGCTCCACTGCAGCCCAAAACATGCCTCCTGAACATACAGAGTGACTTCATGCATTTCCCCAGCAATCAGGAAATGCAACTAGGAAATTATGGGGGCTCCAATCTTTTGTATTTGCTGAGAAAACCAGCAGTTGCATCATCTGTCAGAAGATGTAAAATGGAAAGTGACTGTCACTATCAGGCAAGAGGTTGCTGGGCTAATTCAACAGTCTGGTGCTACCGATACACGTTGCTTTTCTTAGTTCCCTTAATGGTGTTATTCACTATGCTGCCCACAGTTAATCAACCTCTTGATAAATGCTGCTGCACGGAGGTGAAATAAAAAATGTTCCGATTTTGTACAACTCCTGAAGTGTCAACAGTGCAAGAGATATGAAAGCAGAAACAAAATGCCCATCACTCTGTATTGTTTCCTAGAGTCCTTCTGCATCTGCCCTATTCATGCAGCAGAATGAAGTGGTGGAACAGACTTGTGCACTTCAGATCAGACTGCAGGTGGAGGAAAGCAGCATGAGCAGTTGAGTGCATGAGGGGGCATGCGGAGATGCAAGGACAGATCTTTCATAGGGACAAGATGGTTCTTTGCGGAGACAACCCCAGAATCAGAAAGCAGAAGGAACATGGTTCAAAACAAAACTGAAAGCTAGATTATTGGGGGGGGGGTGTAGTTAATCAACTTCAACCCCAAACTGCTTAAAGTATTTTGGAGGGAAGCATGGGTTGGCTGGCTAGCACCCTAAACAAGGTTCCTTCCTGTTAGGGGAGCTGGGAAAATATTGGAAGGTGTTGTTCTAGAACCCCACTTCTAGCAAATGGAATTTGCGTTGTGGGCAGAGGCACCGGGTTGTGAGGGGGATGTGACATTGATGTCCTGTGTGTGACTTCAGGAGGAGCTGGGAGCAGAGCTGAATGCTGCAGCTGTGTGGCTTCAATGGTGGGCAACTCCTCCTGGTGCCACCACCAGTGGGAGGATGCTTCAACCACCTCGGCCCAGTATACCTGAAAGAGCGTCTCCACCCCCATCGTACAGTCCATACACAGGTCCAGCTCCGAGGGCCTTCTGGTGGTTCCCTCACTGCGAGAAGTGAGGTTACAGGGAACCAGGCAGAGGGCCTTCTCAGTAGTGGCGCCCACCCTGTGGAACAACTATCTGACTTTTACAAGACATCTGAAAGTAGCCCTGGTTAGGGAAGTTTTTAATGTTTGAAGTTTTATCGTGTTTTAATATTCTGTTGGGAGCCACCCAGAGTGGCTGGGGAGGCCCAGCCAGGTGGATGTGGTTTAAATTATTATTATTATTATTATTATTATTATTATTATTATTATTATTATTATTCCCTTCCACACCAGGAAGAGGAGCCGGCCACTGGAGTCATGCTGTGTTTGGCTCCGCACTTTGCCTCTGCACTTTTTTGATGTTGTGGGGCTTGGCCCCTACCTCAAAAATATTTGGGGGCTGGTGCCCCTGTTTGACAATGTAAAGAGAGAGAAAAAGTCCTGGCAAATTATTGTAGTTGTGTTAGGCATTCACAAGAAGTATCACATGTCATGCTGGGAGGGGGGAGGATAATATATTGATTTTAGCAACTAGTAAGTGGAAAGTGGACTCATGATCACATCTTATCTGAGGCAAAGACCAGTTTGAGATACTGATTTAGAATGTCTGCTGATGAATAACTCCACCGGGATATGCTAAACTAAGCATGCATAAATGCTACAGTCCTTAGGCATAATTCTATTGATCTGTGTCTGTCAGAAACTGCAGGGCAGATCACATAACTGAGATAACCAAGTGAATATTCGTGGGCAAGGGAGACTTCAAGCGTCCCAACGGCCAAAATTACAGCAAATGAATTCAAACAACAGCTTTCTCGAACACTGTGGATCTAAATTTGAGCGGGCATGAAAGAAGAAACCACCCGCACAATATTGAAATGCACCAGCCCCAACAGAAGTTGTGAAGCAATCGCTAAGCGTATCAATGAAGGATCAATAATATCATAATGCTCATCCCTCGCCACTGCGTGCTTTACCTATACTGTCAATAGAGCTGCAAGTGGCCTGTATAAGCTTATATCAATGAACAGAGCCCTACAGTCTGCTGCAGTAATTGAACAGCAGCGTCTTTAGACAACCAAGCATTGCATCTTCGTGCCAAGTTTTTCTCATGTACTGAAAACAAAGCCACACTCATAATGGCTCAATATGGAGGTTACTGCCTGTAAATCTTCCGACACGTGCATACTGCTCTTTTTTTAAAATCCTTCCCCACACAAACCTGAGGCTGAGAACAAGCAGAGAGAATGCTCTGTCAAAGAGGAGGGGCAAAAAAAACTACCCTCCCCTTCCTTTAACCCCAAAGTTATTGTGGGCACTGGGCAAGGGACTCTGAAAAAGCCCAGGGATGATGAGAATGGGGAGTCCAACAATATCTGGAGGACCACAAGCTCCCTTCTCCTACAGAGTCCAACAGGGCTTCCCCGGAGCTCTCAGGATACGTCCTGAGAGCTCCGGGGAAGCCCTGTTGGACTCTGTAGGAGAAGGGAGCTTGTGGTCCTCCAGATATTGTTGGACTCCCCATTCTCATCATCCCTGACCATTCAGCTGTGCTGGGGCGGGTGGGGGTTAAGTGTTCGAGCACATCTGGAGCAACACAGGTTCCCCACACCTGCACTAGGGCTTCCTTTCTTGACATAGTCTATAAACCCAAAGGGCAAGGGGACCTAGGGAGCCCCAGAGCTGTGCCCTCAGAGCTCCAGTATACAATGGCCAGGCCCATTTGCCTGTTGGGTAAAGACATTTTGGAGGAGCCTTGGTGCCACAACCATGAGATCTGGCAACGTGGCTGTAGCCACTCCAGAGCTTGCATCCACCAGCTTGTGGAGAACCAGGCTGTATTAGGATCCTGCCCACCCCTTCCTTTGCCTTTTCCCCCTGCAAGCCACTCCGATTGTTCTTCTCGGGCCTCACTTATGAAATGTTGGAGCTGGTTTAACTGCATGACCTTCGAGCCCCTACAACAAAACCCCTATCTGGAAATTCGAGGCTGAACGTGGATTGCTGGTGCCTATTCCACCCTGTATGCCCACAATTAATGTATGGGACTCCTCATGCAAAATGCCAGCTAAGCAACCTGTACACCTCTCTGAGAATGATTTGCATTCTAGCTGTTTTTGTGTGCAATGAGTCACTGAATGCATTACCTAAACTGGTTCACATGGGCAATAGTTTGAAAACTCCTGCAATGGCCTACAGAAGATGACCCTGGCTGGGCCTATTGGAGACTTCATTGGGTTCTGCTCTCGATGCATCATGTGCCTATAACTAATTGTGGAATTGCTCTCTTAGGAATGATTTGGAAAGATGTGGTAGGAAGGCTCTACTAGGAATCCATGATCCAAACCAATGGACAGGGATTATGGGATCTGTAGTCCCAGACATCTGAAAGGCTTGCTGTTGTCTACTCCTTACAAATGTGGGCCACTTGAAAAAGTGATGTGAATGCCAAAGGTTATGGCAAAACCAGGTTTTAAGAAACCAGAAGCAGTTCTAGGGGCTAAATTTCACATTTTTCAACTGCAAAACTAAAAACAAACACACATGCAGCTTCAACACTGGAGCTGTTACATACATTGAAGCTTTATTGCTCCACCAATGTTCTTGGCTATCCATATTGAACTATCCATATTGAACAGGAAACAAACATTACAAACCTGTACAAGAACGAAGTAGCGCTTTTTCCACCTTTTCCAAACCTTCTGCCCAAGTGCATACAGATACCTGCCAAGTTAAAAAAAATAAATCATAATTTAAAATGTTACACTAAAATGACTCTCAATGGCGTATTAACAACACTATTTGAGCTCCTTTTGACTTAAGCACCTGATGCTTGTTTTACCCTCTATTCATCTGCCCTTAAAATTCCTGTATAATTTTCTGTGTGATATGCTTACAATTTTGTTTTCAACTCAAGTATGTCACAGATATTATATTACTCATCTTTTCAACAATCTTGTAAAGCAAGTCAGTATTCTCTTCCATGCGGTTAAGATTTGCTGAACATTACCTTGTTAAGTTTATTGGTGAGGCAAATTTTAAACTGGTGACTTCTTGGCTCACCACTGTGACTTCAGTGTGGTCGTTGGTTAAAATCCTACTATGTGAAGCAGCCCTCTGTGTGCCAAACTACAGGCTGTTTGTCTGCATTGCCAACTCTAGTTTTTCTGCAATTCATCTGCTGTTTATTATAACAGTAGGTTTCTATTCTCCATCAAAATTTTATTCATGATGGTGCTTCTTCTAAACCAGTGATGGCTAACCTTGACACTCCAGATGTTTTGGGACTACAACTCCCATCATCCCTGACCACAGATCCTGTTAGCTAGGGATGATGGGAGTTGTAGTTCCAAAACATCTGGAGTGTCAAGGTTAGCCATCACTGTTTTAAAATCTAAACACTAGAAGAACACTCAATGTATTTGTAACATTTTGTATGTCAAGATGTAGTTAATTACACAAGGGAAAATAGCAGTTTGATAAGAAAGTCTATGCTGATAAAATGCTTCAAAGACCAAATAATAATAATTATTCCCTGGGGAGTACAGCAACATCTGGAGGCCACAGGTTAGCTGTGCCCCACCCCAGTCTTAAGAACCTTCCTGTAAATATTAAACGCAAAGCAACCCTGCTTGTTTTTGAAAAAGATCCTGTATTGTCATTCAAAGGGAAGCTTGTGTTGCGTTAAGCTTGACGTAAGATGCACGACAAGTCTTTCCATCTAAAGATGCATGGAGAGAGGAGAATATGGTCCAGGTGGATTCTCTACTTTCTTACACTCCTAAAAGGCTGTCACCTCTTTGCACTCAGATGCTTCGAAGAATAAATCACCTACAGAAATACATATTGCGTGCAGTGATTCACTCTCTTCATTCACGCTTGCACAGAAGAAAGTGTGTCTGTGTGCAGGCCAATATTCCAAACACAAGCTCAGGCTGCAGTGTTTACAATAGTATAATGACATGACCATTCCCGTACGCAAAGCCGACCCAATGCAAATAGGATTACTACTGAACTACCTTAACGTCTCAGCTGGGTCAGAAAGTCTCGTGCTCTTGCTACTCAAGATGAAAGGCAGGATTTTTCTGGCTTTTAAAAAAAGTAAACGGCAAAGGAGCTATAGCCTGCCCAGAAGACCATTTGCTCTGAAAACCGGCCCTTTATTTCTTATATTAGCATTATTGAGATGTCTGCGGTGAAAGGAAAAGCACGCTGAGAAGAATGCAGAAGAGCTTTTTCCTTATCGCAACTCAAAACACTCTCCTGGGCATATGCTAGGGAAGAGCTCTGGCAAAGGAGCAGGTGAAATCTGTGATGATCCACTGGGCAAGAGATATTGGTCACAATATTGAAATGGCTGCATGGGAGAAACTATGGAATGTAGATTTGAATTTCACAGCATGCTATACATTGAAAGAAAAATATATGAAAACGATATATAGATGATATTTATCTCCTAGCAGGCTTGCAAAAATGTATAAATCAAAATCAAATCTCTGTTGGAAATGTAAAGAAAAAGAAGGCACTTTCTACCATATGTGGTGGTCCTGTAAGAGAACCAACACTTTCTGGGAAATGATTTGCAATGAATCGAAGAAAATGTTTAAAATTACTTTTAGTAAAAAACCAAAGCATTTCTTTTAGGGATAGTAAACACAGAAATTCCAAAGGCCCTTAGAAATTGGTTTATGTATGCTACAACTGCAGCCAGAATGGTATTTGCCCAGAGGAGGAAAGAGGATGCTGTTCCAACTAAGGAAGAATGGCTGATGAAATCGATGGATTATGCCGAAATGGCAAAATTAACGGGTGTGGTAAGAAACCAGGGGGGGGATTATCAAGGAGTGGGGAACATTTGTGGAATATGTGAAAAATCATTGTGTGCAATTACCCTATATACTCGAGTATAAGCCTAGTTTTTCAGCACATTTTTTGTGCTGAAAAAGCCACCCTCGGCTTATACTCGAGTGAGGCAGGCAGTGGCTCCTATGAAGCTTCCCCAGGTTTTTTGTGGTAAAATTGGGTGCCTCGGCTTATATTCGGGTCGGCTTATACTCGAGTATATACGGTAAGTACATTTTTGTTGTTCAGTCGTTCAGTCGTGTCCAACTCTTCGTGACCCCATGGACCAGAGCACGCCAGGCACGCCTATCCTTCACTGCCTCTCGCAGTTTGGCCAAACTCATGTTAGTAGCTTCGAGAACACTGTCCAACCATCTCATCCTCTGCCGTCCCCTTCTCCTTGTGCCCTCAATCTTTCCCAACATCAGGGTCTTTTCTAGGGAGTCTTCTCTTCTCATGAGGTGGCCAAAGTACTGGAGCCTCAACTTCAGGATCTGTCCTTCTAATGAGCACTCAGGGCTGATTTCTTTAAGAATGGATAGGTATTATAATCCATAATCCAATGGATTAAGTACATTAGTAGGACAAATTTAAATCAAGCAGTTAAAAGAATTATTAAGCTTAATTGTAGAATAATTAAAAAATGGAGTAAAGTGGAAAAGGCAGTGTTAAAGATTTAAGTAAGAGAAGAAACCACAAAATGGGGGAAGTCTGATATATATTTGCATTGGAAGTATGTGGTTGGAAGGTGTGTATTTGTAAACTTTTGGAAACTGAAAATAAAAATTATTTTTAAAAAGAAAAGAACGTAAGTAAAGTCCTGCTGGACCGGATCAAAAAATCTATCTAGTCCAGCATTCCATTTTCCCCAGTGGTCAACCAAATGCTGCTAGGAAGCTCACAAGTGGAACATAACTGCAACATTCCTCTCATACACATGATATGAGTCCCCTGAAGCACACCGTCTTGGATAGGAGGAAATACAACCTCCAGTGACAGCCTCGTCCTTGAAGCCCATTCTAAAGCTGCATCGTGGGGAAAGGTTCCTCCTGTTGCCTGTCTTGCATCTTCTGCCATTCAGCTTCACAAGGTGACTGCCCTGAAATATCCTGCCAACTACGCCAATTGAAATATCCTTGCAGAGCCGGCAGAGGGTTCACAGGAGTTCAGATATGGAGGAATTCCAAAGACAGGTGCCCAGGCACCTTCTATCATATGTGGTGGACTTGTAAAGTAGTAAAAGAATTTTGGGAGATGATATGCAATGAATTGAAAAAAATATATGTTTAAAATAACCTTTTCTAAAAACAACAACCTTTTTTTTTTTTTGAATTGTAGGTGCTGAAATTCCAAGCGGCCAGAAGAGACTTTTCATGTATGCGACTACTGCTTCCCGGACACTATTAGCCCAGAGATGGAAAGAAGGCACAGTCCCTACCAGAGAAGAATGGCAGATTAAACTGATGGACTATGCAGAAATGGCAAAACTCAGCGGAAGAAATTGGAATCAGGAAGGCCAAAATTTCAATAAGGAATGGGAAAAATACCTAATTTCCCTAAAACATTCATTGTAAAAAATTAAAATTATTAGGAGGATTGGAATGATGCTTGTAGTTAAAAGGTGGGCTATGGTTTTAATGGAGAATTAATAGAATTGGATTAACAGAGAAGGTGCAGGAGAAAAAGTTAACATAAGGACCCACAAAAGGGGAGGAGGGAAGTCCAAGGGAACTTACGGAACTTGTTTTATTTGTCAGCTTGATGACTGTTTGTAAATATTAAAATTTAAATAAATTTATATATATATAAAAGGTGTGCAAACCACCAGAGTGATCAGGTCTAACAGCTTATTTTAAAAAGGGTACAAACTTATAGCAAAGGTCCGATGGCTCCATCCTTGCCCCTGCTCACCTCATTCCATTGGACGGACTCCACAGCAAGGAGATGGCTGGTCCGCACTCAAGACGCACCCAACCTTTATAGGACCAGGCAGGCTACATCGCATGATTAACACAGGTGACTGGCATTGACCCTCACAGGTGGCTGATATCCTAAACATTACCTCTCCCCTCTAGCTATACCTGGAGCCTGCGGCTACATCAAAGTGTAGGAAGCACACCTGATGTCAGGCGTGGATAATCCTCCCCTCCCCCCGGTAGCATCAAAGGCAAGAAGAAGAAGCAAGTTCGTATTTATGGGTTTTAGTCAGTCATCTGGGTGCAAGACAAAGAACCCATGTCTCCACGCAAGGGAGACGTTGCCTACTCTGAGCCCCTCCTCTTCCGTCCCCAACAACATCCTGAGAGCCTATGCGAAGTCCCAGGAGCCACATTCCTCTGCATTCTCTGCTCTTGCATGCTATGTGATCGACGAGTTCATGGAGAAGGAGGCTCTCCCAGACTCTCCAAGGAGGTCTCTGGTGGCTGTTCTCTCCCTCCCTCCTCCTCCATTTTCAAAAAGGTTGAAAATGCCGGGACCTTTTCCTGCAGGGAAGGTATATATGGAGGAACACACCACTGCATGCGACATTATGCGCACCGCCCTGTATTTTAAAGCAAACAGCACAAAATGGCTGCTCTTTACCCAGGTATATCTGTATACATGTAGAACGCCTTCTGTTCGTTGAATATGGAGATGTTGGGGGTTGTGTGGTGGCAGCAATTGTTAGGGTATAATGGAGGGTGTGGGAACTAGTGAAGAAGCTGGATTTTGAAGCTTGCAACCCCCTCCACATGTTCTTTCAAGGCCTGCAACATCCCCTGCCTTCTACGATCCATTTAAGCTCATCAAACGTTGACTACAAGCACCCCAAAATGTTTGTACGCATTTCTAAATGCACAAATCCTCCTGAAATTCACATTGATTTACAGTGTAATCACAAACATGCCTACTCAGAAGTAAGTCCCACTGAATTCAAGTATGTTAAAAGATTGCAGGCTTGGTCAGTACGCTTCTCCAATTCTGGAATTCTTCACCAGGTTTCAGGAAAAGCCATGCTTTTCCCCATGCTTCCTTATTGGCTACAACAATGCAAAGGGGGAAATTAAATAACCCCCTACTCACATTGCCCAGAACTGAAGTGGAAAGCCAAAAGCTCAAACCGTCAGGAAATGCCATGCTAAAATCGGAGGTTTATAAAGCAGTGCGAGGCTGTTTGCAAAAGGGCTTTCAAATAGCCCTGCACTGCTTTGGCTATGCACCTTGTTCCCAGGTGTATGGAGCCAAAGCAGGGTGGATAAAAATCAATGATTTAAAAAAAAAAAAAAATCGGATTTTTTTTATTTAAATTGGATTTTTTAAAATAAAATGCTTTTGGAGGAAAAATCTTTCTGAATATAGTCTTCTATTTAAGTTACATTGTAGTCCAAAGGCTATTCATCAGGAAATAAGGATTTGTTTTAAGTTTATCAAGTGTGCTAAAACTCAGTCTAAGTTTTTTTTAAAAAAAATGTTTAACCACATCAGTTAACAAACATGGATACATATGCTATCATGTTATTGTTTTAGTTAAATAAATTGTTTAAATGGTTATTAAGGAAATGATTATTTTTCTCCTTCCAATAAAGTACAGCAGAAAAGTTGTCCAAATATAAACAGTTAACTTATTAAACCTCACCATAATTTCATAATTATCTGTCTATGTATTTCTAATAGTATAACCAAATCAATAATTTTTGATATAACTGTAAAAACCACTCTGAAAATTTATTATTCCAAAAATGAAACCTTCATATGGTTGTAAATATTAAGATTATACCAATGAGTCTTTCTGTAAAAAAAATATTTAAATCAAGTCTTACTGACTAGTGATTTAAATCGTGATTTACCGTATATACTCGAGTATAAGTCGACCCGAATATAAGCCGAGGCACCCAATTTTACCACAAAAAACATGGGAAAGCTTCATAGGAGCCACTGCCTGCCTCACTCGAGTATAAGCCGAGGGCGGCTTTTTCAGCACAAAAAATGTGCTGAAAAACTAGGCTTATACTCGAGTATATAGGGTAAATCAATTTGATTTAAATCAAATCCACCCTGAGCCAAAGTGAGCAGGACTGAACCCCACCCCTGCCTTCATCAGCTGATGAGTGGAGGGCTCAGTCCCCAGCAGGATTGAACCCCCAGAGATGTCAGCTGATGGACAGGTACACAATGGACCAATGCGGACCCCTGATGCGCCAAGACTGGTTTGGGTCTCAGAAGTTCCCCATTGCTCCTCTAGATCTTTGGGATGCATGATTTCCAACATGCCTCCTTTCTACTTCTACTGATATTGGAGCTCTGATATAAAAAAGGCAAGGACTAAGGAGGTTTCCATGGTTGGAAGAGCCTTTTTGGTAAATAGGAAGCTGCAGTATACTGAGTCAGACCTTTGGTCCACTGAGCTCAATAATGTCTACACTGGCTGACAGCAGATCTCCAGGTTTTCAGGAGTACTTTCCACACCATTTGTAGATGCTGGGGGTTGAATCTGGGATTTACTGTATATATGGAAGAGATACTCTACTACTGGGTTATGGTCTTATTGGGTTGGATCCTCCTCTCTGCCCTTGGGCAGGGAAACGCAAAACATAGGACTGCAGCCTAATCTATGTCTAATTAATACATTACATAATGAGCTCTCTGCTACTTTTTGAGTGTGCAAAGTCCCCCATGTAGCACCACGGACATTTCAAAGACATTATTCAAATGTATTTTTCAAAATAACAAACATTATAATGGGTCCTGGGTTGTTGTCCCCCCCCCCCCCCATATTCCGAGTGACTATCCTTATACAATTCCCCCCTCAGATGTGCTGCACTTCTACAACAAGAAAACTGTGTTTTGTGTTAAATGCAATAATCAAAATCGTTAATACAGCATGTGGAAAATATTCTTCCCCTGCCACCTGAAGATAAGTCCCAAAGGAACAAAACAACAACAACAACACAAAATACACAGCAATGGTAGTCTCTATTATCTGCCAGTATGTCAAATATGTACAGAGAGAACAAAAGTTTATGCATTAAGAAAAAGCTGGGAGTTTTCACAGTTGTTGAAAATGTCCTCATTACTAATGGCTAGCTGAATGAACAGCATAATTTATCTATGGAATACTGGAACAATTCATTCACGTGAGATGGCTGGCTTTATGACTTTTGGAGAGATTGTTTTCTCCTTGTTTGGTTGTGTGTGTGTTTTTATTCTAAGGAATGGAGCAATCCCATGTGCATCTTGAATACAACTCCTCTGCTTTTTATAAGGTTTTATTTATCACAATAGGGGAAAATACAACAAGGGGAAGAAGGAGGGGGGGGGAAATCAATACACATAGCTGTTTAGTCCGGCAAAGGGCTTTCTTAAAAAGAAACCTCAGTCAAGGTTGAAAGAGCAATTAATGTAGTCTCAAAATCTGGGCCATTCTGATAGAGTTCGGTTAACATGTGGCAGAAGTAATCATCCACTTGTGAAAATGATTTTCAGTTCATTCTCAAACACCTTTCAGACACTCATGATCCCATTTAACTGACAACAATACAGGCTATCTGTGGGCATCATTGCATTCAATGTGAGAACCAATAGGGACCAAATGCCCACAAGCACTTTCAGTCATCACAACATGTTCAGTGTCGTTGCCTAGCATAAAAGGAATCTTTCCTTGTACCACATTCCTTCTTTTATTTAACCCTACAAGATTAAGCCCCCCCCCCTTTTTGTGTGTGTGCCTTCCATTGAGGATGAGAGAGACAACAGACTCAAGGCGACAATATGGCCTGGGTCATCAGAAGCGTAGCAGCAAACATTTCCAGATTGATTTTAGTACTTTTCTGCGCTCTTGAGAAAGAGGACTAAACACATCTTACCAACAAATAGGTGGAAGGGGGGGGGGAAGGGAGGGAAGGATCAGCCCAAACAGCTGTTGCAATTATGTTTACCAAGTACAAATATCTTGCGTGTCAAGAAAGCTAAACAATAACGGAGACCATTTCTATTTACTTCCAATGAACGAGATGCTTACATCATGAATAGGAAAACTGGCATTTAAATACCAGATATTTCTTTGATTTCCCCCCTCCCCCACTTTATTTCTACTCCTTCCTGTATATTTTGCCCATTAATACAGGCAAAATGAAGGAGGCTCAAGATATTGGCTGTTGCCACAAATGTAATGCAACAGAGAGATTCATCAGTTCAGTTTCTGAACAATACAGGCCAGCTGGAACTTCCCATTTTTCTTCCTAAAGAACGCCTACCTCGCATTTACTCATGTAAAGAGAAACACATCCTACATCTCACTAATAAAGACGCCTGGAACTAATATAAGCATTACGCTGGTAGTAACTGCAAGTCAGGAAAGTTTGCCGGTCAAACACAGAGTGCTTACGCAACAAATATATAACCCCCAAACAGTAGGTAGGTAGTTACAGGTAGATAGCCGTGTTGGTCTGTCATAGTCAAAACAAAATAAAAAAATTCCTTCCAGTAGCACCTTAGAGACCAACTAAGTTTGTTCTTGGTATGAGCTTTCGTGTGCATGCACACTTCTTCAGATACACTGAGACAGAAGTCACCAGACCTTTATATATAGTGAGAGAGTGGGAGGGGTATCACTCAGAAGGGTGGTGGGAATGGGTGATTAGCTGATAGGTTGGTAGGTTTTTATAACCTAAAAACAGCAGGTATATATGTTGTCTGTAGGTTCTCTGCAACCTTACTAAGAAGGGAGTTTCTTTAAAAAAGTAAAGATGAAGCTAGAGCAGGGATGGCAAACCTTGACACTCCAGATGTTTTGGGACTACAACTCCCATCATCCCTGACCACTGGTCCTGTTAGCTAGGGATGATGGGAGTTGTAGTTCCAAAACATCTGGAGTGTCAAGGTTAGCCATCACTGAGCTAGAGGCCCCCCCCCCCCGGGTAAGCCAAGAAAATCTGCCCACCAGGCTTCCAAAATGTTTGCTAGACCATTGCCACGGTGGGAGTTTCATCTTCAGAAACACTCCACTCTTATTCTTTACTTACTGTAGCTGCATAGAGCATGGTGCTCTACCTTGTTGAAATGAAGTAGGTCAAGGCTTTTTCAGTGCCTGAAAACCACATGGGAACCGCAGCTAAACTGCCTGGAATAAACGTGGGCCGTAAATGAAAATAAATGAATCTATTAAATTATCTTTGCAGACCACATTCTGCAGACAAGGGGATTCAATACCTTTAAGTTAAAAAAAAAACCAAAAAAAACCAAAGAGAAAACAAAATCATATTATGTATGCCACATTTTTCTTAGATAATTAGTGGTCACTTCTCACCTCCTGTACCAAGACGTTTCTCTTCCTTCTGAATGCATGCTTACAAAATCAGAAATTATGTAGGAACCCTTCTATAATTTCCGACAAAAGTCCCAAAGCAGTCACAACCTGATCTTGACCCAAGCAGCTGTTCTATCAGGGCAATCCTATTCGTGTCCTACTCAAAAGCAAGTAAATTCAATTCAATAGGACTTCAACCCAGGATTGCAGCCTAAATAAAAATTCTAAATCCAATCCAAGAAAAAGAAAGTGAATAGATTCCTTTAAAAAATACCTTCATTTAAACATTATACTTAATATATGCTTGCATAGAAATAGAGATAAATCCTTCAGATAAAACAAAATAAAAAAATTCCTTCCAGTAGCACCTTAGAGACCAACTAAGTTTGTTCTTGGTATGAGCTTTCGTGTGCATGCACACTTCTTCAGATACACTGAAACAGAAGTCACCAGACCCTTATATATATAGTGAGAGGGTGGGAGGGGTATTACTCAGAGGGGTGGTGGGAATGGGTGATAGGCTGATAGCTGTGGTAAACCTGTTGACGACTGTTAACGACTGCAATTAGTCTTACAGGAAAAAGCAAGGGGTGAGAAGGTTAAAAATAGCTTTGTCATGTATAATGAGATAAGAATCCAATGTCTTTGTTCAGACCAGGTCTCTCCGTGGTTTTAAGCTTGGTAATGAGTTGCAATTCAGCAACTTCTCTTTCCAGTCTATTTCTGAAATTCCTTTGCAATAGGACAGCTACTTTGAGGTCTTGTATAGAGTGTCCTGGGAGATTGAAGTGCTCTCCGGTCTCTAAGGTGCTACTGGAAGGATTTTTTTTTATTTTGTTTTGACTATGACAGACCAACACAGCTATCTACCTGTAATCCTTCAGATAAATTAGCCTAAAAGTCAAGCCCCCCTCCGCATTTTTTTTAAAGGAATGAAGAAAAAGAAACAAAAATGGGGAAGGAACAAAACAACAAAAGTGGAAACCATGTCAGATGGGTAGGGTATAAATAAAAAATAATAAATTTGTTGTTGTTGTTGTTGTTGTTGTTGTTGTTGTTGTTGTTAATTTAACCTTTAGGCACATAACTGTTCTATTAGATAATATGCTATGCCTCTTTTTTCATTTACATATTTTTATTCCAACCATCTACCTTCACCAACACGTAAAGAAGTCAACCCAGTGCATGCTCTCAAGAAATGTTCAATCAGGAGGTCCACACGTCTATTATTTTGAAAGTTACATGTAAAGCAGATAATTGGCTCCTGGTAGCCAATTTCGTAACACAGCCTTTTTGCTGGGACACTGAGTAGCGCAGGTAAACTCAACCATTACTATGTGCTCCTTTCTACCAACCTTATTTGGAAGCACAATAGGTTTTGAGCTTAACATTGTAAATTGGGGGACTAGGGTCGAGCTCCCATGCCAGGAGAAGAGACGATTGTCACCCAGTACGGCAGATCACAGGATCAGTTCCCTTGAATAAAAAGGGGAGGGGGGGCAGAAGGTCAGAAGGCTTCATCAGCCTGCAGTTCTCCAGTAACTAGGGTGCAATTGTGGATATGCTGTACACATCTACTACTATAAGAAAGCCAAAACCATCTTTCTCCAGTGATAATTTCTCTTATGTACTGTTAGGAAAGGGAAAATATTTCTATTTCAGTTTCTCACCTTTCCAATCTTATTAAGTAAACATCTCCAGATTTTCATATCAGTAAATTTTTTTTAAAAAGTCCTTCTGAAAATTCACTGGCATTTGACTGCAAATTTCTCCTTAAAAATATATGTTTATTTCTTCTAACACAATGCATTTTGGGACCCCATTTTCACCAACATATGTATTTTCATAAGCACTGCTTGGGCTGAAGATCTGCGTTTCCAAATTCACCTTGTTTAGGGAAGTCTTTTATGTTTAATGTTTTATCGAGTTTTTAATATTCTGTTGGGAGCCGCCCAGAGTGGCTGGGAATATCCAGCCAGATGGGTAGGGTATAAATAATACAATTTAATTAACAACAACAACAACAACAACAACAACAACA
The DNA here is from genome assembly GCA_034642065.1 of Darevskia nairensis. NCBI lineage: Eukaryota > Metazoa > Chordata > Lepidosauria > Squamata > Lacertidae > Darevskia > Darevskia nairensis. The sequence continues at coordinate 264,582 of JAWWNI010000891.1, forward strand.
CAGTGGTGCCTCAGGTTACAAACTTAATTCGTTCCGGAGGTCCGTTCTTAACCTGAAACCGTTCTTAACCTGAGGTACCACTTTAGCTAATGGGGCCTCCTGCTGCCGCTGTGCCACCGGCGCACGATTTCTGTTCTCACCCTGAGGTAAAGTTCTTAACCCAAGGTACTACTTCTGGGTTAGCGGAGTCTGTAACCCAAAGTGTTTGTAACCTGAGGTGTGTGTAACCCGAGGTACCACTGTAATAATAATAATAATAATAATAATAAACAACTGAATTATACATGGCTATTTTTATTCATCTGGGTACATTTGAAATCTAGCTTTTCCTTCAAGGAACATGGGGCAGCAGTTATTATCATTAACATGGGGCAGCAGTTATTATCATTGTCATCACCATCATTTTATTTTATTACCAGCCTTTCACCCTAAGGTTCCAGGGTGGGTCACAACTATTTAAAATACAGCATTATCACAGAATCATAGAACTGCAGACTAGGAAGGGGTCCCCCCAAGGGCCATCTAGTCTAACCCCCTGCAATGCAGGAATTAAAACCAGTCCTTAAAACTTACATAGTGTGCCCACAAGTCCAAACATTGTCCTCACATCAGCTGAGAGAGTATGGGTGGTCCAGCCCAGCTCACTCCCCAAACTTCATGGTGACACCTCTGTACTCTTAGACCAAAATTACAACCATTGCACCTCATGTTTTATGAATTATTGTGTTTTTAAAATTTTGTTGGAAGCCGCCCAGAGTGGCTAGGGAGGCCCAGCCACATGGGTGGGGTATAAATAATAAATAATAATAATAAATAATAAAAATTACAAACAAATAATAAATAATAAATATTATTATTATTACTGGTTCTCAACCTGTTCCATGGCTACAACCATGAAGCAATTTAACATATCCCTCATAATTTATGAACCAAGCTGTTTGCGGTATCTTGGAATTATTTTTGTAATCACTCATAATCACATTTCTTCTTTTTCTTCTTTTTAAACAAAATCTGCCAAATAAATTAATTTAACAAAAATATTTTAAAACACTGCCAGAGGTTTGGAACTCATCAAGGAAACAAGAAAGTTCCAAGTCAACACACTTATTAGTTGTTTAATAGCAAAGCTACACTGGCAGGCCCTTCGCCTTGCAAATTAATTATCACACCCCAATGGAGGAGAAGCGACCTCAGCTTCATAGGTACACAGATCCAACACACGAGTAATCACATTGTATTTCCAAGAGTGCAGGGCATGCCTGAATGGCACCCAGTCCCACAGCTAACTCCTTCGACAGCATTACTTATTCATCAAAACCATAAATTCCACTTGAAAACAACCCACCTGTCCCAAAACCCAAACAAGAGGTTCTTAAGACAATATGAATGCCTTGATTTGTTCTAACAAAATAAAAAAATTCCTTCCAGTAGCACCTTAGAGACCAACTAAGTTTGTTCTTGGTATGAGCTTTCATGTGCGTGTACACTTCTTCAGATACACTGAAACAGAAGTCACCAGACCCTTATATATAGTGAGAGGGTGGGGAGGGGTATTACTCAGAAGGGGGGTGAGAATGGGTGATTAGCTGATAGGTGAGGTAAACAACCTGTTGATGACTGTTAACGACTGCAATTGGTCTTGCAGGAAAAAGCAAGGGGTGAGATGGCTAAAAAAAGCTTTGTCATGTATAATGAGATAAGAATCCAATGTCTCTATTCAAACCAGGTCTCTCCATAGTTTTAAGTTTGGTAATGAGTTGCAATTCAGCAACTTCTCTTTCCAGTCTATTTCTGAAATTCCTTTGTAATAAGACAGCTACTTTGAGATCTTGTATAGAATGTCCGGGGAGATTGAAGTGTTCTCCTACTGGTTTCTCTGTCTTGTGATTCCTGATGTCAGATTTGTGTCCATTTATCCTCTGGCATAGGGTTTGGCCTGTTTGTCCAATATAGAGAGCTGAAGGGCACTGTTGGCGTTTGATGGCATACGCAATGTTAGAAGATGAGCAATTAAATAGTTCCGAGATGGTATGTTTAATGTAACTTGATTTGTTTTGTTTCTCAGCCTGCTGCCGCCCTAAATCCCATCAGCCCCAGCCAGCAAGGACAATGATCAGGGATGAAATGAACTATAGTCCAAAACATCTGGCCAGCATCAGGTTGGGGAAGTAATTTACGCTGTGGGTAATGCATACCTGTGATGGGACACACACAGCAGCTTGCATTAACCTCGATTACAGGGTTTCCCAAACTTGGGTCTCGAGCTGTTTTTGGTCTACAATTCCCATCAACCCTAGCTAGCAGGACCAGTGGTCATGGATGATGGGGGGGGGGGGAAGCAGCTCAAGACCTAAGTTTGGGAAACCCTGCTAGATTAAGTAGTACTGTACACAGTTCCCCTCAATGGGCTGCCACCAACATAAAAACACAGTAGAAAGGTGACTGATAAATTCAAAACTGTCTAAATCCATACAGAGGCAACCACAGAGTTGTACAGTAATCTTGTAACTGCACTTTGAGCACAGTTAGGAGGCACTTCAGTGGCTGCTTGCATTGGGTATAATCCAATCTGAGTCAATGAGGCTACACGAGTGTTAAGTGGGCTTTAGATGACCTCCTTAGAAACTCTCAGATGCTGTTTACTACCGAGTCAACAAACATCAAGCCGGTGTTACATATTTATATATATATATCTGTTTCTGTGTGTGTACACACATACAAGGTACACTCACATTCTGCATTCCACTGCGCAGTTCGTCTGAAGTAGCTACAAAACGGGACGATAAAAACGGATAGGGTTCCCTGTTTAGGGAAGGTTTTAATGACTGATGTTTTAATGTATTTCTAACCTTCTGTTGGAAGCCACCTAGAGTGGCTGGGGAAACCCAGCCAGATGGGCAGGGTAAAAAAAATTATTATTATTATTTTATTATTATTATATTTCACTCAAGCAAAACAGTTTAAGAGAAACTGCTCCTAACTTCTCATACGGATAAAATGTTTCGCAAACACGAATGGTCACTAGTGAGGCTTAAAAAACTTCTGAAATTGCCTATGAAGATCTGGGAGCATGTGCGCTGGCTTCTACCTGCAGAAAAAAATTGGTGGAATCCAGACCCTGCTCTGTGCTGGAATTCAATAAATCCATTATTGCACATTGTATGGCTCATGCTGGGATTGCACAGAACCCAAGTATCCATATTGCTTGAGATAGAAATCTGAGCTTCTTATTGTGTTCTTTTTTTTTGCGGGGGAGAAGAAACTATTGTAGAATGTGTAATACTTGGTCGCCTCAAGTGTGAAAACATACTGGAATGTTCCTGGTTTGTTCCTGGATTCTGGAAGCATGGTGGATCCTGGTAAGGCCACGATAGACTTTGCTGTAGCACTCTGAACTTACAAAACTGTACAAGCAAAATCCCAGCAGCAGCAGCAGCAAAAACAGTCACTAAAAGCTTTAAACCCTATTATCGAAAGAACTGCCCCCGCCTCCAATTACCCGTGGGTGGTCTAAACACTCTCAGGCTGATTTAGAATGTCATTACATTGACTCCGAACCGTTTGGCATAGAGTTACTTCCTGGGGCAATTTTTAGGTGGTGTTTAATATATAGGATAATGCAATGATTGCTCCATGAGTTGGGCTGCTCAGCTTTGGAGTGAATTTAGCAGCTCGTCGGCACACTCCCTTGACCGGCCCCTTGGCTCATCACTATCGATTTCACACTTCATAAAATAGGCTCCAGGAATCTCTACATTAGGTTCTCTGGAGACCCTTTCCCCTGCAGAAACTTGAGGACCTGAAGCTACACCCTTGATACAAGTGTACTGTCTTAACAGCTTCCTGAAACCAAATTCCACCAGTGACACAGCCACCAAAGGCGTAGGGCTGAATCCACAAAAGCATGAGTACCACACGGGTTGTGGCGCTCTGAAAATGTTTGTGTCATTGCTAGTGGAAGAGTGCAGCCCTCTAACAGGCAGGTTCCAACAGAAGTCCATGTGCTTGTGACAGCAGAAGAACACATTAAGTTACATAGTGGTATCTTGGTTTACGAACAGTCCTGTTTGCGAGAACACGCGCTGAACCCTGTCCGTGGAGCCTACCCCCCAAAGAAGAAGAGTTTGGATTTGATATCCCGCTTTATCACTACCCGAAGGAGTCTCAAAGTGGCTAACATTCTCCTTTCCCTTCCTCCCCCACAACAAACACTCTGAGAGGTGAGTGGGGCTGAGAGACTTGTGAAGTGTGACTAGCCCAAGGTCACCCAGCAGCTGCATGTGGAGGAGTGGGGAAGTGAACCCGGTTCACCAGATTCCGAGTCTACCGCTCTTAACCACTACACCACAAGAGACAAGAGACCAAAGTATGGGTTCAAATTGGCCACAACTTTATTTAACTTCAGAATGTGGGGAACTTGGCATAGGCCTTGGCATGTAACCCTCTCAGCCCGTCGGGGACTGAGGATGTGCAGGGCAATGAGGTGCAGTGGGAGGGGACTGTAAAGTACAAACTTACACAGCGTGCCCTCCCACCTTACCTCTGCCGGACCTTTGATCTACAGTCCATGCCGCCACTCTAGGGCCAGGGACTCCCGCAATCAACCCTTTAACGGGCCCTGCAAACGCCGCCGCGTGGGGGTGCATGAAATGCCCCCCCAACTTGAAGATAAACTAAAGGATACCTTGCCAAGGCCTAAATCTGCCATCCGAGGCCCTAAGGGGCCTCGCCGCCAAGAAACCCACAGCTGAAGAACAAACGCCTGTCCGCCCAATCTTTAAGGCCTTGGCGCGGCTCATGCAGTCAAAGCTAATTCCCCCCCCCCCGTTAGCCCTAAACAGCCCGCCCTTATCCACTCTGATGGTGGGATGTGGAATAGAGAGTCCGCCCATTTGCCGCATGGGACGCGGGTAGCGCTGTGGGTTAAACCACAGAGCCTAGGGCTTGCCGATCAGAAGGTCGGTGGTTTGAATCCCCACGACGGGGTGAGCTCCTGTTGCTCGGTCCCTGTTCCTGCCAACCTAGCAGTTCGAAAGAACATCAAAGTGCAAGTAGATAAATAGGTACTGCTGCAGCGGGAAGGTAAACGGCATTTCTGTGCACTGCTTTGGTTCGCCAGAAGCGGCTTTGTCATGCTGGCCACATGACCCGGAAGCTGTACGCCGGCTCCCTCGGCCAGTAAAGCAAGATGAGCACCACAACCCCAGAGTCGGTCATGACTGGACCTAATGGTCAGGGGTCCCTTTACCTTTTTGCCGCATGGTGTTGCGCATGGCCCTGTTGACTTTTTGCACCCCATAATTAATGCGAGAGGGCGGGTCAACCCCTCTCCAGTGCAGGCAGGGGAGGAGATTGGACCAGCAGATGGTCATTGCCGGGTAGATGGCCTGCAAGCTTTTGACGTCTGCCCTGGCATCTGCCCTGACGTCTCCCAGGTGCAGAACCAAAACTTTTGGTGGTCTGGTTTGCGAACTTTACCTCGGTCTAAGAATGGAAGCTGAACTGTGGAAAGGCACCGGCAGTGGGAGGCCTCATTAGGGAAAGCGCGCCTCAGTTTAAGAAAGGATTTGGTTTAAGAACGGACTTCAGGAATGGATTAAGTTCGTAAACCGAGGTACCACTGTACTTCATTTTTTCCTGCGCAAAACTTTTCTAGCACAAGGTGCAAGCAGCCGACATCTTCTGCATCTTCTGGGCTTTAACTACCTTGCAGTTGAGTTTCTTCAATTCTGTCCCTGCTGGTGCCCAGAGTTCAAGAGCTTCCACTTCGCTTCTTCCTCCCGCAAGGAGGTAAGCAAACCACGAAGTCATCTACACCCACAACCGTGGCTTTCTTCACCCTAACAAGTCACGATCGCAAAGTCAAGAACGAATGATGGTTCAGAGTTGGCTTGCTATGATGGTTTGCAGAGCAAAACAAACCATCACCCTGGCCTGGTTTGGACATCATGCTAAGCTAGCCTCTTCATGGTTTCTTTCATGGTAGGGAGGAATGAAGCAGATGCATTTGGGCTCAGTATGGCTGAATAAATCATAGTTTATGGGCTTGGGGTTACATGCAAATGAGACAAATAACAACCCCATGTGGACTCTTGACAGGGGAAGTCAGTCCTATTTGCCAAATATACCTGCATGATGAAGCTGCATTCAAACTCCTCTATGTGTCAGATTGACATTTTATGTTCTTTTGATTTAGACTTTTAAAAACTCCTTACATATGTACACCTAAAATGCATTAAAGGGGGTGGCACTGTAAGTTTATCAACTTGAAATCTGTGTGACTTGCCTCTGAACAGACATAGCTGAGGTCTGATCACTGAAGGATATAACCAAAAAAGTTCTGAACGCCTAATATCAAAGACTGCAACGTCTTGCATGTAGCACACTCTTCAAAATGAAAGCAGAAATACATTTTAAGGCAGGAAATATTTTCTTTCTTCACTCTTCCAAAACAAAATAGAATAGGCACCCAACATGACATAGTTTGCATATAACTAAGGGTTGGAAACAATTTTATTAGTTTGCCACTAGAAAATGAAACCCAAACCTTTTCCACATTGCCCATTTTACATTTTGAACTTCAAATTCACCCTTAGGCTTAACAGTTTCTTAGCTTTCCTTTAAACCATGGTGCCCTCTTGTGGCTAATGCTGTTTAATACATAGGACCGGAAGCTGCTTGTATTAGATCGCTCATATACTGCTCACCAGACTACAGTGGATTAATAACAAAGATTGTGCATGAACGACATCCTGGTATCACAAATGCCAATATAATCAAAGTTGCCTTTTGAAAGCACTTTAGCACTGCCTTTTATAAGCAAGTGTGTAGCTGAACACGTATTGTACTGTACACAGCACTACCTTAAGAGTGAAAAAAATAAGTCGCTGGACAGAAGGAACTGTCTGTAAAATGGAAATTTCAGCCACTATCAACTGCAGATGTTAGGAAAGTCACATATATTGATGAAGGCTCTGGAGAAGTAAGAGGTTGGGGACCCTCCAAGATAAAAGTTCTTAAAAGGTGGAAAATTTTCACCCGCAGGCAAAAGCTCATTAAGATGGGGAAGAGAGAGAGAGAGAGAGAGAGAGAGAGAGAGAGAGAGAGAGAGAGAGAGACAGGGTAGACCCTTGTCTCTCAGACATGCTAGTTTTCTACCGTCTTTCCCCCTTTTTAAGACACCATCTTATAATTTTTTCCCCTCAAAAAAACACAGGGTGGCTTATTTTCGGGGGAATGTCTTATTTTTATTACGTCAGTATGGTACGGTACAGCCTCCCCCTGCGCACTGAGCAGGCAGGGCAGAACTCCGCAAGAGGCGCGTTTCCCCCCCCCCCGCCCCTCGCTGGTTCGCTGGCTCCATGCGCACGAGGAACAAGCGGGGCAGGAAGAGGCGTCTCCCCCCCCCGGTGCTTCTCCCTGCGCGCTAAGCAGGAGGGGCTGAGGAGGCGACGGGAACAATGGCGGCACCACGGCTTACTTTTGGGGTACGTCTTACTTCTCACAAAGGTTAAAAAAACCTGCCATGGCTTACTTTATGACTACGTATTAAAAAAGGGGAAACAGGGTATGTGCAGGGTGTGTTCCCTCCCCCTTACAGAACACTTGCCTACCTGCAAGTCTGAAATGGTACAGCCCAAAGATTCACCACTTTAGTAAGAATGAGTCTTATTACAATTAGTTCTGTGATCCTTTCCCCTGAGGGATTTCTATAACCAAATATCACACCTGCGTGTGGCTTCAGGCTGAGTAGATGGGCGACTGGGAGAGAGGAAAGCTCCTGCTCCAAATAATTCCTTACTAGCCATTTCGACACTAAAAATCTACTCCCTCAACAGCTTTTCATCTCGCTGAATGTAGCAGAGCAGGGACTGTGCAGTTACTGAGAGCCATGCCTTTCTTTCTGTGGTACGAACATTGTGCAAAATACAGCCTCATAACCCAAGGGAGATTGGTCTAGCTTCTTCTCTGTATGACAATGCCTACATAGCAAGAGGCATTAAGTTCCATTGGGGCCATTAATGTACCTCGATGACTCCCTTCACGATGGAATCAGAATTGCTCTAAGGAGGTCTAGTTAGCTGAAGTTCCCTTCCTCGCATGTCATCCTTGAGTGTGTGGCTCCCAGACCCTTCCCCGACTTTACATTGAACATCTACATAGGGGAAGCCTATGCATTAAAAATATGCACCACTAGCTTCAGGAATGGTGCTAAGGAACATAGAAATCCAAACTGCACCACTGTTCTGGATTACGCCTTGACTTTTTCTGTCTCTCTTCATTCAGAAAGTTAAGAACATTCCGCTTTCAAATTCCCTGATTTGAAAGCAGAGAAGCTCTGCTGGTCCTGATAGAAATACACACAACACAACATGTTACAATTTGATAAAACAACAGAACGGCCAAAGCCTCGGAAGTGTGCCGCCTTAAAATGAAATACGCCGTTTTATGCTATTTCATGCCAATCAAAGTCGGAAGCCTGCCATGCTAATAAAAAAGCAATTGACCCCAGCAGCGAGGCTAATTAAATGAGATAAGATAATTAAATGCTTCTCAATATGTAATCAAAATGGAAGCTGCAAGTGTTTCACAGTGAAGTATTTCCCCCCCTCTCCTCAGTGCTAGAAAGAACTGGAATGAGCATAAACAGATGCACAAGACATAGGCCAGGCTCCAGAGAAACAAAACATGCTTTAGTGGGGAAGAACAGAGCTTTGTTTTATCTTGAGACAGAAGCCCCTCAAAGCTGACCACAAGTTGTGTTGAGTGCAGGCGTAGGTTAAGAGATAACACGCACAACAAGAAATGGCACATATTTAGTACTAGACATGGGGAAACCATGAATTATGAATTTTGAATTATGGTGCTGGAGGAGACTCTTGAGAGTCCCATGGACTGCAAGAAGATCAAACCTATCCATTCTTAAAGAAATCAGCCCTGAGTGCTCACTGGAAGGACAGATCCTGACGCTGAGGCTCCAATACTTTGGCCACCTCATGAGAAGAGAAGACTCCCTAGAAAAGACCCTGATGATGCTTGCAAAAGGTTGGAAAGATCTGGAGGCCCCGAAATTATCAGACTGGCAGCTTAGGCTACAAGAGCTGGCCGAAATGGCGCAATTGACGAATACCATGAGAGGAAACTCAAGACAAATCTTTAGAGAACGCTGGGACAAATATAAGTGTTATGTGAGGAATTATAGCAAAGGAACAGTCTCTATGCTGGCATTTGAATGATCTTGGTGTGAGAAACAGTTTGGTGATATAATTAAGTTTATAGATAGATATATGAATGTAAAACAAGTAGAAATAAATGTAAGAAAAGTAGAATAAAAGTTAGGCATTCTAACGTATGAAAAACGTACAGAAGGGATGGACAGGAAGTCAACATGAATAGGATTGTTGTTTGGTTTTCTGTTTTGTATCTTAGTTAGGTTTATTGGGTTGGTAAGTAAGTGAAGGTAACGGTAAAGACAGAAATGTAGATAATTTTGAAATTATTATTTACTTTGGTTTGTAGCCTTATTTATACTGTACTCAACTATAAACATTGTAACTACTGGATTGTATTAGATGATGGAGTTTCAATAAAGTTTTTTTTTTTGCAAAAAGAAAAGAAAAGAAAAGAAAAGACCCTGATGTTGGGAAAGATTGAGGGCACAAGGAGAAGGGGACGGCAGAGGATGAGATGGTTGGACAGTGTTCTCGAAGCTACTAGCATGAGTTTGGCCAAACTGCGAGAGGCAGTGGAGGATAGGCGTGCCTGGCGTGCTCTGGTCCATGGGGTCATGAAGAGTCGGACACGACTGAACGACTGAACAACAACAATGGGGAAACCTCTTAATGTGACAACAGTCAACACATGTAAATGAAGTTTCCCACCCACACCAAAGGGACAGACATAAATGTGCATCTGTATCAGGGATGGGGAACCTGTGGATTTATAGATGTTGCAAGACTACAATTCCCATCATCCCTCGGGACCATGGATGCTGATAGTTGGGGCTGATGGGAGTCCAAAAGCAACATCCTAAAGACTATACTCAAGATACCTGCTCAACATCTTAATCCTTTATTACTTACCAAACAAACCAGTGTAGGAATTTTTTAAAAAGATGCAGTACTTCGCTATTTTTATGGGATGCGGTGGTGCTGTGGGTTAAACCACAGAGCCTAGGGCTTGCCGATCAGAAGGTCGGCAGTTCGAATCCCCGCGACGGGGTGAGCTCCCGTTGCTCGGTCCCTGCTCCTGCCAACCTAGCAGTTCGAAAGCACGTCAAAGTGCAAGTAGATAAATAGGTACGGCTTTGGCGGGAAGGTAAACGGCGTTTCCGTGCACTGATCTGGTTCGCCAGAAGCAGCTTAGTCATGCTGGCCACATGACCCAGAAGTTGTACGCCGGCTCCCTCGGCCAATAAAGCGAGATGAGCGCCGCAACCCCAGAGTCGTCCGCGACTGGACCTAATGGTCAGGGGTCCCTTTACCTTTACCTTTACTTCGCTATTTTAATGAGAATTACCATGCCATGAGAGGCTATGAAGGCTGTCTTGCATGGGGTATGCATAAAATAACTCAGATCACAAAAGGAACAAAGGAATAAACAGAAAGGGAGGTGGCTCAATTATTACTTAAATATGGGGTAAGTGGCTCAAAGCAATGCCTAGGTAAGTGGAATTAAGAAGAACCAGAGCAATTAGACATCAATAAAATACTATTTTATACAAAAACAAAAATTCTACAAGCCTGGCAGTAGAGGCTCCAGGCAGTTATCAAATCAGGTAAGACAAAAAAGGAGGAGGGGAACATGGCAAGCACTCTGAAATAGTTTGTCTCCTAATACAGCTTTAATAACTCAGTAAAAAATAAATGTGATTGCACTGAAGCTCTAGTGCCGTGTTGATGAATGCATAAAAGGATCACAGCAGATTATTTATTTAAATTGAAAGAACCTGATTCAGATTCCCCCCCCCCCCCATGATTGAAACATGATGATGAGGCCAATACACAGTGGAGAGTTTATTCCCAGTGCTGTCAATTGGCTTAAATGCCAACCAATCACAGGATTATAGCCCAAACCACATAAGAAACCTTGCAGCTGCATAGCACTGTGTGGGACGTTAGTCCAAATTGTGGTTTAAAAAAGTTGAGTTTGTATCTGATTTCCCCCAAGTTTTGAAAATATTTCAGACTAATTGCTCTGAAACGAATGCAAAGTGATACCTCGTCTAGTAATATATCTTCTGGCAATTAAAAGCCTCTCTGCTTCTCTCTGCAATTAAAATGGTTGCAACTTGTGATAAAGGTCTCCAAGATCCCTTTACTAGCAATTATTCCAAAAAAAAAGAAAAAGAAAGATCAAGCTCGTTGCTATAATCTGTTCTCTAAGGCAGTGTTTCCCAACCAGTGTGCCTCCAGATGTTTTGGGACTACAATTCCCATCATCCCTGACCACTGGTATTGCTAGCGAGGGATGATGGGAGTTGTAGTCCCAAAACATCTGGAGGCACACTGGTTGGGAAACACTGCTCTAAGGATCTTCCCTAACCCTTTTGCATGTAATCTCATCATCGTTATGAAATGACTAATTAACATAATTTCTGTAAGTCACCTGCTCTGCAATGTTCAAATCGTCTTATTTCCTTCCCCCCCTTTTTTTGGTAAACTGATTTAAATCTGTTCATTTTGTTCAGAACATGAACAAACAAATACCTAAAAGGTTGAAACGCCACCACATTTTTGTGGAAAAAACTAAACTTTATTTCCTATGATTCAACCCATGGTATGTAAGAATCAACATCAATACCTTTGGCAGCCTGAACATACAGAAAGAAAACGAACTCACAGGAAAAATACGCAAAGCGATTGTAGAGGTGTGCTGCAAATTTAAAAAGGTAAAGGTAAAGGGGACCCCTGACCATTAGGTCCAGTCGTGTCCGACTCTGGGGTTGTGGCGCTCATCTTGCTTTACTGGCCGAGGGAGCCGGCGTACAGCTTCTGGGTCATGTGGCCAGCACGACTAAGCCACTTCTGGTGAACCAGAGCAGTGCACGGAAACGCCGTTTACCTTCCCGCCGGAGCGGTACCTATTTATCTACTTGTACTTTGACGTGCTTTCGAACTGCTAGGTGGGCAGGAGCTGGGACCGAGTAACGGGAGCTCACCCTGTCGTGGGGATTCGAACCGCCAACCTTCTGATCGGCAAGCCCTAGGCTCTGTGGTTGAACCCACAGCGCCACCCGCCTCCCTGCAAATTTACCTAGCGTTGTAGTGCTTTATTGTGCTGTCTTATTGTGTGCTTCATTACTGCAGCCTTACCACACTCATTGTCATTTTACAGAGGTAGCTTAGAAGGTACCTGTGCTTTTGTCCCATAACATTCCAAGAACATTAGACATTTACGATATATATATATAGTAAATATCTAACGTTCATATATATATATATAGATATATGTATGTATGTATGTATGTATGTATGTATAAGCTGAGAGTCTGGGGCAACCTGGTAAAAAAGTATTCCCTCTTTCTCTGAAACATCTGCACTGGTTACCAAGATGCTTTCGGACACAATTACTGTGCTGGATATTGCATAGAAAGCCCCAAATGGCTTAGGTACAAGGTATGGCTTAGGTACCGGTAAAATCCTGCCCACACTGTAAGATCTGATGAAGAGGCTGCCCTCTCATGACAAAGGCTTGGCACACTTTGCCATGAGTGTTTGTAGGGCTCGCAGTTTTTTTAAAAAAGAGCAAAGACATATTAGGAAATTATAGAGATTCTAGTCTTGGAAATGATTGGGATTCCCAATGCAATCTGTGGCAAGGCTTGATCGGCTTTCTCATAGCTGGAAACAAAAGATGCACACAGCCTTAATTGATTTACACTTTGAAATTAAAAACAAAAAACAAAAATCCAAGATATTTGCAAAATCCACACCCCTGCAAAAATGAATAATATAGCCCACAGATCAGCAGATCAGCTCATATTAACCTCCAAACAAAGGGTTTGATATAGCCAGGAAAGGCCTCTGCGCAGAGCTGCTGTCTCTCAAAGCAGATAATAGTGAATTGTATGAACCGCTAGTATGACTTAGAAGGTTTGTGTGTCTCGTAAGTTAGTAGTAAACACCTGAGGCACAAGCAAGCAAGCAAGTATACTGAGAACAACTAAAACTTATAAAGAATGTTTCCTCCTCTTTGCTTTCTTGCTTGTCCCCTCCCTTGTCGATAACTCTGCATTTGCTGATTTTATTTAGCAACTTTTAATGAGTTTTTCAAATGTTTTGGCTTGACGATGCAATACCTGCTGTTGGCCACTAGGCTATGCTAAAACATAACCCATCCAACCAAACGTACTGTATTTTTCAGGTAATGTTACTTTCAAAGCCAGGCATTTCTTCCAAGTCAAGGTGCACATATAGCATACATGTTAGAAGGAACCCGTTCTAAGAAGTATGTGTTCCCCCTTAAGTCCACACGGCCCTGTCTGCACTTTACATCTAAAGTAGTATCACACCACTTTTAAAAGTCATGGCTTCCCCTAAAGATCCCTGGGAAATGTAGTTTGTTGAGTGTGTGGAGAGTTGTTCGGAGCCCCCCCCCCAATAGAGCTGTAATTCTCACAGTGGTTTAACGCTCAATCCTCCCTTCCCAGGGAACTCTGGGAAATGTAGTTTGGTGAGGGGAACAGGGATCTCCTGACAACTTTCAGCATCTTTAACAATTCCAGGGTTCTTTTGAGAAAGCCATAGCTGTTTAAAGTTGCATGGTAGTGTTTTAATATTCATATTATTATTAATTATATTTATACGTCACCTTTATCTTACAAGGATCTCAAGGTGGTTCTCCTCCTCCCCATTTCATCCTCACAAAACCCCTGTGAGGTTGGTTACACTAAGAGCTGGTGACTGGCCCAAGGCCAGCCAGTGAGCTTTATGGCTGAGTGGGGATTCGAACCCTGCTCTCTCAGGTTCTAGTAAAGGGTAAAGGGAACCCTGACCATTAGGTCCAATCGTGACCGACTCTGGGGTTGCGGTGCTCATCTCGCTTTACTGGCTGAGGGAGCCGCCGTACAGCTTCCGGGTCATGTGGCCAGCATGACTAAGCCGCTTCTGCGAACCAGAGCAGTGCATGGAAATGCCGTTTACCTTCCCGCTGCAGTGGTACCTATTTATCTACTTGCACTTTGATGTGTTTTCGAATTGCTAGGTTGGCAGGAGCAGGGACCGCACAACGGGAGCTCACCCTGTCGCGGGGATTCGAACCGCCGACCTTCTGATCGGCAAGCCCTAGGCTCTGTGGTTTAACCCACAGCGCCACCCGCCAGGTTCTAGTACAGCACTCTAAAAGTGTAGATTGGGTCTTAGTCCTACGAGCAGCAGTCAAGAGCATGTAACACCATACATACTGTAGTTGACAATACCATACATACAATACCACATTGTGAACTACCATAAATCCAAGGTTAACTCTGTTTTAAGCCATGCACTGAACTTAATTGAAGTCACTTAACCTTAAGTGAGTTAAAACCAGAGCTTCTACTTATCTGTTCAGTGGATGCATGTGCCCAGGGATTAATATTATCAGTTAGTCCCAATATATTTCAGACTTCTTCTGTATTTTAGATATCCAAGCTCCACTGATGCTCAACTGAGATTAAATGCTTGGAAAGCTGTCCATCTTCCTGGCTGAAGCCAGGAGAATTGATGTGACAAAGTTGGCTTTGGACCTTTGAGTCCCAAGTAGTTAGCTGAAACGGTTAGCTGAAAGTAGTTAGGTTGAAACTGCAAATATTTTATTTCATCTCACTCCTTGCCCTTCCTCCCAAAGAAGCCCAGGGCTGTGAGCACCAGAGTGATAAAACAAAACTACTGAAAATAAAACAAGCATGTAAAAACGTGTAAAACAGTCACATACTCTCACAGCTAGAATAATGGAATGGTAGAGTTGGAAGGGGCCCTGGGGATCATTCAGTCCAACCCCCTGCAAAGCAGGAATATGCAGCTGCCCCATTTGAGGATCGAACCTGCAACCTTGGCGTTATTAGCACCACACTTTAACCAACTGAGATATCCATGCACTGGAACAGTATCTTTTGGTTGTGAAATGCATAGGTGAAAATGAGTGTTTTTAAGCTCCACCTGAAAGATATTAGAGGGGTGGCAAATGCAACTCGCCAGGGTCTGTGATGGTTGATATTGTGGGAAGCACTATTTTAGGTACTTGAGTCTCAAGCTGATTGGGCTTTGTAAGTTAGTAGTAACACGCTGAATTGGGACTGGAAGCTCATGGGATGCTAGTGCTCAGCTTTCAGAACACATGGTACCACCAGGCTGCCATACTTGCCAGCTTAACAGCCGCACACTCCACTAGCTGTGGCCTCTGAATTGCCTTCCAAGGGCAGCCCCGCAAAGAGTAGTAGTCCAGACCGGAGGTCAACAGAGAATGGGCAACTAAGCCCAGGCCAACCTAGCCCAGAAACAGCTGTACCGGTGAACCAATGTAAGGCCAGCATAAACACTTCAAGCCATAGACATGTCAGGGTCCGACTGGATGAGGAAGAGGGGTGACTGCCACCAGGGATGACACGAAGGAAGGAGACACTGGGGATCAGTCTGTTGAAGGGACAAGTTGGGAGGTGGTAGAAGGAGGAGGTTCGAGTGAGCACAGAGGGGAAAGGAGGAAGCCATTCTAGGACAGGCCTGGGTGCCGAGAGTCTTGTGTGAGCACAGACTGGCAGAGAGGAGGCGGAAGCTACTTCTACTGCTCAGCAGCTGGACAGCTCCGTTCCTGCTAGTTCTTCTCCTCCACTGACACCCAGAACACGAAGAGCCCTGCATATTGCTGACCAATGGGCCAGACAGGCCCAGAGAAGAAGCTCTTCCCGTCGTCGCAGTCTATGGCTGCTTGGGAGGAGTAGAGTTTGAGGGGCCTAGAGAGGGAAGGAGGGGGCAGACACCAGTTCCAGAAATGTCTTCAACTAGGGGAGACTAATTCTGATGTGTTGTTTTTTTTAACTTTTGTGAGTAAAAGCTAGTTGTATTTTGTGTCTCAAGTCGCACTCCTGACCTGTGGATGACCTGCATTCTCCTGACAGCCCCTTGACAAGACGCCAGCTGATGGATGAGAGGGCAGGATTTGATCCTGCCCTGGCTGTGTGATCCTGTTCTCCTGTTGTGGATTTCACAGAGTAGGCAGCAGGATTTACTCTCCGCTCATCAGGTTGGAGTGATAAAGATTGGAGTGAGATTGGGGAATTAAAGGGAAGGGGGTGGAGACAGACCCACAATTTTATTTTATTTTTTGTAATACAGTTCCTCCATTCCCCAAATCATTCCAGAAGGGCACCGTGTTCTAGGGTGCTGAAAGTCACTGAGAGATCAAGGAAAGGCAACAGGGCCGCACACATTGCTGTCTCTCCAAGGATAACCAGGGTGGCTAAGTGCTAAAACCAGCCTAGAACAAGAATGAAATGCATCCAGATAATCTGCTTCTGGACATACCTGCAGCTACCTGGCTAGCATACTCTCGATCACCTTACCAAGGAAGGTAATATTAGAACCTGGGAACTGATTTTCTAAAACCACTGGATGTAGGGAGGTCCTCTTCGAGAGGGGCAACTGTACTGCTTGCGGACTGTAGGCAGAACAGTAACATCCTAACCATTTGAAAACCGCTCCCCTCGCTTGGAGCTCAAAGATAGCATTTTTCATAAATTTTTAAAAATCCTGCCATAAATTATTTATACAGTGACCTTTTCGTTTTGGTACACAAGGAACGGTTTGTTCCTTCGCAGGCAGAGTTTATTATTATTATTATTGCCGTTTCCCTGTGAAGGCATTCACACTTAACTGTGGGGAACAGCGTCGCCGGGGCTTTTTGTTCCCGTCAGAGCCGGGCCATGGGCAGCAGGCTGAGATGAGCTAGGAGCCTGGCGGGTCTGTGTTTGGCACAGTGAGGCTGGGGCAAACTAGGAGGCAGGATCAAGGAACAAGGAGGGCAACGGAAGCACACAGCAAATCAGGACAGAAGGGTAACCAAGAACACGGGGACACATTGGACTTTAGGAACAAGGCTCAGCCTCTGCAGAGGAGACAGGACTGAGACAGGCAGTGGAGAAACCACGGGCTACACAGACACACTGGTAGGAACTCAAGGTTAATTCCACTGTTGTGGTCCATGAGCCCTGTCTATGTGTCAAGGGGATGTTAAGGAGCCTGGTCAACCACAGGGCAGGCACACACACAGGAGGCACAGAATGCAATTAGCTCTTTATTATTCAAAAAGTGAACTCCTATTCATGTGGAGGAAGCCTAAAAGGCCATTAACTGTTAATAAATCATTCTTGAATTGCCCCCTCCCTTTAAAAATGCACTATGGGCAACAGCCAGGGCCAGCCCCGGATGTTTTGCTACTTGAGACAAAACAGAAAATGGCGCCACCTCCCCTGCCTGAGGCAACTGGAGGCGGCCTGGGGAAGCCCCGGTGTGCTAAAGGGGTGAGAGAGGAAAAACAGGGGCAAAATAGAAACAGGGGCAGTGGCGGAAGAGCTGGGGCAACAAGCACAGGAGGTAATGAGTGGCATGTTTCTCAGGGCACAGATCTGCTGCCCCTCCCAACTGTCCTCAACCTGCCACCTGAGACGACCCCGGGTATGGAAATCACCATCTTTTTAAACCAGTGGTTCCCAATTAGTGGTCCACAGACCCATAAAGTTATCAAAACTATTCAGAAGTAGGGGATCCATAGCTTGGCTTTTGAAAAACAAGAGGTCTGCAATACTTAGGTACTTGGGAACCAGTGTTTTAGACTATTCACAGGGAACGAGGAATGGTGAACAGATCTCAAACTCTTAGAAAATTACAATAGAAAATAAGTGTGTAACAATTTTTTCAGACACAAGAGACAGGAATAATTGATACACACACAAAAAAACCCCTTTGATGGAAACCATAATGCCAAAATTCAAGAGCATTTCTTTTAAAAATCCAGTGAATATTCATTCTTGCATACATTAGTTTTCCCTGACTGCTTTTGATCCTCAGATGACTCTATTATATTTTCATTTCAAGCCACAAGTTACTCTTTGTTTAAACAAAGCTCGCATTTCCTCTAGTCATACTTGCATTACTTCTTTAATTCCCCCCCCCCTTCGGATTGTACAGTAGAACAAAAACCAAATCAAACAAAAACTATGTGTCCACTGGAAACAGAATTAAAATTTTGCTGCTTGCAGAACAGACACCGACTCACCCGCAATGCTTCATGTGTGCTGGCTTATCCATCCTCACTGCTAGCTTTATCCTCAAATCAGAGTCTTGGCTGTTTTTGGGGACGATCATTTTATGCAGCTCAGGTGACTTTGAGCTATTGGATGTTGGATACAATACTACCTGCGGAGAAGACAACGAGAGCTGTTTATCACACTGAAAAACTTCTAACCAATCGACTTGTAAGCTCTGGCCAGTACAGAAGCTGATTCTGTCACTTTTTGAAAGGGGATTATAGAAGAAGCAAATCTTTAAAGACTTCAGCTTCATTTTAACACATCCAACTTCAAAGCAGACAAGTTTATTTTCCAAAAAAAACATCACATTTCAGATCACTTTGATATCAAACCTGTTTCATTCATGAATTCAAAGCTTCAATATGCCTGAAAAGCAACCTTTCAAGCGATTCAAACATTTTCAAGATGGGGCTATGCACTGTTTTCAAGTTATCCCCACTATGAACAACAGGTTATACAAGATAAAAAATGAAATTATGAGAGGGCATGGAGTATTTGTTTCGCTTTGAAATTTTGTATACAGTGCAGTTTCTAACATAGAGAAAATATTGTATAACATAGAGAACAATTAAAACACAATAATTAATAGTACCAGCTATGGTGAACGAGAGCAGCATATAAAAAAAACCCACATGTATTAAGGATAAACACTACTATCCCCCCGCCAAAGGTCCAGGACAGCAGGTGTGCTTTTGCTTGGTGACGGCACAACCAAAGATGTTGTCATTCCTGCTTCCAGAGGGAGATGGTTCCACAGTCGAGGTGCCACAACAGAGAAGGCCTTGCTCTCTGTCACCATTTAGCAAGTTATACTCACCAGCATGGACACCTGCACAGTAGCAGGCTCTATAGAAAAAAGACCTCATCATGCTAGAACATGAGGCATCATGCTAGAACAGCGCTAATGCCCCAAAGCAAGCAGCTGCAGGGTTGAGCAGGATAAGAGTCTTCACTCATTGTCATGAAATAGCAAAGATAGTTTCTGGAGACAGTCCTGTAAATTCTTTATTAAAATATTTTGGATAACATTCTATTCTTTTTTTCCACATTAAAAATGGCATTTGTTACTTAAAAGTTATATTCCAATTCAACAAAACTAGTGGCTCACCCAACAACCGATGTGAAAAAATATAATTAATCTACGCCATGCCAAATATTAATTGCACGGCCTTAATACTGGCTGCTAAGGGTACGGGTGGCTGAATTCTGCATCTTTCCGTGACTGAACGAGATGAAATGTGAGATTAGATCTAATGACATTCCCGTATTTTCTTAAAAGCAACTGCCCAAACCCCAAATTAGATGGGGACTGTAGCTTGTTGGGAGGGGAATACAGCCACCCTCCCCCTAAGTTGTTTTCTTTAAAAAGTAAGCTGAAGATTTAGATAAGTAGCAGGCCCCCCACAAACCTCCCTGTGGCTTCAGCTCTGGTGTTTTGTGAGCTTCAAAGGAGTTCAGTAGGCCTATGCAGCTGCCATTACAGATGTGTGAGTCCGCACTAATAGCTTGCATGTACATGTATGCATGCCTCTGTCTACAGAGTGGGAGTTGCATTTGCTATTGCTTCTCAGCCAGGCTTATACTTTCCTTGCTCCTTCTCTCTCCTCACCACTGCCAAACTGCTGGCATGGACTAGAGGCTGTATGAAGAGGAGTGTTGGGAGGCACCAGCAGGAGCAGCCTACTCTTGTGTAGGACCCTGGCAGAGACACATGCCCGGCTGGCATGTTCTCTCCCTCCTGGTCATTCGTTCGGGAGCTTCAAAAGCTTTCTTCTACCCGAACATCACAGCAACTGATACCAAGAAGCATCAGCACACTTAGGGATCTGCAGAGTCTTTGCAGCATGCGTAACAGACCTCAGCAACTCAGTGTTTTGGCTAATCTACTTTATTTACACACACACACACACACACACACACACACACACACGGAGCACTGCAACATGGCTCCCTCTCTCTCTAGCAAAGAGAAAGAACAAAGGACAATAGTCCCACTTCACAGAACACAGTAACACAAACATCTGTGGAATGAAAACATACACCGTCATGTGATAGACAACAATCCCATGACTGAATGAATCTCCAACAGGGGACACCCCGTCCCCCCGGGAAGAAGGCTCAGAGCCGGCGGACTGGTGGTGGGATGATGGTGAGAGGTCAGAGGAAGAAGAGGGAGCGAACTGGAAGCAGGAGGTGTCAGAAGCTGAAGGGACAACAGGGTTTAGTGAGCAGGAAGAAGCTGTGGCAGAGGGCAGTCCAGATTCATGAGGCAGCCGAGGAGAGGGACCAGGAGACAGAGATGAGGCAGGCTGCAGAGGTATCCAGGGAGTCTCCCACTCCTGCTGAGACCACCTCCCCTCCCCGCTGGTCTCCCAGAACATGAAGAGGGTGGAGAAAAGAGAGACAAAACAATGGAGCCTTAGGCTGCTGGGGAAGGAACTAGGGGAGGATCCTAAGAGAGCAGTGGGAAGTGTTGGTAATTTTCCAGGTAGACTGGAGCAACTGGCATGCCCCCAGCTGGCTCACACACCACTGGCTGAACTGCCGGTCGAGTTCTGAACCCTAGAACAGCAGAAATCAGGGACCTAGCTTCCAGGAAACTAGGCATGCCTACACAGTCCATTGCACAACAGAAGTGGCACGACAGAGGCTGGTATGAACGCATTTACAAGCATTTATTCAGCAAACAGCAGGACAAAGAGATGAACACATGTGGTCTCTTCCATGTCCAAAAGCGAAAAAGAAAGAACTAACTACAAAACGGAAGTTCCCGGAAGCACTGGGACACAGACATGTGACATGCACCAGTCTCACGTCTGCTCTTAAGGTGGAATGGAATATCACAACAGGAAGGACCTTCAGTCCTTGCAACAGCTTCATTGGGGAAAGACCTACTAGGAAGAGTTGGTGTGACCACTAGGACTGAGCTGATTCGTTTCTTTGAAACTACACTGACATTGGGTGATCTATTGCTTTATTGCTGACCTATGCCTGATTCCAGCTCCTGACAGCTGCCTGGGTCATACCTCCTGAGTGACTCTCTTACCTGATTGCTGCTTTGGCTGTTGCTGCCCCCAAGCTTTTATCAATATAAAATCCAGACTGGGAGCCGCTCGTCTCCCACCCCACGGAAGTTCCCAGTTATGCTCTAATTCACCGCCATGCGGCAACTGGACATGTTTTGAAGCAATGCTTTCTCCGCCCTGCTCCGAATGCACATCTTCAATGCTGCGTAGCTTGACAAACCCCAGACCGGCACTACTGCTTTAACACCACATTCAGAGACAACATGGCGAGATCGGGAAAGAGGATATAGAGGTGTGAAGGTTTTCTAGAACACGCGAACCATTTTGAAGAATGATTATCACCTTAACACTTCTGTAGCAGCTTTGAGATGTTTCACAGGAAGCAAATTTATAAAAGGAAATAAATAAGTAACGAAACAGCAATATTAAGATGAGGCATTAGGATGCGACACAAGGACTCTAACAAGTTCAAATGATTCTTTTTGCTTACGCTAACAGAATCCCAAGCAAGGTATTTCTTGAAGATTTCTCACTCATCTATAATAAATAAACCAGCGGATTTATTTCAGGTTGCTTTCCTCCCCTGCCCTCCCGCAACACCTTTCTTCTTTTTGGATTATACATTCCTAGCAAAGGACTTGTGAGTAATGGTGCGATTCTTTTCCTCTCAATTATGTCCAGCTCCTTATATCAAGAAAATGATAAACTTTGTGAATTGTTTCTCTGATTCCAAGGGCTGTCAGAGGAAACACTGCCCACTCCTCAATATTTTTAAGATGAAAACCTGAAGCCAAAAAGATACGTATAGTTATATGCTCTTTCAGAGCATGACACTGTCCACATTTGGGGTGCATAATGATCTTCCCCCTTGAACTCAAGATTAGGAGGAATAAGTTCTTCAGGTCTGCAGCAAAAGCCTGATTTACCCATCACTGAATGGCCAGCTCCTGGGCCAATCACAAGGCTACCTCCATAGTTTTTTAGTTAAGCAGGGCTTTGATTGGCTGGCCCTGTGTCAGTCATTCATACACACACACTTTCTTTACCATTTCTGAAACTGCAATATCTCTGATTTTAGCTGTTCTGTATGGGGAAGGGCTGATGTATTGGGACAATAATTTCTTAATTTTACAAAAAAAAAAAAAGGTGGTTAAAATGGGCTTAAATAAATTAATAAGTGATAGACAGAACAAAAAACGTAAAAACAATTGCAGATGAATCCAGATATTGTACACAATTCATATTACAATAAAGGTAATTTACATTTCTGCCGAATTTCCTTCATACCATAGCCAGTAAATTATGAATATTTCAAACCCTACAATAAGTAAAAAAGAGATTTTCTCAATTGGATCACCCAGGCATGTTTTAGCTGCTTCAAGGTTGTCCAAGTTTTCACCATTTAACAAGTGTAGAATGTAATGCATCTTTCATTTTTGTACAACTCGTGTTCTGTTACCAATAAGTTAACCAATAGGAACTGGTGTTCCTTTTAGGAATTCTAGGTGCCGAGATCCCAAAGGAGCAGACCACGGCTGCACGGATGTTACTAGCCCAGAGATGGAAAGAAGATAAAGTCCCTACCAGAGAAGAATGGCAGATGAAGTTAATGGACTATGCTGAAAAGGCTAAAATGACTGGAAGAGTCAGAAATCAGGAAGACCAAAATTTTAATAAAGAATGGGGAAAAAATTATAACTTATCTTAAAGACCACTGTAAATAGTTAAAATCGTTAGTAGGATTGGAATATCACTTGTAATTTAAGGTTGAATTCGGGACATAATGGAAGAGGTAAAGGATTTGGAGCATCATAAAAGATGCTGGAGGAAATGATTAATAACAGAATCCACAAAGGGGAGGTTGGAAGTCCAGGAGATTCCTTGGAATTTTATCTTGGTTTTTTATTATTATTTATCTCTGTAAAATGTTAATGTGAAAAACCAAATAAATAAATTGGGGGGGGGGAGGGGAGGATTTGGCTCTGTGGCGTTTGCCCATTCCTTGTGATTTTGTTTGTACAGGAAATGGTTAATGTAGATTGACCAATGAGAAAGCTCAGAGGCAGAGCCTACCTGGTTTTGAGGCTCAGCCCAGGGGTTTTACCATTGGGAGATAGAGGAGTCAGAGTCAGACAGAGCCAGTAAGATGAACATAGCGGTTGTGACAGCTAGAGTGAGAGGCAGGGACAGAACTGAGGGAGAAGAGTGTGACAGTGTGAGATAGTGCCACATTTGAGAAACCGTTCTGAATATATTTAAAACTTGTTTGTTCTTCAATAAACTTTAATCTTCGTTGTTGACTTTACAACCTGACTGAGACTCAGTATTTCACCAGAAGAAACCTGGTTGGTGGCAGCGGAAGAATAAAGCAGTGGTGTACAGGTCAATAGTCTGTGAAATGACCAGGGGTTCTGTAGGAACGCCACAGGCTCTTTTAGGCTTTATGCCACTGCCCTCATAACCATACATGGCGAGATCAGAAGTGGGTCCCTGGGTTTTTGCTTCTTCCTTTACCTTCTCTCACTCCAGATAGCAGGGAGCATCTAATCCAGGGGGACTCCTGGTCTTCCAGTTTTGAGTCCCTCCTACTCTGGATACCAGCCCCAATTCCCTGCTGTACAAATATTTACAGTGGGACCTCGACTTACGACGATAATGCGTTCCGACGCAATTTTCGTAAGTCGAAAACATTCGTAAGTCGAATCCCCTTAGGAATGCATTGAGCGAAAAAAAATTGTAAGTCGAAAATTCGTAAGTCGAAATTCGTAAGTCGAAAAAATCCTATTAAAAGCGGCCGCGACTTACATTCGTAAGTCGAAAAATTCGGTTGCGGCGGCCATTTTGTTTCTCCCGGAAGTCATTCGCAAGTCGAAAAACACGTAAGTCGAATCGCTCGTAAGTCGAGGTCCCACTATACAAAGATTGATGGCCTTTGTTATTATCCCTACTGTTCACTCTGCCCTCCCTGTTAGTGCATCAATACATCTCATTCACCTTACCTCCTTTTTCTTACCACTACTTGCATTCATGATTACCATTCAGCCCACACCAATTACTGGTTGTGAGCTAGAGACAGAAAGCAGACGGAATAGCGGCATTTTCTCCTGGATCAAATCCAGCAACCACAGCTTCCTCTTGACCTATACCTTCTCCAGCAGATTCAATAGACTGAACCTGAGAGCGGGCGGCGAGGTGGGGGGAAGCAAAAACGTCTACCATGGCTTATGCTTTCTTATCTCAGCGTACAGGTTATAACCTCAATATCCTTGAGATGAATGCCAGCCACCAGCTTCCATTCTCTAACCGAGACACAAACTAAGCCACTAGACAGAACGAGAGAGAGAGGGTCACAGGAGAAGACCAGCTAAAAAAAAATCTCACTGAGGAGGCCACCACACTGGAAGAAGAGCAGTACACTTTTCAAATGTCTACACGGCTAGAAATGTAGAGATCTATATATATATAAATGTTCAAGCTGGGTGTTCACTTGCCTCCACCGTTCTCCGTAACTGCTTGACCGATTGCCTTCAGATTTGGACACAACGTTCCATGGGCATATGGGAAGTATCTTAGGTCCTTACATTGATCAAAAACCACAACTATCATACTTAAAAATGAGATTTTGTACCAAAAAAACACACCCTCCAGTGGACGTAAAACGCAGCACACTATAGAACAGTGATGGCTAACCTTGACACTCCAGATGTCTTGGGACTACAACTCCCATCATCCCTGACCACTGATCCTGTTAGCTAGGGATCATGGGAGTTGTAGTTCCAAAACATCTGGGGTGTCAAGGTTAGCCATCACTGCTATAGAACAACAGACAGGGAGGGAGGGGGAGCGGGACTTGAGGTCAGCTCAGCCAATAGGCTGCTGGTGGGGGAGTGGCCGGAACTGTGGGATGTATAACACTGGTGCAGTCAATCACAACATTCCTAGAGTGTACACAAGGGGTCTTGGTCCTCCAGCTAGTTTCCTGTGCCTGGAGGAGGATCATTTCCTTTGTGTGACCAGAGGTGGGAGTGGCCTTACCTGAAGCTCAGAGGTCAGAAGCCATTCTCCCCTCTCTTCCCTCAGGACTCCGAGGATGCAACATCTCAAGAGATGCTCTCTTGGCTCCCAGCCAAGAGAGGCCCACATGGAGCCTTTCTCCCTTAAGGAGAATCTCCACATGTACATACATTTAATCTAAGCTAGCCTGCCTTTCTGAGACTGTAGAAGCTTGGAATGTCTGTAAGTAAAAGCTTTATACTTTTATAAGCTTATGTGTCGTGTATTTTCTTTTAAGAGGGAACCAGGGGAAATATATGCCAGGATCTGCCTTGTTCTAGAAGTTCATAGGAACTTAAACGCCACGTTTTGCTGCGCTTTATTGGGGATGAGAAACTCTGCTAGTTTGGAGCTTGTTAGCACAAGCTGGGATAGGAAATATTAATCAATATTCCCTCATCCACATTCCCTCTCATCTTCCACAGGAACATGCTTCAACTGCCGCCGCAAAGACAACTCCTTGCCTCAGGCTGCGCAACAGATTTTCGCCTATACAGAATCAAGCCACACGGACCAGCATAGCCCCATCCGCCATTGGCGGTCTCACCTCGTCAAGCTCCAGAGACGGCTAATTTTTGACACCGCCTCTACCACCTAAAGAGAGCGTAGGTGGTAGAAAAAGCCATGTCTGCCATTTCCTCCCTCACCTCGCCCGGCTCAACAGCAAGGGCGGCCAAATAAAACAATCTCTTTTATTCAAATTTTCCAACCCAACGTAAAACGGCTGCATAAAACCAGGCCGCCATAAAAAGGCACGTCCGCCATTTTCTCCCTCACCTCGCCCGACACCACAGCCAAAGCGGCCCAATTTTTTTTTCGTTCCAGTTTTCTGATGCCACATACATAGAAGGACCATCTACAAAGTCAGTCCGGCCCCAAACATTAATTACAGAGCGAAGCCACGACAACACCTTGACCGACTACACACCCACGCCACCCGCAATCTAACAATATTTCCAGCGCTGCCTACATCACCTAAAGAGGTAAGCCAGCCCCTAACGCCTTTTAGTAACTCCTACTGTACAATTAAAAATGCCAGATCAAAAAATAATAAACCCAACCACCACATTACAAAAACATACTGTAAAACAAAATATGTAAAATGTCACACTTTTTAAAAAAACACACACACCAAGCATACGTCCACAAAACCACCGCCCCCACTATACAAATAATTTCATAATACCCCTCACCACTTCAAAGTAATACTCACCCTGCAGCATACTCCAGAAATAAATTGTAAACTAACATGTAAAATGTCACACACGTCTAAACAAACCTCCAACCATGCATACGTCCCCAATACCACCCCCTTTATAATATCCCTCACCCCTTCCAACTTACACTCACCCTCAAACATTACCAATTCAGTAATTCTACTCACTATCTCCCCTTACTATAATACCCTCTAAACCTACACCATGGTACATCTGTACGACAGAATGTTGTATCCAAATTTAAACAAAATTAATCAAGCAAATATAGAGAAAGGCTATGATTAACAAAAAAACCCACCTAAAACAAATTTATTCATACAGATTTTTTATACACATCCATTCCCCTTCCCTTCAACCACCCACAAACATCACCAACCAAAACACCATTACTATTTTAAGTAAAACTTCCAAAATAAAACGACATATGCTGCACAACTCCCCAAAATAAATACATCTAAGCCAATCACAAACCCCAATAAATAAATCCATAATGCCCCTCACCCCATGCATCTTACACTCACTGAACAACATTATCCATTGAAACCCAATTTAAATTGTAAAAGTACGTAAACTATGCTGGCATTTCATTACATTCTTAAATTTAAATATGTCTTCATTTCCTTCTTATTTCTAAAGTTATACAATCTCTTTGAATATGTTTTTTTAAAAAAAAACCAACAACACCCAAAGCAAATAACCATCAGGACGAAAACTTGGAAAATAAACTGAGGATCAACGTTCAACACTTCTATTCCACAAAGACAACCTAAGGTAAGATATAAAATGTCACATAATTCTAACACAACTTCCCACCATACATACATCACCAATACCCCCGCCCCCCAAATAATATTTTTAGTACCCCTAACCCCTTCCATCTTACACACACCTTCCAACATTACCACTTCTGTAAATTATTCACTATCCCCCCTTAACAGAATACCCTCCAAACCTATACCATATTACCATTATAACATAGAAAGTTTTGTCCAGAACATACTATTTCCTAAACACTGCAAAGCAACAACAACAAAAAATTCAACAAAATATAAATTCAATACAAAACATCAACCCCATTCTAATCCATCTACACCAACAAAGAAGAAACACAACATATAAACCATGCAACATGAATTTACTCCACCTGTGAGTATACATGCACTTTCTCTAACTTATCAAATTTCACCAAAAAAAAGCCACCGCAACACATGGCCGGGCCAGCTAGTATTCCATAAAAACAGACATCACATATTCTGGTGACAGGCTTAAAGCTTGCTGGAGCTCATTTTACATTAGCATAGAATTTAGACAAGAGAAAATGCTAGAGTATGAAGGACCTGATTTAGAGAATGCCAGGGGCCTGTGGTGCTAGAGGCAAGGGAAGAAATACTGGTCTATCTCACAAGAATTACTTGACCAGCTTGGATGAGCAAAACTTGGCCATTCAAGGAGACAGGCATCAAACATGGTCCTACACCCTAGGACCCTCATACCTATGGGACCTCCTCTCCTGGTATGCCCCACAGAGGACCTTAAGGTCTGCAAATAATAACACCCTGAAGATCCCAGGCCCCAGGGAGATTAAACTGGCCTCGACCAGAGCCAGGGCCTTTTTGGCTATGGCCCCGACCTGGTGGAACGCTCTCTCACAAGAGACTAGGGCCCTGCGGGATTTTACATCTTTCCACAGGGCCTGCAAGACGGAGCTGTTCCGCCAGGCCTCTGGTCGGAGTTCAGTCTGATTCTTTTCTTTCTGTATAAGAACAAGCATTAAAGAGGCCTCCTAGCCTGCTCACAGATCCTTTATAAGACCAGTGGTAACAGTTGGCCCTGGAGAATATTAACCACTCTCAATTTTACCCGTAGACTGCCATCTGTCCAGATTTTAATTTGCTCTGTTCTTTGTATACTGTCTTAGCTTCATGATGTTAGCCGTCCTGAGCCCGGCTCTGGCTGGGGAGGGCGGGGTACAAATAATTTTCTTCTTATTATTATTAAAACACTGCTGGAAATTTCAAACTTGTGGGATGATAAAAATATAGGGTTTGGGGGCAGAGGTGGGTGGGGAAAAGCAACATTCACTGTCCAATTTGGAAAGAAGAGAAACGAAACAGCAATTCCAGTTCCAACAAAGGAGAGCACTTATAATCAATGAAGAAGTTGGATCTGCTTCTTCTGCTTCTTTTTAATGACAAGATGAGCCAACAAGTTATTTTAAGATTTCTACAAGCAATTATAGAACTGAGGCAGTATCTTCTCCATAAAAGATAATGTGTTATACAAACTGCTTTAGGATTTGACGAGCAGCTAAGAAAGAATAATAAGTTTTTCTTTTCTTAATTGAATAATCACTAGAACAAGGATGAATTATCTTTATACTCAAATAGTCGCTGTAGTCAAACACCACCTGTTGCTCCCACATTGTATTCACTTGTGTGTTAAGCAAGTACAATGGCTGTCACTTTGAATTAGCAATCTTGAATATTTGATATTCAAAGGACAGAACATGGCAAAAAAAAGAAGAAATGAAATGAATCTTTGGGACTAGGAAATTAGCATTCCTTATTCAAATGCAAGAACGTATTTTTTAAAAAAATGGACTTCATACATAGATTACCTTTGTAAATGGCCTCTGTCAAACAAATCCTGATGCTTTTATGTACATGAAAGTTAGAATATGCACACAGTTTTAAACTCTGTCATTGCCAAGCAAATTAAACATTAACTCTGTTCCCAATTCACCCCCCATTGCCATTACAACTCAAAATTCCTTTTTTCTCCAATTTTTTTTATTAACTTTAACAAAAACAAACAAACATCAAAATACATCAACATAGAATAACAAAGAAGAAACATAAAAACAAACAATACATCCTTTTAACCTAATCCTTCTTCCTTAACATTGTGGGTTGACTTCCTCCTGTCCTCCCTTCCTGCGTTCCTTATATATCATCTTTAGTAATTTCTTAACATCTTTTAAAGACATTTTTAATTAATTACCTTAATATCTCTTATCTAAAATCCTTATCATTAATTCCACCAACCCTAAACCTTAAGTCTATTTTTTACTTCTACAGCTTCAATTGTCTTCCAGTTAACTTCTACTCTTTAATCATACAATACTTTTAAAAATATAATTTAAATTTCTTCCAATCTTCTTCCACCGCCTCCTCCCTCTGGTCACAAAGTTTTCCGGTCAGCTCAGCAAGTTCCATATATACAACTCAAAATTCCATACAATTCACTTGCACTATCTATCAATGAAGGGTTAGCTACTTACTAGGGGTCACAAGTACTGTATATATGTCTCACTCCTTTACCCTGTTGATCAACTCACACATTCATCATCAAGTCCTGACAGTTAGGTGGCCAAGGCTCCTTTATGTCAGATATTTGGGCCAAAGCTTTCTCAACAATAAAATCAGCAGACAAGTCTAGAGCCATTAAACCCCATTTAATGCCAGCATTAAAATTATATACCTTATTGATCGTACAGTGGTACCTTGGTTCTCAAACTTAATCCGTTCCGGAAATCCATTCCAAAACCAAAGCATACCAAAACCAAAGCGTGCTTTCCCATAGAAAGTAATGCAAAATGGATTAATCTGTTCCAGACTTTTAAAAACAACCCCTAAAACAGCAATTTGACATGAATTTTACTATCTAATGAGACCACTGATCCATAAAATGAAAGCAATAATCAATGTACTGTACTATAAAATAAATAAGACAGTATTGTAGATGATAAAATTAAAAAAAATATTTTTTTTCTTACTTGCATTGATGATAGTCATTGTTTGGATGGGGGGGGGGGGTTAATCCATTTCCTCAGTCGCACAATCAATCAACCAGTAGCTGAACTGGGTTCCACACAGTCACAAAAACAAATTAACCAAAAAAGCCTCAAAAACAAAAAATAAATAGCAAAAACAAAAACGCCAAATTTAAGGTAATCCGTTCCGGAAGTCCGTTTGACTTCTGAAATGTTAAAAAACTAAGGCGCAGCTTCGGATTGGTGCAGGTGCTCCGGAAACAATAGCCGACAGCCGCATCGGATGTTTGGCTTCCGGAAAACGTTCGAAAACTGGAACACTTACTTCCAGGTTTTCAGCGTTTGAGAACCAAGACGTTTGAGTACCAAGGTACCACTGTATATACTTACTATGTATGCTGTTAAAGTGAAGCTAGAGGTCTTATGATATTTGCCAACAATGGTGGGTTTGAGGCCGTTTATACATTAGGGAGGAACAAAGAATGAAGAGGGAGTAACTCATACTATTGGTTTGTGCTTTAAGAACTGAGATGCGGATTTAAACACATCTCATCCATACAGATAATTTCCCAGTCTGGAATCACAGAGCACACAGAACTCACCGTAAGCGAGATGTACATGTCTGTGCACATTTCACAAGAAATAAGGAAAATGAATCGCTCATTGCTTTTGTTTTGCACACTATGCTATAACATATGATCTGCCTCCAAGGGATACCTACACAGAAGCCTTTGTTGCCCCCAGTATAATTATTTGCCAGCAACTGGATGTTCTAAAGTAATATTTCACATGCCCCATGAAAATACAACACTGCATAAGTGGATTTTGGGCTCACATCATATCGAGTACATTTCTGAGCACAATTCAAAGTGTTGGTGCTGACCGTTGAAGCCCTAAATGGCCTCAGACCAGTATAGATGAAGGAGCATCTCCACTCCCATCTGTCAGCCTGGACACGGAGGTCCATCTCCAAGAGCCTTCTGGTGGTTCCCTCACTGTGAGTAGTGAGGTTGCAGGGAACCAGGCAGATGGCCTTCTTGGTAGTGGCGCCCGCCCTGTGGAACGCCCTCCCATCATATGTCAAGGAAATAAATAACTATCTGACTTTTAGAAGACATTTGAAGGCAGCCCTGTTTAGGAAGGTGTGACGTTAACACGAGGGGGGCTGGAGGTGAAATAGTTAAACAGGATATCCAATCAGAACCCGGGGCGGGGGGTTGGCGTGAGAGGGACTATAAAACCAGCTTTTGGGGAGAGACGAGGTGGTTGGCAGGTTGGGTGGAGTGGGTAGCTGGAGTTAGTGGGTAGCTGGAGTTAGGGTAATAGAATAAGGAGTCAGGAACAGTTAGGAGCTAAGAATAAAAATAATTAGCTGAGAGGTGGTTCAGAGAGTGATCTGATCTGATTCAATGATCAGACACATTCATTAAGAACATTTGAACAATAGGATGAAACTCGGGTGGTTGTCTTCCAATAAAAGTAAAAAAGGTAAGGTAAAGGACCCCTGGATGGTTAAGTCCAGTCGAAGGTGATTATGGGGTTGCGGCGCTCATCTCGCTTTAGGCCGAGGAAGATGGCATTTGTCCACAGATAGCTTTCCGGGTCATGTGACCAGCATGACTAAATCACTTCTGGTGCAACAGAACACTGTGACGGAAACCACAGCGCATGAAAACGCCGTTTACCTTCCCACCGCAGCGGTACCTATTTATCTACTTGTGCTGGCGTGCTTTCAAACTGCTAGGTTGGCAGGAGCTAGGACAGAGCAATGGGAGCTCACTCTGTCATGGGGATTCAAACTGCCGACCTTCTGATTGGCAAGCCCAAGAGGCTCAATGGTTTAGACCACAGCACCACCTGCTCCCTTTCTTCCAATAATGAGCGTATGGATCTTATCACTCATTTGCCCCTTATCAGATGGGATCAACAAGTAAAATGAGTATCTTTTAAACTTTCCCCCTCTTATTCATTTCAGACTCCCATATTCATTGTCTATTATTTTCATTACCTTTCTTACCATAGTCAATGCAATCTCTTCCATCTCTAAATCTCTGTTATACAATAAAACATTCAATTCGGTGCTGAGGAAAAATGTGTGCCTCAATATATAAAAACAGTCAACAAAAAGCACTCAAGTAATAAAGGTCCATATATATATATATATATATATATATATATATATATATATATATATATAGGAAAACTTATCAGAAAAATACCACCATGCATGATTACACAATCTGATTCATCAAGCATGGTGTCAGACATGGATTTCTTACTCTTTTTTTTTGAGAGAGAGGGCTGGGGAAGAAGATAAATAGGCTTATATTGTTAATGCCATAAATAAAGAATGGAGAACCTCTGCTTGTTGTTGGACTCCAATTCCCAGCAGTACCAGGGATGATGGGAGGTGGAGTCCAATAACATCTGGTCCAATAACATTGCATATATAATTGATTTGTATATTACAAATCAAATGATATTACAATTGATTCTATTGCAACAAGTAATCAAAAGTAAGGATTTACAACTTTATTTTTAGTCACATTTCCTTAGTCAAGCAAATTTTCAGGCCCACAAACTTCTGAAGCAAATCTAGCACCCAAGCTTTAGCTAAAGCATTAGTATTATTTATTTGCCAGTGATAACAATGCTTAGAGAGAATCATCATCGTTGTTGTTGTTGTTGTTGTTGTTGTTGTTGTTGTTGTATACTGCCCTATATCCACAGGTCTCCAAGGTGGTTACAACATAAAATCACAATATAAAAACACAAAATACCACAAAATAATAAAAACAAAAACAGTCCAATAACGCCCCCTCCCCACACACATTTTAAAAGGCATCGGATGGCAGCCAGCCAAGTATAAGAGCAGAACTCTTTGGAATGATTAAGAAATATTTAAATTGGCTTTGCAACATGTATTTTGGACACAGATCGGACGTTGTAACATAATTTAACATAAAACAGGTAAGAGTATTGAAAACACAGTTCTGATTAAAGTGAAGAAGCATATTTTCAAAATGGCACATGATGAATTAGACTAGGCTTTCCCCACTTACAATGGGATTCGCTTGTCTGCATTGAAGTTCAAAATTTTGAAGATTTACCACTGAATACCTATAGAGATTTCACAGATAATAAAAAATGCATAATTCAAATCACTAAGTGGCACAGCACTGCGAGGAAATAAAGGTAACACTTTTCAATGTAGGGAGAAAAGCAGAGCCTTTCATTAGGTAACTTGTCATTAGGAGTCAATTGGGCACCGAGTAACTCAAATGAATTTCTATTGCTGTAGAAGAAATTTCCAGATAAAAAGCCATCCATTAATGTACAACAGCTAAGATTGCATCATTAAACCATTACGTGGACACAATGTTCCGAACTGAAATATCACAGCTCAACTCTTCCTTTTTGATAGTTAGAAGTGGGCAATAAACCTCACAAATTCATGAGAGTAAATGTCAGGAGCATCTGTGTTGCCTTTGCTGTCAAAATCCAGCCATTCCTGGGAAATTCAGATGCTCTCCCCTCTCTCTCTCTTTGTTCAGAGCAAGAACAGAGAGTGGGGTTGCCCAGGAAGGGATCTGGGGCAGGACTGAGAAGCCTGGAGGGTTGTATTTTGCCCCTGGATCTGCGGTTCCCCATCCCTGCACTAAGAAATCTCCCCTTTTTCCTTTGTAAACTCAACTGAATGAATCCTCTTTTTTAAAAAAAATACCATGTACCTAGAAGGGACCCAGGTGACGCTGTGGGTTAAACCACAGAGCCTAGGGCTTGCTGATCAGAAGGTCGGCAGTTCGAATCCCCGCAATGGGGTGAGCTCCCGTTGCTCGGTCCCAGCTCCTGCCAACCTTGCAGTTCTCGAAAGCATGTCAAAGTGCAAGTAGATAAATAGGAACCACTTCAGCGGGAAGGTAAACGGCGTTTCCGTGCGCTGCTCTGGTTCGCCAGAAGCGGCTTTGTCATGCTGGTCACATGACCTGGAAGCTGTACGCCGGCTCTCGGCCAATAAAGCGAGATGAGCACCGCAACCCCAGAGTCGGACACTACTGAATCAAATGGTCAGGGGTCCCTTTACCTTTACCTTTACCATGCACCTATCTATCGAGAATGCTTTCTTACTTAAATAAAAAAAAATTGGGAGATAATATACAATGAGATTTAAAAAAATAGTAAAATATTCCTTTGAAAAAGACCCTGAGATATTCTTGCTTGGAATTCTAGGAGATGAGATCAAGGAAAAAGACAGATGTGTAATAATGTACGCCACAGCAGCTCCTAATCGCTAAAAATTGGAAAAGCAGAGTGGTACCAAATGTAGAAGATTGGCAAGTAAGATTAGTAACATATCAAAAAATGGCAAGAAAGATAGGAGAAGTCAGAGGAATAACAGATCAGAAAATAGAGAGAGATTGGGAAACTTTCAAAGAGTATATAGGAAATACAGTGGAAAGAGCCAACCTTCTAGTCAACATATAAGTGGGTTCAAAGCAAATTAAATAAGGAACAACAATAAAATTAGGTATACAAAAGATATAGTTACGTATATAAAACTGCAATAACAGATAGGCTGGAAGCAAACACCAGGTAGGGGGTGGTGGAAAATGTATAATGAATGTTTGTATAATGTCTGTATATTGTACACGTTTTGTTTTCTTTGTGTGTGTTTTTTTCTGTTTTTGCTTTTTGTGATGTCTCTTTTTTGTAATCTCTTAAATTAAATAAAGTTTATTTTATTTAAAAAAAAGAGAGAGAGAGAGAGAATGCTTTCTTACTGGCAGATTCACATTATGGATCTCCTTGCCACTGAAAAGAATCGAACCCTACTGCGAAGTATCCTTTGTTTTTAGCAGGCACAGCTAAGCTGGCATAGGTAAAGGTAAAGGGACCCCTAACCATTAGGTCCAGTCGTGACCGACTCTGGGGTTGCGGCACTCATCTCGCATTATTGGCCAAGGCAGCCGGCGTACAGCTTCCAGGTCATGTGGCCAGCATGACTAAGCTGCTTCTGGCGAACCAGAGCAGCACACGGAAACGCCGTTTACCTTCCCGCTGCAGTGGTACCTATTTATCTACTTGCACTTTGATGTGCTTTCGAACTGCTAGGTTGGCAGGAGCAGGGACCGCGCAACAGGAGCTCACCCCGTCGTGGGGATTCGAACCGCCGACCTTCTGATCGGCAAGCCCTAAGCTCTGTGGTTTAACCCACAGCGCCACCCGCATCCCGTAAGTTAACACCTCATTTTAATACAGTCGTAGCTTGGGAGCCGAATGCCTTGGCCTTCGTACGTTTTGGCTCCCGAACGCTGCAAACCCAGAAGTGAGTGTTGCAGTTTGCAGGCGTTCTTTTGGAACCCGAACGTCCGGTGTGCTTTCCGTGGCTTCTGATTGGCTGCAGGAACTTCCTGCAGCCAATTGGAAGCCGCACCTTGGCTTCTGAATATTTTGGAAGTCAAACAGACTTCCGGAACAGATTCCGTTCGACTTACTAGGTATGACTGTATTCGAGACTTCTTACTCTACCAAGTTTTGTGATATTAGCGGAGTCTTTGAATATGGCATCATGAACTACCCAGACACTTCAGAACAGAGACTGGATTAAAGCCCACACACTGGTTGCTGCATAGAGATTGTCTCGGATGCGGCATAACCCCGAGGTAATATCTTTATCTTTGTTTCTCAAACTCTCACCAAAATAAAAGGCTTCCATTAAACAACAGTGGAAGCTTAAAATCAGCAATTAACACTAGGTCGTCTTTTACGCATTGAAAGGTCTGTCTTTAGTTTCTTACCCTTTTATTGTAACAGAATGTCAAATTGCAAACACAGAAGGCTTAAAGCGTATGTATCACCAAGGCCGCAAACCTTGGTGAAATAAAGGGTAGTTTCACTTGAGCACCGTGGTTGAAAACTGATCAACATCCAAGTTGTTCAGCTACCCCAAAGCCTCCAATCATCATGCCCTCTATCAGCATCTTAAACTCCAGAAAAGTATGTGAGCAGCTTACCCTTCCTAGCTCCTTATCTTCCAGTGCCAGGACCCCGGTACTTTCCGTGAAAAGTTTCACTTTGACGACAGGCCGTGGATGCGTGGTAGTGAAATCCCCTTGAGTTCCCCATCTGCAACAAAATAAATGATAATATTCAAATTCCAAACACATTAAAAAGCAAGCGTTTTGGCAACAGCAATCTCTCGAGGCCCCTGTGAGCAAGTACAACATTTCTACTTCCCTAAAGAGTTGCTACCTCCATCTGAAAACTCAAGTTCCCAGGACGGAAGAGCTTTCGCAATTCTCCTATATTGGTTCTGTAATTAAAAATCATCTAATGTGGCAGATGGCATAATGAAAGATTAACTATATTCGGGGAGTTTGCAGCACGAAGCAGATGGACTTCTACAAATTTATGTTTGGGTAAGTTTGTATTTGTCCCATTAAAATAAACCGAAGATGGTTAAGATTAATACTATGGCATTGAACTTGTTTTTCAAGCTTCTTACACAATTGTCTAGTGCAACCCAAGTGTGTTCCTAACTCAGGATCCTGGCAAACACTACTTGCGGGCTAAGAGTGGCGCAATGCATTAATGATCCTATGCACACACAGGAGATTCCGCAGCACAGGAGTTGCAGAATCAAATTATTTGCATTTGCTGCTGATCTCCCTGCAAAGAGAAGACAGCTTGCCAGATCATTCCTGGAGGATGATCTGCAGCAGCTGGCCTGGAGACCGGACTTTTGGGGGTGGTGGGTGGGGAGATCAAAGAAACAATAAAAAATATGGGTTGACGTGGTCAGGTACTGATGGGCTAGGGTGCTGATTTCTGTTCTTAAATCTGCTGATTGGCAGGTGGGAGCATTGTTAGTGTACTGCGGGAGTTTTGTACTGCTGTTATGGTGGGCTTTTTGGAGGGGTTACATGTTGTCCAGAACATTAACATCTTATAACATGTCACAGAATCATAGAATGGTAGATTTGGAAGAGACCACAGAGATCTAATTGAACCCCCTGAACTGCAGGAATCTTTTGTCCAAAATGGGGCTCGAACCAACAACTCTGAAATTAAGTGTTTCAAACCCTACCAAGTGAGCTATCCCAATGGTGTAATACATTTAGTAAGTCACTTGGAGAACCTTTTGAGTTTAAATAATAATAATAAAATTATTCCCACAATGTCCCTGGCAAAGTTGGCACACCTTCTCCCACCCATCATGGCACTACAACATTACATGCAAACATAAGGCATATATCAATGCACGGCGATGCCTGAATGACTCTTTGATGACACCCAACCCATTATAAAACACATCTTCAATGGTAGCGCGCAACATGGGAGCAGAAGAGTTAATGCAGTGCCTGTAGCTGCTATGGCAGGATAACAATAACAACAACTTATTATTTTTACCCCGCCCACCTGGCTGAGTTTCCTCAGCCACTCTGGGCGGCTCCCAACAGAATATTAATAATAACAACAAAAAAGCCATAAAACATCAAACATTAAAATCTTCCCTAAACAGGGCTGCCTTCAGATGTCTTCTAAAAGTCAGATAGTTGTTTATTTCCTTGACATCTGATGGGAGGGCATTCCACAGGGCCGGTGCTACTACCGAGAAGGCCCTCTGCCTGGTTCCCTGTAACCTCACTTCTCGCAGTGAGGGAACCGCCAGAAGGCCCTCGGAGCTGGACCTCAGTGTCTGGGCTGAACAGTGGGGATGGAGACACTCCTTCAGGTATACTGGGGCGAGGCTTACACAGAAGACCCAGCGAATTGCAAAAGCCACATGCTAACAGGACTCTATCTGTGCAACAAGGGATTCCAGTTGTCACGAGGGTCTGGTTGGGGAGGAGTGGCTCTTTAGTCAGAATTCTCACATGGTAGATTCCCCATGCCAACATTTCCTGCCGATAGACCCACTTGTCTTGATTTTTTACCACAATGAAAATGCCACCCATATTAAACTATAGGGTTACTCCTGAGGCTGCATCTTTTTCCAGATTTTGATTTAGAAATATTTTTTATTTACTCACTGCACTTATTAAACGCTCAGTAACTCCTGTTCTCTGGGCATCCTAGAAGAAGTCTCAAATGAAATAAAAGTTTACTGACTAATACACCATGGAACAGACAGCAGCCAGTACCACAAGTGTAAAAATTCCTGGGCATAAAGCAAACCTGTCAAAAGGCAGCAAATCTGGATTGCAAACATTAGATTGTAAAAAAACCGGGACTTTCGTGCAATTGACAATATAGTCAATATTATCACTTTCAGTCTGACCCTTAGTCCTCACAAATCAAAGTTCGTGTCTGCCTTCACCACAGAGCTTCTGCCTTGCAATTCCGCTATCATAAGATGCAATATGTCAACTGTTGTTAACAGACTTGGACAGGATAAGTAACTTTTACGTCAACTGTAAAAGTTACTTATCATGTCCAAGTCTGAATCTGACCTTTCTGTTACCAAGACCACAAACTTACAGTACCTTCCTAAAGGAAGCAAAACCGTGTGCTGCTATAACAACTGGATTCTCTCCCTCTCCATTATAAACATGCAATTTTTGGTTAAGGCTTTGATGTTTCAGAGTTAGCAGAAGTTATGTTCCGTAGCTTCTGCCAGGAGAGAAGAAAAGGGCCATTTAATTTCTGACACAACTGTTACCTCTTACAACTGATCCACTGCAATTCTGTCAGAGATAGCCTAAGTGTCTATTTTATGAATCTAGGCAAGCATTAGATGCCAGAAGCAACATTTTCTACTTATATCCTTGACTCTACCTCTATGTTTTGTGCCTGCATGGAAAACCTAACTTCTATTTACTTAAAATATTCATCTTATATCTTTTGGCCGCTCACAGGGCCCTCAAGGCAGGTTTGGGTTAGTTTAAAATTTATTTGTTTGTTTTGCAGATTTATAAACCACCTTCACAGCTCAAAGCTATGAAAGTACTTTGCAATAAGTTAAAAAATAAAAGATGCAGACTCAGTAAACTAAAAGCTGTAAAACAATTTCTACAATTCAATTCAGTAAAATGAATGGGTCACACTTCAGGTAAATCCTTCTTCAACAAACACAACTTCAGTGACTATCTGAATATCAAGATAATTTATTCTTGACTACTACTCTATTCTGAACTTAAAAATGGAAAACGTAATGCTGGTGGGTCAACAAAAGAGGTTTAAAGACTGTCTCAAGGCAAATCTAAAAATATATAGTATAAACACCGACAACCTGGAAACACTGGTCTGCGAAGGCTCCAGTTGGAGAACAGCCTTTGCCAAAGGTGTAATGGGTTTTGAAGACGCTCGAACTCAGGACGGAAAGGAGAAACATGCTAAGAGGAAGACACACTTGCCAAGCCTTCACTGTGATCAACTCCCACCTGGAAACCTATGTCCCCACTGTGGAAGGATGTGTGGATCCAGAATTGGCCTCCACAGTCACTTACGGACTGACTGATTAAACCGTGTTTATGGAAGACAGTATTACTCGGCTACAAGTGATTGCCAAAGAAGAAAGAAGAATATCAAGATGCTACGTGCCTGCCTAATTCCAACTGCTATCAAATTCAAGAGGGCTGAAGCTGCAACAATTAAAGCCTGGTTTCTAGTACAAACTGCCTTCAGACTATTGGGTCCATCTAGCTTGGCATGATTGATGCTTTTGAATTATGGTGCTGGAGGAGACTCTTGAGAGTCCCATGGACTGCAAGAAGATCAAACCTATCCATTCTTAAGGAAATCAGCCCGGAGTGCTCACTGGAAGGACAGATCCTGAAGCTGAGGCTCCAATACTTTGGTCACCTCATGAGAAGAGAAGACTCCCTGGAAAAGACCCTGATGTTGGGAAAGATGGAGGGCACAAGGAGAAGGGGACGACCGAGGACGAGATGGTTGGACAGTGTTCTTGAAGCTACCAACATGAGTCTGACCAAACTGCGGGAGGCAGTGGAAGACAGGAGTGCCTGGCGTTGCTCTGGTCCATGGGGTCATGAAGAGTCAGACACGACTAAACAACTAAACAACAACAAGATTGGCATTGTCTGCAGTGACTGGCAGTTAACCGCCAAGATTTTAGACAGGGCACATTCCCAAGACTACCTGAAGATGCTGGGGAATGAACCTGGGATGTTCTGTGTGCAAAGCAGTGGCTCTACCACTTGCGAACTTCACCCGTAAGATTTTGAAGCTGGCAAGCGTTGGAACATGGGAGCCCTGTTAGATCTTGCTTCGCATAATATCAACCTGAGTTAGATGATAACAGTCAATGTTGGCAACAACTTTCCAGGATTTCAGACAGGGGCACTTTCTGTCCTTTTCCAGGGATTGAAATCTGGGACCTTCAGTGTGCAACAAGTGTGAGCTGTCATTGAGTTAATGCTCCTCCCTGGAGGATGTCTGGGTATCTAATTCAGCTTGCCTAAGTGACTCCCCCGAGATGCTAGGCTCCAAAGGACCCTAGGGAGCATCACATCACAAAAGCCAATTAATAATTTTCAAGCCTTTTATCATGCAAATTTAAACAGTAAGTGCACTTGGAAACAAGGAAGAGAACATTATTATGTAGGAAAGAAATGAA
This sequence comes from Darevskia nairensis, assembly GCA_034642065.1. Taxonomy (NCBI): domain Eukaryota; kingdom Metazoa; phylum Chordata; class Lepidosauria; order Squamata; family Lacertidae; genus Darevskia; species Darevskia nairensis. The sequence continues at coordinate 305,512 of JAWWNI010000891.1, forward strand.
GATAGAAACAATTCAAAGAAACACTAGTAAGATAATACACTTCAGGAAGTCATTTCATGTATAAAAAGAATTCATTTTTAAAAATGATTAAGTATTCATTTCATATAGAGAGAGGGAGGGAGGGAGGGAGAGATACACACAGAGAGAAATTGCAACTGCAGATTGCCTCGGGGCATCTCCAGCCTGTCACTGTTTGGCAGGAGGGATTCAAGTGCACACCATGAATTTTGGTTTGTGCAATTAAAATGAACCAAAGGGCTCTGTTGTCCTAGTGCAACAAATCTACTTTAAAACAGTTTTTTCTTTTTGCAGTTAGGAAAGTGGTGGGGAAATGCACTGGAAATAAGGAATGAACAAATGATTAATGGTAAGACATCTAAACACCTTACAAGCAAACCAGAATGAACACTTGCCGTTGATGAACTTCCCTACAAAAAATTCAGATTGGTTGCTCAAACAAGACCAGGTACCTGCTAAGCTCTGCAAGACTTGTGCAAAGCAACTCAGAACGAATGCTTCATAGATAGGGGGTATGGAGCAGACTTTATCTTTTGCACCCTTGAGATGCAAAGGTGCGTAGCATGATACAGAGTTGTGACCACGTGGCTGACTTGAGTCTACGTCCCATCCTCCAGATCTCATAATATCTAGCCGGATGTGTGACATTACATTGATATATGTGACCACATACTTCCTGCCCCCCAAACCACTTCAGTGGCTGCTGTGTGTGTAAGAGAGGTTGGGGAGAGGTGAATGACAGCTTGGAAGACATGGTGTATGTCTGTTTTAACTACACATCAATGGGAGACATAGGAAATATATGGGTTGGCAGTGGTTACATGTGTTGTGTAGCAATGTCTTATTTGAGTTGATATAGCAACCGAGGAATTTCGTTGTTCCCGCGAGGGTACAATGACAATAAAGATCTATTCTAGGGAAGTTTTTAATATTTAATGCTGTATTGTTTTAATATTTGATTGGAAGCCGCCCAGAGTGGCTGGGGAAACTCGGCCAGGTGGGCGGGGTACAAATAAATTTTCCATTCCATTCCATTCCATGTGAAAGCCTGGGGAAAAGGTGGAACATCTCTCCCCCTCCCTGTTTTTAATGTCTCAAATCATAGCAAAAATTCCAAATGTAGATGTTTGTATGCTGCATAACCTGGGCCTTCATTATTAGAGGGCTCCGATTTTAATATGGAGCCTGACCAGTCCATTTCCTGAAGAACAGAGCAGCCCTTGGTAACATAGACTTTAGCCTGTTTTAGACCATTAATGTAGTATGACAACCTTATTTGTAGATTTAATCTGCAAAAGTTGTGGAAAACATTTGTACGTGTTTTCAATTTATCCATTTTGATTTACCCCGCCCCCAACCCCCGAGCACCTAGCCATCTGTGAGCTATCGTAATGTGAATTGATTTCTGTTGCAGGGAACAGGTGCCTTGGAGACAAACTGCTGCAATCTCTTACTCTGGGATGGAGCAATTACGGCATGTCAGTCAACTGGAGATTTAATACTTATATAGTCCTGACATGTTAGTGGCAGTGAGGGGGAAAACAACCCAAAAGTCAGCTTTGTGTCTCAAAAATACAGCACCTTTAGCAAGCTAATGGACGGGAGTGGGAAATTTTTTGGAGGAAATGGGAAAAGTCATTACAATTAAGTCTTGGAATTGCATCTCAAAAATGAAAAAGGGAAGGGGGGGGGAGAGAACCGAAAGTGAGCCTACACAATCCCAACAGAATACACACATGCATACTGTGCAGTCATCTACCTTCACAAAATGAATCAATCTTTGTGCCATTGTTTACCAACGAAAGACTAATGTCTGCAAGAGTGCAAAATACACAGATATGATATACTGTACATCAGCGGAGGGGAACCTCAGGTCTTGAGGGGGGGCAAACATGGCCCCTTTTCAGGCTTTGGGGACTTGGCTCCCTTCCCCACCTGCCTTTGGCCGTAGATAAGCAGGACAAAGCGAAGAGAGTCTCTTACCATTTAAAGAGTCTTTAATGATCACAGCAAAAGAACAAAGCAGCCATTCTCAGAATGAAGGTCTCCCCAATTAAGGTTTCCACCCACTTCCCCCCCTAATCACTTCCACGCCTTGCAACCTGATCTCGCAACCACTGTGCTTTTTGTGTAGCCACCTTATCTGCTCTACATGACCTTGGACTGATAGGCTCGGCACTTTCCAGCGAGAGAGAGTCTGTTAGCTCTCTCTCTTCCTGTTCTTCTTCACTTTGCTGTTCATGCCCCAGTTCATCCCAACTTTTATCTTCAGAACTATGCCCCTCTGCAAACCACTGTTCCAAATCTATACTGCTCCACTGCTCCTGGGCAGCTTCAGGATCCTGGTCAGGAACAGTGGGAAGGGGAGGCTCCCACCATTCCTCATCAGAGCAGTATTCCTCAGCCTGGTCTCTGACACCCCTCCAGGCTTTTTTATCTAGCCCTCAGGACTGTCTATGGGCCATACTGCTCTGCAACTTCCTCTAGTGACTCTGCCTGCCTGGATTGTGTCCTTGAACTGTGATAAGACTTCTTGCTTGCTTGGATGAAGGGTGGAGAGTCATGTGTCCGAATGCATCCACCACCAGAATGCAGTCCCAAGGCGGCTGCCCACGAAGCAAGCAAGAGGTCTTCTCACAGTTCAAGGATGCAATCCAGCGATGTAGCCGTAGTGAAAATGAATCCCCACCCTTGATGTCCAGGTGCCCTGCTGGGTTGCACGGACCTCAAGGATCACTGGAACCAATTTCTGATGCTTTTCATTCATCCTGATATTTTGGAAGGGCACATGTTTGTATAAACAGTCGATTTCCAGTCGCTATAGCAGAACCAAAAAGGGAATCCAGCATGGATGTGTGCAAAGAGAAGTATGTTGAGCTGAGAAGGGGGGAGGGCAAGGTTTAAGATCCTGCTCTAGCAGGGTCTTCAAATGTATGCATTTCGTTTGTTCCACGTGACTTGCTACTTTCCTCCCCAAGGAATGACGAGCAAAGCATCACATGTCAGTAGGATGTATGTGGACTGCTTTCAGTACTGAAAAGTACTCTATAAAACATTAACTACTGCTTTTGTGCTGCCCTCCACACCTGACACTGGAAAGAATCCCATTTGGGGGAGGGTGATGTGTCTGGATACAGAGCACACACACACTGAACACATCCAGGGTTCCCCGAGAGCTGCAACTCATCCCTCAGTACATCCCCCCTACCCATCATAAGGTGGTGACAGGCATTTTGCTAATATACAGCAGGAACAGGAGCACATGGCAAAGTATGTGGGACAGGGCCATGTCATTCTGACTAATCCCAAAGGCACAGTGACAGGGCCAAAGTTACAAAGTGAGCTACGTGGCTGAAAAGATCTGAATGTGGGCGCAGCACTTGCACAACACTTCTAAATAATTGCCAACCTAGCAGTTCGAAAGTATGTCAAAGTGCAAGTAGGTAAATAGGTACCGCTCTGGCGGGAAGGTAAACGGCATTTCCGTGTGCTGCTCTGGTTCGCCAGAAGCGGCTTAGTCATGCTGGCCACATGACCTGGAACTGTACGCCGGCTCCCTCGGCCAATAAAGCGAGATGAGCGCCGCAACCCCAGAGTCATCCGCAACTGGAACTAACGGTTAGGGGTCTCTTACCCTTACCTTTGCGCCTAGAGATCCCAATTGTTGCATTTAATGTTTTTACAGATACAGAGTGCAGTTATGCCACACTCCCCACTCCATTTTCAACCTTACCATTTTTATTTTTTTAAAAAAATCAAGTTCTCATTCTCCAAGGTTTCTGGACAGCTATAATAATATGTCAGGAACCAAAATGTGAACCAATTATTCTGAAATTTGCTGTATTGAATTCTGCCTACCTACCACAACAGGGAAGGAACTGGCAGCACTTGCCAAAGTCTCCTCCTTTCCTTCCCTCCTCATCTTTCTGCTCCAGATCTTCTGAAGGAGGGGCTTTTAATGCAATGTGTCCAAAAGTTATTCCCTTGTCTCTGCAATGTACAACTAATTCTCATTTTCAACAGCTTAGCAATGCTGATAGATGTTCCAAATAAATTATTTAATCCAATTTACACAAAATCTTTCGGTCCAACGCAGGGTAATAAAGAAACATACTTTTAAAACTCATGTCAAAATGGAATTCAGATCAGTAATACGTACAAGCAAGCTGCATCCAGATTAATTAAATTTCAACATGAAGATTTATTACTTGTGACTTTCCATTAAAATCCCCTCTGTCCTTACATTTGCAGGAATCCTGCGGCACATATGTCCATGTAAGCAACACATACAAAAACAATGTACTGTTTCAAGTATTATTTACTTACATTCTTGAAAATGACACAAATGCAACAGCTGCAATGTTTGCTGTAGTGGGTAATTTTATTTTAGTGACATCTGCAAGTATTGTGTCCACAAAGGTAACTCAATTTTGCAGAGACTATTAAAAAAAAATCAAACTATCAAGATCAATGTTAAATAAGATTCAGTACTTTGGGATTTGGTTAGCGACGGCAATCAGAAATGCGTATTTTTGTAACGAAAACAACATGTAGAGAGAGAAAAGCCCGGCAAGCTGAAAATTGTTATTGTGAAAGCAACAACACAAAGCACAACTCTTTCATTGAAGACGTTGATGAAGATGTTATGAAAGATTAAGACTAAGAATCTCTCTCTTGAATAGAGATGGCCACTGAAAGATGTCAAAGAGGGATGGCAGCAGGGTAGAATGGGGGTATACCCTATAGGAAGCCTTCTGCAGGCAAAACTAAAAAATGGCAAAAGAAGAAATAGAAAAAAAGAACACACAGATGTTGGAGTATCATGGCGGGGGGGGGGGGGAGAGGAATCCCCAATCTCTGTGGTGGGTCAACGCACACAAGAAAGACTTAGTCTGGTATAACCAAGTGGGACAAACTCAAATTTCCTCTCTATTCCAGCAGCTGTAAAGAGCTTCTGTCTGCACATTTTGTTATTAAACGTTTACAGCAATACAAATTTAAATGGTCAAGAAATCCTATGGACATTACCAGGGCCGGATTTAGGTTTGATGTGGCCTTAAGCTACTGAAGGTAATGGGGCCCTGTATATGTCCAGCTGTCCTTTGTCAACAACAAATTGTCGCTGTTTTTTGTGTAGAATATATGCTATATAATAATTTATGGACTTAATAGGTATCTAAAGCCATTTGCACATAACCAAATGTGTATTTTATCAAAGTAATTGATATATAAATGAGCAAACTAGTGATATTTTAGGGAGAGGGCTAGCAGGCAGGGCCCATTACTTACATCATAGGAGCCTACACAACACAAAATACTGTTGCTATATGTAGGTTTTATTTTATTTGTTTTTTATCTTATATTTTGGAAATGTTCATCCGGTTTTTTTCCCCTTTAAATTTTTTTGGGGGGCCCAAGAGAGTGGGGCCCTAAGCTATAGCTTATTTAACTTATATGTAAATCCCGCACTGGCTGTGCAAAGCTCCATGGTTAACAATGTCAATAACTGCCAAGAGGAAAAAGTGAAGGAGTTGGCTGTTCAAGCAACAGGAAAACCCGATAGAATGTAAGCAAGAGAGTGAGAGAGAAAACAGTAACTGCTTTAGACAACTAAGACTTGTGGAAAGTGCTTTTTTAAGTGAGGCTTGGTGGAAAAGGTCACTGTCTGTGTTGGTGTCCTCTTGAAAGCTTAAAGAAGTAGAAAACTGCTAATAGAAGAGAAAAAAAGAATACAAATGTTCCACAAATAGCAACAAACATTTAAGTTGGCTGACAACAAGGGGAGAAACTAATTCAGTTCACTTTTAAATAAAGGATTCCTGAACCAATATGCAAACTGAAACACAACTACTTTTAAAATTCACATTTCTCTGAATTTTGTGGTGTAGTTTTCCAGCCCAAAAGTGGACAGAAGCACACATATCAGTGAAAACGATGTCCACAGGTACATTATATTAGGGAAACAGCTAGCAAGGAATCACCTATTGTAGCAGAAATGCACACCAATCTGTAAAGTAAATAGGATACGATAAGATAATCTTTATGGTCACTGTCCCCCAACGAAATTACTCGGCTGCTCCATCCACCCAGACAGGGCACTCCACACAAATTCAAAACAACTGCAAAACACTAATTAAAACAGTAGAATATAATGCAGTATAACAAGTAAGATAGGATGACTTTCAAAGTCCAGGCTTCCCATTCAAGGCTGAAATTGCCCTGGGGAAGAAGCTTGTTCCTGAGACAGCTTGTTGTTGTCCTCATCATCCTGTTTCTCCGTCCCGACAGCAAGAGCTCGAAGAAACGGTGACCAGGATGCGATGGATCTTTAACTATGTCCAGTGCCTTTCTATAGCACCGGGTGGCATAAATCTGCTCTAAGGTGGAGAGTGAGCGGCCAACAATGCTCTCTGCTGCCTTAACAACTCTGCACAAACCCATCCTATCCTGGGTAGTACAGCTTCTGTACCACACACATAAGCCATAAGTGAGCACGCTCTCAATGGCACAGTGATAGAAGGCAAATTGATGGGGAAATAGGGCAAACAGAAGAAACAGAGAGAACCTGAATTTGACAGATTCACTAATAAATAAATAATAATAAGTATTATTATTGTTGTTGTTGTTGTTGTTGCTGTTGTTGTTATATTTGTACCCCACCCATCAGTTTTTAAACACCAACTTAAAAAGTCAACCTCTCTGAGATACCGTATTGTTCACTCTATAAGGCACACCTGACCATAGGACGCACCTAGTTTTTAGAGGGGGGAAGCCCCAATTTTTTGAGGATCAGCTCAAAGTTGCTGTGCTTACTTTGCAAAGGGAAAAAACCCTGTTTTATGGGGTTTAACTCACAGTTCTGCAGCTTCAGGAAGCCATTTCTACAGTTTCCAGACAGATAATCTAATCAGCCAGTCACATGTCGCTGGGGAAACAGCCTCCCTCTGCAAGGGGGCGGGGCTGGAATCTCTCTCCCTTATCTCTCTCCCCAATCGTTTGCTGAGCAGCTGCTCAGCGGGCTTCCTTTCAACACCCCCTTCTCTCTTTCTGTTTTTTAAAAAAGCACGATCTGCTTTTGCCCCTGGGCAGCTCAGCTCCAGGGACCACACATTCGCTCCATAAGACGCACAGACATTTCCTCTTACTTTTTAGGAGGAAAAAAGTGCGTCTTATGGAGCGAAAAATACGGTATATATGAAGCTTTAATACAAGTACTTATAAAAATTACAGATGGCAAGCATCATCTTAAGAGGAACTGACCTTTCCCCTCACATAGGAGGCATCACCTTAGAAGAGACATTCCCTCCTAGGACACAGGTGCATTACCTAAAACACACACATTCCTTGCTTCAGAAGCACAGTTTTTACCGGTTTGCAAATTTAAATTGATGGAGTAATAGACCAATTTCGACGATTCAAGGCATTTTAATTGATTAATTGGATTGCTTCCCTACTCGTGTGTCATCCATCAGACTCCCAGCAGGGAATAACCATTAGAGAAATGTAGCAAACGTTCTTAACGTGAAGAGGATCTGATTTCTAACATTTGTGATAAAAATCCCTTTGCACTGGAAATGGCAAGTAAGTAAAGCAGCAGTTGATGCTTTACTTTGTATATTGATCTCATGCTTTGCATGCAGACTGATCGGGACAACAGTGAACATGATCTTCTAACACTTGGAGCTTATCAGCACATCGCTGATGCCTCTTATTATTCCCCAGGTTAAAGGTAAAGGTAAAGGGACCCCTGACCATTAGGTGCAGTCGTGTCCGACTCTGGGGTTGCGGCGCTCATCTCGCTCTATAGGCCGAGAGCTGGCATACAGCTTCCGGGTCATGTGGCCAGCATGACAAAGCCACTTCTGGCGAACCAGAGCAGCGCACGGAAACGCCGTTTACCTTCCCGCCAGAGCGGTTCCTATTTATCTACTTGCACTTTGACGTGCTTTCGAACTGCCAGGTGGGCAGGAGCTGGGACCGAGCAACAGGAGCTCACCCCGTCGCAGGGATTCGAACTGCCAGCCTTCTGATCAGCAAGCCCTAGGCTCTGTGGTTTAACCCACAGCGCCACCTGGGTCCCTATTCCCCAGGTTACATCGTGGTAAAAATGACACCGAAACACCTTCATATGGCAACTAAGAGGCTATTTCCACCTGCCTTGCCCCACCTCCAGCCTGAGAAATGTTCAGAATGGAGTTGCAACCATGGGCATTATGTATATGTGCATTTTAATGAGTTGAATAGAGTGAAAGATTAAGAGTCATGGGTGTGTGGAGCAAGGGAGCTGGCTCCTGGAGGCTGAGGCACTGCGGCTCCCCCTGAACATTTGAGGGGGGAAGTCCCCCTCAATGTTCAGAGGACACCACACGTGACATCAGGACATCACATCACATTGCGCACAGGCCCCCTCGATCCTCTGGCGCCTCTGGTGTGGAGATTGTGTATATGAACTTGACAGTGCTTAGTCTATCTTTTGGCTTTCATTTTGTCAATAATGTTTTATAGATTATAAATGTTGTCTTGACTTGTTAATCTTATAATGTGACTTTTGCTTTAATTGTAACGTTCAGCTTATTTTTCAGTTGTTGTTTGTTAACAGTGTTTTACAGATCTCAATTGTTTTACTGACAGAATCAAAGAGTTGGAAGGGATAATCTAGTCCAGGGGTCAGCAAACTTTTTCAGCTGTCCCTCAGACCTTGTGGGGGGCCGGACTATTATATATATTTTTTTGGGGGGGGGGGAAATGAACGAATTCCTATGCCCCACAAATAACTCAGAGATGCATTTTAAATAAAAGGACACATCCTACTCATGTAAAAACATGCTGATTCCTGGACCGTCCACGGGCCCGTTTTAGAAGGCGTTTGGGCCTGACCCGCGCCTTAGTTTGCCGACCCATGATCTAGTCCAAACCCCTGCAATGCAGGAACATGCAGCTGTCCTGTTTTGTTAATTATTCTATATGATTTATGCCAAATGCTCTATTATGTTCTGTCATGTTATTGTGAGTTATTGCTTGTAAGCTGCTTCGGGACTCATTTGAATGAAAAACGGCATAGAAATATAATCAATCAATCAAATCAATGAACTATATTTTTTTTACAACTGTTTATAAGGGCTCTACGCTCTTATTAAAACCCAGTTTACCTGAAGAGAAACAACTGGTCACACTGCTTGCTCTGGGCTCAAATAAATGCATTTGGCTAGTTCCTGCCTGCCCCTTCTGTCAGAAGCAAAGATGGGGAAGCTGTGGATAGCCAGTTTCTGTTGGGAATACAACTCCATAATCCCTGTCCATTGGTCATGCTGGCTTGGTCTGATGGCACAAACAATATGGCTGCTCATGGCAGTGGTGGACAATGTCGCCCATGGAGAAACTGCAATGTTGTGCACTCAGATTCTGAGAAGCGTTGTGATCAGTGAGTCACTTCCCTACCCCAACTCTATCGTTTATCACCCACCTCTTTTGCTCCATCACCCTCGTTTGGCTCCCTCCACCTTCTCTCCTCCTGTCATCCTTCTCTTGTTCTCCTCCCTCATTTATCTCTTTCTCTCTCTCCTATCTACCAAATGGGACCTTCATGTGCAGTTCCTTGGCTAGACGCTCTTCAGTGATAGGCTGAACATGGCTGCAGTCATTAACACTCTTGGGTGAATGAAAATGTGGAGGAAGAATTTCCAGGTCATGTTTTGAAGAAAACGTGGCCTAACAATGGGCTCCTTTCATTTTTGTTCACCAATTCACTTGGACTTGTTCTAGGTATTTTGCAATCTGATTCTCGTGTTTTGGTTGTATCAACTATTCTCCTCCCTTGACTCTGTGTGTCTTCAAACTCTTTGCCTTGCTTCTTGTGTGCTGCTTAGGGAGTGACTTTTAAACATATACCACAAAAGCCTAGAATTCTATGGTGGCATAAAACAAAATAGCTGTACAATCTTGGCAAAGCTTTTCCATAATAATTGTATTTCCATGCTAGAAAAGGCTTAATCTGTCGATTTTCTGCCTGCCATACAATGCTTAAAGGGAGGAAAAAAACTGTTTCCCCCCAATGCCAACCCTGAACCAAAATCTAATTTGCCATCCTCTGCCCAGTAACCTGTGCTAAGCCTCATTAAACATGAAGGTAATTATTTATGAGTACACATACATACCATTGCAATGTAAGATAACTATACAGTACCATAAATTCTAAATGCGTATCTGGTTTTTAGCTCCTGCAGAACAGGACTTCCCTATACATCATTGCAGACTTTCCCCCTTTTCATTTTGCAGAGAGAAGGGATTCTTTAACATCCACCCACACTTACTGTGTCGTAGTATTTGCAGAAAGTAATTTCTAGGGACTACCTGATCTCAGATGAGCATACTGCAGGAAAGGTGCGTCCTGGTTGCTAGGGGGAAAGGAAGAACAAACTACGGAGATTCCAAGGACTACAAAATAAGACAAGCAGGGAAAGTGCACAAAAGTGGAGGAGGAAACAACAGCTCTTTAGGACTCCAGCGATTTCTATTGCCACGTGTCCAAACAACTTGCTTATCAATCACAGCTCTCTGACTTTGCTCACCAATAGGGCTGAGTGATATCTGGTTTTCAACATCATCATGATATATCATCAGCTAAACATCGTGATACACCAATATATCATAATGTCTGAAGTAAGGATGTAACTATGTAGGGGCAAACGGGGTAATGTCCTGGCAACTGCTACTACTTAGGGTTCTAATACTGATATACTTTTACTTACCTTTAACATTAACTTACTTACATAGTTTAACTTTAATATTGTTACAACTATTATTTTATAGTACAGTGGTACCTCAGGTTACATACGCTTCAGGTTAAGAACTCCGCTAACCCAGAAATAATGCTTCAGGTTAAGAACTTTGCTCCAGGATAAGAACAGAAATCATGCTCTGGCGGCGCAGCAGCAGCGGAAGGCCCCATTAGCTAAAGTGGTGCTTCAGGTTAAGAACAGTTTCAGGTTAAGAACGGATCTCCGGAACGAATTAAGTACTTAACCAGAGGTACCGCTGTACAGAGCAATGGGGCAGGAATCATGAGAGAAGCATGGTTTTCCCCATATCACATTTTTTTTACATAGCACACACACAAGCATTGTGATTCACGATATATCACCATGTCAAATATTATGAAACCATTATCACAATGTGGACTTCAAACTGATTGTGGGCAATGTATTGATACATCACCAACTAATGTATTGATACATCACCCTACTCACCAACTAAAAACACTGACAGATTGGAGCAGCCAGATTAGCTCTTCATACAGAAAGGGTACTTAGAAGGTTACCTGCACATTTTGCTTTGTAACTTTCTTTCTAGCAGGGCTAGATACACACACTCTCTCACACACACACATAACAAACAAACAAATGTACAGTCAGTGACCCCCTAGCTATGGGTGCAACTGAGGGCATCTTGGTGCCTGCAGGCACTCGGTGTAAAAAGTAGCCTAATGTAGAAAGCTAAAATTCATATTTATTTATCTGCCTAATTTTGCTTCTGCCCACCATTAGTCTGCCCCAAAGGGAATGCAGCCATTGTGTTGAAAAAGGCTATAATTTATATTAGCTTTCCGAAGTCATTTTGAACATTTCAACATTCAGCTTTTCCTGTAATATTTTCCTGAATGCTGCTCTCCAGTTATATTAACAGAGGCAAATGTGATGTACCTGTCCCTCACTTGACACTTCAGTTGCCACTAAATGGAAAGTAACCACAGAATCATGGATAACCTGCATAAAATAAGGGGCCTCCCACTCAATGGAAGAGCTCATTTCAATCTTTGGAATCTTTGCTTCTAAGCACCTCTGAGAGCAGCTGAGCATGACCTCCTTCAGTAAGAGTAGAGAATACTGTGATAAAGAAGGACAAGCTGACCTGCTAGAAGACTTCTAAAACATAGGAGACACAGGAATTCAGGATGGGGACATATGACTTAACAGGCAATGAAATATGGACTACGATATTATTCAGATTTGGTGAAACTCTTTTAAAAAAAAAGATAAATAAAAAAGGAGGGGGGAGAGAGAAGCTTGTCACAAGATCAGGCGTAATACAATCTGGAAATATGTTAAATTAATTGATGAGAAGCCATTTTGAACTTTTTGAGTGACAAAAGAGGAAGGTTGGACCTAGAAGGGAAAAAATGCCATTTAGCAGAGTAGCACCAAAACCTGTAATTTTAATTACAGCCAGAAACATTTATTGGCGTGTTTATATTAAATAATATAAACAATGGTAGTACCAACAATTGACAGAAAGGATTGCAGAAGTACTGTTCTTTTATCTCTATTTCTTTTGTTTTTTTCTCTTTCTTTTCTGTTTTTCCCCTCTTATTTTTTTCTGATTCTCTTGATATCTTCATTTGTACTATTCTTTCATAAATGAGTTTGGATTTTATTGTTTAATATGTTTAAAAACCTTTAATAAAATTGATATAAAAAATAAAACTCGAAAAAAGCTGTTTCTGCAACATTTGAATAAAGTTCCAGTCTACAGCAATTTTAATACAGCGATCCATAATCTTATCTATGTGCTTACAATACTTCCTAATGGTTTTTCGTGTTTGTTTTGAACAAGTGCCTGCTTTGTAGCTGTCGTCTGGGGAGCTCGTTGACTACAATTTTCCAATTGTTTTACAGGGCCCATTAGGGAGCAGGAAAAACTTTTATCGGTCTTTCTTAAAACACATTTGCAAAAGACCCTGGATGACATTTTGACAGCTGAGAGAGGCCTCTGAAGAAAATTGCGCAACCCAGAGGTCAATCACATCAACCAAATAAACACTTCATTATCTACCCGTACGGCAACTTTTCTCCTTCAAATGATAGGTGGCATCATCAAGCCCTTTTACTGATTGTACTCTCCAAATATTACCTAGAATAAGTGGATCGTACAATTGGAATATGTTCAGAGGATAAGTAGGCTTTGTCAGGACTGATTATGGAGTGTTTACTTTTACCTCACTTAGGGGCCGCAGTGTAATCGATTACTGCATTTGCTCCTCAAGCCTCTATCCAAATGTCAATTTCTTCTCTGTTGGAGCTCGCACCGAAAGCGACCACTCTCCCCTAAAGCTGATAATACAATGTGGCCCTGTTGCCAAGATCTTAAAACCTATTTATCCGGACCATTCCTCCTATAACACCTGGAAAAGGGTTAGATGGTCAAAAGAAACTGAAGGGGCGATCAACACCCTTCTGAACTCTGAGAAAATGCTGCAACTAAGAACCTCACTTACTAATACTACCTCAGTTAATGCAGCTGTTTCATCCTACCGTCTTTCCCCCTTTTTAAGACACCGTCTTATAATTTTTTTTCCTCAAAAAAACACAGGGTGGCTTATTTTCGGGGGATGTCTTATTTTTATTACGTCAGTATGGTACGGTACAGCCTCCTCTCACTGGTTCGCTGGCTCCCTGCGCACGGGGAACAGGCGGGGCAGGAAGAGGCGTCTCCCCCCCCATGCGCCTCTCCCTGCGCACTAAGTAGGTGGGGCAGAACTCCGCAAGAGGCGCGTTTTCCCCCGTGCCTCTCACTGGTTCGCTGGCTCCCTGCGCACGCAGGAGGGGCTGAGGAGGCGATGGGAACAATGGCGGCACCATGGCTTACTTTTGGGGTACGTCTTACTTCTCACAAAGGTAAAAAACCCTGCCATGGCTTACTTTATGACTACGTATTAAAAAAGGGGAAACAGGGTATTCTCAACTAATTGAACATTGCAACACAATAGCCAAGCCCGTATCTGTTCCCTTTACCAATACCCCCTCGTGGTTTAATTGGGAATGCTATGTAGAGAAAAAATTACTTAGAATGGCTTTTAGAAATTTCCGCAAAAAGAATGATGAAAAAAGCAAAACAGCCTATTTCGCCCGTAGGAAATTATATATTGAATTTATTACCAAGAAAAAGAACGCATTCTACCAGATAAAATGGTCACGTTTAATAGCAGCTATTAACATGAATGATCAAAAAAATTTTTGGCAAATAACTTCTGGACATCTAAATAATAACCTATCCCTTACTGCTCCTACAATCCCTGCCCAATCTTTTGTTGCCTATTACAGGAGTGTTAATTATAAACTGGTAGCACACGCTGAACCTCCCCAGTTCACCCTCCTGCTAACCTAGAAAAGACGCATCTTGAGTTTAGAAAAACATATATATTAGAGATTTCTTTTAGACTGGAGAAACATCAGTTGCACGGTTCACACATACTTTAAACACACTGAGTGCAAACATATTATTAGACTGCAAGCCTATTCTCCCTTGTAACCAATCAATGTATTGTTTATCAAACCTTAATAAAAACTTTTGGCTTCACATGTTACACAAGAATCCATTTATACATTTATCAGAGTATAAAGCTTGACTCTGGTCTGAATTCATTTAAGGTAAGATTCCAAACTAAAGGTAATGGAGGGATAACTGCAGCATCTCTGGTCAGTGGAAAACGTATGAAAAAATTGCACTGATTAACTGTACAATACACAAGTTAGCACCCTGTCCCTTTTGCCATTCACATTGTCTCTGGTGGTGGCACCCCGAGAACAACTTCTGAAACATTTCAACATTCAGACAGGATGGCAAGGGAGAACATAGGAAGCTACCGTATATAGAGTTGGGCTGATGGTTCATGTACCTCTGTATTCTCTCAGTACTGGCTAATAGCAGCTCTCCGGGGTTATAGAAAGAGGACACACTGATTCCTACCTAGAGATGTCAGGGACTGGCCATGGGAGTGCTCTACCGCTGCGCCCTTCCCAAGCTTGCGATATACATTTGAAGGTAAAAAGGTAAAGGGACCCCTGACAGTTAAGTCCAGTCGTCAACGACTCTGGGGTTGCGGCGCTCATCTCACTTTACTGGCCGAGGGAGCTGGCGTTTGTCCCGGGTCATGTGGCCAGCATGACTAAGCCGCTTCTGGCAAACCAGAGTAGTGCACAGAAACGCCGTTTACCTTCCCGCCGGAGCGGTACCTATTTATCTACTTGCACTTTGACGTGCTTTCGAACTGCTAGGTTGGCAGGAGCAGGGACCGAGCAACGGGAGCTCACCCCGTTGCGGGGATTCGGACTGCTGACCTTTCGATCGGCAAGCCCTGGGCTCAGTGGTTTAGACCACAGCGCCACCCGCGTCCCTTTTTGAATGTAGTTACTACTAAAGTAGCGGGTTGCTTGCCCCCATAAAACATCAATAAAACCAACCAAGCTTCTATTTTGCCTCTTTTAAAAAGATGGTGCCTACTTTGGGGCACAGTTTCCCCACCATGTGGAGCACACATTTCTTGTGAATAACCGTCCTGGCGCAACACTTACTGTGGTCTCGATGCTTCGGCTTGATCCGTCTGGAGTTTCTCTCCTCCCTCCACTTCCATCGTGCAGTAAACAATGCGGTTGGGAGCAAGCGACTTCAAGCCTTGGACTTCTGCTATAACAATCTGAACAAGGAAAAAAAGACACAGCAAATGAACATCAACTGTTTGAAACAAAATCAGTACACATGTAACCACACTATCATCAAGTATAAAAAAGGAGGACTCAGATGGATCTGTAAAAATGCTAACTTTATACGTCGCGCATCCAGAAGCAGGCCTATGTGTGCAGATAATCCTCCATTCTAAGCGGTGCTCTGGAATAAAACAGCAGCAACAAACATACACAGCATAAGTGGTTGTGTGTACTGTGATCTGTACCAGACTGGGTCCTCACTTGGCGCCTATCAGGGTAAGGTTTGACAGTTATCCTTCTAGGATGAAGCCCAATCCAACCATTGATCAGAACTGTTAACACCGATAGCACAAGAATATCTGTTTGGTGGATGCAAGGATCTGATGATCAAGGCTACATCTACAATCCTGAAAGATGCATTTAATCTAACGTGGGTGGCGCTGTGGGTTAAACCATTGTGCTGCTTGGGCTTGCCGATCAAAAGGTTGGCGGTCCGAATCCCCGCGACGGGGTGAGGTCCCGTTGCTCGGTCCCAGCTCCTGCCAACCTAGCAGTTCGAAAGCACACAGTGCAAGTAGATAAATAGGTACTGCTCCGGCGGGAAGGTAAACAGCGTTTCCGTGTGCTGCTCTGGTTCGCCACAAGTGGATTAGTCATGCTGGCCACATGACCCGGAAAAACTGTCTGCGGAAGCGGACAAACACCGACTCCTTTGGCCTTTAAGGGGAGATGAGTGCCGCAACCCCAGAGTCGTTCGCGACTGGACTTCATTATCAGGGGTCCCTTTACCTTTACCTAATCTAGTGGTATGCAAAAGAAAACAACAACAACATCCTGAAGTTGTTGTTATATTATTGAACAGTGCAGTGAACATACAAAAATGTATTCTGAGCTTCTTTTGTGCAAAGTGCTTTTAAGCTATCAAACTAAGACAAAACAAGTATTTTCCATTTTAAGATGCAAACTCTGTAGCACTTGTGCAGAAAAACACGAAACACAACAATAGAGTTTCAAGATCTAAAGCCAAAATGCAATTTAATATATAAAAAACACTTTATGGCCTTTGTACCATTTCTATAGTGGGTTGCTCTGAGTGTGTAGTTCACCTTTAACAACACAAACTAGTTTAGCAATTGTGTACATGTTGTTGCTCAAAATCATTTTAGGAGTGGATTAAAAAAATGTGAAGTTTTGAAGCCAATCTCCCTTTTCATAACTTGATGCAATCCTTCAACACCAATGATGTCCTTGAATAAAAATTTGAAAAACCAGTTAGACTTGACACTAAGGTTCTGAGAAATACTTGTGCTGCTAATGAACTGCAGGGATATCAATGGGTGCACATGAAGAACCTCTTATGATATACAAGTTTATTGATAGAAATGTTTCAAAGTACCCAAGGGAACATCTTTGGATCCAACCTGCTACCAGTGAAGAGGCTGAGTGCTTGACACAAACTTATGCGGATATTGCGAAGTTTAATTTTATTTTTAGCGTGTATCACTGAGTTGCAGTCATTACCCTAAGACCACATAAGCTACTTTCAACTAGCAGTCATTCACAACAAGGACTTGTTCTACCAGCAAAGCAAGACTGAAACTAATTAAGTCAATGTCAAAAGCAAATTAAACCTAGGCACTATAGCATCTGTATAATCCCTATTGGTTTCAGAGAGATTTGCTTCCATGAAGTTTTTGATTAATCATACCGAGCCTGGACTGAATATCCCTCCATATTTTTTCAGGACCATTCAATCTCCACTGAAAGTGGGGAAAATATTTGGCGACTATTTGAGGGGATGGAATTCTAGGGCATTTTTGAGCAGGGTGCGGGTCTTCTTCATACTTACCTTAATACAGGGGTAGGCAACAGTTTGTTTTTACTACAACTCCCAGCATTCTTGACCACTAGCCATGCTGACTGAGGCTGATGGGAGTTATGGTCCAGAACATCTACAGAGCACTATGTTCGCTACCCTGCCTTAATACAAGGTGGCCTAGGGCTTGTTTTTGCTTTTTCTTCTTTTTACTGGAGAAAAAGCCATGTTGTAGCACCATTCCCTATTACAGGAAGGAAGGAAGCCTGTTACTGACAGTCGAGGTTTTTTCCTCAGTCAAAAATACCTTACATATTAAGGTAAGAAGTAACCAGAACCTCAACCCACCCAAAATCTTGTGTGTTAGACCCAGGTTTGGGAAACCCTTCACTCTGGCTGTTTTTGGACTACAATTCCCATCATCCCTGACCACTGGTCCTGCTAGCTAGGGATGATGGGAGTTGTAGTCCAAAAACAGCTGAAGGCCCAAGTTTGGGAAATGCTGTCTTAGTGTCTTAGCTTGAATCAAGAACCCAAAACTTTGGTAGGCATGTTCATTCCACCTCAACTTACCTCTGTGCTACTTTGGCCCAACACCAGATTTCCCTTTAAGGCTTATTTTCAACTTTGGGATTGAATAAGGTACAGTAGCCAAAAACCAAAATGGAACTGCTGAGAGAGAGAGAGGAAGAACTATTTGCACAGCCGGGGTCCTTTTCATGCATTCGCTCTGCAAAAGGCTTCAGTAGCATGGTGGAAGAACAACATGACCCACAAAATGCACCACCACAAAATGAGCTTTGTGCAAAGTGGACTCTTAGCCCAATTGCCCGAAGCTTCAGTTTCACTACGCTACTGTAGCTCTGCCTCTGGATGGATGTAAGAACTGGGGCTCTGCTTTTGCATTTGCTACAGATCGGGTCCTCCATTAAAAGAGGGCACGTGTTGCGGTGCGACCGGCTACCTGACCCTGTGTTGTGGGGGTAATTGGAAACCAGGCCACAACCCCTGACAGGTCAGTCCCAGGTTGCTGGGGGAGCAATCTGACCAATGGGGCGTCGTAAACTGCAGCAATGCGGGACCTATTTAAGCCCATGCTTCCTCTTTGGGGCCTTTCGCATCGGAACACCCACCCACCTCTCCCTATATTTAGGGCATTGCGTTGACCTTGCTATGCCGTCGTGTGTCGTCTGTCGTTGGGACAGGGGCACAGCAGAAATTTTCCCCACTTGGCTGATTGGCTGTTGCCACTTGGGTTTCGCCTGCTGCGTAGCAATTAGTCACAACTTGTACGTTGTGGATAGGTTCTGGTTCAGGTGATAGGCGTGGCATGGTGTGTGGCCACGCCTATGCGAATGCAGAATATTCCGGTACAGGAATCCAGGGACTCATTGGTTTGTCGTTCCTGAAAGGGAACGGCCTATGGCCGAGTCCCGGGGACATCAGGATGGCTGTAAGGTACCCCTACCAACAGCTGTCCCTGGTGTTCATCCTTGTTTCTCCTACGTGGCTCTGGGACAGTGCTGCCTGCAAGGGAGCAGGGAGATAGTCAAACCAGAACCTATGCAACCACTCACTTGGTTGTAATCAATAATGTGATCTGCCAAAAACCCAACCAAATATCTGTCTCTTGTGTGAGCTTATTTCAGGGAGGGTAAAAGGTCTAAACACGCAACAGTTCCCAGTGCTGAAGAGCCAAGCCACCTTCTGAATTAAATAGCTTGTCTTTTTTTGGAGTAGAAACTGCTAACTAATACCTGGCTATGCATGTGATTTTCCGTCACATGCACTTCTCCGAAGCCTAACAAGTGTCTGATGTTATTCGGACAAAGCTTCTCCTCCTCCCCACCCCCGCTTCTTTTTAACAGAAATGTGCACATTGAGCGGACCAACTTGCATATGCATTTCCCGAGTGGAAAGTGCACATCATTGTTACAAGTCTGACATCTAAGAAATTGGAGGAAAAGAACAAACAAAACATCTAAAACAATTTTCTCTCTCGAGGGAACAGTGACATCTTCCTCACAGTTTTGGAGAAAACTTCACAGACATTTTAGCTCAATTACCGCAGATAAAGCTGCCATCAGCTTCAGTTGACATGAATAAATAGGACGAATTATGCCTTGCCAGTTTTGGAAAGATCATTGGATTAGGCAACTCCCAATACTACTTAACTAGTCTGGAATTACATGGACAAGGTGCCATGCAGGAACAGAGAAGACAGTTCTGAGGACACAATTTTAAAACTAGAGTCTACAATATTCACTAGAGCACTCCCATTTGGCTATTTTACATAATTACTTAACTTGTTTTTTTTAGGAAGGTGAATGTATTTTAGAATTAAAATACAGTACAGGGGAACCTCGGTTTTTGAGCGTCTCAGAAGCCGAACGTTTCGTTTTTCGAACACCGAAATCCCGGAAGTACCGTAATTGCTTCCGTTTTCGAACGCTCCTCGGAAGTCGAACGGCTTCCGCCACGTGTTTTTCATTTTTCTCAATTCAATTTGCCGGCCGCCCATTGCGCCTTGGTTTTTGAACATTTCAAATGGTCTTCTGGAATGGATTACGTTCAAAAACCAAGGTTCCACTGTATTGCCTACCCCCAATTTTTTAAAACACAGTGCTAAAGAAATACTGACCAAAAAAAGCAGGTTTATTTATTTTTTAAAAAATAAATGACTTCACTTTTCATTTAAACACTACTGCACAAATATTTCAACTTTGTTAAACACACACACACACACACACACACACACACACACACACACACACAGGTATTTAGCACAACTTAAAACTGGTTAAGCAAAACATGCAGATAAAATGGTGTTGATAGGATATGTAATAGTCAACATGTGCAGAAGTAGACAAGTGGAAATAGGCTCAGGATCCACCACTATCCCCAGAAACAGTCTGTGCTCCAACTGCAGGTGAAGGAGGGGGTCTCAGAAGCATCACCATTATCCAAAAACCTGCCCAAGGGGGCAGTTGCATGGAAGATCTTACCATATTGTTCTGGAAGCAGATTGGCATATATTATGTTTCTCTGGGTGTGAACTGAAGCATGTCTTCCATTATATTCCAGAGTATTAAATAATACAGTCTAGGTAGCAAAGGTTTGGGGAACAGTGACTTAATAATTCACATAATTTAATAATGTGACTTAATAATTCACATTTGTAGCACAAAAGGAAACCTAGCAGAAGGATCCTATTTCTAAAGGACTTCTGACTTTCTCTTCACACAACAAAACTATTATCATTTCTCCCCTTTTAATTAGAGTGAGCATTTGTCTCCTAAACCATTCTTCCTTATTAACAAAAGAAAGATTTTGATAGCCCTAAAATACAAAACAGCAACAACAACAACAAACAACAACAAAAACCCACTACACTCTTCTTGGCTTACAGACTGTTTTTGTGTTGCCTCTCTCAATTCAGTCCAGTCAGAAACCAAAGCTCATAATTATGGAAAAGCTACCCCTACAACCGCTTTCAATGATATTGATTCAAAGGGCAGTAAATAAGTCCTCTCATAACACAGCCAGCTTGTGAAGCAAGCGCCCCATGTCCCCTTGCAATGATGCCATCATCTGTGGTGGGAATGTCTAGGAAATAACAATGCCGTCTCCTTACGAAACATTACCATGGTCCCCGTCAGAACTTAATCCCTGATGGGACAGCAGCTTTGACACACTTTGCCTAGCAACTTCTGACACTCTGATATAAATGAGATTTTTATATTGGATTGATGAATGGTAAGAGCAGATTCCTCTTTGCAGATTAATATAGGGATGCTGCAGAAAGGCTTGTTCCCTTTAAAAGATTATGTCCCACAAGACCTATTTACCAAAAACAAAGCAAAACCCGTATCAACACTGTGATAAGAGGCAATAGCCATCACTTAGGGCTAAATCCCGCTGCCATATTCTATGCTTTCTCTTCCTAAGCCTGGCAGGGGGCTGCTTTAACCCCTTCCCTTCCCCTCCACAGCAGCAACAGCTGACCACTTGAAGCGGTGCCATGTTCGGCCTCCTCCGCCCTGATTATTTTAGACATTTGGGTAGGGTTGCCATATTTCAAAAAGTGAAAATCCGGTGTTATGTCAGTATTCTCCTCAAACCCAAGGGAATAATGTGAGGAGAGAACTTTTATGCTGACACTGTCTTAATAGCATCACAAATTGAATGTAGTGCCTGTAGTAAAGGTAAAGGGACCCCTGACCATTAGGTCCAGTTGTGACCGACTCTGGGGTTGCGGTGCTCATCTCGTTTTACTGGCCAAGGGAGCCGGCTTACAGATTCCAGGTCATGTGGCCAGCATGACTAAGCCGACAGGGTGAGCTCCCATTGCTCGGTCCCTGCTCCTGCCAACCTAGCTGTTTGAAAGCATGTCAAAGTGCAAGCAGATCAATAGGTACTGCTGCAGCGGGAAGGTAAACGGTGTTTCCGTGCACTGCTCTGGTTTACCAGAAGCGACTTAGTCATGCTGGCCACATGACCCGGAAGCTGTACGCCGGTTCCCTCGGCCAATAAAGCAAGATAAGCACCGCAACCCCTAATGGACCTAATGGTCAGGGGTCCCTTTACCTTTACATTGATTATTGCTTTCATTTTATGGATCAATGGTCTCGTTAGATAGTAAAATTCATGTCAAATTGCTGTTTTAGGGGTTGCTTTTTAAATGTCTGGAACAGATTAATCCCACTTTCTATGGGAACACATGCCTTGGTTCTGGAACGCTTTGGTTTTGGAAAGGACTTCCGGAACGGAGTAAGCTTGAGAACCAAGGTACCACTGTATTGTGCTTCAGGAGGAGGGTGGGGGTCTGCAGCGCACTTCAGAAATGCTCCAAGGACTTCCAAAGCACATTGTGATTGCAAGGAAAATCTCCTGCCCTCCACCTGAGTTCTAAGTGCAGGAGAAAGGTGTGGGGTTGCCACACATGCAAGAAGCGATGGGAAATACTCAGCACAGCAATCATATCTATGGATCCCTGCATGATCAGAGAGTGAGATAGAGCAGTGTTTCCCAACCAGTGTGCCTCCAGATGTTTTGGGACTACAATTCCCATCATCCCTGACCACTGGTATTGCTAGCGAGGGATGATGGGAGTTGTAGTCCCAAAACATCTGGAGGCACACTGGTTGGGAAACACTGAGATAGAGGTTTCAGCCTACCATTCACCCTAAGGTGCTTGTTTCCCACTGGTACACCTTCATGGTCTACCTGTAACCTCAAGTGGTAAAGTTATACCTGCTGCTCTTTTTGAACAGGTCCTGATGCACTGGGCAAGAAGAGGAAAACAAGGAAAGATGTGTTTATGAAGATTTATGAAGAACTTTCGATTTGATCTAACCATCACCATCATGATTCTTTTGTGTTGCCTTAGTTAGTATTACGCCTTTGGAAAAGGTAACATGGCATTTACACAAAAGGGAGCTACACCAGCGAAATTTGCCCGACAGCCTGAAACCTTCCTTATGCATTTAGCCACCAATAATAGCAGAGGCTTGCATACATTTTCACAAAATTTCCAATGGAGTGTTTGCCAGCTGAAGACTGGGCTGCACAAATAGTGTTGCCTTAGAATATCAAAGAGCAAATTAAACTGTCAGCAAGTATTACACGATATGCATGCTCACCTCCAAGGTGAATGACAGCACCACATCAGATTTCGACAGCTGAACATCACTTTCATCTCCCAGGTCCATGAAAGCAGAATTCTGTGATCGCTTTAGCTTCTGT
Organism: Darevskia nairensis; assembly: GCA_034642065.1. Taxonomy (NCBI): domain Eukaryota; kingdom Metazoa; phylum Chordata; class Lepidosauria; order Squamata; family Lacertidae; genus Darevskia; species Darevskia nairensis. The sequence continues at coordinate 328,570 of JAWWNI010000891.1, forward strand.
AATTTAAATTCCGGGCCACCTTTGGACACTGGAAGACTTTCCAAATTTGCCATTAGCAAATTCACTGAAGACCGCAATTCTTCTATATACATGTGTTCCATTTCTTTCGATACGAACTTTGGAAATTTTCTTTCCTTGAAAGATATTTTTAAAAATTCAGAGCGTAAGTTACTATTCAGTAGCCCCATGCTTTACTTTAAAGACCTCTTCAGATCAACATAAGCCTGATTACCTGGTATTTGCTCTTACATAAATAGAAAAAACATACTTTATAAAAACTTTAAAGGTCAGCACCAACACTTAAGATTCCCCCAACCTGTTTCCTGCTGATGTGCAAGTAACATTCAAGTGATGGGTTTTCATTTCTCTTGTGCTCACATTTTAAGACTGGGCAGCATCAGTGCCAGCATTTTTTTGCTTTAATTGTAAAAGGCAAAGGTAAAGGGACCTCTGACCATTAGGTCCAGTTGCGGACGACTCTGGGGTTGCGGTGCTCATCTTGCTTTATTGGCTGAGGGAGCCGGCGTACAGCTTCCGGGTCATGTGGCCAGCATAACTAAGCCACTTCTGGCGAACCATAGCAGCGCACGGAAACGCCGTTTACCTTCCCGCCGGAGCGGTATATATTTATCTACTTGCACTTTGACATGCTTTCGAACTGCTAGGTGGGCAGGAGCAGGGACCAAGCAACGGGAGCTCACCCCGTCGTGGGGATTCAAACTGCCGACCTTCTGATCGGCAAGCCCTAGGCTCTGTGGTTTAACCCACAGCGCCACCTGCTGTGGTTTATTTTCTGTTGCTCAGTTTTGAAGGGCTTACTAAAGAAGCTCTATTTGCACCTTAATCCCACACATTCCCCCCTTTTGAACAATATTTTGGCCTGCTTATTAAGCCCACCTAAGGGAGCATATTCCTGACAGCTCAGCCACCTCCTAGAGCCCATGCTTAGACCGGGAACATGCTTAAACCCCACTGGATGGCATATTTCATCCTTTACACCAAGCATGGAGTATAATCTGTGCATTGCACAACAATCAGCATTAGTGATTTTATTTTAATTAATACATTTTATTTATAAATCATGCTGCATGCTTGTAAAGCCCTTGAAAGATCTGCAGTCAAAACACTGCACCTGGCTACAAAGCTCCTTAAAATTCATTGCTAACAAGCAAGTGACATGAACTTAGCCATGTGGGATGTAAACACTAGAGCAGTCAAGTACAACAATGCTAGAAGGGGTTTCAGTCCTCCAGCCACAACTTCCTGGTCACCTGAACTGAAACAACTTCCTCTTGCAGCTAGATGTGGGAGTGGCATTACCTGGGCAGGTTGGAATAAAAGGCACATGTCATGTAGCCATTCTCTCTCTTCTCTCTCTTGCTCTCTCTCTCACCTGGAATATCAGGAAGGATGCTCAGTTGGCTTCCAGCCAACTGGGGCCTAATGGACTTCTCTCCCTCATGGAGAGAATCCAATTGTACATATCTTTACTATGCATAAACCTGCCTTCTTTTGGGAATCTTACTGTGTCTCCAACAGAATGTACGTGAGTAAACATTTTATATCTTTTTATAGAAGACGTGTGCTGTGTCTTATTTAAAGAGGGATAAAGGGGAAATATATAGTGACAAAGCAGGAAACTAGATTACCCTATATACTCGAGTATAAGCCTAGTTTTTCAGCACATTTTTTGTGCTGAAAAAGCCGCCCTCGGCTTATACTCGAGTGAGGCAGGCAGTGGCTCCTATGAAGCTTTCCCAGGTTTTTTTGTGGTAAAATTGGGTGCCTCGGCTTATATTCGGGTCGGCTTATACTCGAGTATATACGGTAAGTTGATTCTAGCGAATCAAAGCAACTTCCGCTGTGTGTATTTTAAAAGGGAATGTTACTCTGCTAGTTGAACTTGCAAGCGCAAGTTAGGATGAGATATATTAAATTATAAATCATCATCCACGTTCCCAAACATTCCCACAAGCCAGTCCTTAAGAGCTTCACAGAAACTTTTTGCATACCTGTGGTATGATTCTACATAATATTCCCCAGGCGTTGCTGACTGACTACAGCTCTCATCATCCTGAACTACTGACCATGCTTCCTGGGGGTGCTGTCCAAAGACATCTGGGAACCCAAAGATGGGAAAGGCTACAATCAAGGATTGCTTTCTTTTGACATGAATTTCCAAGCGGCACTTGGCTGGCCCGGTTGGGAGATAAACCTGAACAAACCAACATCAATCTCTCAAGACCAATCTTTGCCATTTTTGCAATATACTGCACATGCAGGAAAGGACATCAAGATAAACACTCAGGAATTTCATTGCCAAAGATAAAAAAGGGAATAAATAAAACAAGCAATAGCTGGTGGGGAAAGTACAGGTAGGATTCATCTAACCAGCCCTGCATGGAGAAACCCTATACAAGGATTTCTGCTAGCACGACAGGGTTCTCCTTTCTCTCCCTCCCATGTGGCCTCTGAAATTGGCTCTGTGGAGGTCAGAGAAACCCCCCAGAACAGCTCACAGGAGATGGGGAGGAAGTATCATTCTGTCTGTCAAGCTGGAATGCTTGCACAGAGAGAACTATCTGAAGACAGTGACATTGAATTCCACCCTGCATGTATATAGATTGGGGAGAAGAAAGCAAGATCCAATATTCATATTCAGGACCAACTTCTGAAATCAGTTACTTAAATCCAGTGATTTCAGCGGGTTTACGCTTGAATACGACCAATGTTGGAAATCACCAGTACGTTTCTGAGCACAATGCAAAGTGTTGGTGCTGACCTTCAAAGCCCTAAACGGCCTTGGCTGAAGGAGCGTCTCCAACCCCATCATTCAGCCCGGACACTGAGATCCAGCTCCATTGACCTTCTGGGGGTTGCCTCACTGCGAGAAGTGAGGTTACAGGGAACCAGGCAGAGGGCCTTCTCGGTAGTGGCACCTGCCCTGTGGAAACCCTCCCAGCAGATGTCAAGGAAATAAACAACTATCTGACTTTTAGAAGACATCTGGAAGCAGCGCTGTTTAGGGAAGTTATTCATGTTTGATGTTTTATCTTGTTTTTAATATTCTGTTGGGAGCCACCCAGAGTGGCTGGGGAAACCCAGTCAGATGGGCAGGGTATAAATAATAAATAATACATTATTATTATTATTACAGTGGGACCTCGACTTACGAGCGATTCGACTTACGTGTTTTTCGACTTATGAATGACTTCCGGGAGAAACAAAATTGCCACCGCAACCGAATTTTTTGACTTACGAATGGAAGTCGCGGCCGCTTTTAATAGGATTTTTTTGACTTACGAATTTCGACTTACGAATTTTTTTCGCTCAATGCATTCCTATGGGGATTCAACTTACGAATGTTTTCGACTTACGAAAGTTGCGTCGGAACGCATTATCGTCGTAAGTCGAGGTCCCACTGCATTATTATTAAATTATTATTATTATTATTATTATTATTATTATTATATATTTTCCTGGGCAACCAGCGGGAGCCACTGATAGCATCCTGACAGTCCCACTGAATTCATGAACATGATTGCAACCTTAAACAGATCATTAAAATACTCTACTCATTAAAGCTAGAAAGAAAAGCACACCAGACTTACTCTGGCCATTTGGTCAGCCATTTGGAGATGCCCATCAAGTTCGCGTCTAATCTGGGCTGCTTGCTCATCTGCATTGTCCAGCTTGAATTAAAAAAGAAGGAAGGAAGGAACACACCACAATATTAAAATAAAGTACTAATCAGGCACGACACACTATTTGATACTGGCATCAACAAAACAAAATTCAGCCTCGGGGGGGGAGGGGGAGTGCATCATCAGCTTATGTAAACAAGACAGGGAAACACAATGTTGCAAACTCATTTCGCGGTCAAGGGCGGAATTAAATATCAAAGAAGTGGCCTTTGACAAATGGCTGCAACAAACGCCACATGGGAAGCAGATCCATAGACAGGACAGTGATATTCTGAATTCAAAGCAGCCTTTAAGATGCCATGGTAAAATAAGGTCAAAATGCACCGAGGAAAAGACTGGAGACTAAAACTGGGTTTTTTGCAGGCTAAAGCACAGTTGTGTGGCACTGTTTTTCTGTCAGCAACCGGAAGAGCAAACATTCATTCTGCATGCTGCAATCCCATCTCTTCAAGCTTCTAAAATTGTACTAGGCATGGCTCACATGCTTTCATCTCTATCTTCAGGACTAGAAACGCGTTTAAAATAATAAGATGCTGAATTTTGCTTCCAGTTCACACAGGCTGTTTATATTATAGAGTGTATGATCTTAACAACTGCTGTGCTACCTTTTTTTTTTTTTTTAAATGCTGCATCACTCTAAAAAGCCATTTCCAGAGACATCTTGATTATTTATATGAACTCACTGTATACATTTCTGAGGCGCAGTACATTGATGAGAATAAACGAATTAAAGTAACTCAAAAAGACACTCAGATGACAAGGAGCCTGGGGATATTATAATAAGAATGCAAACACATTGTTAATTATGTGACTCTGAGTGTGTTATAAGAGTGCTTTCGGTTTAATACCTCAGGGAGCACCTTGGCACAGCTACCATTCTGGCAAGTGCTACACAGAGAAGCAGCTCAGACAGAATCCTAGAGCTGAAAGGGTCCCCCCCAAAGGCCATCGATTCCATTTCACAGTGCCAAAGACACCTCCATGTTAGATCACAGTGTTTTCCGAGCGAAGAATAGGCACCACATACCGTAAGATAAGGTTACCAGATTTTTTTTAATGAATCCGGGGACACTTTTCAACTTCTTTTTTAAAAAAATCATTTTTATTAAGGTTTCCAATACAACATAATCACATAGAAACATTCCAAATTGCATTTCAAATTATTTATCCAATTATCAATAACTAGTAGACTTTAAGCCCGTTAAATTCAACAGCCCGGCCGCCCGAAGTCTCTGCACTCCAATCCCTGTGCCCGTGGGGCACATGCGCAGTTTCGCCCGGCCGCCCGAAGTCTCTGCGCTCCAATCCCTGTGTCTGTGGGGCACATGCACAGTAGGACACAGGGACGGACACAGGGACTGGATGCAGAGACACTTGCACTTTATTACTGTAGATAATAAAAAAGAAGAAAAGTTCCAATTCTGCCAAATTATTATATAAATTTATTTTGAGGTTTCCCATGCTTCAAACTCCGGAGTTATCTAATCAACTATTTGTCCTTGCTTTTTACCCTTCCTATATTTTCACAGCCTCTGATGTATTCCAACAAGCAAGATAAATCAAAACAAACAATGTCCCTGTGTGGATTTAAGTCCATATTTCATCACCAGGAGGGTTTGCCAATTATTTTAAAAGTACGTATATGATGGTTATTAAGGCTTGCCGCTCCCTATGGTGTCATGTTAAAACAGCCCGGGTTTCTCTTTCAATATGGCACGGGTTTGTTTGTTTTTTATAAACTGTGTCATTTCTAGGAAACTGTCCAAATTCCTCCAATTAAGATCAGTCAGTGTCCAAGGGGTTCTCTCTTTGCCAAAATCAACACTTTTCAACTTCAATGGATTTTGTATGGGAACTGATTTGTGAAACGGGGACGTCTGGTAATTGTGGCGCCAAGTGGCTTTTCAAATTACCATTTTCAGCCTGGTCCTATGTGCTCCTGGACAGATGGAAAGTATCCTTCAGATTGCTAGGAAATATCTACCACCAATTCATAGTACAATCCCAGCACTAGGGCTGGGCAATGTATCAACATATTGTCCAAAACCGGTCTGCAGTCCACATCATGATATTGGCTTCATAATTTTTGACCTGTCAATATATTGTGAATAAGTGTGTGTGTGTGATGCAAAAATCACAATGTGGTAAAGACTGTGAAACCAGCCAATGCCTCTACATAGCTCCATCCTTATTTCAGACATTGTGGTATTAGTACAGTGGTACCTCTGGTTGCATATCCTTCAGGATGCAAATGCAGCAAACCCGGAAGTATTTTTTCGGGTTTCGGTGAGCGCATGTGCAGAAGAGCTCTACCACACTGTGTGCATGCGCAGAACAGGCACCTCTGGTTGTGAATTCCTCAGGATCCGACCGGAGCTCTGGAATGGATCCCGTGCGTAAACGGAGGTACCACTGTATAGCACAATGTTTAGCTGGTGAAAACCAGATATGGAAAGTTGAAAACCAGATATTGCGACGTTTAGCTGGTGATTTATAGTGATGTTGAAAACCAGTTATTGCCCAGCCCTACCCTGCCCTGTATTTTTATTGATTGATTGATTGAATTGATATACCGGCTATACCCAAAGGTCTCAGGGCGGTTCACAGAACAATGTTCACAGAACATTGGCGGTTCATACCCCAATGGCCATGCTTGCTGGGGTTGGGGTGAGTTGGTGTCCAGCAACATCTGAAAGGCCACAGGTTTCCCTGCCCTAAAGGTAATTTACAGGTAGAACTCTGTTGGCTGTTTGTGTTCTTCAGAATCTGGAAATTTGAATGCCAACAGGTGAGTTCACAAACCTGAGGCAGGCATGCTCAAAGAACATCTGCTGTAATAAATAGTATCTCAGTATCTTGTTGCACAACTTCCACATGCCACTTTTGAAAGCCCTGGGGTAGTTAGTAAAAATGGAATATATTTATAACCAACTTCTGTCTAGAAGAAGAGTTTGGATTTGATATCCCGCTTTATCACTACCCGAAGGAGTCTCAAAGCGGCTAACATTCTCCTTCCCCTTCCTTCCCCACAACAAACACTCTGTGAGGTGAGTGGGGCTAAGAGACTTCAAAGAAGTGTGACTAGCCCAAGGTCACCCAGCAGTTGCATGTGGAGGAGCGGAGATGCGAACCCGGTTCACCAGATTACGAGTCTACTGCTCTTAACCACTACACCACACTGGCTGGAGCTGTGGGTTGTCTACTTTGTGTGTGCGTGCGTGGGAATCCTATATTGCTACTAACATTGGATGTACAGGTGACACGTCTCTCTTGTATATACAGTGATACCTCTAATTATGAACTTAATTCGCTCTGGAGGTCCGTTCTTGACCTGAAACTGTTATTAACTAGAGGCGTGCTTTTGCTAATGGGGCCTCTTGCTGCCGCTGTGCCACCGGCACACGATTTCCATTCTCATCCTGGTGCAAAGTTCTCAACTTGAGGTAACTCTTTCAGGTTAGCGGAGTTTGTAACCTGAAACGTTTGTAACCTGAGGCATTTGTAACTCGAGGTACCACTTTAATCTTCTGCATGGTAAGCCCAAACTGATCCAAGACTCAACCTCTTAGAATTCAACACATCACTGCTGGCTTACCTTAAGCAATACATTGAGCTCTTTTAATCGCCATGCAGAAAGTCTTCCTGAAAAGGTACACCTGGCATTGTGTTGATTTACTCATATTGACTTTCATACAGCTTAAATAAAGGTTAAAAAAGGCACTGCGTACAAGGCAGAGCCAACAGATTTATCCAGCTGCTTCTTTTGTTTGTTCTCAGGGCTTAAACTTTATGCCATAAAGGGTGATTTTGAATTCATGTGGCCAAATGAATGATATCTGAAACATAGCTCAGGCACTAAAAACAGAAGAAGAGGTTTCAACACAAGGTTGGTTGTAACGGAAGATTTCAATGCCCCTTTCTCAGTATACAACTCTCTGGACTCAGTCCTGATGGTACGAGTGGAACCATTGTGATACAGTGGCCCAAAATCCCATCTGTGAGAAGTGAGGTTACAGGGAACCAGGCCGAGGGCCTTCTTGGTAGTGGCGCCTGCCCTGTGGAATGCCCTCCCATCAGATGTCAAGGAAATAAACAACTATCTGGCTTTTAGAAGACATCTGAAGGCAGCCCTGTTTAGGGAAGTTTTTAATGTTAATGTTTTATCGTGTTTTTAATATTCTGTTGGGGTATATTATATTATTATTATTATTATTATTATTATTATTATTACTATGTACATAGTAATGAAACTCTGGAAGCTGGCACTACAAGAGATTCAGCCCAGCATTTCACCTCTGGAGAAAATTTACTATTCTGACAGACCTCTCTCATCACGTGAAGTGTATAAACAGGAGAATAGATCTTCTTAAGAAAAATCGTCACAAACATAACGTTAGCCTAGTCTATTCTGTTCTTGCCACCGCCAGAGCACACAGCTTTGTCGATTTAATTAAACCAACCATAGCAATGAAACTAATCCAGCCTAATCTCCTAAAATCCATAATAATGGAAAACAGGGTGGATAATCTCTGTTTAAAATGAACATGGATGATCATCCCACGACACCAGCAAATTAGTTTCTCCAATAGTGTACTTCAGTTTGGAGGAAGCCGGTGACAAAAATGATCAACATAATATAATAGGTGTTTGGGTAGCTCCTCAATGACCAAATGTAACATTTGTAAGCATCTTCACCTAATATCTTGTGTTTTAACTGATATAATTTGAACTTCAATTAACATTACACTATTTGTTTGTTAATTGGCTTGATCTTCCCTGCAAAAATAATCAACAAAGGTAGCCTTAATGCTTTCTTTATGTGTTTTAAAATACGTGACCACACGTAAGAGTTTTGAAACATCAAGAATTTAACTGTAACTTGAAAAAAGCATTTTCTTTAAAAGCACGAATCCTTTCCTCCCCATCTGAGGCAATATACAGTACTTAAAGTGCTAATGTCTCATGGGCAAATGTCAAACTTATGGGACTGATCATTGGAAACTGTGGGGGAAAGGTTTTCTGGCAAATGACTGATGTTAATGTGATCCATGTAATATGTGACAATTCATAGTCACCCACAAATAAATGCCTCCAAATCAAGACCCCGTGCATTCACGAAGTTGTTTTTTTAAAAAAATGCTAAGAATCTCAAAGAAGAGATTAAAGTGAAAACATATCCATTTTTCTTTTCACTTGGGACGAGGTTAGAAAGCAGGTGTTTTTGTGACCAATGTAACATGCTCAACCAAGTTAAGTTTTACTTTCATTTGATTTTGTTCCTAATATTAAATTTATCATCAGTTCACCAAAGAAGATGGCAAAACTATCAATAAAATAAATGGTCATTAACTTATTCTCTGTTTCCTTGGAGAAGTCTTTAGCTCAGTGTTTCTCAACCCTGTGCCTCCAGATGTTTTTGGCCTACAACTCCCATCATCCCTCGCTAGCAAGACCAGTGGTCAGGGATGATGGGAGTTGTAGGCCAAAAACATCTGGAGGCACAGGGTTGAGAAACACTGCTTTAGCTGAACTTTAGGGGGGAAACAGGTATGCCATGCTTCTGGTTGTTTTTATTCACATGTAAAATGCCATTTTAATTGTTTTTAACCTTTTTTATGGTTGCAACTATTTTATAATTGTGTATTTTCTTGCTGTAAGCCATCCTGGGACCTTAAGGTGAAGGATGGGGAAGAAACCCAGTACGTAAAATAAATAAGTAAAAATCCTGTAAGACCTAGCCAGCTCAGCTAAAACATCTGGAGTTCACTTTTTCCTAAAAAGACAGGTACAGGGCACCACTAATGAAATAACTAAGCCAATGAATAGAAATGGCTCTTGAAGAAAACTTGCTCAAGTTCCTAATAAAAATGAACACAATGGAGGTTTAAACTCAATATTCTCTCCCTGTATATAATATTCATCCATATAGCTAAAATATTAGGGCTGCCATACATCCAGGATTCATCCAATGGAAATAGCACCCAGACGGAATTTCTGAAAATTGGGAAAAACACCCAGGGAAACCCAGGTGTATCGTAACCCATGTCGGAAGTGCTGGTTTTTGGGCAAATTTCCTTAAAAATACCTCAAAAACTTCAATTTGGGGGGGGGGGGCGAGGAGAGATTTTGCAGAAAAAGCTCAACAACTTTTGTGTTTGGATTTTCACTTTTTGAAATATGGCAACCCTATATATTATTATCAATTCATACCTAGAACAAGCAAGCACTTTTCATTCATGTTGACCCTCCTCTTAAAAACAACAACAGCAAATCCAGGCAGAATAGTAGTAAGTAGAGAAAGTTATTGCCAAAGGCCCAGTGGTAATAACTCTAAAACTGAGGCATCAAGTCCTGCTATGCTGAAAAGCAGCATCAACAAGAAGATTTGGACGTGGGGAACAGCTCACAGCAGCATTTCCTCTCCCACCTTCTGTCACAGCAAGCTTCTTAGGTTCAGAAGGAAAAAAACACACAACCCACACACATCCTTAAATCTGCATGTATTTATAGCGCCTCTTCTCCTTCGGTTATACAAATCAAGATAGTATGCTCCAACTTTGGTGAAGTAAATGTCCTTAATGCAGAATGCCTAAGTTCACATCATGTCTGCACAGTGCTGACCCCAGATGCCCGTCGGCTTCTGTAATTTCCTTGTCTTATTCTTTGGCAATCACTCATAGCCAAGTAAGATTGTCTTCCATAAACACGGTTTTTGTGGGAGATGAGTGGGAATGTGGATGAGGGAATATTGATTAATATTTCCTATCCCAGCTTGTGCTAACAAGCTCCAAACTAGCAGAGTTTCTCATCCCCAATAAAGCACAGCAAAACGTGGCGTTTAAGTTCCTATGAACTTCTAGAACAAGGCAGATCCTGGCACATATTTCCCCTGGTTCCCTCTTAAAAGAAAATACACGACACATAAGCTTATAAAAGTATAAAGGTTTTACTCACAGACATCCAAGAATATATAAGTCTTCTGAAAGGCAGGCTAGCTGAGATTAAATGTATGTACATGTGGACACTCTCCTTAAGGGAGAAGGGTCCACTTGGGCCCTCTCGGCTGGAAGCCAAGAGTGCATCTCTTGAGGTGTTGCATCCTCGGAGTCCTGATGGGAAGAGAGGGACAGTAGCAGCTCACCTGTATCTTTGAATAGCTACAGGTAAGGCCACTCCCACTTCTGGTCACACAAAGGAAATGATTTCAGTCTTGGCACAGGAAACTCTACCTGGAGGACCAAGACCCCTTGTGTACACTCTAGGAATGTTGTGATTGACTGCACCAGTGTTATACATCCCACAGTTTTAACAGTGAGTCCATAAGTGACTGTGGGGGCCAATTCTGGATCCACACGTCCTTCCACAGTGGGGACATGGGTTTCCGGGCAGGAGTTGATCATGGTGAGGGTTTGCCAAATGTTCCTTCCTCTTAGCGTGTTTCTCCCTTTCGTCCTGAGTTTGAGCATCTTCAAAGCCCATGACGCCTTTGGTAAAGACTGTTCTCCAACTGGAACGCTTGCAGGCCAGTGTTTCCCAGTTGTCAGTGTTTATACTATTGTACATTTTTAAAGAGTTGGCTTGAGAGAATCTTTAAACTTCTTTTGTTGACCAGCAGCATTATGCTTTCCATGTAAAAGCTTGAAATAGAGTAGTTGCTTTGGAAGACGATAATCAGGCCTCTGCACAACATGACCAGTCCAACAAAGTTGATGTTAAAGAATCATTGTTTTGACACTGGTGAACTTTGCTTCTTCCAGTACACTGGCATTAGTTCGCCTGTCTTCCCAAGTGATGTGTAAAAATTTTCGGAGACACCGTTGATGGAATCTTTCGAGGAGTTGGAGATGGCGTTTATAAGTGGTCCATGTTTCACAAGCATACAGTAAGGTTGGTAGTACAATAGCTTTGTAAACAAGCATTTTGGTTTCCCTGAGAATGTCCCCGTCCTCAAACACTCTGCACTTCAATCGGGAGAAAGCCACACTCACAGAGCTCAGGCGATGCTGGATTTCGGCATCAATGTTGACATTGTGGAAAGATAATCACCCAGGTAGAAGAAACTGCCTTGTAACAGCCACAGAGCACACATGTCCTGTCCCCGCTCACAGGAACATCCTCCATTCATGGCTCCTTCAGGAGCCATTGGGTAGTCAAACCACATTCTGTGAACCCAAGTCCGTGCTTTTGATCAGGAAAACATGCTCATGACATCTCATGCCAAAGGCAACATCAAGCAAACTTGTCATGTAGCTGCGGCGCCGAGACTTCTTAAACCTCTTCCTCTGGCAATTTAGCAAGCGGCACAACTGTAGGAACGCCTCAAGCAGTGAAGCCTCCTAGCCATACAGCACAGGAATATGTGGATTTTCCAGGTGGAAGGTCAATAGGGACAAACTGAACACAGGCAGTCAGAATAAATCACAGCTTTCAAAGCCTCTGTGTTATGGTTGGCTTACAAGCATTGACCTTAGCTGTGTTTCATGCTGAGGTCTGCTGGAATTGGGACTTAATATTTGGCTTCATATGCATTAAGAATTTGCCTTGATCTGTAGACTTGTTATCTAAAATTAAGGATCTGGGAAAGTATTCAACTAGGATGGATACCATATGAAATTATAACTGGCATGGGAACAACAATTAATACCAGGAACACACACCTTTCCCTCACTAATAGCAAATGAAATAATCAATTTTGCTGAATGTTGAGTAGGGTAATAATCTAGGAACTGGTACCCTAATGGGATAGTCCTTGATTGTATAATAATAATAATAATAATAATAATAATTTTATTTGTACCCCGCCCATCTGGCCAGGTCTCCCCAGCCACTCTGGGCGGCCTCCAATAGATATTAAAATACATTAAAATATCAAATGTATTAATTTGAAACCTTGAAAATGAAAAATTTGAGGGAGACAAAATAAAACTGATTAGAAACTAGATTTTGGGGGGCAGCTTCATGTGCCTTATCTCACGTAAAAGTGAGCAGGTCTTTTCATTTAGCTGGTGATATATCACAAAGTTGGAAACCAGATATCGCCCAGTCCTACTGTTTGCCTCTACATAGTTCCATCCTTATTTTAGACATTGTGATATATTGGTATATCGCAATGTTTAGCTGGTGATATATCACAATGTTGAAAACTAGATATTGCCCAGCCCTAACCCCCACAACGTAGGTTAGGCCGAGAGACAGCGACTGGCCCAAGGCCACCAAATGATTTTCGTGGCTGAGTGGGGATTTGAACCCTGGTCTCCACGTCCTAGTTTGACACTGTAACCAAAATACTACATTGTCTCTCTATGCCAGGCATCCCCAAACCCGGCCCTCCAGATGTTTTGGGACTACAATTCCCATCATCCCTGACCACTGGGTCCTGTTAGCTAGGGATGATGGGAGTTGTAGTCCCAAAACATCTGGAGGGCCGAGTTTGGGGGTGCCTGCTCTATGCTATGTATCTTCTGCCTCTCAGGAGATATGTTGGTCAACAGTCCTCAACATTTCTTCCCATTAAATAAATGGTTAATTTGAGAAAATCTATTTGTTGCTCCACAGGAAAACCCAGGATTGCTTAGGAAAAAATTCAGATACCAACAGAGCAGGGTGGATTTTAAAATAACACCATCTACCTTTCTTTATCATTGTCAGTGTGGTGTAGTGGTTAAGAGTGGTGGACTCGTAATCTGGTGAACTGGGTTCGCGTCTCCGCTCCTCCACGTGCAGCTGCTGGGTGACCTTGGGCTAGTCACACTTCTCTGAAGTCTCTCAGCCCCACTCACCTCACAGAGTGTTTGTTGTGGGGGAGGAAGGGAAAGGAGAATGTGAGCCGCTTTGAGACTCCTTCGGGTAGTGATAAAGCGGGATATCAAATCCAAACTCTTCTTCTTCTTCTTAAGCAGTGGCTTCTTGAACCTGGAACCAGAGTGCATCCAACTGATCTTGGTTACATTCTTTTTACAAATGGGCAGCTCTGTGTTCTACCCATTTAAAATATTCTCAAATCCATAGCCCTGTAGCAGGTGCTACAAAGTTGTCTGGCAAACTTTCCACACTAAGCTGACCTTTGACCCATGTATACTCTGGGCCCTGAGATCCTGGCACAGTACTGAAATAAAAATAAATAAATACATAAAATGAAGAGGTGCTTTCTAGAAATATTGGACAGATAGAAAATTGGCTTGTTATTTTTATTTCAGATGTCTGGGCGGAATAACAACTTCAAACAATTTGTCCCCCCAAGCTGACCTACATTGGCTCCCAGTACGTTTCCGAGCACAATTCAAAGTGTTGGTGCTGACCTTTAAAGCCCTAAATGGCTTCGGTCCAGTATACCTGAAGGAGCGTCTCCACCCCCATTGTTCAGCCCGGACACTGAGGTCCAGTGCCGAGGGCCTTCTGGCGGTTCCCTCACCACGAGAAGCCAAGTTACAGGGAACCAGGCAGAGGGCCTTCTCGGTAGTGGCGCCCGCCCTGTGGAACGCCCTCCCTTCAGATGTCAAAGAGAACAACAACTATCAGACCTTTAGAAGACATCTGAAGGCAGCCCTGTTTAGGGAGGCTTTTAATGTTTAATAGATTATTGTATTTTAATGTTCTTTTGGAAGCCGCCTAGAGTGGCTGGGGAGACCCAGCCAGATGGGCAGGGTATAAATAATAAATTGTTATTATTATTATTATTATTATTATTATTATTATTATTATTATTAAATTCCAGCCAGGGAAATTGGGCAATATATTCAAACAACACAAAGCCCAACATGCAAATTTGGACTCCTGAGATCAAAGTCTAGCACTTCAGCTTCCAAATATGATCCCAAAGCATACTGCAATCTGAAACAATTTTCTGCAAAGCCACAGTGTGTACCACTGCTAGAATACTGATAATAAGCATTCTGCTTATGGGATGGGATGCCTGACAAATCGTGTCCTCCTATACACACCCAGAGATCATCTTCTGACACTCCTCTCAGGTTTCCCTCACCAGATGTAGCAGCTAGTAGAGAGCTCTCCGTTTGAGGAACGCCCTCACCAGTGATGCGTCCCTGGTGCCTACAGTGTTGCAATTTTCAAGTCTTTCCCGTTGTAAACAATTTTTGAGTCCTTGTTCAGACCCCCACACTGCATTGCCCTCTGTTGCTGGGTCTACCTTGGGTGCATCCTGTTGCCGGCTTTGTTTTATTTTAGACTGCTTGCTTTTAGGCTTTATTTGTATATCTTATGTTCTTACGGGTGTGCTTACTTGTGTGTTTCTTATGGTGTGTGTTTACTTGTAAACTACCCGCATTTTCCGCTCCATACGACGCACCTAGTTTTTAGAGCAGGAAAACAAGAAAAATATATATTCTGAATCACAGTCTCCTCGGGAGGAGAGCGATCCCCGCAGAGGCCTGGGAGATTTGAGAGGGAAGCTGCGCACCCGCCAGCCATATGGGTGGCGGGGTGCAGCTTCCATCCCAAGCCTCTGCAGGGATCACTCTCCTCCCGCGGAGGCTTTCCTTCTCCCCACTTTTTTCTCCCCCTCCTCAAAGAGAGCAGCCTGTATCTCCCGCCCGAACCTGCTCCCACCCGCCCACTATAAAGCAAGCAGAGCCAGAGCCACTTACACGCTGTGCGCAGCTCTTGCTCAAGAGCCGCACACAGCGTGTAAGTGGCTCTGGCTCCGCTTGCTTTACAGTGAGCCGGGAGAAGGGACAGACGGGAGCCCTGGCTCCCACCTGCCCCTCCTCCAGGCTCTCTGTAAAGCAAGTGGAGCCAGAGCCACTTACACGCTGTGGGACGGATGGGAGCCATGGCTCCGGCGGCAGAGGCATCCTTCCGCTTGCGACTGCAGCGGCAGCCAAGGGATCCCGCTGCCGTCCAGTGCCTTCTCTCCATAAGACGCACAGACATTTCCCCTTACTTTTCAGGAGAGAAAAAGTGTGTCTTATGGAGCGAAAAACACAATACCCAGATAACATTTGTCTATTGGGAGTTATATAAATATTGCAAAACAGAGAAGGTTGCCTTGAGAACTCTCCCCAAGTACTGGATCTTCGCAAAATACCAAATAACCAAAAGAATCAATCACAGCATTAGAAGTCGAATATCACCCCTTCAACAGACAAAAGGTTTGATCCTTGTGTGGACAGGCAATAAGAGAAATAGCTCTGAGACCTTCACTTCCACTTAGAATTACTTCCTTTGTCTCTCTTTGAACAGTAAAGGTAAGGTAAAGGAACCCTGGATGGTTAAGTCCAGTCAAAGGAAACTATGGGGTTGTGATGCTCATCTCATTTTCAGGCCGAGGGAGCTGGTGTTTGTCCACAGACAGCTTTCCGCGTCATGTGGCCAACATGACTAAACCGCTTCTGGCACATCAGAGCACCGTGATGGAAACCAGAGCGCAGGGAAATGCCATTTACCTTCCCGCCACAGTGGTACCTATTCATCTACTTGCACTGGCATGCTTTTGAACTGCTAGGTTGGCAGGAGCTAGGACAGAGCAACGGGAGCTCACCCCGGTGTGGGGATTCGAAACGCCAACCTTCTGATCCGCAAGCCCAAGAGGTTCAGTGGTTTAGACCACAGCGCCACCCGCGTCCCAATGTTTTGTGTAACACACCACTGGGTTCCAAACATATCCATACCTGCCCTTCTCCTTCTGTGAGGTACAGGTGTCAGAGGTCTGTCCATTTCGGGAAATTCCATCCTCACCCCAGTAAACCTATATTATCCATCCCATATTTTACACAAAGGGCCACCAATTCTCCAGAAAGGCTTTCTAGTGGGTTTCAAGTAGCTCGAAGGGAATAAGATGGAAAATCTCACTTCCATGAGCCTATTGGTGCAAGCCAATGAAAATTAATTCTGAGTAATTTCACACTTAGGAGTCAGGCCACAAATATCATTAGACACAATCCATTTAGAGACCTCCCAGATTTGTGAAATGCCCAACTATTCCATACAAATGATGTACTGTGCCAAGATTTATAGATTTACAGACCATGGCTGTTTCCGCACCCACCCCAATACAGCCCCGAAAGTCAAAATTAAATCTCCACCAAACAGAAATTGGACCAGACAGTCTAATCCCTTTCATAACAAACCCTATTCTACAACTTATCCTAGGCAATTTCAGAAATTTCATCGTGGAATGTTTCCATGGCAATATGTAGATGCCATTAAAATATCCAAAGATGGCAAATTTCAGTCCATCAGTGAGAGTCTGTAGAAAATGGTCATAATGCAAAGCATCAGAATTTAAATTGAAGATAAAAAGCTAGACTAGGCAATGCATGAGAAGGTTGTGGAATGCATATTATATATATATATATATATATATATATATATATATATATATATATATATATATATATATGTGTGTGTGTGTGTGTGTGTGTGTGTGTGTGTGTGTGTATACCCCAAAAAATGTATTGAAAACACAACGGAATGGAAGGCACTCTTTTTAGTACAAGTATTTCCCATGTTATAGGCTGACTTCTCCAATTTACTATTAGTAAGATAAGATCATGAGGATTTCTATTAATGCTTTGCTTACTGTTGTGTTACACAAGGAACTTAGATAATCACCATTTAAAGGAAAACAGATCACTATTAAAATTGTCTGCTCAAATTGTCTGCACTTAATCACACTCCTAGTTGTCATTTCCACACTTGCAACGGAAGAACAATTACTCAGAAAGAGAGAAGCAATTATTTCTGATACAGAAAAAAGGAACTACATGAAAATTATTCCTGAAGCAAGAAAAGAAATGCATGACAATCAGCTACAGATAGATGCTGCACATGACTTTTCTATTTCTGAGTACACTTGGCCAAAACAACACCGTCGTTGATATGTGGCACACATGTAGGCCGAGAGGATGGTTGAAAAACACACACAAGCACAAAAATAGGAAGGGCACACGGAGATAGATGCAGACACCGCTAAAAATTTGGACTGACCCTCACCAACTAACAGTCCATTTATGCTCCCGTGAACAGATAATCCCGGTCTGCTGCTTAGGCCACATCTGTCCTCTACCTTTAAAGCAGCATCACAGCCATGGCTTCCCCAAAGAACCCTGGGAACTATAGCCTGTGAAGGGTGCTGGCAGGAGATCCGTAATTCCCCTCACAGAATTATAAATCTCAGCATGGTTCAACAACCAACCCCTCTTCCCAAGACAAGTGAAGGGCGGTTTACATTTGGTCAACTGGTCAACCTAAGAAGGAAAGGTCTATAGAACTGAGATGAACTCCTTACTTGGCAGGCATTGTAGATCAACTGATGCTCCAGTTTCTTGATTCCCAGAATCTGCTGGAACATTTCATAAAGCTGCTCTTTGCTCAGAATAAGTTCTGACACGGCACTTAAAGCCATCCTGTTGGGCATTTTGCTCAAGTCCTCCTCTCCCCTGCAAATGGCGTCGTATTTGGCTATCCAAGAACTCAGCACAGTCTCTTTGCTTAATCCATCAATTTCAGGCAAACTCCGGACCCTCTTTTCTATGTTCTTCTTAAACACATCTCTGAAGTCGTTCGCCGAGCATCCTCCACTGTGGACCATCCGGGCAACTCGATCACTCCTGAGAAATACCTTTTTTTTAGAAAAGAAAGAAAAAAGTGGAATTAGGAAAACAAGCATGTAAAAGCATGAGTGTGAGAGAGCGAGAAAAGCCACCACTACCACGTCACGAAGGAAAAATATTTCTGTATTTGTAAGCTGTTGAACATTGCCTACTGTGGCGATCACACAGGGCCCTCGGTCGTTTCACGGACTATTGACCCTGTGCCACCACTATACCGCTGCCACCAACCAGGTTCTCCCTGGTAATCACTGAGTCTCAGTCAGGATTTAAGTTGAACAAAGAATATCAAGAGTTTATTCTCACACACCAACAAGCTTTCGATATTAAATACACTGTGATAGGGATGTGTGTCCTCCTCAAGAGCAAGCATCCGCAGACACCGTCTACTAAGCTAATGGCTTTATTTACAGCATCAAGCATAACAGGTGTTACAGTTCATCATCCGACCCTTCTGTGTCAGATCCCCGAAGTACCGCTTTTTGGCTCCACCCCCAGCATAAAAGCTTCGGAAATCCTAGGCACCGCCTACCCTCCTTTCACTTCCGCCCTCTGGACTGGGCGGCGCCTGCCTCATCCCTTTCACTTCCCTCCTCCATGCTGGTTGCTTCCGATGCTCTGGCAGGCTCTTCGAGCCTCACCTCCTCCCCGGTCTCCACTTCCTGATCCCCGCCCATTGGCTGCACTGGAGCCTCGGCTGGCGACTCCTCCCATTCCCTCATTACCGCTTCTGGTGTTAACAGGGGCTGTGCCTGTTCCTGGTCCCACACCCTCAATAACTCCTCGGGCGTTAGCTGTGCCCTATCTTGGCCAGCTGTGTCCTCAGACACTGCCTCGGAACCCAGCCAGCCCCTGACATACACTGTTACACTTTATCCTCTCAGTCTCATTCCTGTCTATAGCTCACTCTAAATTCCACACACCAACCACCAACTGCCCACACAGGGGCGTACCCAGGATCAAAACTAGGGGGGGGCAAGCCATGGTCGTTCAGATTTGCTTTGAACGGACGCTGATCATTTTTGCTTCTAGGGGGAGGGGCAGCTGCCTTCTGGGGGGGCAGCTGCCCCCCCTGCCCCCTGGGTACGCCCATGTGCCCACACCAACTCTCTCCAACTGAACTCTCTCTCTAATCCCTACTGAACTAACTGCCAAAACCCCTGTGCTGAGCCTTAAACAGTTAGGCTCCGCCCCTGGGCTTCCTATTGGTCAGCATATTAACCCTTTTATTTCCCTATGTACAAACATAGTGGGCAAACACCACATTCCTCCCCCCTTAAAGAAGTTTGATTCAGGAGGGGTAACTAAACAGAGTTACACTCAGAAAATGTTTTTTGTCTCCTTGCTTCAGGATAATGGTTCCAACTACTATACAGACCAAAGCTTGAGTAGCTGAAGCCATTGCCAAAAACTGCCATTTATATGGAAAAGAAACTTGGCTATAGGGTCTGTCGCAAGGAATACAGCTAGCCAAGCTCCAACTGCATGAACTGTTCTCTTCCACATGCATAAGTCCCTCCCATGAGGCATGGAAAGTACATTCAGGAGCAGTAAAGGAAAATTTAGCCCAAAGGCATCTCGCAAATACAACAGACACCGTACTACTTCTTCCCTGCTACAGCCCTGCTTGCCAAAGTGAGAAGAGTTAGGTCAAATTATACTTTGCAAAAACTGCACCAAGCTCCCTTTCTACAGAATTTGCCAGATAGCTCAGTCCGGTCCACAGATCATTTCAAAATTGTGTTTATTTCAAAGGACGCTGCAGTAAGCACCTCATACTAATATGCCTCTGGAGGATCAGCTTTAATGTCTCACTAAAAATTCCACCCAATTCCGAACACTTAAAACCAGCCAGATTTTCACTCCAAATACCAACACTGTAATTCAGGTGCTTAAGGGGGCTGCATTAAAATTATTCAGTGCATCTTGTGAATACTTTAAGCAGTGCCAAAGGCTCAACATCCCTTTTATAATGCAACGCATGCAACAATTTTCACCTATCCCTTTGCATTGCAATTGGTTTTGCTTGTTCTCAGTGAAGGCATCATGTCTTCAAAATCTACTTGACTAGAATTGTGATGCCATTCCATTTACCACATGACCCCATATTGGCTAGATGACCAGTTAAGGAAGTAATGCTCTCATTGTCTTTTAATTTCAGAATTATGATTCCTTTCCTATAAAGTAACTACGCAATCAGCAGTTGAAGAGAAAGCAACATAACACAAAATGCAGTTAACTTTTTCTCCTTCATAGGTATTCCAAGGTGACTGGCAGTCTCTCCCCAAACTGCCCCACAGTCCACACTAAGATGCCCCTTATTGAAAGAAAAAGGATTACCGCATTTTTCGCTCCATAAGACGCACTTTTTTCCTCCTAAAAAGTAAGGGGAAATGTCTGTGCATCTTATGGAGCGAATGCATGGTCCCTGGAGCCGAAATGCCTAGGGGCCAAAAGCAGATTGTGCTCTTTTTTTACAAAGAGAGAAGAGGGTGTTGAAAGGAAGCCACTGAACAGCTGTTCATCAAGAGATCAGGGAAAGAGATAAAGCTCCCTTTCCAGCCCCAGCCCCTTGCCCAGGCCTCCATTGTTGAATACAGAGGGAGGCTGTTTGTTTCCCCAGCGACATGTGACTGGCTGATTAGATTATCTGTCTGGAAACTGTAGAAATGGCTCCCTTTTCTAGAAGCTGTAGAACTGTATTAAACCCCATAAAAACGGGGCGTTTCCTCTTTGAAAAAGAAGCTGCACCACTTTCAGTTGATCCTCAAAAAAACAGGGCTTTTCCCTTTGCAAAAAAAGCTGCACCACCTTGAGCTGATCCTAATAAAACAGGGCTTTTCCCTTTGCAAAAAAAGCTGCACCACTTTGAGCTGATCCTCAAAAAAACAGGGCTTTCCCCCTTTCCTCCTCTAAAAACTAGGTGCGTCTTATGTTCAGGTGTGTCTTATGAAGCGCAAAATATGGTAAGCCAGCTGAAGAGAGATATATGAGGCTGGTAAGCATCTTTGCGCTCCAGGCCCTGAGGTACTTAAAATAAAAACATGCCAAGTTGCATAAAAAGCTTTTCCTTCTGCTTGTCCTTTGGTCACCCTGATGTCACCAGTGACTTTTTCTAACATGTCAACAACCCGCAGTTTATCACACCATCTGCCAGAGAAAAAATTGTTGGCTTCCTTCCAGAAGAGGGAGAGACAGCAATGCTTTCGTTTTCAAATTACTGTTTGCCTTTGACTAAACCCACAGAGCCAAGTCTAGCTGGTTATGCAGCAGTATCACGGCATCGCTCCTGCTCACAATGGGATCCAATCCAATTCATAATGTGATCACCCAGGTGAGTAATCCAGGAAGAAGAAAGAAGCAGAAATAGGAAAGAAAAAAATACCGTGCAAAAACTGCATGGCAATTAAGAGGGCTTTGCGGGTTGCGAGGTATGGGAAGAACTTTTCCACATCAATATTGGCTGGGGAAGTTTTCCTGCTGAGATCCCCCAGGACTACTTTTATCCCCCCAAAACTGAACTGCAAAAATTTGTTCTGCAGCCCTAGTAACAAGCCTATTTGTTCAGTGGAAGAGCAGAGTAGCACTTTAAATTAGGTGCTGTATATGAGTTTCTGTAGGTAATATCTACTTCATTAGCTGCAGAATTGGATAGAAGCAGAGTGGGGTAAGTCAGCTATCAGCAGATAGAGAGAGGATATCCCATTTTCATTTACAGAGATATCTATCCCCCCCCCCCCAAAAAGGAGCGGTATTAAGCACAGCATGCAAAAATGGAAGATAATAAGGGCAATATGCGTCTCTGTAATGTGCATAAAACCCATACTCTCTTTTCAAAGTCAGATTGCTACAATCAAATTCTAGTACAAGTTCTCATTCCGCTATCATATATTTCAGGGGGGCCAACTCCCAACAGACTGTGATCTACTCACAGAGTTAAAAACTGGGAGTGATCTACCCCCTTTTGGGGGGTTCAGGTAAAAGTTGTTGAGATTTTTTTAGGGAGAAGGAAAACCCTGTTTTTTAGGGGTGCAGGGGAAAGTTGTTTAGCTTTTTTTAGGGGAGCCAAAGTTGATGAGCATCTTTGGGGGGAGCCAGTGATCTACTGGTGATCTACCACAGACATCCAGTGATCTACCTGTTGGACATGCCTGAGATATTCCATTCGTCCCCAGAACTGATCTTCTATACAACAGCTACCCTGAAGCCTGAATTTGTTTCCAAGAAGCTTAAAATGCTTACCAATAGGCTTCCTAAAGGTTTTTGGGCCTTTACTGTGTACCTCGGGTTATAGACGCTTCAGGTTACAGACTCCGCAAACCCAGAAATAGTACCTCGGGTTAAGAACTTTGCTTCAGGATGAGAACAGAAATCGCGCAGCGGCGGCACAGCGGCATCGGGAGGCCCCATTAGCTAAAATGGTACCTCAGGTTAAGAACAGTTTCAGGTTAAGAATAGACCTCCAGAATGAATTAAGTTCTTAACCCAAGGTACCACTGTATATTTAATATATGTCCACTCAGCCCTTGCCTTAAGGTCAGGTGTGTTTCTCTGATATATAATGCCAGAGGGCACTTAATACACAATATTAGTTAAATCATATTAGTTGACATGAATTGCACTCTTGAGACCTCTTATTAGTACACTGCTGCTGTTGATTAAGGGTCAAAGTTGGCATCTCTGTCGGTCGCAAGGCTTGGTTTCTAGCTACAAATCGAGTGAGGGTCATTTAGAAAACAGACGGTTATGTTTCCCTCCAATTTATTTATTTAAATAATTTTTCCTTAAGAATTTTTTTTTATTCCTAGTCAAGCGCAGGCAAGGCAGCTCAGAACAGGAAAGCATTATACAATCTCTAAGTTAAAATCACTAAGAAAAAAAATCAGTAAAATTGTCAAGATTTAAATGTTCAATAAAAATTTCAGTACTGACATAAAACACTGAATTAAAGGCATTGCTCCATGGCAAAACTTAACACCATCCATAGAGGAACCCAGGCTATGTATTGTGTGTGACCTGCTAGCTGTTTATTAAACTAAGGGCACTGGGATGGGTGATATTATTCAACTCCTAGCAGGGTAAGATTATAGGTGTCAGGCCATGGTCTGAAGAGCATAGCAATGAATGAGCCACCTTGTTAAATCTATGAGGCTCTGGGCTCAGTCGGTGTCCCAAGAGAGACTACCTGAAAACTCATGATTAGCACCTTGAGTTCCATCATGAAAGAAATCTGGGATAGAAATGTAACAAACTATATGACCGTAATGCCTTGTACAGCCTGGAGATAGGACTCTGATCATTTTGAGTGTTCGCAGGAGCATCCTACTCTCGTGTAGGACCCTGGCAGAGACACATGCCCGGCTGGCATGTTCTCTCCCTCCTGGTCATTCGTTCGGGAGCTTCAAAAGCTTTCTTCTGCCCAAACATCACAGTGACTGATATGAAGAAGCATCAGCACACTTAGGGATACGCAGAGTCTTCGCAGCATGTGTAAACAGACCTCAGCAACTCAGCATTTTGGCTAATCTACTTTATTTACATATAAACACACACGGAGCACTGCAACATGGCTCCCTCTCTCTCTAGCACCAGACAGCAACGAGAAAGAACAAAGGACAATAGTCCCACTTCTCAGAACACAGTAACACAAACATCCTGTCTCCGTCACTTCCCGTTCTGTGGAATGAAAACATACACCGTCATGTGATAGATAACAATCCCATGACTGTAGACACGGGGAATGAATCTCCAACAGTACACACACTATTTATTCACTAAGGGCATCTACTGAAGTTCATCCTGGTTGTGTTGCAGAGGGCAGAAGCACATCTTGCAGTAACCAGAAAAATGACATTTTCTGTTGTGGTACGAGGATTTAGAATAGTCTCTGCCCAGAAATAAGGCATGTGCTGATGAAGAGGCCGTTTTGATGCACGGTGGAAAAAGTACTCATTACTGAGGCCCTTTGCTGGTTATTGACACTAGTTACTGGTAATTTTTTTAGTTACATTTTGTATTGACTAACAGTGCTGTTGGGTTTTATTGATGTTATTGTATTTTAATGGGTGTTATTATAAACAACCTTGAGATGTTTCCATGATAGGAGATTCAAAAATATTTTATCAGATAACTAATATGGAGTTAAATAGATCTGAAGGTGTTATATGTGTGTGTGTGTGTGTGTGTGTGTGTGTGTGTCCAATCTGCAGATTAATACAAAAAAGATGGAGCAAAATTATGGAAAAGCATTTGTGAAAGTGAGATAGATCAGAGACACTAGATTTGTCCATCTCTAGTTTCCATCGTTCTTTGCCATCATCCATTTTGGACCATGTAATACAAAAAGAGTTAAAAAGGAAAAGGCATCACCTTTGAAGTTTAATTGTTAATAAGTTACATACAAGAGTCCTCTTTAGGGAAAGTTATTTGTGCTACTGCAGCTGTATGTTGTAAAACTCAAAGAGATTCAGTTTACAATTTTGAAAACATGTTTCGATTTTGCTTTTTTTTAAAGGAAAAAAGGAAAAAGCACAACCCAAAATGAATTTAATATATACAACCTGGGAGAAGCTCATGAACCTAAAGCAATATCTATTCTTGTTGAACCACAAACATTAAAAACTGCACAGAGGTAGAAGCAAAGCTTTTTATTTCACATATGCTTATGCTTGATTCTTAGGAATGAGACAATTAAGCATGGGAAAAGTGGCTTGTCTCCAGAAGGAGCGTTTGTTGCATTCCTTCATGAACTCATGACAGTCCTATTGCTTAGGAGAACTGATCATGGGAGAAACTTCATTTGGCATTTGACTACCCAACGACTCTGCTTCGGTTGCAGTGCTTTCCACCATTCGGAGCATGTCCCATTTACACACAGGGCATGTCTGGTGATTCAGAAGCCAAGGATCAACACAGGCTTTGTGGAAAAGATGTCTGCAATGCAAGACACGGGTTATGTCTTTAGGCTTGTACATTTCCAAACACACCGCACAGCTCTCTCCACTTGACCCAACCTCCTTGTCGTCCTTCTTCAATGTGCGAAGCTCAAGATAATTCATGGCCTTATCGATATCGAGTTCCTGCGGCCATCTCTGGACCAGGTTCCTTGATCTCCGTAGCCTTGTGGCAGAGTAGCAGGTGCAATATGCCACAGCAAGGGAGACAAAAACAAAAATGGTACCCATGTAATGGGTTATCCATGGGTAATGGTGCTTCCCGACATCAATGGTCACCCTCACTTGGATGCCATTCTGAGTCAAATGCAAAAGATCTATGCCTTTCAGGTTGCTGATCATAACTGAGACAATATCTTCCGCCCCAAAGTTATGCATGGGAAAGATAGCATTGCCTGTACCTGGATAATTATAGATGATCACACCGGCAGCTCCCTTTTCTGTAGCCACCATGATTTGCTTTGCAAATGAACACCGTCCCCTCATGATGAGAGCTAGCCAATTGTCCCCATTCGCTGGCTTCTGAAAATGGGTTAAAGAGCTACAGGCGTTTTGATGCAGACCCTCCGGAGGCACCACAACTCCAGACACCTTCTTCAAAGGAGAGGCTCTCGCAAACACTCCGCTTTCCAAAATCTCCCACAAAGTCTGATTTGCTACTAGGAACGATATGTTAAGATTGGCAACCCAAAAGGCGTCAGCTCCTGAGCTGTGCATACAGAGTGCGAGAAGGAGCCCAAGGTGCAGATAACAAAGAGATGTTGCCCTTCCTCTTCCAACGGCAGTCCCAGGAATGCTCATGTTGGCACCTGCAAAGTAGCTGCTGAATCAATAATGCAGCACTGGACAAAAGTCGTCAGCATGCCAAAGCTGAGTCGCTGCTAGCAGAGAGATATGAAAAACCTATCCCCCCAAAATTGCAGAGGAGCGACCTCAGCAGGCTGTCCAGGCTTAGATACTTGGCAAAGCTTTATGGCAGGTAGTATCAAGCAAAAATCAGGATGGCTTTTCCTCTGGTGAAGTAGCTCATTGTTATGTAATGAAATTATGACATCGTGGACAACTCTGCCAATTAGCACTGACTTAGGACGTGGTCTATATAAAATCTTACTGACTCAGCATCCAAATATACTTTTGGATGTGGGTGGCGCTGTAGTCTAAATCACTGAGCCTCTTGGGCTTGCCAATCAGGTTGGCAGTTCGAATCCCCGAGATGGGGTGAGCTCCTGTTGCTCTGTCCTAGCTCCTGCCAACCTAGCAGTTTGAAAACACACCAGTGCAAATAGATAAATAGGCACCACTGTGGTGGGAAGGTAAACAGCGTTTCCGTGTGGTCTGGTTTCCGTCACAGTGTTCCATTGCGCCAGAAGCAGTTTAGTCCTGCTGGCCACATGACCCAGAAAGCTGTCTGTGGACAAACGCCGGCTCCCTCAGCCTGAAAGCGAGATGAGCGCCACAACCCCATAGTTGCCTTTGACTGGACTTAACCATCCAGGGATCCTTTACCTTTTACCTTATACTTTTATTATCCCCTCCCCCCACCACACAGAATCCGGATGTACAACTAAAGTATTGCATAGTGCGTAAATCAATGTTCACAACCTTCTGGGTAACTTCTACTGGAGGATTTGGCATCTAATAGAAGTCTGAAGGTACGTGATGCTGTATCGTTATAGCTTAGCTGAGCAGATAGCAACACAACCGTTTTTCACTGCTGCACTTTAGTCTATGCAATATT
This sequence comes from Darevskia nairensis, assembly GCA_034642065.1. NCBI lineage: Eukaryota > Metazoa > Chordata > Lepidosauria > Squamata > Lacertidae > Darevskia > Darevskia nairensis. Next base: position 355,532 of record JAWWNI010000891.1, read on the forward strand.
CCACTGACATGTTCAGGGTCTCTCTGTTAGAGAGCTGCAAAAAATGACCCCCAACTCTGTGTCTGTTGTTAGATTAACGTCTAACTGACAAGATGTGAAAATGCCGCCAGTTTTCACTCTAAGGTTTTGACGTATGAAGGCCTTAATGGCCCAGGACCCCAATATCTTCTGGAATGTCTCTCCTTATATGAACCTACTCAGACCCTTAGATCTTCATCCAAGGCTTCATCCTGAGGCTCAGAGATTAAAGGGACCCTTTCAGTCGTAGTTCTCTCCATCTGTGGAACGCTTTCCAGTGAGGTCCGCCTGGCACCTTTGCTGTCATTTTTTTGGCACCAGATAAAATCTTAGCTCCCCTGCCCCCCTGGCTTTTGATGGACTGGGGCAGTTATACTTTTTCTATTAGTGTACTGCCAAAGATTTCTGTAGGTATTGGGCTGTAGGTGTTGTTCTATATATTTTTATGAATTCCAGTTAGACTGTGACTGGGGACTGGTTATAAGGAGCATATAACTCCCTTGTTACATCTATTCCTCTGGCTGCCAGTCTGTTTCTGGGCACAATTCAAAGTGTGGGTTATCCTATATAATAATCTTGAAGTGTCCCTGCTTTTCCGTGTGTCACGGAAGTGCGTTCTGCGCATGGCACACACGGACGCAGGGATTGGACAGCTCTACTGTCCCCCCCCCAACAGGGACGCAGGCCGGAAGTCAGCGGCGGCGCACGCGCGGTGTCACTTGTGGCCGCTGTCATGCACGGAGCCTCCTCCACCTCCTCCTCCAGCCTCGCCAAAGCGCCGCCGGCCGCACACCTCCAGCCGAGCCTCCCGTTCCTGGAGGCTCCCGCCGCCGGAAGGATCCGAGGCGCGTCTGGCTGCTGGGAACCTGCCTCCCGAGGAGGAGGAGGAGCAGCGGCATCCGCCTCTTCCTCCGAGCAGCAGTACGAGGAGCCGCTGATCGCGGGTGCAAAGTGCGCGCCTAGGCTGCCGCCACCGCCTCCTCCCCCGTTTTGCGCTCCGGCGCGCTCGCCCGCACACCAGCCTCGCCAAAGCGTGGGGGAAGCAGCGGGCGAGCGGGGCTGTGAGGGAGCGCACCGCCGTGGATCCTGGCTGAGGCGGGCGAGGGAGGGGGGAGGGAGCGAGAGAGGGAGGGAGGGAAGAGGAGGGGTGGGGGCAGCGCCAGCCGGCAGCGGGGAGAACCGTTGGCGGCGGAGGCGCCGAGGCCGAGGAGTGCTGCTGCTGCTGCTGCGCGCGCCCACAGTTCAGCAGCTCGCCCCCTCCTCCTCCTCCTCCTCCGCTGCTGCTGCTGCTGCCGCCGCCGCTGCCACCTCCACGGAGGAGCCCCGAGGAGGAGGAGGACGGCTGGGCCGGCCTGGAGGCAGCGGCGGCGAGGAGGACGAGGACGCCGCCCCACAACCTCCTCGCCCCGGCCGCTGGCCGCCTCCGCGCCTCGGGTCCCGCTCGCCCCCGCTAGAGCCCGTTATCAACGGGCTGAATTCCACTAGTGACCTATAAAGCCCTATATAGCTTAGGTTCAAGCTATCTGAATTACTGTATTCCCTCATACAAACCTGCCTGGGCTCTGAGATCTTCACGGGAGGCCCATCTCTCACTCTCACCACCCTCCCTATCATGCTTGGTGGAAGAGGGCCTTCTCGGTAGCTGTTCCCAGACTTCGGAACAACCTTCTCAGAGAAGTTAAGACTGGCTCCCTCCCTCCTTGTTGTTCTTCCGCCAGCAGGTGAAGATTTGCTTGTTCCAATAGTCTTTGGGGAAACTGACTGTTGTTTTTTAAAGAAAGGGCTGGTGCTGTAGGGCTTTATTCTAATTTTCCGTATTTTTAAAATAGATATCATATATATTATTTTAATTCTGTTAGTGTTCAGTTGCTTTTAATGATGGTTTTGTCTATGTTTTTAGCAGTTTCTGCTTTATCCGTGAGCTGCCTTGAGTCTGTGTCTGGAGGAAAAAGTGGGATATTATTATTAATACTAATAATAATTTCCTGGCTGCTTCTTAGAGGCCCTTCTGAGTATCTTCCTTGAGGGGTCCAATAAAACCATTACCAAATAGGTGGCAAAATATCTGAATGTCTGCTAGGGCTGCTAGGATGGTTAAAAGAACTAACCATCATAGCAGCTCTAAGAGATGTTCAGATATTTTGTCACTTTTTCAGTAACTGGTTTAATAGACCCCCTTGTTATTTTTGTTCCTCAAAGGCTACGACGATGTATTTTTTTTACATGATCTTTTTAGTGGCCAGTTGACCATAATATGTACTTGACTGACTGCTACTACTAGGGTTATCAAATATAGTTAAAAAGAGAAATAATATTAAATGTGCTTCTCATATGGAGGTGATGCTTCGGTTTAGAATCCTCTAGTGTTTAGAGCAGTGTTTCCCAACCAGTGTGCCTCCAGATGTTTTGGGACTACAACTCCCATCATCCCTCGCTAGCAATACCAGTGGTCAGGGATGATGGGAATTGTAGTCCCAAAACATCTGGAGGCACACTGGTTGGGAAACACTGGTTTAGAGAGCCAGTGTGGTGTAGTGGTTAAGAGCGGTAGACCAGTGTTTTTCAACCTTTTTTGGGCAAAGGCACACTTGTTTCCTGAAAAAAATCACGAGGCACACCACCATTAGAAAATGTTAAAAAATTTAACTCTGTGCCTATCTTGACTATATATAAAGTAATTCTCTTGAATAGGAATCAAATAAACACAAAGAAAGTATTTTATAATTACTTTATTATGAAATAGTAAGTAAACAGAAATATGAAAAATTATAAAATACTTTATAACGTCTTTTTAAAAATAAAGTTGGAGTTTTAGCCTGTCATGAGCTGGAAGTCCCTCCACCTCTTTCTTAACACCCTACTATGCTTAAAAACCAGGTCAGACTTTGGTTATTGATGGAGGGGGAGAATGCACTCTGTGCATGCTCAGACGCCCCCACTCCTTTCAACTCTCAAATCTTTCTGCGATTGGGCCGCAGTCACAGCAAACAAGACCAGTGGCTGAGCTCGTAGGGGCCCAAAAGATGAAAGGAAGAAACAAATAATCTGTAGCCTTCCGACTTTTCCTCATGGGATAAGTGCCAGCAGAACAGCCGAGGTGAGCAGGAAACGGCCGGAGCAATTGCGCAGGCGCCTTGCCGGTTGGCGGGGGGAGGGGGAGGCGGGGAGAAGAGAGGGAGAAGAGAGGGAGGAGGAGGGAGAGCGCGCCGGGCGCGGGCAGATCATGCCGGCGCTAGGACCACCTCGGCGGGCTCGGTGCACGTGCCGATAAAGGGCTCGCAGCGGCGTTTATTTTAAACCTGGACAAGATGGCGGAAGGGGACGCGGCTCGGTTCGGGCAGCGAGTAGAGCTGCCCTGGCTACAGCCTGCCTGGGGTCTGGAAGACGCGGCGACAAGAGAGGGAAGAGCGCAGAGCCTCGACGCTCTGGGCGGGGGCTTAGGGCTCCCCCGCTGCCTCCCCGTCCCCCGGTCTCTCTATCCCTCCTGTAACGGCTGCAGGCGAGACTGGCTTCCCTCACAGGGGCGCACCGTGGCGGGAGGACGAGTGCCGACGGCAGCACGATGGGAGCGGTCCCTCGGCCTCTCCCCGCTCCCCGGCTCCGGACAGGCCACGGCACGGTCTGTGCTGGTCTAGGCACACAGGTCAATTTTTCCGACGGCACACCAGGCAACATCTCGCGGCACACTGGTGTGCTGCGGAACAGTGGTTGAAAAACACTGCGGTAGACTCATAATCTGGTGAACAGGGTTCACATCTCCGCTGCTCCACATGCAGCTGCTGGGTGACCTTGGGCTAGTCACACTTCTTTGAAGTCTCTCAGCCCCACTCACCTCACAGACTGTTGTGGGGGAGGAAGGGAAAGGAGAATGTGAGCTGCTTTGAGACTCCTTCGGGTAGTGATAAAGCGGGATATCAAATCCAAACTCCTCCTCCTCCTCTGGCATTGTAAGTTGAACATATGGATAGAGACTCCAGCACAACAAAAAGTGAAGAGGAGGAGCCATATGTTTTTGATTCCTCCTCTTCACTCCCTGCCAACATACTCTAGGAAAGAAGATGAAGCAAAGGCTCATGTACTGTTGGGCTGAAGCCAGTTATCTGGGATTAACCATGGAGCTTTCCTCCCAAACACATTTTTGCCTAACATTCTTTTTCGGAAATTAAAAAGTAGACACATATGTATCTCAACAGAGAAATGGCATTCCCCTCTTTAGTTTTGTCCTCCTTGGTAGGAGTAAAGCCAGAATGCTTTCAACAAGCAACCTGAACCAGTGTGCGGTGATCGATCTCGTGCTTATGGGTTTCTTAATTGAATGGAGTCTCTGGAGAAAATAAAATACTTTGCATGGATATATGAAATACTTCCTGAACTAGGAGGCTTCACTCAAGACAGAGGCGTAGCTAGCCCAGGTGGTACCCGGGGCGGAATTTTTTTTGTCACCCCACCACCACTTTGCCAGGGCACTGGCAGAGCTGCACCCAGTGGCATAGCAAGTCACCTCCCAAAAATGATGGTGCCACTTTGCGAGGTGTGTGGGGGGTTTTTTTTTGTGTGTGTCTATTATCTCTTTTTTTTCAATAAAGTTAAAATTTAATTTTTAAAAAAAAAGTGTCACCCCCCTCTGATGGTGCCACTTTGTGAGGTGTGTGTGTGTGTGTGTGATCTCTTTTTTCCAATAAAGTTTAAAAAAATTATTAAAAAAATTAAAAAAAAAATTTAAGATTTTTTTTAAAGTGTCACCCCCCTCTGGGGTGGAACCCGGGATGGCCCGCCCCCATCGCCCCCCTTGCTACGCCCCTGACTCAAGACTGTTGTTCTCACACATGAGCACAGCCATCTCAGAAGCCGATTGCTGAATATATTCTTCTGTGAAATAAAATAATTTTGGATCTGTGAGCCGCTGAGAATACACTTAAGATTTTAATTAACGGTCCCAACTACCAATAGTCTCAAAGGCAAATCATTTCCCACAATAAATATCAGTTCTTCACCTGTTTATTGAGGAGAATACTTTTATACATGCTTTCTGAAAGCGATTTCATCCCTCTCACTTCTTTTGGATGATGGCATGGTTGCAAATAGGGCAAATGCCACGCTTTAGCAACCAGCGGTCAATGCACATTTTGTGGAAGACGTGCTGGCAGGTTAAAATACGCACTACCTCCCTCGGCTTGTATGTCTCCAAGCACACCACACAGGTCTCTCCTGCTAGGTCCGTTTCGCTCCTTTTCAACTTGCGCTGCTCAAGCAAATCTACAGCTCTGCGGAGTTCTGCCTTTGCTGCCCTGATACTCCTCTCTTCGTGCCTTGCCCCAATCTGCCTCGGAATGCAGAGCAACGCTGCGCAGGCAACAAGTGTCAAAAAGAGGAAGAACAGACACACGTAGTACTTGTAGAAGCACTGCATAGCTCCCACTTCAATTACCGTAGTGACCGGGATACCTTCCTTAATCAACTGCAAAATTGGGTTTCCTTTCAGGCTGCTAATCATGATGGTAGCAATATCGCAGGCATTGTCGCAAGTCAAAATGAGAATCTCTTTGTCTGGATGCGAATGGTCATAGATAACAACACCTGTGGCGCTACCTCCTACAGGTGCCTTTCTTCTGCTTTCAGAAGCATCACCTGCTTTTGCAACGAAGGCTATCCAGGACTCAGTGTCTGGTGGTATATTGAACTTAGCTCCCATTACGAAGGTGCCTTTAGCTTCTGAGGACATCCTTAAGTTCACCAACAGCCCTACCATCTGCTTCGAAGGGAGGTCCTCCTCAAGGAAAGCTGGATTTTGCGCTATTGATATGACACACTTCTCACTGTCAAGGGTTAGATTAATAGAGCCAACAGAGCAGCTTGCAGCTTGAGAGTGAGGCACACCAAATATTAGGGAGAGGCCAAAAGCCATCATCCAGAAACAGGAAACATTTATTCCACCATTGTTGGGAAGCTTCATTTTTCTTTTGCAAGTGGCAAAAATTAAAATCCAAGCGATGACTCACATGGTCCAACAGCCAAGGCAGCATGGTGAACAAAGGTGTCTTTCCATATTTGTAGAAAGGTCAAAAATCCCATTTACTGAAAGGCACCACAGACTCTAAACCTCACAAACACGTATACACAGAATTTCAGGCCCCACTCCCCTTAACTCCATACCAGTAAGACACAGAACCACCACCATAGATCACAACATGCACGTCTGTCATCAGGAAGAGAGCTGTAGCCATTGTGACATCAGAACTGCCTCAAATGACCACTCCTTCCTTAGCTTACTCATAGAACAAAGAAACTTCAGGTCCACAGGAAAAAAATATACACACCTCCCGTCCAAATCCTTGAAGTATGAAATGGGTAGAGCTCCCTACAGAGATTTTTTTTCCTTTTTTAAAAAAATTAATTTTTATTGGAATTTTATTTACAACACAAGCCCCCCACCCCCCAATACACAAATGAACATAACATACAATGAACATAACACACAACCAGTAAACAACCAAATAAAATAAAAGATTTCCTTTATCCTGTATCCGGTCTCCTTATTTACTTCTTATAAACTGTTTCCTTTCTGAATAATTATTAAGATTTTTCTAATTTTAACTTAAATATCCACAAAGTCTCCTGCAGACTTTAATCGAAACAAGTCCAGGTATGTATTTTAGGGCACTGTTTCGTGAAGTATTCTCTGCATTTCCCCCGTGCTTTTTGAAACTCTTGTCTAGTATGATCTCTAATTGCCTCCCTACAGAGATGTTTTCATTTGGGGTGGTGCAGACCTCCTTCCTTGAAATGTCTGCTGATGTTTTTTGGGGGGTATGTCTTTCCTGGTCAGAAAATTAGAATGATCAGGTATCCTTTTTTTCCTAGTGAATATAGATGTGTGGTTTGCATTGTGTCCACAAAATCAAGTTGATGGCCCACGTATGGCATCATCAAAACCACCAACCATTTTATTTTATGCTGTGTACTTTTTATACAGACCACATAATGGCAAGCTGGCAAATCCTATTCTCTCTTTTCCTCTGATATTCTTGACCTGAGCATAAATACCACCAGCTATGCTACTTTTGCTTATATCTGCCCCTTTAAAATATTGGGGGAGGTGGTGGTTTCTAATAATTTGACAATTTAGAGAAAGAGCCTATGCCGTATTTATTGTAAAACAGAGTCAAAGCTCTCTCTTCCAATTTCCCAACAGCCTAGGAAAAATCTTGAAGTCTCATTAATTTGTTAAAGGCAGGGTGGATTTGATTTAAATCACGATTTAAATCACGATTTAAATCACTAGTCAGTAAGGCTTGATTTAAATCACTAGTCAGTAAGACTTGATTTAAATATATTTTTTACAGAAAGACTCATTCTTGCTGGTATAATCTTAATATTTACAACCATATGAAGGTTTCATTTTTGGAATAATAAATTTTCAGAGTAGTTTTTACAGTTATATCAAATTACTGATTTGGTTATACTACTAGAAATACATAGACAGATAATTATGAAATTATGGTGAGGTTTAATAAGTTAACTGTTTATATTTGGACAACTTTTCTGCTGTACTTTATTGGAAGGAGAAAAATAATCATTTCCTTAATAACCATTTAAACAATTTATTTAACTAAAACAATAACATGATAGCATATGTATCCATGTTTGTTAACTGATGTGGTTAAACATTTTTTTTTAAAAAAACTTAGACTGAGTTTTAGCACACTTGATAAACTTAAAACAAATCCTTATTTCCTGATGAATAGCCTTTGGACTACAATGTAACTTAAATAGAAGACTATATTTAGAAAGATTTTTCCTCCAAAAGCATTTTATTTTAAAAATCCGATTTAAATCAAAAATATCCGATTTAAATCAAAAAAATCTGATATATTTTTTTTTAATTGTTGATTTTTATCCACCCTGGTTAAAGGTACCAATAAAGAAAAAAGAGAAGTGATTGAAGTGATTCTTATAACAACAGTAACAGTTTCAAGCAACTTTTTAGCACAGTGGAAGGACTTGCATGAAAGCCCACATTCAGCCAGTATCAAAGCACACTGCATCTCCCAAAGAATTCTGAAAATGAGTTTACCCCTCACAGAGCTGTAATTCCAAGCACCCTTAGCTACAGAACCTAAGATTCCTTGCAGAAGATATGTGCTTTGATTGTATGCTGTGTACACAACCCACAGTCAACAACACTGGTGCGATTTACAGGGAGCTAGAAACAGAGCTTTGAGTCTATTGTAACCACGGTGAGAAGGTAAACAGAGAAATAATAATCTTTTTATAGTTCTTCCATGAACTTTTCTGGCAGTATAAAATTTCCTGAAAACGTACAGGCTCAGTTCTGATGTAAATTCTGCCTTTCAAAGTGTGGTTTATGAAGCCGAGAATGAACATCATGGCCCTGTACTCTGCGTCCTTCCCTCATGATCCCGGCAAATTAACCAACATTAAACTAGAGCTCCCCATTTCACTTGTAATAAGGAATTCTGCTTTCAAAGAACCAGGATCTCCACATCTAAGCTGCAGCCAATTACCCTATATACTCGAGTATAAGCCGACCCGAATATAAGCCGAGGCACCCAATTTCACCACAAAAAACCTGGGAAAGCTCCATACAAGCCACTGCCTGCCTCACTCGAGTATAAGCCGAGGGCGGCTTTTTCAGCACAAAAAATGTGCTGAAAAACTAGGCTTATACTCGAGTATATAGGGTATTTGGTCCATTTGCCTCTTTCTGCCTTCATAAACCCTGACTTGTGTACATTCAGGTCCACAAACCGGGATATTCCAAGTGGGAATCTAGGCTGTGGGGTGAGCTAAAGAATGGGAAATTGCTAAAGGCCTCTGATGGATCTCTGTACCATCTAGGAATAAATATTAGAAAGTATCTGGCACTTCCAATGCAGGCACCATGGAAAGCAAAATATACCATGAGATACTACGTAAAACACAACCCTGAAAATCCCACATGGACAAAGCAATCAATCAAACATCTATCTATCTATCTATCTATCTATCTATCTATCTATCTATCTATTTATTACAGCCCATCTGGCTGGGTTTCCCCAGCTACTCTGGGCGGCTCCCAACAGAATATTAATAACAACAACAAAAAAGAAACAAAACATCAAACATTAAGAACTTCCCTAAACAGGGCTGCCTTCAGATGTCTTCTAAAAGTCAGATAGTTGTTTATTTCTTTGACATCTGATGGGAGGGCATTCCACAGTGAAGGCGCCACTACCGAGAAGGCCCTCTGCTTGGTTCCCTGTAACCTCACTTCTCGCAGTGAGGCAACCGCCAGAAGGCCCTCGGAGGTGGACCTCAGTGTCCGGGCAGAACGATGGGGGTGGAGACACTCCTTCAGGTATACTGGGCCGAGGCCATTTAGGGCTTTAAAGGTCAGCACCAACACTTTGAATTGTGCTCAGAAACGTACTGGGAGCCAATGGAGGTCTTTCAGGACCGGTGTTATATGGTCTCGGCGGCCACTCCCAGTCACCAGTCTAGCTACTGCCTTCTGGATTTGTTGTAGTTTCCAGGTCACCTTCAAAGGTAGCCCCACGTAGAGCGCATTGCCGTAGTCCATACCACCAATTGTTTTTGTTAAGAAGCAATAAAACAAGCAAGCCATTGACAAAATAACAGAGATCTGCATTATGGATCGGCACTTGAATGGTAGTCCTATCTGGATGTTCCTCTTCTTGTAATTGCAACAACATGAGGGATGGAAGAACAAGGAAGGATGTTTTTGCTGGTGCCCACCCTATCAAATGCCCATTGCCACATTACACAGTGTGGTGGGGGACAGGGAGGGCTGAGGTGCAGAAGCAGCTCTAGGCATATAGCCTTCCCACAGCAGAACCTGTTCAGTGTGGGTTCTAAATCACACAGGGTGCCTACACAGAATTCCCTTCACCAGACTTTCCCCATCCAATGCATGTAAGGCAGTGTCAAGCATGGAGTAAAGGGGGCAGACTCAGTGAATATTGCTCCCCTCTTTCCCCCTCTTTGCCCCTCCCCTGGCGATCGAGAAATAGACCTTTCCTATAGGGCTGCCCCCCTTCCATATTACAATTCTACCAGAGTTATATACATAGTGCAGACATCTTTCCTCCAAGGATTGCTTTGTTGCTGGGAAATCACATTTTTCTTGCACTACACCTATACCAGATTTTCGTCCTTTGAAACTGCATCCATCAGGGACCTGTAGAATGCAGTTCTGCCAAAAAAAAAACATGGGCAACTTGTTGGTTGAGCACTCTTCCTGGCCCGGCCACATCACTGCACACACACACAGTGGTGGACCCACATTTTGGAGGCCCTAGAGTTTCCACTGTTATGGAAGCCCCTTCGCAACAAGGTCTGGGTTAACCACTGTTATCTTCTTCAGTTGGGTTGTTGCAACCCGTACAGAATTTGTGCTGCTGACTTTCAAACTTTGGATTGCTGAAATATATGCAATGAAAAATTAAGCAATTTGAGTTGTGCAACTCAAATCAGATCTACTAGGACAAGGTTTCCCAAATTTTTGGGCCTCCAAATTTGGACTACAACTCCCATCATCCCTACCTAGCAGGACCAGCGGTTGGAGATGATGGGAATTGTACTCCAAAAGCAGCTGGAGAAACCCTGTACTAGACCCAACCTTTTAAAGCAATGTGGACTAAAAGTTGCTTCTGGGATGGGGGCCTTCATTAGTTTCATAGTAGATCTGCCCCTGCACACATGCACCCAGAGTAACAGAACTTTCTGGAAGGATTTTGCTAAGTAGACAGAACACATCCCAGCTGTAGCACTCAAGCACTTAAACATTCCTTACAAAGAAGTACAGTGGTACCTCGCCTAACGACGATAATGCGTTCCGACGCGATCGTCGTTAGGCGAAAAAATGCGTTCCGCGAAGCCCCATAGGAACGCATTGGAAAAAAATTCGTAAGTCGAAAAAATCCTATTTAAAGCGGCCGCGACGTCTTTTCGCTAGGCGAAGAAATTCGTTTCCGGTGGCCATTTTGTTTTACCGGAAGTCCTTCGTTAGGCAAAAACGACGTTGGGTGAGTTACTCGTTAGGCGAGGTACCACTGTAGTAAATGCCATAAGGCTTCCTCTTCTGTCACAGAAAGTGCAAGACTTTTGCGAACTTTTTTTTACTGGTTTTAAAAATATTTTTCCATCCATTGTAGCCCCCCTCTATTTCCTCAATCACACATCCCATTGTGTTGCCCATGAGTAAGACCACTGGTTGCAAAGCCATCTTCCCATGCATGAACATTACACGGAAACGTGATTTCACGCTGCTGGCACTGGATTTGGTGCAACAGAGGTTTTGCACCAAAAGAAAAGCCCAGTGGTTCCAAAATAATCTGAAAAGAGCCTCTCAAAAGCAGCCGTGACACAAAACTGATATATCCCCCCCCCCTCCTTGTTGAATCACTGTTGCTAAAAATGCAACTGAAATATTGTTTCAACTTCAGAGGCTTTTCAGGTGACAAAATATGCCAATTTTGTGCTTATGGGTTTCTTACGTGAACAGAGTCTCTGGAGAAAATAAAACACTTTGAACGGATATATGAAATACTTCCTGAGCTAGGAGGCTTCACTCATATACTGTTGATCTTACACAAGAGCCGACACACCCCAGAAGTCTATTGCTGGTGGGATTATTCTGCGAAAGAAAAGGTTCAGATTTAAGAGCTGCTGATCATGTGTTTAGGACTTTAATTACCGATTACAACTGCCCAAAGCCTCAGATGCAAACCACCTTCCTCTGACAAATATTCGTTCTTCATCTGTCTAGTGAGAAGAATACTTTTATATATGCTTCTGGAAGCCACGTGAGGTGCAAGCGACTCCATCCCTCTCAGTTCCTTTGGATAATGGCATGGTTGCAAATAGGGCAAATGCCACGCTTTAGCAACCAGCGGTCAATGCACCTTTTGTGGAAGATGTGCCTGCAGGTCAAAACACGCAACACCTCTCTCGGCTTGTACGTCTCCAAGCACACCACACAGGTCTCGTCCGCTAGATCCATCTCGCCCTTTTTCAACCTGCGCAGCTCTAGCAAATGAACAGCTTTGCGGAGCTCTGCCTTTGTTCCCTGGGCACTCCTTTCTTCATGTCTTACCATCATCTGCCCCGGAGTGCAGCATAATACTAAGTAGGCAACCAGAGTCAGAATGAGAGAGTAAGCACACAGATAGATCTTCCAGAAGCACTGAGTCGTTCCCACTTCAATGACTGCAGTTACACGGATACCTTCCTGAATCAGACGTAGAATCTGTTTTCCTTTCAGGCTGCTGATCATAATTGCAGCGATGTCACCTCCATCCTTGTGGGTCAAAATGAGAATCTCTTTGTCTGGACACGAATGGTCATAGATGATGACCCCGGTAGCACCTTTCCCCGCAGCCACCTTTATTTTCTCTTTGAAAGTGCAACCACCCCTTGCAATGAAAGCTATCCAGGCCTCTGTGTTCGGCGGCACATTGAAATCCGTGCCCAGCCTACAGGCATCTTTCGCTTCTCCTGCCGGGATCACCAACACGCCCACCATCTTCTTTGAAGGAAGGTTCTCTTCAAACAGTGGCGGGTTGTACACCTCCGACATGGCCCACTTCCCCCAGTGAAGTGTCAGGTTCATATAGTAGATGGATTGACTCGCTGCTTGAGAATGAGGCAGGCAAAAAATTAAGGGGAGGCAGAGAACCGGTCTCCAGCACGGCGACACCTTTCTTCCATAGTTACTACTGTCAAGCTTCATTCCTCCTTCCTGCTTTCGAAAAAAGGCAAAAAAGAAAAGGAAGAGGGCGAGGGCGAGATCCAAGTGATGGCTCAGGTGACAAGATGCCAATGGCTAATGGTTTCTTCAAAAAAAGATGGCACAGATAGCTAACATTTCTTTCCAGGTTTGTATTTTGGAGAGATTGTTCCTGGGATCACACTACCCTTTTGACAGCCATGTGAAGAAGTGAGGTGGTGCCAAGTAGCAGAAGACAGCATAAACAATGGATTGACTCATAGAAATACTGCAACCCTATTGGCCAAGTGTCTAAAACTGGCCACAACCTTCCTGCCATGGCAAGTATCATCTGATTTCATGGTCCAATATTAACTTCTCACCTATCAGGACTCTTGAGGTGGCAAAGGTAACAGAAAACTGCATAATGGTTGTGCTGTACAGTATAAATAATTTTTCACTGAATAATATTTTCCAAGTAACACAGGCCATTGATTCATCTCAGGTGTGGAGATCAACAACTAAGAACATGCTGGCAATACAAGGCAGCATCTTTCTCTCAAACTATGCTGGTGTAAAAGAAGTTTTAATGTCTGCAGAAGTTCTCTCTACCAGAAAGGTTTCCATCAGCAATCATTTTTGCTTGCTGAGAGAGAGAGAGAAGAAGAAGAAGAAGAAGAAGAGTTTGGATTTGATATCCCGCTTTATCACTACCCGAAGGAGTCTCAAAGCGGCTAACATTCTCCTTTCCCTCCCTCCCTCACAACAAACACTCTGTGAGGTGAGTGGGGCTGAGAGACTTCAAAGAAGGGTGACTAGCCCAAGGTCACCCAGCAGCTGCATGTGGAGGAGCGGAGGCGCGAACCCGGTTCACCAGATTACGAGTCTACTGCTCTTAACCACTACACCACACTGGCTCTCATGGCTCACATGGGAGCATGTCTCAGTTTTAACTGGTGGAATGTTGGTAGGTATAGTCATATAGACTATGTGTGCTCAGACCTCAGAACCTTCTTCAGGAGCAGAATAGAATAGCACTGAGCAGAAGAGATTGCAAAGCCCACTCCAGAATAGACAACGTCTATTCACCTCAATCTCTCCCCAACATGCCCCACTGGAGAAAATAAACTTCAACAGTGATGCTTTATATAATCATTCCAACCTGCCAAGACAAGAAACATAAATGGTTACCCAATAAATACCTTGAGTGTGGAAATTCAAGGGAGATTTAATGCATTCTATCCTCTGAAGGAAGTTCTGCATGACCTGGCTGCAGCCAGCCCACTGAAACATTTCTTTACTATGGCTGAAAGATCTAGAAAAGTGTGCATTCTGAACAATGGTGCAAACGGCGAGGAGCACCTGTGGCCATTCAGATTTTGTCAGATTACAATTCCCGACGGTGCCAGACAGCATGGCTCGTGTCCATGGATGATGGGCACTGTAGTCCAACAATACTGAGAGGGCCACAGGTTCCTCATCCCTACTGTAAAGGCATAGTACACTTTAAGAATCACTGAAACTCCCATGTCAAGCTGGTTTTCTGCAGCAGATGAGGGAAGTATAATACAATGCGTGTGTACAAAGAGCTTGAAACACTCGCCTGGAAAACCTGCTTCAACAGCTTCCCCAAAGGAAGTGAATGTGTATTTTACTCCCAGCACAGTATGAATTTGCTATAAGAAACACTGGTGCTTTCCACAATGATCCACCACGGGTTGCAGGTGGTGCGGTGGTCTAAACCACCGAGCCTCTTGGGCTTGCTGAACATAAGGTCAGCAGTTCAAAGCCGTGCAACGGGGTGAGCTCCTGTTGCTCTGTCCCAGCTCCTGTCAACCTAGCAGTTCAAAAGCATGCCAGTGCAAGTAGATAAATTGGTACCACTCCGGCGGGAAGGTAAACGGCGTTTCCATGCGCTCTGGTTTCCGTCATGGTGTCCCGTTGCGCCGGAAGCGGTTTAGTCATGCTGACCACATGACCCAGAAAAGCTGTCTGTGGACAAACACCAGCTCCCTCGGCCTAAAAGCAAAGTTGAGCACTGCACCGCACAATCAAATTTGACTGGACTTAACCATCCAGGGGTCCTTTACCTTTTTTACCACTTCCACACATTATACTTGAGACATGGAGCACTTCCTTCCAAAAACCCTTTAGCCAATTTTCTACATGGTCAAAGGAAACTTTAATCCAATCACAAGCAGTAGATCTTTGCAATACTCTTGTGAGGCACCAGGTAGACTCCAATCATACATACCACTGTTGGAGTCAACTCTACCACTGGGAAAAGCAAGTCACACCTCAGGCATGATCCATTCTATTTTTATCAGGCGAGCACCATTTCAATGTTCTGTCTGAAACACCAATGATGAGCCATTTCTGTCACCAGTGGTCACAATTTCAACTTTAGGCTCCAAAGCCAAACCCCGCCCCCGCAATACAGAAATAAAAACAAAAAACTGCATTGCTTGCTATGAGAAGTGCTGGTTAAATTACCCCAAATCAGGCTTGGAAACAAACCTCAGGGAGTTAACTAAAGCCCACCTGAAAACTGAGGCAAGCTGGACAAGCCCCCAAATTCTCCTCCACCTCAGTTTTCCAGGTTTCCCTGTTTTTTTCCTGGATAATCCTAAATTAATTGGAGCGAGCAATGGAAGATGTGCCCATCCTCTATTTGCTATGGAGGAACTCAACACAGATCTAAGGTATGTGCTGTTCGATGCATTCCTCTCCAATATCGCTGACTAGCCAGAATAATTAACTTACCTAGAAATGTGGAGCAAACAACGTCATCTCTTGATTTCATTCTTGGTTTATAGCTTTAAAAACGTTGGCAGGTATTACAGAGAAGTTATGAGAAGAAGACCACACCACTGAATTAGCATTAAGCATTTCCCTACTGCCTTGATCTCTTTCACTAGCAGATGGGATTTTGGACTTTATTGGGAAGACTGAACTGAGTAATGTTGGCAGCCAACTATAGCCTCCACATTTTAAATCCTTTTTGCATCAGAAAAGATGCAAAATAAGACAATATAAGGGAAGTAGTGCAGCATGCCTCTACATTACGTTTTAGGCTTCTTGGTGCATTAACCCTCTGTTTTCCTATCATGAGTTTCTACCACTCCTCCAAATCTCAGCTTGCAAGCTGCCTTGGATTTTTCCACCCTATGAACTGCAGCTAAATACATGCCCCAGATTGGTCAAAGAGAACAGCAGCTAGGGCCCAAGCACCCTTCCCCCTCAAAGTCCAACAAACATTTTATCCAAATGCTAAAAGGATGTCTAGAGAAAGATGACAAAAGACTTCTGGCTGCTGAGCAGGTCCTTCAGTGCTTCAGGCAGCAGAAGTCAACCGATTCATGGACATTTCTGAAAAAGAGGAAAGCTTAACAAGGAAACTTGCTGAAACCTTGCTTCTCTCTCTCTCTCTCTCTCTCTCTCTCTCTCTCTCTCTCTCTCTCACACACACACACACACACACACACACACACACACATATATATGTGAGAAAAGCAAGGTTTCAGCAACTTTCCTTGTTAAGCTTTCCTCTTTGTCAGAAATGTATATATATCTGGCAACTCATGTGATATGCTGGCAAACAAGAAACGCATCTGAAAACAAGTCAGGGTAATGCAAGATCTCCAGTAGATGCAAGAAGCTTTAGCAAAATGGGTAATTCTGCTGCTATGTCATCTTCTGCAGCCTTGAACATGACACTGCATAGTTCCCTGAAACTTAAAACCCATGAATGTGGGGTCACATTGTTAGAACTTCACAAGCCATCCTGTAACAAAGTCTGACAGTGCCCATGCTATTGTTCTGAACCCCTGGTCTACCTGGCGGCAAGTCGGTATGTCAAGTCCCCAGTCCAGGGTCCAGTCATGTGTCCAAAGTCCAAACCAAAGCACAGTCCCTCAAAGATCCTGGAGCATCAAAGCGGAGGCCCATCACCATGGGCAGTTGAGCAAACACAGCACCTCAGCTCTGCTTTCCTTTTGCACTTTCCATGCTGATTGCAGCATCTGGGCTTGATGAGGCAGATGACCCTCACCTGGTCCAAGCCTCCTTCAGCTGAGAAATCACACCCCTCCTCCCAGAGCTAGTGAGCCATACCTGGGCCAGCTATGGAGTTGAGCTGTGGGTCCTTGCCTGCCTCTGTCTCCTGAAGCACCCCTCCTGTTGCTCCCTACACCTCAGAGCCCACCATGCTCAGGGAGACAGGGGCCCCTCTGGCTCTGGGTCCCTGCTGGTCTGGTTCCTGTGCACTGGCCCCCATCCCCTGTCACCCTGTGAATACTTCCTCAGTGTGGTGTAGTTGTTAAGAGTGGTAGACTTGTAATCTAGTGAACCAGGTTCGAGTCTCCGCTCCTCCACATGCAGCTGCTGGGTGACCTTGAGCTAGTCACACTTCTTTGAAGTCTCTCAGCCTCACTCACCTCACAGAGTGTTTGTTGTGGGGGAGGAAGGGAAAGGAGAATGTGAGCCGCTTTGAGACTCCTTCGGGTAGTGATAAAGCGGGATATCTAATCCAAACTCCTCCTCCTCCTCCTCCTCCTCCTCCTCCTCCTCCTCCTCTTCCTCTTCCTCTTCCTCTTCTTCTTCTTCTTCTACACCAACCTCTCCTTCCCCACCCCCAGCTTGCCCCAGTGTGTCCCAGTCCCGGCAACCCCCTTTGCCAGCATCCTCTTTCTCCTCCCTGCTGTCCTGCCTGTTCATGGCAGCTGTTATTTGTGTTACAGATCAAGCGTAGTTTTCTTTCAATGGTTGTAATAAATATATGAATTAAAACTATCAAAGAAGTAAATGCACCAGTAAAAACAAAGCACACATGTTAATTTGGATGCTTCGGTTGTTTTTGTTATGGCAAAGGGTATCATGAACACACAAATCCACAGCAATGCCTGTGGTGATGGGAGAGCTATGGGACAGAAAGTGATGGCACTGGCCTCTAGCCAAGGCATATGTCCTAAGGATGCTTCCTGTGAGATGTGGGCCTTCTGGCCGTTACAAGAAGATCAAGTGACTTGAGAGCTACGAAAATGAAATTGCCCAGTCTCCCATGGGAAGAACCTGCTGGATTGGACCACTGGCCCATCTAGTCCAGCATCCTATTCTCACAGTGGAGGAGGAATATATTGTCATAGATTGCATTTCTTACTACAGAAAGTATTGATCTAATGTGTGATCTAATGTCTTTCCTATTCTACTTAACTCAAGAGGGTTCTGGAAGCTTCTCTGTGTGAAAGAAACAAGCAGAAGGTTCGTGAAGTTTGGGTTATTCCTTCAGAGAAGCTGAGTGCAGCTGGTTTCAACTGGTTCTGCTATCTCTATCTGTCAAAGTAATGCTGACTGTAATAGTGAGGCCAGAAAGAGCCTGGGTTTCACTTTCTCCTTCTATCTCTTTTCTTTCTAGTGTGGTGTTCTGTACACAGTATGCATAATATTAAGGTTTAGACTTATTATAAGTTATTGTAAGTTTAAGTTAAGTGCTGCAACTGGATTTCTTATGGACAGTGCCTATCCTGAATGTATTGGATTTGTGACCATTCTGCTCATTTGCCTTCAGTAGCAGTAAAGCTCTGCCGGATGATATACTGTATTAATTGCCTCTGGTCTATTTTTGGGAATCCTGCAACATGTTTAAGTTTTTACTCTGCTAACTATACATTGGAATCTACTCTGGATCAATACTGAGTAGTATTCCATGACACATATCCATCAGAGTTAGTAGCCAATGATGGCCTTATCTTCTCTGAATTTGCCTAATCCCTTTTTAAAGACATCCAAGATGGCGGCCATCACAGCCTCTCGTGGGAACAAATTCCACTGCCCAGCGATGCACTGTGCAAAGTAGTATTTTCTTTTGTTTGTACTGAATCTTCTTCTCCACTGGATGTCCCCAAGTTCTGATGTCATCAGAAAAGGAGAAAGCCTACTTTCTCCATACCACAATATCTGAGTGGTGGTGGTGGTGATGATTTAGAAGAGGCCTATCTGTCCTTTATGGCTTGTCCTTTATGGCTTCACCTCCATTTCAGGCTGAAGTGCAACCTACCCAATCTATCAGGGTTATCCCAGGGTTGTATACTACAACTCTCATCATCTCTGGCTATTAGCCAATATTGCTGGGGCTGATGGGAGTTGTAGTTTAGTGACATTTGGAAGGCCCAAAGTTCTCCACACCTGTACTAAGAGATTAAGTTTGAGTTTGAGATCCAGGGCCCCTTACTACCCTCTCTTCTTTATTACATGTTAATCCATTTATTGACTGTAGAAATTGAATAAAGCTGGGGACAATTTGTACTCTAAGGCTGGTGTCTGCCTCTTTCTTTCCATCTTCAGCCTAAAGCATTACTTCTAATGGACATAATACAACTTTTAAATGGAAAATAATGTTTCAGAAGATTGCACCTCCTTCCCAGCTTCTCTTTTAAAACGAGGAACTTTTCTCTTTTGAAAAGTAACAAAACATTTTCTTTCATTCTGTGCAAAGTTGATTGATTCAGAATGATGGCTGAAAAGTTATAACTTGCATAATGGCTTTTCAGAATGCACTCTGAATATTAAATTCATTTAAATTTAGTAATCACCCAGCTGCACTTCAGACAGCAACGCTTCAACAGAAAGATTAACGAACATTTGGACTACAGTTTAATCCCTTCAGATTTTAGTATGCAAAATGGAAACTTTTATAAATTAGACTATTTTTCTGCATCCCAATTAGGTGTCAAGGTTCACATAGCTTTAACAGTAACTATGAGGCAGATTAGTCATGGTAATTTCTCCCTTTAGAGCCATTGACTTTCAGAAAAAATATCAAATATTTAGTGGTCTAGTATTTTATAGGCACTGGAAAGATTCTTTCGGAGGTTTCTTTCTAATGAGAACCTGTTTCCTATTCAGTCAAATTTGGCCTCATTCGTTATATCAATATGTTTATTTTCTATTGCGGATTTACATAAGAATGTAAGAGCTCTACACCAAAGGCCTCCTCTGGACAAGCATCCTATTCTCAAAGTGGCCAACCAAATACCTTTGAGAAGTAGAAAACAGGACATGTGGCAATTTCCCCACCTTTATTCCCCAGCAACTGACATTCAGAGGCATATGGTTTCTGATACTTAAGGGACGGCATAGCCTTACCCTCCATGAAACAGAGAGAGACCACAGAGCAACAAATGACAACTAAATTTGGCACAAAGATCTCGGGGGGAGGGGGGAAGTGGAGAGAAATGGAACATCTTTTTTTATAAAAAAAATTTCAACAATATTAATGAAGAAGAAGAAGAAGAAGAGGAGGAGGAGGAGTTTGGATTTGATACCCCGCTTTATTACTACCCAAAGGAGTCTCAAAGCGGCTAATATTCTTCTTTCCCTTCCTCCCCCACAACACACACTCTGTGAGGTGAGTGGGGCTGAGAGACTTCAGAGAAGTGGGACTAGCCCAAGGTCACCCAGCAGCTGCATGTGGAGGAGCGGGGAATCGAACCCGGTTCACCAGATCACGAGTCTACCATTCTTAACCACTACACCACACTGGCTCTCCACCACACCACAAATCAGGGGCTACAATTGGTTATTGATTTGGACCTCCTCCACAGCCTCCTTTATGGCTAAATTATTTGATTGACTTTCTTCCCCCAAAACATGGAAACCATTTTCTCGTGGTACAGTGGTTTGCTTTCCTAGGGTTGCAATACTGTACATTCAGAATTTCCCAGACATGGCCGGGATCCGGCTGTCAAAAACAGTATCCGGTTGGAAATCACTGAAACGTCCGGGAAAATCCGGATGTATGGCAACCCATTAAAAAGCAAATTTCATTAAAAAGAGCTCCAAAACTTCAACTTCTTTTTTTTTTTAAGCTCAACCATTTTTGTGTCCGGATTTTCACTTTTTGAAATATGGCAACCCTAGATTTCCAGCACTCCGCTTGAGAATTGCTACCCTGTGACCATCGTGAATGCAGGACCTGTCACGATGGCCAATACTTCTTCACAGCGGATAAGGCACTGGGCTGGATCCTTAGTCACAGAGGCATCAGGGACGCTGGTAGCACTGTGGTCTAAACCACTGAGCCTCTTGGGCTTGCTAATCGGAATGTTGGCAGTTCGAATCCACATGACGGAGTGAGCTGCTCTGTCCCAGCTCCTGCCAGCCTAGCAGTTTGAAACCACACCAGTACAAGTAGATAAATAGGTACCAATGCAGCGGGAAGGTAAACAGTGTTTCCGTGCGCTCTGGTTTCTGTCACGATGTTCCATTGCACCAAAAGTGGTTTAGTCATGCTGGCCACATGACTTGGAAAAGCTGTCTGCGGACAAATACCAGCTTCCTCAGCTTGAAGCGAGATAAGTGCCGTGTGAAGAAACCGAGTCACTAATACTCCGCTCTTTCACAAAAGAGAAGACAGGCATAAACCTCCAGTTTCTCAAAAGAAGACTTGGCTCTAGGTTACCTCAGGGCACTTTATCTGAAGCCTCTCACCACCTTGCCACCAGTGGAGGGGGGGTCTCCCTCTCATGGATCCCTACTGTTCAAGTTAGCCTCTCACTCAGGCAACTTCGTGGTTTTCTTCGCTTCACTGTCCTGCCCTTTGTATGTCAGACGTATTTTGAACTATCTCCCGTTCCTGCCCACTTCTTAGCTACACAACTGGAGGAATTGACACACTGCTGGAGCCAGTTGGTGTGTAAACACATTCAACTTTATTTATTAACCTGAGAACATGGATTTCACCGGTATCTTAAAGCACTTCACTTTCTTTGTAAGACACAGACTTGATAACGCATTCCATCCCTCTAAACCTAACCTCTAACCTCCTCTCTCTAACTCCCAACTGTCCTCTCCTCTCAACTGCCTCCTCCCAACGGTCGTTCCCCTTTTTGTCTTCCCACACAATCTAGTTCCGCCTCCCAGAGAACACCTGCCTATCACTGGGAGAGATATTTTAACCCCCAATGTACCGGAAACCTCAGCAGGCGCTAATCCGCCACACGCCGCACCCCATAGTTGCCTTTGACTGAACTTAACCACCCAGAGGTTGGTTTACCTACCCCATTACAGGGGTTCAGGAGGAGTGACTCTGTCCGGGAGTTCACTAATGGGCCAAAAAACCTCTCCCAATGGTGACCTGTGTGGGGTCATGACACCCAATCCATGTTGGGGGCACAAGTTCAACCCCACCAGGTTCCTATCACGATCTGGACTGCCTGACGTGGGATACATGCCCAATTAGGACTGCCATACGTCTGGAATTTCCCAGACATAGCCGGGATTTAGCCCTCATAAACAGCATCCAAGCAGAAATCACTGAAATGTCCAGGAAAATCCAGGTGTATGGCAACCCATGTCAGAAGTGTAGATTTTGGCAAAAGCTTTTGTGTCCGCATTTTCACTTTTTGAAATATGGCAGCCCTACGCCCAATGCCTTAGCCAAACCTACTCTTTCCTGTAATCAAAAAAAGTTGTGGCCTAATTCATCCCTATACCAGTCTCTTGCGTCATTCTTGCAGCCTTCCATTCACCTGCCACACAGAATGAAAACTGGCAACTCTGTGATCGTTGTGAACAATGGACCATTCACGACGGACGGTACTTCTCCGCACAGTTAAACTCTAGAATTCGGATGCAGACATGGCCTCCAACTTGGATGGGATTAAATGGGGTTAGGCAGGTTAATGAAGAACGAGGCTATCAATGGCTGCTAGTCACAACGGCATCAACAGTACTGTTGTGCAAAACTCCTGCTTGCAGTCTTCCCCTAGGCAACACCTCCGCTGCTGTGAGACCAGGATGCTGGGCCTTTGCTCTGTTCCAGCTTCCACTCTTTCATATGTTATCAAGTCATGTCTCAGATTAAAGAGCATTCTTCCAGTATCACCTTTTAGCCTTCTCTTAAATTGAATCTCTACAGAAGCAGCGCTTCTTCTCTTGCCAGCTCCTCAATGTTTTCCGTCCTAGTTTCTGCTTGTGAGAGAGGAGGAGACTCTCAGATCCCCCAAACATTTCTTTACAAGTTTTGCTGCATGGCTGCCAAAGTTCCTAATACTGAGGGGGGTTGCTAAATGTTAGGGGCAGTCTTGCAAATGCAAAACATTTGCTGTGGTTTTTTTAGTCGTGTCTGACTCTTTGTGACCCCATGGACCAGAGCACGCCAGGCACTCCTGTCTTCCACTGCCTCCCGCAGTTTGGTCAGACTCATGTTGGTAGCTTCGAGAACACTGTCCAACCATCTCATCCTCTGTCTTCCCCTTCTCCTTGTGCCCTCCATCTTTCCCAACATCAGGGTCTTTTCCAGGGAGTCTTCTCTTCTCATGAGGTGGCCAAAGTTTTGGAGCCTCAGCTTCAGGATCTGTCCTTCCAGTGAGCTCTCACGGCTGATTTCCTTCAGAATGGATAAGTTTGTTCTTCTTGCAGTCCATGGGACTCTCAAAACATTAGGGCATTGCTTTTCAGCCACATAGAATAATAGAACTGTAGAGTTGGAAGGGACCCTAAGGATAATCTAGTCCAACCCCCTGCAATGCAGGAATATGCAGCTGTCGCATACAGGGATCGAACCTGCAACCTTGGCATTATCAGCACCGTGCTCTAACCAACTGAGCTATCCCAGGTTTAAACGTTGTGCTTCGTTTCTTTTTTTCTTCTATGGCCACCTCAGGCCAGCGGTGTGACAAAAGTGAGCTAATACAACTCTCCATCCACAACATAAAAATGCCAATTGTTTTGGGGCAAAGTAAGTCCCAAAAGGTCCAGCAAAACAAACTGCAGTCGGTATGAAGTATTCTTTGCAGTGCAGACTATGTTTCTCTTCATCTGTAAAACCAGGTTGCTTTGGCAGGCCTCTCTTCACACACACACACAAACAGCCAATGCCAAATTCAACATTGTTAACCGCCAAGATACTTTGTTTTTGGCCAACGCCGTTTGGAATCTCAGGGCCTCAAAATTATATCAAATAACCGGAAGGTCCTGCACAGATCATAATTATCCTGCAGCAACCAACATCAGCCTGTGTCAAAGTCTTCCGCACCACACACAGTACCAAAATAAGTGAAACTGATAAACAATTGGCCCTTAAAAATGAACTCAAACATGTTTTCCAGAAATTAAGAGTCACGTTTCCTCCATACTGATATGAAGGCAAATGACTGGCATATCTGAGCATGCTTATATTATACTGGGCAATATCCATAATTTTATGTGCTGGTCCAGTGAGCGTCAGATTTCCAGCTAGGTGGACGTGCATATAAACATTTTGTTTTCTCACCAGCTACACCCAGGATCTTCCTATTCCTTCCATTTTATAAAAGATGGAACCAGGCTACCTTCAACAGCAATAATTTGAGCTGAATGTCCTGCCCCATTCGAAGTGGACTATATAATAAACATCTCCATTAAGCCTTCTTAAGAGTGCCATAAGTCGTTTCATTACATTTGCGTAGAATAAAGAGCTTAGGGGACATTTTCATAGTTGAATTGTGTTTGCCAGAAGATATGAGCCATAACTCATAGCCTATCAAAGTTCACTGTGATGCATTTAGAATTCTACAGATAATTCCCCACCCTAAAAGCAGCCGAATGAAGCCTGATAAGATATTTCAGCAGGCTCTACATTCTTTTATTACTGTTACCAAGAGAAATGAGATTTCAATCATAGCGCTCTGCAAAATTAGGTAAGTTTTTGCAGTAGAGAAACGAATTATGCTTAATTCATCTGGCACAGGATACAGAAAAACAACAATATTACACTAATGGGCCACCAAGTGGCCTATTAAGATGTATTCTCAGAGGTATAATTTTGAATGCAGTTGATATTTCAGCCTGCAATACGCAACTGCTGTAATAAACTGTTCATTTTCAACACATGAGCAGCTAATGGGCAGATTAATTAAACGTGGATTACTTACGTATTAACAAACTTATAACTAAAATATACTATTCTGCAAAATCATGAATTTGGTCCTCTAAATCCTGCCCACTCCTTTCCCCCGACTGGCTGCTGTAGCAAGTCCTCGACAAGCCACACATAATTATGCTAGGCTTTCAGCACCGATCATTGCCCTTAATTCAATAATCCAATTTTAAAAGATCAACTTTTAAGAGGATTTGAATTTGTGCTAGCCTCGGCGCAAGGTAATCGGCGCTCAAGACTTCACGAGATTTAAAGGCATGCACTTGTATGGGGATCCCATTACCAGTGGCGGCAGCTGGAGCGCAGAGAGCGCAAAAAAGCAGTCCCTTGCCACTGTTTGTCTACACAACCAAGGACCAGAAATCTAAACCTGCGACAGGGATGAATGAATCTGTCAATTTAGGCTTCTCTCCATTTCTCGTTTTTCCATTCTGAAGTGCAGTTCACAATTCCACATCGCAGTGTGATTTTCATAATATCCCCCATTAAAATTTTATACACACACACCTTAGTGTGAATTTCTTCTAAATACACACAAGTTAGTATGCCATTTACCCCAACCTATACATTTTTGCAAAGGATTTCTTGGATGCTATTTTCCAAAGATATATACACAACGCAGGTGGCGCTGTGGGTTAAACCACAGAGCTTAGGGCTTGTCGATCAGAAGGTCGGCGGTTCGAATCCCCGCGACGGAGTGAGCTCCCGTTGCTCGGTCCCTGCTCCTGCCAACCTAGCAGTTTGAAAGCATGTCAAAGTGCAAGTAGATCAATAGGTACCGCTGCAGAGGGAAGGTAAATGGCATTTCCGTGCGCTGCTCTGGTTCACCAGAAGCGGTTTAGTCATGCTGGCCACATGACCTGAAAGCTGCACGCTGGCTCCCTTGACCAATAAAGCGAGATGAGCGCCTCAACCCCAGAGCCGTCTGCGACTGGACCTAATGGTCCAGTCCCTTTACACAGTTTTGCAAAGGATTTCTGGGTGCTGTTTTCCGAAGATATATACACAATCTTGGCATTTGGCCCTGGTGGAGCAGGCTACAATGCCCATCTAGTCCAGCATCCTTTTGTCACAGTTGCCAACCAGTTGCTCCTGGGAAGCCCACAAGCGGAACGAGGGCATGATTCTTTCAGGTACAGGCATCTTTGGTGTCAAGCATTTAGCTCTTGCAATGCATACATTTAAAAGGTAAAGGACCCCTGGATGACTATGGGGTTGCGGAGCTCATCTCACTTTCAGGCCGAGGGAGCCGGCATTTGTCCACAGAAAGCTTTCCAGGTCATGTGGCCAGCAGGACTAAACCGCTTCTGGCACAACGGAACACCGTGACAAAAGCCAGAGTGCCGTTTACCTTCCCGCTGCAGCAGTACCTATTGCCCTGGCACATTTTCAAACTGCTAGGTTGGCAGGAGCTGGGGCAGAGCAACGGGAGATCACTCCATCACAGGGATTCGAACTGCTGACCTTCCGATCGGCAAGCCCAAGAGGCTCAGTGGTTTAGACCACAGCGCCTCCCGCATTATATAATGCTGATAACTAGGGCTGGGAGATATATTGATATATTGTCCAAAACAGGTTTGAACTCCATTTCGTGATATTGTTTTCATAATTTTTGACCTGGCAACATATCATGAATCATGATGTGTGTGTGTGTGTTGTGTCCTATGCAAAAATCATAATGTAGGGGAAACTGTGAAGCTAGCCAATGTTTCTCGTGGTTCCTGCAGCCCCTGTCTGCTGACTCATCTCTCCCCGCCTCATAGAGGAGGTAGCGAATCACAAGAGCAGGAACTGGCAATAATCACAATGCAGGAAAAACTGAAGCCAGCCAATGCCTCTACATAGTTTCATCCTTATTTCATACATGATATATTGGTATATTACATTGTTTCTTGTTTAGTTGTTTAGTTGTGTCCGACTCTTCGTGACCCCATGGACCAGAGCACGCCAGGCACTCCTGTCTTCCACTGCCTCCCGCAGTTTGGTCAGACTTATGTTGGTAGCTTCGAGAACACTGTCCAACCATCTCATCCTCTGTCATCCCCTTCTCCTTGTGCCCTCCATCTTTCCCAACATCAGGGTCTTTTCCAGGGAGTCTTCTCTTCTCATGAGGTGGCCAAAGTATTGGAGCCTCAGCTTCAGGATCTGTCCTTCCAGATCCTGCAATGTTTAGCTGGTGATATATCACAATTTTGAAAAGCACATATTGGCCAGACCTACTTATTACTAGTTATTAGAGCTTCTCCTGGTACTTTTCCAGAAATTTTCAGGCTGAATACCAACACTGATTTAATGAACAGGTAAGTCCTAGAGCCCTAACTGTGGTATCTATTACTACTACTACTACTACCGGTACTACTACTACTAATAATAATAATAATTTATTATTTATACCCCACCCATCTGGCTGGGTTTACCCAGCTACTCTGGGTGGCTCCTAACAGAATATTAAAAACACGATAAAACATCAAACGTTAAAAACTTCCCTAAACAGGGTTGCCTTCAGATGTCTTCTAATAGTCATGTATTGAGTGAAATTGTTTCAGTCCAATGCTCTGCGAGATGATATCATTCAGGAAAATCCAGAGAAGTGGCTGTACCTTATAAATGAATACAAGGAAACTGGGGAGGGGGGGAGGGGGGAAATCAAGAAAATGTAGAAATACCACTATGTCTCTAGCAGTTGCCTCAAAAATAGAATTTTAAAAAATCTAGGGATTCTTGGAACTTTAAATATTATGCTGTAATGAGTGGCTGGTCCTGAGTGTTGCTCCTAACAGTTTTAAAACAATCCAGTAAAGAGACAAACATACAAAAATGTTCAGCAAGAAATGGTAGTGATGTTAGCTCCTGGTAACCATTTTCAAAACAAACTGTTACAGCAATAAAAAGAATAAGCACATCTACGGCATGCAAAGATGTCTACAGGGTACTGTGGCCCAATTTTAATAACTTTTTTTGTTTGTTGCTATCTCTGTTATTGTCTATATCCAGGGCTTATAATAAAAACGTGTGCATCTGCATGAAATAGATAGAAGTCACAGAATTCTAAAGCAAGCCCGGGAGAAAAAGAAGCATTTTAACTACATTCACAATTGTACTTAAAATGCATACAGGAGAAAATTAAATTGATATTTAGTATGATATAATGGCATTATAAATAATGGATAAAAGAAACAAGACCATAGCTTTCAGGTTTTTCTGCTGCAATACTGAGGATCCTTATGCCCCCCCCAGCAATTCTCCCTTCTCTATTCCATGTGAAATTCCCAATACTTACCCATTAATAAGAGTTACCTACACACACCTGGCTGGTTAAGTATCAGCCTGCTGGTTAATTTGCATTAGGAGCATTACCTTTATTGAGCAAAACTACTGGCGAATAGGCAAAACGTGAAACTCTAGCAGCCTTTACTATCATCATCATCAACAACAACAACAACAACAACAGTAATAAAGTGCAAATGTCTCTGCGTCGTGTCCGTGTGTCTGTGGGATTGCGCTATTGCGCATGTGCCCCACGGACACAGGGATTGGAGCACAGAGACTGCGGGCGGCCGGGCAAAGGCGAGGCAAAATGGAGGATGGCAGGAAGCCGCGGAGCTCCTGAGGGCGCCCAGTGCTGCCGGAGCTGCCCGACTGGCTTTAGTGCCATCAAAGCCGCTGCCATCGCCGCGCGAACAGCGCGGGCTGCTGGGGGAGGTGACCGGGAGATCGCCGCCCGCCCCCCCGCGGGCCCGCAACACC
This sequence comes from Darevskia nairensis, assembly GCA_034642065.1. Lineage (NCBI taxonomy): Eukaryota > Metazoa > Chordata > Lepidosauria > Squamata > Lacertidae > Darevskia > Darevskia nairensis. The sequence continues at coordinate 383,941 of JAWWNI010000891.1, forward strand.
CAGAGAGAGCCGTCCGGGGCCGGGCAGAATGGAGGGCTCCGAGGCCTAGTGGCCTGGGACGGCCCATCCAGTGGAGCGCCGGTGCTCCGGAGGCCAAGGAGGGCCGCCGCTGCAGCTGCCCCCAGGGAAAAAGAAGAAGGGGAGCGTGTCACGCACCCTCAGGAGAAGAGGAATCAATTTCAGGTGGGAATTCCCAGAAGGCATCTCGTTCAGATATAAAGAAAGAAGAGTAAGAATTAAATCACCACAGGAACAAAAGAACTTCGTGGACAAACATCCGGAGCTTCTCTCTGCATCACAAGCTAAATCACCACCAACTTCACCAAAAGCATCGCAGGAGCCTAAAGGAGCGGAGGGAGGAACTGTATAGAGGATAATGGCGTTGAAAGATCTAACATGGAATGTTCGGGGCTTAAACATACCGGCTAAAAGACACAATGTGTTTCATGTTCTGAAAAAACAGAATTTGGACTTGATATGCTTACAGGAAACACATGTGATCAGAATACACAGAAGAGTCTTACAAAATAAAAGATTGGGCCAAGAATTTATATCATCAGCAAAGGTTAAAAAAAGAGGGATTATAATCTATGCCAAAGAAAAATGGAATCCAAAGCAACTCTTTAAGGATTTGGAAGGCAGATACATTGCAATTGAAATCAATGTGCAAGGCGAAAAATTTTTAGTTCTGGGAATTTATGCACCTAATGGAGGAAAGGCGGAATTTTTTAAAGAAATCCACGACAAGTTGCTGGACTACATGGATTACAAAATAATAACAATGGGAGATATGAATGCGGTGGCTTCCACACTGATGGATAGATCACAGAGAACTAAATGGTCCAATGATGGAAGACTGCCCAAAACTTTCTTCGACATGACAGATAATATGGACTGGGTGGATGCCTGGAGGCTAAAAAATCCAACAGATACTGAATCGACATTTTTTTCAGAAGCAACAAACTCGTGGAGCAGGCTAGATCAAGTTTGGGTGTCCAGGGAATTGTCACCCAGGATACTCAAAGCACAAATTCAACCAAGAACATGCTCTGACCATAATCCCGTACAGCTGGATTTGAAAATCAATTTACAAGGTACTTTCCGATGGAGAATGGATGATTCGTTGTTCAGGAATGGTAAAATATGTGAGAAGGCCCAGAAGACCCTAAAAGACTTCTTTGAAATAAACCTCAATACAACAATGGAAAAAAGAGTCATCTGGGACACTAGTAAAGCAGTAATGAGAGGATTCCTGATACAACAGAAAGCAATAAAGAGAAGGCTTCAAAATCAAAGGAAAGAGGATATTCTGCAACAATTAAAGGAAAAAGAGAGACAGTTAAGATCAAACCCTAAAAGTAAGGATTTGCAGAAAATAATCAAGAAATTACAAATGGATTATTCTCAATTAATCAACCAGGAAATAGAATGGAAAATTAAAATGCTAAAACAAAAGACCTTTGAATCGGCAAACAAATGTGGAAAATTGCTTGCATGGCAATTAAAACAGAGGTCGAAGCAAAATACAATAACGAATATTGAGATAAATGGAAAGCATATTACGAAGCCGACAGAAATTCGGAAAAACTTTGAAAATTTTTATAAACAGCTGTACAGAGAAGACCATCTACATGACGATAAGATAGAGCACTTTGTGAAAGAAAAAGGACTGCATAAAATCCCAGAGGAAATGAAACCAACGCTCAACTGCCAAATAACCACCAGTGAAATAGAAAATGCAATAGCCAGTATGGAACTGGGTAAGGCCCCAGGACCAGACGGACTTTCTGCAAAATATTATAAGATACTTAAAGATTGGCTAATACAACCGTTGAAAGAGGTTTGCAATGAAATATTAAAGGGAAGGAAAGCACCCGAATCATGGCAAGAGGCCTATATAACCTTGATACCTAAACCAGACTCTGATAGAACTCAAATGAAAAATTATAGACCCATCTCCTTATTGAATGTGGACTATAAAATCTTTGCAAATGTAATGGCCAACAGACTCAAAGGATTATTGATGAAGATTATCCACAAGGATCAAGCAGGGTTTCTACCCCAAAGACAACTGAATGGTAACATACGGAATGTTGTGGATATATTGGAGAGACTGGAACAAAAAAAAGATCGTAAAGCGGTATTGATGTTTATAGATGCAGAGAAAGCCTTTGATAATGTTTCTTGGAATTTTATGAAAGATAATTTTAAGAAAATGGAGATGGGAGAAGCCTTTATGAATGGTCTGAAAGCAATATATTCAGAACAAAAAGCGAAAATTATAGTCAACAACATTATTTCAGAAAGCCTCAAAATAGAAAAAGGAACAAGACAAGGGTGCCCCCTTTCCCCGCTGTTATTTATCACGGTCCTAGAGGTTCTCCTGAATATGATTAGGAAAGATAGTAATATACAAGGAGTGAGCGCTGGGACGAAGCAATATAAAGTAAAAGCCTTTGCAGATGATGTAGTATTAACCCTACAAGATCCTGAGACCAGTGTCGTGAAGGCACTGGATATAATCCAAGAATTTGGACAAGTAGCAGGATTCAAATTAAATAAATCCAAAACCAAGTTGTTAGGTAAAAACTTGACACTGGAAGAAAAACAAACTATTGAGGAGAAAACGGGCCTTGGCTTCGCTAAAAAGGTGAAATACCTAGGGGTGAATTTATCATCAAAGAACCAGAACCTGTATAAGGATAATTATGAAAAAGTCTGGAAAGAAGTCAAGAAGGACTTGGAAATATGGAATAATTTGAAATTATCATTATTAGGACGTATAGCTGTAATTAAGATGAATGTATTACCAAAATTGTTATTTCTCTTCCAAGCACTACCGATTGTTGACAAGATGGAGCCATTCAAAAGCTGGCAGAAAGATTTATCTAGATTCGTCTGGCAGGGGAAAAAACCCAGAATTAAATATAAGATATTAACTGATGATAAGAAAAGAGGAGGATTTTCCCTGCCGGACTTAAATATATACTTTGAAGCGGCAGCATTCTGCTGGTTAAAGGATTGGTTCCTGTTGGAAAATACAGATGTGTTAGATCTAGAAGGCAGTGACAATCGGTGGGGATGGCATGCGTATTTGTGGTATGATAAAATAAAAACCCATCAAGGATTCAAGTCTCACATAATTAAAAAAGCCTTATTCAGAGTTTGGTACAAATATAAAGATCTCTTGGAAAAGAAAACACCCAATTGGATTTCGCCTTTAGAAGCCAAAGCAGATAAAAGAATAAATATGGAAAGTAACCTCCCCAAGTATAGAGACATTATAATTCAATAAGGGGACAGTGTCAGGTTAAAATCCTTTGAACAGTTGAAAGGAGTAGTCTCAAATTGGCTACAATATCACCAAATAAGTGAACTTTTCAAACAAGACAAGAAACTTGGTTTCCAGACAGAAAAATCAAGATTGGAAACAGAATTGTTAGAACCTAAAACAAAGAATTTGTCTAGAATGTACAATTTGCTGCTGGAATGGCATACACAGGATGAATTGGTGAAATCTGCTATGATAACTTGGGCACAAGATGTAGGACATAACATAATGATGGAGGACTGGGAGAGACTTTGGAGAAGAGGAATTAACTTTACAGCATGTAATCTCTTGAAAGAAAACATCATGAAGATGATATACAGGTGGTATCTAACCCCAGTCAAACTAGCTAAAATCTATCATATGCAGGACAAGAAATGCTGGAAGTGTGAGAAATCAGATGGAACTTTCTATCATATGTGGTGGACGTGCCCGAGAGTGAAGGCGTACTGGGATTTGATTTATAATGAATTGAAGAGAGTGTTTAAGAACACATTTGCAAAGAAACCAGAGGCCTTCCTCTTAGGAATGATTCACCACGAGTTGCCTAAAGAAGATCACACGTTGTTTATGTATGCCACAGCAGCAGCGAGAATACTGATTGCAAAACATTGGAAGACAAAAGAATTACCAACGGTGGAAGAATGGCAGATGAAAATGATAGACTTTATGGAACTCGCAGAACTGACCGCAAGAATCCGAGATCAGAGGGAAGAAGCGGTGGAAGAAGAATGGAAGAAGTTTAAGGAGTATATGAAGAAACACCTTAAAATTTAATTTTATGTTTGTTAGAACTTTATTGAGTAGTGATAAGAATTTACAGATAGGCTAAGATTGATAGGATAGAAAATGTATATAATAATGGTAATAATTAATATAGAATAAGTAATAGATTAAGAATTTGAGGAAGATTAAGAAATAAGTTTAAGATATTAGAAATAGATTTATGAAATAGATTTAAGATAGTAGTGATATAATAGTGAAGGTAATCGAAATAAAATTGGAGTGACAAGAATAAGAAATAGATTAGGAAATGAATAGAAATTGCTATAATGATAAGACAATGCAACGTTAAGGGAGAGAAGAGGGGGAAGCCAATTAGACAATGTTAGAGACAATGAGGAGGGAAATTAAGTTAGTTAGTTGTTTGTATATGTTAGTGTTAGAGGTAGGGGGGTAGGTTGGGAGGGGGGAAGGGGGGTTTTTGTTGGTTTTTGTTGTTTTTTTTTGTTTATGTGGTTTGGTATTTTTTTTGGTGTTAAAAATTTTAATAAAAATTATTAAAAAAAAAAAAAAAGAAAAGAAAAAGAAGAAGGGGAGGGAGCCCCTCTCCACCCCCCAGCGGCCTGAAACGACCCGCCTCGCAGAGCGCAGGTGCTCCGGAGGCCGAAGAGGGTCGCCTCACACCCGCCGCCATCACCGCCGCCGCTGCAGCCACACCCGGGGAGAAAGGAGAGGAGGGGGGAGCCCCTTCCCGTCCCCAGCGCCCCCCTCTAGCGGCCGTTAATTTAACGGGCTTAAAGTCTACTAGTATACAAATAAAAGAGGGCCAAGCCCTCTTGTTCCTTTCCAACATGGAAAGATGAAGCAACGGGGAAGGAGGGAATGCTTAGATTTTTAACCTTCTGCCAGCATCTGCTTAGAAAGCCCACGGGATGAAAAGTGGTTTGGAAATAAACATCGCTTTGCTCTCTCTCTCTCTCTCTCAAAAAAAAAACCTCATCCAGGTTTTGTTAGTTGAGCTTTCGGAAGTCATTAGAATGGATGGCTTACTTCTTTGTTCCACCAAGATTGTATTTACTAAAAGATCTATGTGACAAGTGCGGTTTCAGCATTCTGTATTGCCAGGTGTAAATAGGAGCTTGGAGGGAGAATGTATTTTGAATAGTTTCTGGGTGTTTTTAAAGGGTTATTATTGTGCACAGCGGGGGGTGGGGGCAGATCCAGTTTTCTGTTTAAATGCAGATATAAAGTCAGACAGAGATATGATTTAATTGGTTAGAAGACAGTCCTTATTTGATGTGTTCTAAACGCCTTGGGGAAATAAACCTAAATACTTTTGTAAGTCAGAAAAGGTTGAGAAGTAGACCTGCTCCCCATTCCTTGTGGTAAGCTTGGCCCATTTGACTACAGGTAGTCAAATAGGGACACGGGTGGCGCTGTGGTCTAAACCAGAGCCTGGGGCTTGCTGATCGTAAAGTCGGCAGTTCAAATCCCTGCGACGGAGTGAGCTCCCGTTGCTCGGTCTCAGTTCCTGCCAACCTAGCAGTTCGAAAGCACGTCAAAGTGCAAGTAGATAAATAGGTACCGCTCCAGCAGGAAGGTAAACGGCATTTCCATGCACTGCTCTGGCTTCGCCAGAAGCGGCTTAGTCATGCTGGCCACATGACCCAGAAAAACTGTCTCTGGACAAACGTTGGCTCCCTCGGCCAGTAAAGCGAAATGAGCGCCGCAACCACAGAGTCGTTCGAGACTGGACTTAACTGTCAGGGGTCCTTTACCTTTTTTAGTCAAATAGGAGCTCCCCCCATATCAACCAAGTGGTTCAATCAAGTCCCTCTGGACCACATATAAGCCTGAGAGGCATTGGGGCTCAAACTGGGCTAGTTGATGTATCTCTGCTGCTTCTTCCTCTAAGAAGATACCGTGTTTCTCATAAAATAAGATACATACCTAAAAAATAAGCCATAGCAGGGTTTTCAAGCAGTCATAAAATATAAGCCATACCCCGAAAATAAGACATAGTGATACACGGGGAGGCCGTTGGTGAGCCTCCCGGAGGGCGCAGCATGGCGGGCGGCGGTGACAAACTCGCGCTCTGCTGCGCAGGGTTACGCTGTGGACGCGGGGAGGCCGTTAGCAAGCCTCCCGGAGGGCGCAGCGTGGCGGGCGGTGACGACAAACTCGCGCTCCGCTGCACAGGGCTAGGCTGTGGACGTGGGGAGACCATTGGCGAGCCTCCCAGAGGGCTCAGCGTGGCGGGCGGCGATGGCGAACTCGCGCTCCGCTGCGCAGGGCCAGACTGTGGACTTGGGAAGCGGCGGCACTACCGTCCTCGAGGGAGCGAGCTAGGCGCATGCGCGTCGCCGCCGGCCGCCTCGAGCCAGCCAGCGAACCTAGGCAAGGGAGTTTGTGAGGGAAGAAGTGAGGCGGGCCGGCTGGGCAGGCGGGCCCCTTCTCCCACCCCGAAAGGCCGGCCGGCGGACAGCCCAGCTCGCTGGCGCTGAGGGAGAGCCAGCGCCCCCTGAGAGCTCCGAAGCGTCGCCTGGGGGGGAGCCCAGCAGAGCGCGGGGAGGGTCCCGGGCCTGTTCTGACTGACGGGCGAGGAGACCTCACGCGCCCCGCCCCCTCTTCGTGCAGCCCTTGAAGCATCTCAAGTCAAGCATCTCTCCCCCCCTCCTTGTTCCTTCTCTTGGTGCATATAAGTGGGGGCTGCATTATTCCTCTTCTTTTCTCCTCCCCCAAAGCCCCTTCCTCAGGTTCTGGGGCGCCATACAGACCAGGGAACCTCTGGCCTCTCCCCTGTCCCCCCACCACCACCCGTGTGGATTACTTGGCGGGTGCAGCAGCAGCCCTTCCCTCTTCTTCTCCCACCCACCCCAACTCTCTACCCCCCTCCCCCCGTGGATGCCTGCCTCCCCCCAGCGGCCATCATGGGCAAGGTGCTGTCCAAGATGCTGGGCACTACCGTCCAGGGAGCCCTGGCTGCCGTGCCCTCTGGGAGACTCGCTGACAGCCTCCCCGCATCCGCAGCCCAAGAAGAGGTGGGTGAGGGTGGTGCTGCCAGCGGGGCTGGAGGGCGGAGGCGCCCCCCAGGCCATGGTGCCCTGCGCCAGTAGCCTCAATGACTAAGACGCCCCTCGCAGCAGCAGCACCGTGCAGAGCCATGAGCCAACGGGACCCAGCAGCCGCATGGAGCCCTGAAACAGTGTGACCCAGGAGCAGCACCTTCATGATGTGAAGCCCAGTTACAAAACACTACCGGTACCTCTCTTGTCTTGCCCACTTTATGCATATTTATGCATGGTTGATGCAAACTGTAATTGCATGCAATTGCTTTCACCACCCGGGTACTTTTGCTTGGTGCAAAAGTAATATTTAAGCATGGTTGATGCAAGCTGCAATTGCATGCATGAAAGTTAAAGTCTGCCATTTTACTCATCTCTGTGGGACTTAATTATAATTGAATAAATGTAGATTGCTGTACCATACTTACCGGTAATAAAAATAAGACATCCCCCGAAAATAAGCCATAGTGTGTTTTTTGGAGGAAAAATAAATATAAGACGGTGTCTTATTTTAGGAGAAACACGGTAAATTTGATGCATTGTAATATTATCAGCATATCACGGTATTTAGTAGAGCTGCCATACATCTGGGATTTCCCATACGTTACCAGGATTTCAAATGCGGAAGGGACATCTGGGGGGAATTTCCAGAAGGCAGTGGTTTTATCTTTTGAAATATGGCAACCCTATATTTAGCAGCTGAAGTATCAGCATGTTGAAAAGCAGTTACGGTATCACTGTAGCTGTTATCCTGTTCAGTATCAGAGGAATCACAACCAATTCAGACGTATAGAAGACAACAACTATTGAATACTACAGCCTAGTTTCTGATACTCTTCCCCCCACTTTTAGGAAACTGCCAGCCCCCATCACTCTTTGGATTATGTAAACACAGTAAAGGTTCTTCCGCCTGTTCAGGAAAGGAGAAAGACTAGCTGGTCTTCCACTCGTCCGGACTTTGTACCTCACCCATAATGCTTATCTGAAGATTTCACAGCCACATCAGGATGAAGAAACGGGCACTGGGGCCTAAAAGTTCAATGTGCTTGCCCTCCCACCCTCCCTGCCCCCTTCAGGTCTGTGGGGAACAGATTGAGAAAGCAGGAACTCCTCACACATGGGCCAGCAGATAGATGATAAGTAAGGACAGCAGGAAAATTCCTTCATTTAGACAAAATAATGCATATTCAGTAGGCACACCATAACACAATTCCTCATAGGGTAATAAAGGAAAAGAAAAGGCCTATTTACATTTGAAAGCAATGAGCTAGACAATGAACTTACGTTTGCTAAAAGTGAAAAAATAAACAAACTGAGTAATTAGAGGAAAGTTTTGGTAGCAAGGGCAAATCAGACAGTGGAACCAATTCCTTAATGAGGTATTTATTGCTAACTAAACGGAAGTGTTGCAGCCATAATATTTCCCATACAAGTAGAGCGAGTAATTAATTTCTTCAGCCACAATGTTTTATTTAAGGCATGTCTCCAAAAAAGAAAAGAAAAAAGGATATAGATATTACCCACACCCCTCAGCAAAAGTATAGACTACTTTTAGATGTTAAACAGTCTCTTTACCGCTCAGGTAGATCGTAAGGCAGCCTTCAAAAGGGAACATGATAAGAACAATTGTTCCGACAGCATTACAACTATTTCTTTAGAGAATACAAGCTTGTAAAAATCCTGATTTCCCAGTTTGCCCTTTCAGTGTATCACTGTAGTGGAAAATGCAAATTGAGCAAAGCCCTCGTACCCACTTTCTCCTCCCATCCCCCAATATCAAACAAGATTACTGTCAAGAGGTCCTCAGTCACCAGAGCAGGCCATTTTGAAGGCATAAATGTGCTCTCCATTGGTTTTCATCAAGCAATCATGAACGCTGATTACATAAATTTTAGCACTTTAGGTGCTCATTATTTCTTTATGGGATTTCAGCCATGGACACGTTGTCCTGTTTTTGCAGTTTCTCCACTCAACATACTGCCCTGCTCAAGTTTACATAAAAATTAGTTCATGATTTGACAGAGTACAGCTTCTTGAAGATTCAGTGTTGCTCATTGCAACAGAGTGCTCTCAGACACATTTCAGTCACAAGTACTGTATGCAAATAACTACTATGACTTTTAAAAAAATAATAATAATTGTGGTCTGGGACATGGGGTGGATTGCATTGGCTGGAAAAAGAAGCAGCATGTTTAAGCATTTGCTCAAACTGGACAGGGTAGCGATTTGCAGTCTGGACCCAAGGGCAATGCAGAAGAACAGTCAAGACCAGGCATCCCCAAACTGCGGCCCTCCAGATGTTTTGGCCTACAACTCCCATGATCCCTAGCTAACAGGACCAGTGGTCAGGGATGATGGGAATTGTAGTCCAAAACATCTGGAGGGCCGAAGTTTGGGGATGCCTGGTCAAGACCAAGCAGACCGACCAGAAATGCAAGCACTATAGGAGCTCAGGCAAACCTTCTTGATCAAGGAAAGCTCAGCTAATTTCAGGAGTTGGAGTCAGGCATTGGCCAGCAATAAAAAACACCGTGTTCGTGAAGTGAACACTTTATTTTAAAAAAACCCAAAACAGTGCAGGCCTAGTGATCGCAGCAACTCTTCCCAGCAGGTCTTGCCCCAATGTGGCCGTTGCAAGGACTGAAGGTCTCCACAGCTGCCTAAGCCCCCTCCTCTCCAGGGTTTTTTCCAAGAAGTCACATTCTGTGTCTGCACGCAACCAAACTCTCCTCGGCACTTTTCATTTCTCTGCATCTTCTAGGAAACCAGAGGGGAGGGGAGGTGGCCACAGCAGGAGGGGGAGACCCCCTGGCTTCTCCAGCACCCTGCCTCATCTCTGCCTCTTGGCCTGCCTCCTCTGCAGCCTCCACTTCTGCCTCTGATTCTGGACTGCTCTCTGCCACAGTTTCTTCCTGCTCACTAAACCCTGTTGCCCTTTCAGCTTCCAACATGTCCTCCTCCCAGTCTTCTCCCTCGGACCATGCATCGCCGTCCCCTGGCTCTGAGCCTTCTCCCTTTGCGGAATTCCCAACTGCTGCCTCCCACCACTGCATCCAGCCAGTCCATGACATCTAAACTAAGAAAGCATCATTTTTAATACTCCTTCCTGAACAGGAAGAACCAGTGGACACTCTGGGTGGGTGAAGTCAGGCCAGGTCTTGGTGGTTCTTCCATGAGTCTATATTTACTCAGTTTCACCATAAAGGGTAGTAATCAGCAGCTCCTGAAAAAGTGCAGAAATCTCCTGTTTTTAGATCTTGCATTATGAATGTGGAGACAATAATATACTTGCTTTGGTTAATGATACACATGCCCTTACCTACTCAGAAAACCCAGCCTCTTCAAAAGCTATTAAAGGTAAAGGTACCCCTAACCATTAGGTCGAGTCGCGGACAACTCTGGGGTTGTGGTGCTCATCTCGCTCTATAGGCCGAGGGAGCTGGCGTTTGTCTGCAGACAGCATGTGGCCAGCATGACTAAGCCGCTTCTGGCGAAACCAGAGCAGCGCACGCAAACGCCGTTTACCTTCCCGCCGGAGCGGTACCTATTTATCTACTTGCACTTGACGTGCTTTCGAACTGCTAGGTGGGCAGGAGCTGGGACTGAGCAATGGGAGCTCACCCCGTCGCGGGGATTCGAACTGCCGACCTTCTGATCGGCAAGCCCTAGGGCCCTGAGGTTTAGTCCACAGCACCACCCGCACTATTAGTAATAATAAAATTTAGATTTTTATCCTACACTTCCTCCAAGGAGCTCAGGATGGTGAACAGACTTACCTTTAACCCTCATAACAACCCCTTGATGTGGGCTGGGCTAAGAACGTAACTGCCTCACCATGTGAGCTTCAAATCTAAGCAAATATTTGGTCCATGGCCCTAGTCTAACACTAACCCTGAAACCACATTGCTTCTAAAGTTATCACATACAGCAGGAAAGGGCCTAGACTTTAGTGTCCTTGCAGCAGACATCTATATACCCAACTTTGTACTCATACAGTTCTACCCCTCCTATCCATTTCCCCCACTTTCGTTGGAAGTATGCCTGGTTCCCTACAGTAAATACTCTGAAGAAAGCTTCAAAAGGCTCTATAGCATTCTGTTGTCAGTTTCCTGGTGTGCCATCAAAACCCAAAAGGGAAGAGCTAAGCCTCAAGCTGGTGCTTAGGAGAAAAGCATTTATTCTGGCACACAGGAAACCAGAGAGTAACCAGTGAATTTTGATTGGCACACTAGGGTTTTCATTCTTCCAGAATACAATCCCTCCCCTCTTCATACTGGCTTAAGGCTTGCCTCTCTTCTCTTGGATTCTACTCCTGGAATTATCTCTTCCTCTCTCTTTTGTTGCCAGTATGCTTTCAGACTCGATTCTTCTAGTTTCCCCCTCCATCGATTCAGACTAGATGTTGTTTGGAATAGCCAAGACCAATGGCATTCCCAATGGCACAGTACTGCTCTCTTTCAAGTGAGTTATTGCATAACTAAATGATCGCTGCAAGCACAGCCTCTCTTCTGCTGATAATTAGCCTTGTAATCAAGGTCTACTTTGTACTGGGAGCGTCACCAAATTTGCGCTGCAGGCCTGCTCTGAAGACTTGTCTCAAAGCGAACAGCCACCAGAATTAGGAAGCATATACTTCAGACATTCAGTTGGTCCATTTGTTCATTGAGTCTACAGCTTGCCAAAATAGTCCATGTCTCAGTGCTGGGCACATATTACAAAAGGACTGTAATAAAATGTTCCCATTGGGGAAATACTCCTTTATATCGCCACAACAAAAGCTTGTGGCTTGAGGTCTATTCGGAGTTCCGCAGAAGACTTTTTAAGCTCTTCATATGCCATTTCCAGTGTGGTATCATCTGCAATATGGGCTGAAAGCAGGAGAGAATTTACCTCTCCACCCTTAGCGATCTATAATTAGAATCGCAAGCCTTTTGGCTTTGACCTCATGGTAGTAAGAGATGTGTTTGAAAATGTTATAGCAAGAATGGGAAAAGATTCAGGGAAAGGCAGAAAAATTAAATAGAAGCCAGAATTAAATCTAATTTTCAATTTCCAAGGTCCTAGATCAATGTTTTTCAATACCTGATTTCTGGATTATCATATTTGACAAATATTTTAGATGATGTAAAATAAGCACCACTGTAGTTAGGGCCTGTAGTTTAGTTATGCAACTAATATATTTTATACTAATATATAAAATATATTAGTACTAGTGAATTTAGCCCGTTAAAAACGGGCCGGCGCTGGCCCGGCCGGCTCCTCCGCCGCAGGCGCTGCCTCCGCCGACGTGCCCAGCCCGACGCCGCCTCGGCGGAGCAGCAGGAGGAGCTGCTGGCGCTCCACCCTGGAGGGGAAGGGGGCGGAATGCGGGCCGGTGTCGGCGAGGGAGAAGCTCGCCAGCAGCAGGCGGAGCGGGGTTGGCGGGGCGGGAGCCTCCATAGGCGGGCGGCGGTGGGCGGCGGCAGCAGCAATGGCAGCGGCGCAGTTTCGCCCGGCCGGAAGTGTCTCTGCGTCATCCCGCCCCCTCTCCGCCCCCTCCAATCCCTGCGTCCCCGTGTGACATGCGCAGAACGCACTTCCGTGACACACGGAAAAGCAGGGACACTTGAAGATTATTATATAGGATAGATAAAATATATACTCTAGCTAATAATGCATCATATCTGCTGTGGTCTTCAGTAGTACTGAAAAAAGCTGGCTAATCCAGCTGAAAAAAAATGCTTCTTAATCTTTGCAATCTCTTGTGATGATTCTGTGGTGTCCACCATTGGATATCTCAGTTTGTGCATTACACGTATATGACCTGTACTGAATGAATATGATGAATATGTTTTAATTATTCCATTAACTGATTGAGTCAATTATTCCATTATATGTAGGATATGATGAGCACTCAGGAAACATTTTGCCAGGAAAAAAATGACATATTCCAGCTCAGGCTTCCTCAACCTCAGCCCTCCAGATGTTTTTGGCTTACAACTCCCATGATCCCTAGCTAGCAGGACCAGTGGTCAGGGATGATGGGAACTGTAGTCTCAAAACATCTTGAGGGTAGAGGTTGAGGAAGCCTGTTCTAGCTCATGCACTAAATTTATGCTAATAGGGTCAATGACACAAGCAGAGGTTTCAAGAATGAAGATGTTCCACTCTTCTCCAAAGGGTCTTTACTTGAGATAGCTAAGAAGTATGCAGAAGACAGGATGAAGTAGCTTAATCCTCAGGTGGATCACCTTTGGTGCAAAGTGATGAATGCAAAGGGTACTGATGATGAAGTTTCTACTACGCACCAGAGTTGGAATGGTTGGACTATATGGAAACAAGGACGTACTGCTACTTGGATAAGTAGATTACCAGCAGATTCCAGCCTACCAGTTCCTGAAAGCTTGAAAAGCTGTTGGTATCTCGAATTCCGATTTTGAGAGTACCGGTAGGGATGTCAGAGAATTCCAATGAAAACAAGAAACAGGAGTGGGAATTGTTTATGTTCTCTTATTCATCTCAGGTCCAGAACAGTAAATCAATCAGGTGAACATGATTGGTATTCTCTACTGCAATATCACCATAGTGAACAGTGAGACACATAACTTAATTGCTGGCAGAAGGCAAACTGCAGCAGAACAGAAACATTGTTGCATATGACAAACCCAGAGCAGAGTAGAAAATGATGCCTTCTTACATCCCTAGCTGAGAAGAATGTGTCAAAAAGTGACTCAAGACTTGTGCTGGAGGGGGCAGCAGATCAGCAGCATGTCACCATCAGTGTGGGGGGAAGGGATAACATTTTCTGGTTGTTTGGAAAATGTTATGTGAAACCTCTGTCAACTCCAATCCCTAGGAGGCACTGAGCAGAATTAAGAAATTGTATTCATACAATTAAGTACAGTGGTACCTCGGGTTTAAGTACGCTTCAGGTTAAGTACGCTTCAGGTTAAGTACGCTTCAGGTTAAGTACGCTTCAGGTTAAGTACGCTTCAGGTTAAGAACTCCACTAAGAACAGAAATCATGCTCTGGCGGCGCAGCGGCAGCAGGAGGTCCCATTAGCTAAAGTGGTGCTTCAGGTTAAGTACGCTTCAGGTTAAGAACGGACCTCCGGAACGAATTAAGTACTTAACCCGAGGTACCACTGTAACCTTGAGCTCACACACTTACAAATCTATATAAATAAAAATGTAAATGTGTGTTTGTTCAAAACCTCAAATCTCTGAAAGTACTGCACCGATTGCTTTGAAATTTTGACACAACATTGGGTTCCATTCCTGGAGTGTTTCTACGTGAAAAAAAATTAACAGATGTCACACCAGCGACAGGTAAAAAGGAAAACAACATACTTTTTTAGATCCTAACCAATCGCATAGTGAGCAGTATGACATCACAACACCACATAGCCAACACCATTGTCAATGTAGTGACATCACTGCTGTGATACAGGCTATACAGGGTCAGAGAGCCCAGGAGGAGAGAGGAGAGGGAGGGAGGGGGGCCCTGGAGGTGAGGGCGGCTACGCCATCATTAGAAAGTAGACGTTTCTGAGGGAGGAAGAAGCAGCACACGGTAATTTCATTTCAATGACGAAGCGGGGTCATGTGCATGGGGGGGGGGAACGGAGGCAGCATTTTCACCGGAGGCAGGCAGGAGTTCAGCGGGAGAAGCTGTGGGGAGGCAGGCGAAATCGGGGTCGTGTGCGCAGGGGGCAGAGCCAGTATTTTCACCGGGAACTTGAAACAAGCCATTTGTGAGGGAGGGAGAAAGGGGCCATTCGGAGAGGCATGGTCTGAGGGGGGACCTTGGAAGGGAATGGAGAGGCAGTCAAAAAGCAGGCAGAAGTTCAACGGGGGAAGCTGTGGGGAGCCAGCAGAATACGGGGTCCAGTACAGGGGGGGGGGTAGATATCTCTATATTTCTATATCTCCACAGGAAATGGAACAACCATTTGTATACCCAAAAACATTGCAAAATTACAAACATTCACAAAATGAGCCATAGCAACGCGTGGCCGGGTCAGCTAGTACTACTATAAAATTGGGAGCAGGGATTTTTACACACATGCCTATGCTCCCACCCATTTTAGGCAGTGCACCAGGAACAACCACATTCAACTTACCTCATAGTAACTTCGAACTGCATTGCAAAATGCTTCATCAGCCACAATTTGCGTCTCTCCATTTAGGAAGGCCTGAAAACGCTCCTTCACAATCTGTAGCTGTTGCTTGTTCAGCTGGAGAGAAAGCAAAAAATTCAGTCAGCAAAGCTACACATTTTGCTTTGTTCCAACATTTAAAAACTCTTACTTGTCCCACACATCAATTTCCTCCTTTAACTCAGTATGCCATTACTTTCAATAACTGCTAACAACCACACCTGGATAGACAGATATTAGGGCTGCCATACGTCTGGAGTTTCCAGGACATTCCCAGAATTCAGCACAAAATAAAAATAAAAAAATTCCTTCCAGTAGCACCTTAGAGACCAACTAAGTTTGTTCTTGGTATGAGCTTTCATGTGCATGCACACTTCTTCAGATACACTGAAACAGAAGTCACCAGACCCTTATATATAGTGAGAGGGTGGGGAGGGGTATTACTCAGAAGGGTGGTGGGAATGGGTGATTGGCTGATAGGTGTGGTAAACCTGTTGATGACTGTTAACGACTGCAATTGGTCTTAAAGGAAAAAGCAAGGGGTGAGATGGCTAAAAATAGCTTTATCATGTATAATGATAATTCTGTAACCAGAATTCGGCAGCCATTTTAAATGTTCGGGAAATTTAAATGGCAGCCCATTGTGGGAGTGGGGTTTTTTGCCGGAATTTTTAAAAAATTGTTTAAAAACTGTTTTGAGGGGATATTTTGGAGAGAGAGAAAACGCTTAACAAATGTAGGCAAAACAAACAAACAAACCCAATAAATAAAAAGCTCAACAACCTTTGTGTCCAGATTGTCACTTCCCGAAATATGGCAACCCTGAGATAAGACAGATAACACAATTTTGTTTATTCTACAAAATCTATGCAATTTGTTATACAGAACAGCTTTAATTTCATGTTATGATAACCTACAGTCACACAATAATTTCCTACTACTGTTACCATTTCCCTGGTTAAAATGGACTCATCCCCTATTCTTAAAATCTGAAAAGTTTTCAACTGCACAGTGGTGTGAACACAAAGAGATGGAGGGAAGGGTGTGCATGTTGCTGCACTCTCACCCCCAACACACACAGACACAGACACACACACACACTTCACTGTACACACTTTAAGCAGCAGAAATGAGCTTATGTGCATGATGGGAGAGATGTTATCAAGGCAGCAGCATGAATGGAGGCTAAAGGACATATTACAAGAGTACTACGAAAATCAGGAAATTTAAATATACTCCCCCCCCTCCCATTACTGTGAACTATTTCCCTGCCCAGAATCCCTAACTGGGATAAAACATGGAGGACTTCTGGGTCGCGGAGGTCCGTAACACGAACGTACGCAACACAGAGCGTATGCAACACGAGGTATGACTGTATATAAATCTAATAAATAAAATAAATTTTGGAAACCTGCGGCCCTCCAGAGCTACACAGAGTCGTAGAATCACAAAGTTGGAAGGGACCACCAGGGTCATCTAGTCCAACCCCCTGCAATGCAGGAATCTTTTGTTGGGTTCCAAACTTCCATCAGCTCTAGCGAGCACAGCCAAGTTAACAACATCTGGAGGACCACAGGTTCTCCATCCCTGCTTTGAAACATTCCCTCCACATACATTTCAAGCGTCCTGAACTGGAAAGTCCAAAACACTAGCCTCTAAGGGGGCATCAAGCTTTCTAGCCACCTGACAAATGTGGTCTATACTTTCCTCTTTGGCCGACTGTGTCATCTTGAAGCTGGTCATTAAAATGTTTCCCTGGCAGATGCTGCATCACAAGTAAACCACTGACAAACAAATGCTAAGCTTTCTGCCCATTTCCTGTAAAACATGCACAGAATTGTCTTATTAGACAGGCATAATGTTTATTCTTCTTTGCGCAAATCAAAAGGCACTGTTTGCTAATGAAGGCACATTACAGTTTGCCATACTCATATTATGCTAAATGGTTTCACTGTTCTCTGAAACGCTTTGCAATTAGATACTGTTACCAGCTCTGTTTAACTAATACTTTAATCATTTGTAGCTTTGTGTTGCAGAGCAAATAAATAGATGTTTAGAACGTTGAGTTAAAGGTAGATAGCCGTGTTGGTCTGTCATAGTCAAAACAAAATAAAATAAAAAAATTCCTTCCAGTAGCACCTTAGAGACCAACTAAGTTTGTTCTTGGTATGAGCTTTCGTGTGTGTGCATGTACACTTCTTCAGATACACTGAAACAGAAGTCACCAGACCCTTATATATAGTGAGAGGGTGGGGAGGGGTATTACTCAGAGGGGTGGTGGAAATGGGTGAAAGGTTGATAGCTGTGGTAAACCTGTTGACGACTGTTAATGGCTGCAATTAGTCTTACAGGAAAAAGCAAACCCTACGCCAAAGGATGTTGTTGTTGTTGTTCAGTCGTTCAGTCGTGTCCGACTCTTCGTGACCCCATGGACCAGAGCACGCCAGGCACGCCTATCCTTCACTGCCTCTCGCAGTTTGGCCAAACTCATGTTAGTAGCTTCGAGAACACTGTCCAACCATCTTGTCCTCTGTCGTCCCCTTCTCCTTGTGCCCTCCATCTTTCCCAATATCAGGGTCTTTTCCAGGGAGTCTTCTCTTCTCATGAGGTGGCCAAAGTACTGGAGCCTCAACTTCAGGATCTGTCCTTCTAATGAACACTCAGGGCTGATTTCTTTAAGAATGGATAGGTTTGATCTTCTTGCAGTCCATGGGACTCTCAAGAGTCTCCTCCAGCACCATAATTCAAAAGCATCAATTCTTCGGCGATCAGCCTTCTTTATGGTCCAGCTCTCACTTCCGTACATTACTACTGGGAAAACCATAGCTTTAACTATACGGACCTTTGTTGGCAAGGTGATGTCTTTGCTTTTTAAGATGCTGTCTAGGTTTGTCATTGCTTTTCTCCCAAGAAGCAGGCGTCTTCTAATTTCGTGACTGCTGTCACCATCTACAGTGATCATGGAACCCAAGAAAGTGAAATCTCTCACTGCCTCCATTTCTTCCCCTTCTATTTGCCAGGAGGTGATGGGACCAGTGGCCATGATCTTAGTTTTTTTGATGTTGAGCTTCAGACCATATTTTGCGCTCTCCTCTTTCACCCTCATTAAAAGGTTCTTTAATTCCTCCTCACTTTCTGCCATCAAGGTTGTATCATCAGCATATCTGAGGTTGTTGATATTTCTTCCGGCAATCTTAATTCCAGTTTGGGATTCATCCAGTCCAGCCTTTCGCATGATGAATTCTGCATATAAGTTAAATAAGCAGGGAGACAATATACAGCCTTGTCGTACTCCTTTCCCAATTTTGAACCAATCAGTTATTCCATATCCAGTTCTAACTGTAGCTTCTTGTCCCACATAGAGATTTCTCAGGAGACCTGGAGAAGGAACTGGCAAGCCACTCCAGTATCCCTGCCAAGAAAACTCCATGGACAAAGACAACACGCCAAAGGATAAATGGACATAAATCTGACATCAGGAATCACAAGACAGAGAAACCAGTAGGAGAGCACTTCAATCTCCCAGGACACTCTATACAAGATCTCAAAGTAGCTGTCTTATTGCAAAGGAATTTCAGAAATAGACTGGAAAGAGAAGTTGCTGAATTGCAACTCATTACCAAGCTTAAAACCATGGAGAGACCTGGTCTGAACAAAGACATTGGATTCTTATCTCAGTGTTTCCCAACCAGTGTGCCTCCAGATGTTTTGGGACTACAACTCCCATCATCCCTCGCTAGCAATACCAGTGGTCAGGGATGATGGGAATTGTAGTCCCAAAACATCTGGAGGCACACTGGTTGGGAAACACTGTCTTATCTCATTATACATGACAAAGCTTTTTTAACCTTCTCACCGCTTGCTTTTTCCTGTAAGACTAATTGCAGCTGTTAACAGTCGTCAACAGGTTTACCACAGCTATCAACCTTTCACCCATTTCCACCACCCCTCTGAGTAATACCCCTCCCCACCCTCTCACTATATATAAGGGTCTGGTGACTTCTGTTTCAGTGTATCTGAAGAAGTGTGCATGCACACGAAAGCTCATACCAAGAACAAACTTAGTTGGTCTCTAAGGTGCTACTGGAAGGAATTTTTTTATTTTATTTTGTTTAGAACGTTGAGGTAATTTTAATCTGTTTTTTATTTTAACTTTTGTATGTTTTAAGGGAGGGCTGTGATTCTTTCCTTGATTTTCTTGTTTTACCTTTTAGGGGTGTTTTGCAGTCAAGCGGCGAATAAATTATGTGGAGTATAAATAAATAGGTGAAGAGATATCACTGCTTTTGTCAATCTGTGTGATTCTGTTTTCTAAAAAAGCAATATTGTCCGAGTTAGTTGCTGCTGTCTTTCTGCTATGGTTCTTCCAAAATATACAGATATGCCAGTAGATGGCATAACTCTTTTGTGGCTGAAGCCCCATTTTCTAGTAACAGCAAGCAAAAAAACGCTAAGCCAGGTATGCAACTTCTCCTTACAGAAACAGACAAGCAAAACCCCACAAAAATAAGAACCGCCTCTGAGACTCTTCCTGCAAACAAGTAGTTAAGAGGACTATGATTCACTACCCAAAACAGCAAATGCAAACTGATGAAATATGCTGGGAATGAAACTGGAACAACTGCAATTACTGTCTGAACTTTTTAATCTCCATCACTTTTAATATCTGTTCCAAGTGTATGCAGTTGGGCAAATGACCACGTGGTTATCTCCTGCTTCTAAAAATACAGCAATTACGATGGCACCACCACCACCCTCCAAAGAGAGGAGGGCAAAAGATGGCACAGATTTGCATAAAATTAACATTTCCCCATTTTTCTGTATGGACACGAATTCTGAAAAAAATTGTTGATACAGTGCATCTCACCATAGAGGAGGCAACTGTACCTGCTCAGCCTGTTGTCCGGGTGTCTACTGTTGATGGGGAAATTTTTGAGGCCCCTGTTATCTATTCCTAGAGTCATCACTACTTGAACTGTAGAGAACTCCTTCAAAGGGACTACTCTCTTAATAGAGACCCCTGACCATTAGGTCCAGTTGTGACTGACTCTGGGGTTGTGGCGCTCATCTCGCGTTATTGGTCGAGGGAGCCGGCGTACAGCTTCCAGGTCATGTGGCCAGCATGACTAAGCTGCTTCTGGCGAACCAGAGCAGCGCACGGAAACGCCGTTTACTTTCCCGCCGGAGCGGTACCTATTTATCTACTTGCACTTTGACGTGCTTTCGAACTGCTAGGTTGGCAGGAGCAAGGACCAAACAACGGGAGCTCACCCCGTCGTGGGGATTCGAACTGCTGATCTTCTGATAGGCAAGCCCTAGGCTTTGTGATTTAACCCACAGTGCCATCCGCGTCTTAATAACTACTCTCTTAATAAAGAGCGGTCTTCTGTAAAGGAAGACAGGTGACCACTATAGCAGCAATACAGATCACCATGGCTGGCTTCGGCATATTCTGTGGCTGCTGTTGCTTCACCCATAGTTACTGGCAGGTTCTGTTGCTATGGATTAAAGACCAATCCCTCCATGCATCACTTCAATATTTAAAGGACCCCTGGATGGTTAAGTCCAGTCGAATTCGACTATGTGTTGCGCTATTTATCTCCTCTTTCGAACCAAGGGAGCCGGCGTTTGTCCACAGAGGTAAACGCCATTTCCATGCACCTTGGCTTCTGTCACAGTGTTCCGTTGCGCCAGAAACAGTTTAGTCATTTTCACAATACTTCCTAGTTTTTAATTTGGGTGACAAAATGGTTCATTGCTTACTATATCCTCAAAGACCAAAGCAACATATTTTTGGTATATGAACCAACTTTTTAAAAGAGGTCCATAAAAATATTTCCCACCTCTCTTAGGCCCAATTTCAGGCTTTTTTTTAAAGAAAAGAAAAAAGAAGAACATTTGCTTTTAAGCCTTCTGCATCCTCTGTTATTTTGCTATTAAGCCTCTGAAGCCATCTACTGTGTGTTATTTTAGATTATCCATTTGTGCTTTATGTATAATTTCTTTAAAAGATGAAAAAGCCTAGAATAACGTTCAATTTACACCTTGAAATCAAGATCAGTCACAAAAAGCACAAACAAACACGCCGTTCTCCTCGCCACACAAACAAAGAACCATAACTTCAGAGGTAACTGACACACACCAGGAGGATGGAATAATGATAAAAGAGGTTAATAATGCATAAATATATGATAAGATGATAAAATTTAAAACGGTGCAGAATTATTAGTAGGCTTGGGCGGTAAAGTTAAGTAAATAATTAAAATGTTTATGGTTTCTGTACTATGTTAAAGATGAAGGGATATTAATCTGCTAAAGATGATATGAAATAAATCCAAGTTGAAGGGGAGGTGAGGAAGTCAACTGAAATATGTTATGAAAAATGATTGACTCTGACCTCGGAAGGAGGGCAGGCTAAGCATGTTACTAAAAAATAGAATGGTTAAATGCACTATGTTATTGTATACCCCCCTGTGAGAGGGGGGATGGATATTAGCTTCCCACGGTGAGAGAGGGGAGGCATGAAAATTTAACCACTGTTTATGTTTGGAGCTTATAAAATTGTAAAACTAATAAAAATTATTTGGAAAAAAAAACACAAAAAAACCTGACACACACCAGTTCTTCAGACAGTATTTTTCTTCTCCTCAAAACTCTCACAAAAACTACAGATATTTAACTTATTTCTAAATGCAGAAAGCCTACTTCAGACAGAAGTCTAACTTACCGTAAATACCTGAAAAGCACAAAGCACAAAACAAAAATTCTGTAGCACCATAAAAGACTAACAGATTTGCTACGTCATAAGCTTATGTCCAGAAAAACACACAAAGAATGAGAGAAAAACAATTCTAGTAATGAGACTTTAGCGCTCGGTGGAATATCTTCCTCACTCAGAGTCACCTGTCATGGAATGTTAATGCCACCTTACCAAGAGGTCGACTTGGGAAAGTCTTACCAACTAATAAGGTTCCCAGCCTTGGCCCCATATTAAAATCCTTTGCAGGATAGTTTCCATTTCTTGAATGGACAGCTCAGTGGCAGAAAACCTTTCCAATTAGCTACATGATCTGCATTGGGCATCTTCCCATTTCACCCTAGCACAGATGTGGCTATAAAAACTTAGTGTGGTTTCTGCAAGCACAACTTGTTTCATATGAAACTTGAGCTTAATCTTCTTAATAAGTTAGTAAAGGAAGAAAAATAAAATGCTGGCCTAACACAAAGATACCAGAAAACACAGTTATTCAGGCAGGACTATCAAAGGGCCTTCATTAGCAGATATGTGATGCAGGTAGGGAGCTAAGGTAGCAATAACTTCTTTTATGGGTTTGATTTTCTGCATTTCCCATCTACTAAGTACGATACAAAAGTTCATCACTGGCTGAAAAAAAAGTTCTAGATCCCCTCAAATGTGCATTTGCCCTTGCTGAGCTGTCAAATGTTATTTTTATTATGCATTCCTCATGATTTGTGCTCCTGGGAAGTTATTATGTAACCACAATTTCAATATTATTTGCCCCTACAAAAGTTTTGGGGCAGTCCTACTGCTTCATTTGCAATGAGTGCATTTTAAAGCTAAGCTAAGAGCTTTGAGAACTTAAAGAAGAAAAGTCACTTGATCCAGGGACAGCCTACTTATCATAGCTGTCAACATTTCCCTTTTCTTGCGAGGAATCCTATTCGGAATAAGGGAATTTCTTGCAAAGAAAGGAAAAATTTGACAGCTATGCTACTTATATATGGTTTATGGTGCTGGAGGAGCCTCTTGAGAGTCCCATGGACTGCAAGAAGATCAAACCTATCCATTCTTAAAGAAATCAGCCCTGAGTGCTCACTAGAAGGACAGATCCTGAGGTTAAGGCTCCAGTACTTTGACCACCTCATGAGAAGAGAAGACTCCCTAGAAAAGACCCTGATGTTGGGAAAGGTTGAGGGCACAAGGAGAAGGGGACGACAGAGGACGAGATGGTTGGACAGTGTTCTCGAAGCTACTAACATGAGTTTGGCCAAACTGCGAGAGGCAGTGAAGGATAGGCGTGCTTGGCGTGCTCTGGTCCATGGGGTCACGGAGAGTCGGACACGACTGAACGACTGAACAACAACAACTTATATATTGGCCTATTCCAACCTCTTTTCCTTAATGGTGACTGCTTCTGCTCAGGCTGTACAGACAAAGCTTTTTGTTTCCTGAAATTCATTCTGATTTTGCAGATATCTATAACTATCCTATATAATAAAGAGCCTATGTCCCTCCGTAGCTTTCCGTGTGTCCGTGGAATTCGCAAGTGCACTTGCGCTCCAGTGACACAGGGATTGGAGTGTACGGACCAATAGGCGATCCCCACCCCCGCAGGTTTGAGCTGTTAACGACGCTGTCTGGCTTTAACGGTCATTCTGCGGGCGACCGTTTTGCCAGACGTTAGCTTGCAGTGCTTACTGTATTTGCCGCCTCTATTTGCCGCCGTTTGCCCTTACCTCCGCTGCCTTGCCGCCTTTGGGCACCCCTGCTGGAGCGCAGCTTGAGCACAGGGGCGGCGGCGCAAAGCGACGCGGCCCCCAGACCTCCTGCTGCCATCTGCCGTCCACTGCCGGAGCAGGAGGAGGAGGACGAGGACGGCCGGCCCAGCCTGGAGGCAGCGGCGATGAGGAGGACGAGGACGCCGCCCCGCAACCTCCTCGCCCCAGACGCCGCCGCCGGGCGCCTCCGGCTCCTTAGGCTGCCCGTCCGTGAGCGCCCCCGCCCTCCCTCCCTCCTGCCCGGCTCTTCTCCTGCGCGGCCGGAGCCGCCGAGGGAGCTGGGCGCGCGCGGTGGTGCCGGCCTCCGAGGAGGCATCCGGGGTTGGGGGGCTCCCCGGTTTCCCCGCGCTCAGCCTCCTCCCACCGCGGCAGCAGGAGCGCAGCCGCGGCTGTGCCCCCCCGCCCCGCAAGGCGCGCGCGTGTGCTGCCGGGCTAGTGCCCGTTATCTCAACGGGCTTCAATTCACTAGTAACTAATAAAATTCTACAGGATGTGGTATGAGTGTGTGAAAACAGCCAAGATCCAAGGATCCCGAGGCATGCGCCTGCAGATGATGGAGATGTCAGGCACCCTCTTAGCACCCAGGCATCTTTACTTGGTCGCAAGTGGCAGATAGGCAAGGGCAAAATGCGCCTGGATAATTTCGAACACTGCTTTTTGCCACAGCAGTGGCAAAAAAAGCATCTTAAAGCAACAGCAGGAGCTCGGGGAAGCTGGTGCCCAGGTGGCAGAATACCTTGCTGGTCCTACCTGGCATCTCCAGGGTTCAGATGAGATCTAAGAGGATTTCTGCTAGAAAAGGAAGGTCACGGTTTTAATCATGACATTGTTTGTGCTAGCAGACTAAAATTGAACCATTAATTGACAAGGCTATCCTATCTGTTTTGCCTCAGTTTGGTTGACAGGCTTCAACAAAAGGAATATTACTTTGTAATTAATGCCACACTGATCTCAAGGTATGTGCCAGCCTTCATCAATATACAAATTGAGCTCCATTACTCCCCATGCACGCCCATGATTTCCTGGTAACTAGAGAAGTTGTTAAGGAAATCAGCCCTGAGTGCTCACTGGAAGGACAGATCCTGAAGCTGAGGCTCCAATACTTTGGCCACCTCATGGGAAAGGAAGACTCCCTGAAAAAGACCCTGATGTTGGGAAAGATTGAGGGCACAAGGAGAAGGGGGCGACAGAGGACGAGATGGTTGGGGCAGTGTTCTCGAAGCTACCAACATGAGTCTGACCAAACTGCGGGAGGCAGTGGAAGACAGGAGTGTCTGGCGTGCTCTGGTCCATGAGGTCATGAAGAGTTGGACACGACTAAACAACAACAGAGAAGTTGTTTATGATTGTTAATGGTATATAACCACAGTTTAATTTCTTCGTTTTGAAAACTGATGCAAAAAAAAAACCCCAGACCCTCCAGCCTTCAGATGTTGCTTGGAAAAACAGACCCACAGCTTGAATGTGACTTCCTGTTCGCCTTTTTAGTCCACGATGTTCAGAGTCCTCAATTCTACCAGCGCTACTGCCTTTAAACCTACTATGCTATTACTCCTCCAATTCTCCCAACCCATTTCCTGTATCACTCCCTTGTGTAAATTGAAAGCAAAGCAGGTACACAACAACACACTATCCATTGCACAGCCAGGAACAGATCATGCTTTATAGACTGAAAACATGTCATGCCCATTTGAAAAGAAGTTTGTTGCTCATCAACTCTTAGCACAACAGGAAAGAACTCTCTACTTTACTGAAAGAACCAACTCCGAAAAGCTTATTTAAAAATATAAGAGCTAGTCAGAAAATATTTTATATTGAAAAACAGTTTGTGCACCCATTGCTATTGCCCTTAAATCTTAAGTCCCATAATAAACAAAAATGAAAGCATAGCAAGGAAATTCAGCTAAGAAATCTACATAAAATATTATTCTTATATACTATATGCAGAGTAACATATTTGGGGCAAAGGAAATCAGTTGAAATGTTCCAGTTTCTACAAATCATCACTATTAATAGGAGAAATGCAATTTATGACAGTACTTTACACCTTAAGGGAACTGAATTTAAATAGTTGAGTCAGTTTGCCTTCTACGTGTTGAATACTAAACAGGAAAGTGTTTCCAAAACAAAGCTAGCCTAAATGTCTGCCAACTGAAACATGACTTTGCATCATGCAAATTTCAACACTAAAAGACGCTTCACTCGTGAACTGACCAAATGAACAAACAGCATTCAAAGACAAGGTTGTGTTGGAATTTGCATTATTAAAAAAGCACACACAAAACAACTAAAACCCACCCAAACATTTTATGTTACTAATCTCATCATATCTACAGGACAGTACTATACGCAATAGCCTTAATGAAAGTAACATCATATACCATCGGTATCGGGGAATTTCGTAGATCAGTATGTATCGTTGGCTATATATCTCAAAGGAGCAGGAGGGGTGGGTTAAGGCTGAGTATTATCATAGGCTTGAGAAACCTTTTCCAGCCCCAGGGCCACTTGCCAGTGGCAGGCAGGGCCAGAGGTGAAATACAACAAAGGAATGAATACAAATTCTAACTTTGTACCATAGGCTAGCTCCTGCACACTCAGAGACCTCTCTGCTTTGCAGGTAGGAAAGCAAGAGACCTTATCAGACTTCAGGGAGACATTTCAGCTAGTGTTGCCACCATTTGAAGTACACTAAGCATCACTGATGGGACGCACCTATGAGCCCATTCAGTACACATACACGCACGCACGTCGCGCACTGTGCTGGCATGCCACAGTGCCTCCGTGCTGGTCGAGGGTGACGTGTTGGCAAACCACGTCTTCCGATGAGGCGACGGAGAGACTGCCAAGGAAGACAAAGAGGTGTGACAAATGGTGTGAAGGAGAATGAATAGGTGACAAGAAGTACATTGTGTTAAGGGCGAGCACGAGGAAGGTACGTGTATAGGAGCATGGTAAACATGCACATACCTCGTGGAGGGGTTCAGGGGTGACTCTACAAGGATGGAAAAGTTTTGAAAAGTTTCCACTAACTGATGTCATGTTTATGTTAATGCAAAGGATGTTTATGCATGAGGTTAAAGACAATAAATAGAGGTGGGCTCGAGTGATCGAGGTCGCTCTCGCATTATCCCATTCTGTTGTTTCGGATCCTTTGCGTTCGTCATCTCCGCAAGCTAGGCAACAATATTGGAGGCGGCGGCTAGAGAAGCATTGTGGCCTCGGAAAAGTCCTAAGAGCATAGGATAGCCAATCACGCAAAAAAGATGGTGTGGTATTGTGTAGATCTTGTATTCATTCACAGAGTTTGGATCCTTGTTGCATGCAGAATGGCACCATATGTCCTTGAGAGGAGGAGGAAAAAGAAACCAAAAACATCCAAGCGGCGACTGCGGGTGTTCAGTCAATACAGAAAGCTCGCCTACTTTGGGGAGAGAGAGGCAACAACAAAAACTGGGGGTGGAGAGATAGGAAAGGGCCGGCTGGAATCCTGAACAGGAGAACTCCATGATGGAATGTGTTGTTGAAAGCCCCACTTGCCCACACTGGCAAGGGGCTGCCAGTGTCTACGTGGTCAAACTTTTAAAAGGCCTTCTGCCATCTTTGGCCCTCAAAACCCAACACAATCTGCCACTGCTAATCAAGAACACTTTTTGCTGAGCTGCCAGGGTGTGCTGGTCCCGTGGGGTATCCAAAAGGCGAGGTCTAAGTCCAGTCCAAGGTCAGAGGTACACGAAAAGGCAGTCCAAAATAACTGAAGCAAGGTACAGGGCAGGGAGTCAGGCAAAGTTAGGAACGGGTGGGCAAGCAGGGAACCAAGGCGGGTCAGGAACTCAGGCAGGAAAGCAGGACAGGGATCAAGCAGGAACTGGTCAGCTACGATGTTGCTCCTGCAACTTGGGGCTGGCCGGCTTTTATCTGCCCTGAAGCATAGGGTGGCTCCGATCCTCAGGTGACTCGCCTCTCCTGGCTTGGAGGCGAGCACTCCTCCTGCGGGAACTTAGTTCCCTTCGCCTCTCTGCCCTTCGCCTCTGCAGCTCAGGAGAGGCTGGAGGATTACAGGACCCAGAGGTAACCTCAGCTTCCCCTGATGGGACTGGGAGTGGAGCACCTGCAGGCAATGAGTCCTCCACCCCATCAGGAGCCAGAGCAGACTCAGCAGATGCCTGCACCTGAGGATCTAGCACAGGTGAGGACCCTTCAGCCTCAAGCCCTAGCCCCGGCTCTGCTGATTCTGGAGGTGAGGAATCCTGTGCAGGCTGGGATCCCTCAGGTTCAGCATCAGAGTCTGAATCCCAGGCCATCACACAGGGTCAGGGGAGAGGAGGCACAGCTGACTGGCCCTTGTAACCTGAGCAAAATAGTTTACGACAGATATGGGAACATGGGTCGGAGAATGTTTTCACAAGTAAAGTAAGCACCCCAGTTATATTAGGAAACACTCATCAAATATAGTACATTCACTGGTTGTGGGGGGGGGGACAGGCATCCATCACTACATCAAACTTCCAGACAAGCCATTTTAATTTAACAGCAATATCTTACTGATCCCTCCAGACCTTCCACTGTACCCGCCAGGAAATGCTTAACTTGTGAGTCATTAAACCAGGTAGAAATCGAGCAATACAATTCTACCTTAATTTAATACTCTGGGTGGCTGTTACAATCTCCGCCTTTTGCTACTGCAACAGATTCATTTAGTTATAATAGCATACATGTTCTTCTAGAATTTAATAGCCAATGCACGAGCTTCATGTTCTAATTTTAATAGCTTTATAATTCAATTTCAATTTCAATTTCAACACCTTTATTGGCATATATAGAGCAACAACATCTTTGTGTTACATACAGTAAAAAGAAAAAGAAAGGAAAAGAAGGGAAAAAAATCAAAAAAAAAATCAACAGCCTATTTTATAGACCAAACTCTCCCGGATTGAACCTCAAAGATTCTGGACAGAAACTGTGCCAGAGCTCTGGTAGATGATGGAGAAGCGTCTCTCAGAAGAAACTGCACCTTACGATGATTATTAGATAGGGCCTCAAACCATGGAGGGAATGTTATAAGGTCAACACGAAAGGTGCTAAAAAGAGGGCAGTCCAGAATTATGTGGTCTAAAGAATCGGGCACATTCTTGCCACAAGTGCAGAGTCTGTTCTTATAAGGAATGCCTCTAATTCTTCCAGACATCACGAAGGACGGGAAGGCATTCAAACGAGCCAACATAAATGCTCTGCGGTGAGATGGAATCACTAGGTTATAAAAGTAATTGGGCATTATTCCATGATGGGGTTGTAACCCCAGATAGGCAGGCGAACATACCGGTGGCCAAGAGGGATGCAGTTTTTGGTATTCAATATCTATCAACCTCTGCTTGATTAATGCAAAAATGCAAGATTCATCATATTGGAGGAGGAAATCAGTTGTAAAACCTATTTGTCTAAGTTTAAGAGAAATAGCAGAGATCCAGCTAAAATTGTATTTATCCTTTAATAAAAAAGTTAATAAATCTTCTGGCTCTGTATTGAAGTGGATTTTCAGCCAGAATTTAAAAGTAATAATCCAACTCCTTGTTTCTAAGAGATGCATGCCCAGCTCTGCACATATAGTTAGGTAAGAGACACAATTTGGAACTCCAAGAATTTGTCGTAGGAAAGCTGCCTGAACACCTTCGACTTTATTATTGTAGTTAGGGATCCATAGGGGGATCCCATAGAGGAGTTGAGAGGTGGTTTTGGCTTTAAAGGCTTTAACTGTGGCTGGTACAAACTGGTTGCCATCAATGAAATAAAAACGTTTTATTTGCGTAATAGCTTTATAATATATCCTCCATATTTTGCACTACCGGCTGCCCCCTGGTAACCATTTCTGACTGATGTGCTACTAGAAGTCAGAACTAGTTCTAGTATCAATAACGTTAATTAAATTATCAGGAAAAACAAAGACTAGAAAAGTGGAGAGGGTTGTGCAGCACAGTGTAGAGTTTTTCTCCTTTATTAAGAGCTATGGTCAACGATATGGAACTTAGGAAAATTAAGGGAAAAGTTCACATCAACAGAATAAAACAGGAAAAAACAAGCCCAAGATCCACCGATTCCAAAGTCTCATTGCAGCAGCTCTTTGGTTTGGATTGCAATGGTTTGCACAGTTATTTACATAGCTTTTTTTCACTTCTCCCACCCTAGCTAGCTGAGGACTGAAGGGCAGTGGAGAGGGAGAAGTGTATCAATATATAGTTTTGCTGTATTTTCCAATAACAATAATAATTTCCTCAATCAACGCTTCTTCTTCCCGGAACATTTCTCTTAGTTTGTATAACATTATTATTATTATTGTTATTATTATTGTTACTACTACTACTACAAAACAAAAAACAAAAACTAGGGTCCCTGCAATCTAATTAATGCAGACCCCACTGAAGGGTTTCTGGAATTTTGTTTTAACACATTATTTTCTGTCAGTTTTGTACAAAACCTTAGCACCAAACTAGATGCAGTGGGAGGTATTAGAATCCACCTCAGGGTTTTTAAAATGAAATAGCAAGGACTTTCAATGGGACCACAGCATGACATGGGGAGGTCCTGGCCTCCCCAACTATGATCCTGATGAAAATTGCTCCCCTCCCACCCTGCTATTAACGTGTTTTTTAAATATAAAAATCAAAAACCCTGCTTTGATTTGTAATGATGCCTTTAGCATCACATCTAGATCTGCTCTCTTTTTTGTTCTGAGTAACTACACAAAAAGAGGGGGTGAGGACCACTCAGAAAGAGCTGCCAGCTCTTTAAAGATTGGTTTGTTTAAGAATTATCAAGTGACTCACTTGTTCTTAAATAGGAACTTGACAAAAACAACCCGTTTAAATTACCAAACCTTGGTTGCAGGTGAAGAGGGGCATGATGGAAAATCCCCATTTGCTTCTAGATTCTGCTTTTTCATGGAGCTTTGCATCCAGGACAAGATGGGTCCAGAGAACACCAATCCCTATAGACAACAGCTCTCTCAAAACCAGGGCCAACCTTTGAGTAAGGCAATATGAAGCAGTCTCCTTGGGACATCAAGATCCACAGGGGTGGCAGATCTGCCCCCCCCCACCCCAATGGATTTCCTGCAGCCGCCACCACCACCAGAGAAGCAGCTGTGGTGGTGGCTTCTGGGTTCTGGCAAGATCTTGGTGGAAGCCACCACTGTAGTCACTTCTTTGCCACTGTAGGTGCCCCATCCTACCCTGCCAAAGTGAGGAGGTGACAGCAGCTTCCAGCAAGATGTCACAAGGGCCAAGAGAGCTCACATGACCCTCTCGCAAGACCTTGCTGGAACATGGAAGTTGCAGCTGTGCAACCCCAGTAAGCAAGGCTGCGTTGGGGACACACACAGGGTGGCACCTTCCTGTTTCACCTCAGGTAGCAAAACAATTGCCAACAAAGGTCCGTATAGTTAAAGCTATGGTTTTCCCAGTAGTAATGTACGGAAGTGAGAGCTGGACCATAAAGAAGGCTGATCGCCGAAGAATTGATGCTTTTGAATTATGGTGCTGGAGGAGACTCTTGAGAGTCCCATGGACTGCAAGAAGATCAAACCTATCCATTCTTAAAGAAATCAGCCCTGAGTGCTCACTGGAAGGACAGATCCTGAAGTTGAGACTCCAGTACTTTGGCCACCTCATGAGAAGAGAAGACTCCCTAGAAAAGACCCTGATGTTGGGAAAGATGGAGGGCACAAGGAGAAGGGGACGACAGAGGACGAGATGGTTGGACAGTGTTCTCGAAGCTACTAGCATGAGTTTGGCCAAACTGCGAGAGGCAGTGGAGGATAGGTGTGCCTGGCGTGCCTTGGTCCATGGGGTCACGAAGAGTCGGACACGACTGAACGACTGAACAACAACAAAGCAAAACAATGCTACTCGGTGGCCTTGGCAATTCAGAACACAATTCCTTTCCATCCCTTTTTGTTTCAGAGCTCGTTTGTTACATTTGGTCTGGCGTTAATGCTAGCCACAAACTAACCGCAAAACACAATTCATAAACCCGCCTCAACCAGGACTCCGTTCTGTAGTTTTACATTGGTGCAGATAAAGCACTGAACTGGTTAGCTCCAAAATGGAAAATGGAGTGTGAGTTATTCTGACCCCTTAACTCCTAAATAATAGGACAGTATTAACATCTGCATTAGCCCCGTGCATAAATAGCTCATATGTCTTTTGTAGCACAGGATGGAAAGGAGAATTGGAAATATTCCCTTTGTTGTTGCTGAAGTAGTCTCCTGGGCCTATAACTAAATAATTCTATCTACCTGGGGACTAGAAGCTGCTGAGGATCCAGAAGTCAACATAATCTGATTTAGTAAATAAAACAGGCTAACTGAATACCGAGACGTGATTTTAAGTGCACTAAAATAGAAGGCGGAGGAGCCAAAAACCAAAGTAAAAAGCTTCACTCAACCAGGAAGCTCAGCAGCAATTACGGTAATAAAGTCCTACAATCACCAGCTGACTAAATAATATTGATGGCTTCGAAACACCTCATCTACCACTAGCCAGGCAGAGCACTGTGAATTTCCAATAGCACTTGCTAGAATGACACACAGCTTTGCCATTCAAGTCTATCCACTATTGATCAGAAGAGACAGGTGTGTTCGCTGAGGAACTGAGCACTGTCTGGACTATATATTTTATAACTGTCAAGTCAGTTCCTTGAACTTTGAAGATTATGGGGTTTTTCAGTGCCAAAAACCTTGCACTTGTTTGACAATAAATTATCTCTCTGGCCCAGATGAAGTGCCGTATCTACAGACAAGGTGATGGGAGTTGTTCCTCCTTCCCCAAAAACATGACAACTATTTCTGAGCTGGTTTGTACATGTGGAGCAGAACTAGACAAGATGCTCAGGAAGGGGCCGCCATTTTACCCAAGGTCCCCTGTTGAGTTCTCTAAGCCCCACCCCATCCCCAGTTTTAGGCATGTAGCTTAACGTTTCCTTACCAGCCACAGCCAATTATACAGAGTGGGAGCAGATAAATACACATATTGTTATTCTGACAAATCTAAGGGTAAAGGTAAAGGTAAAGGGACCCCTGACCAGGGTGGATAAAAATCAATGATTTTTTTTTTAAATAAAAAAAAATCGGATTTTTTTGATTTAAATTGGATTTTTAAAATAAAATGCTTTTGGAGGAAAAATCTTTCTAAATATAGTCTTCGATTTAAGTTACATTGTAGTCCAAAGGCTATTCATCAGGAAATAAGGATTTGTTTTAAGTTTATCAGGTGTGCTAAAACTCAGTCTAAGTTTTTTTTAAAAAATGTTTAACTACATCAGTTAACAAACATGGATACATATGCTATCATGTTATTGTTTTAGTTAAACAAATTGTTTAAATGGTTATTAAGGAAATGATTATTTTTCTCCTTCCAATAAAGTACAGCAGAAAAGTTGTCCAAATATAAACAGTTAACTTATTAAACCTCACCATAATTTCATAATTATCTGTCTATGTATTTCTAGTAGTATAACCAAATCAGTAATTTTTGATATAACTGTGAAAACCACTTTGAAAATTTATTATTCCAAAAATGAAACCTTCATATGGTTGTAAATATTAAGATTATACCAGTAAGAATGAGTCTTTCTGTAAAAAAAAATATTTAAATCAAGTCTTACTGACTAGTGATTTAAATCAAGCCTTACTGACTAGTGATTTAAATCGTGATTTAAATCAATTTGATTTAAATCAAATCCACCCTGCCCCTGACCATTAAGTCCAGTCGCAGACGACTCTGGGGTTGCGGTGCTCATCTTGCTTTACTGGCCAAGGGAGCCGGCGTTTGTCCGCAGACAGCTTCCGGGTCATGTGGCCAGCATGACAAAGCTGCTTCTGGAGAACCAGAGCAGCGCACGGAAACACCGTTTACCTTCCCGCCGGAGCGGTATCTATTTATCTACTTGCACTTTGACGTGCTTTCAAACTGCTAGGTGGGCAGCAGCAGGGACCGAGCAATGGGAGCTCACCCTGTCGCGGGGATTCGAACTGGCGGCCATCTGATCGACAAGCCCTAGGCTCTGTGGTTTAGACCAGCATTTCCCAACTGGTGTGCCGCGGCACACTGGTGTGCCGCGAGACACCGGCTGATGTGCCGCGGAAAAAGGGACCTGCAGCCCAGGGCTGCACAGGACCGTGGCGGCGGTGCTGCTGGAGCCCGGCGGCGAAGCGGAAGCCAGGGCGGCGCTGCTCCCTTGGCTGCTGCAGCAGCAGCAGCAACAGAAGCCTCGCGGGAGAATCCCGACCTGGTGCCCCAGCTGATGGGCGGGAGAAAGGACGTGTGATGACCTGGGAGTCAGATTCAGACACTGAACCTGAGGGATCCCAGCCTGCACAGGATTCAATGCCCTCAGAAACAGCAGAGCCAGGGCTGGGGCCTGGGTCTCAAGGGGACTCACCTGTGCTGGATCCTCAGGTGCAGGCTTCGGCTGAGGTTGATCTGGCTCCTAATGGGATGGAGGACTTACTGCCTACAGGTGCTCCACTCCCCACCCAGTCAGGGGAAGCTGAGGTTGCCTCTGGGTCCGGTAACCCTCCAGCTTCTCCTGAGCTGCATAGGCTCAGGGCAGAGAGGCGAAGGGAACTAAGTTCTCGCAGGAGGAGTGCTCGCCTCCAAGCCAGGAGAGGCGAGTCACCTGGGAATCGGAGCCGCCCTTCGCCTCGGGACAGATAAAAGCCGGCCAGTCCCAGTCCCAAGTCGCAGGAGCAACATCGTTGCTGCAGAGTTCTGCTTGCTCCCTGCCCGGTTGTTCTGCCTGAACTCTTGACCTGCCTTGGTTCCCTGTTTATCCCTCCATTCCTGACCTTGCCGGACTCCTTGCCCTGACCCTGCCTCTGTTTATTCGGACTGCCTTCACGTACCTCTGACCTTGGACCGGACATCGACCTCGCTTCCTGGATACTCCACGGGACCAGCACAGGACGCCGCGCTACAGCTGATCCCAGAGGTAACTCTGGGTCAGGAGACCCGGCGCAGCTGGGTGGGGGAGGAGCGGTGTGCCGCGAGATTTTTTTAATGAAACAAGTGTGCCGTTGCCTAGATTAGGTTGGGAAACACTGGTTTAGACCACAGCGCCGCCCGCGTCCCTTAATCTAAGGGTAGGATTCACCTAACAGAAATCCTGCAGAAGGCTTTCCACTTGCAGAATGGGGCTTTCCTCCCATCTCACCCAACACGCTGTCCCCACCCATGGGCCCGGGGCAGGGGAATCCCCAGAATAGAGCAAAGGGGGAAGACAGGGGCATTCTTCCATGTGGCAAGCTGATGTGCAGAAATGTGATGTTCCTTCCAGGCACATGACATAGTTTCTATGATGCAGAAATTCAAGGCATTATCACCTATTACATACTTAACAGTCTGTGAACCGCAAGCAATGGGAGCAAGCTGTTTCCATCTGCACTACTAGAATTTCCTGTAATGGTGTAAGTCTTTGACATACAGTGCTGCTTAAGGTTAGACCAAAAAAAAAAAAAAAAAACCACCCCAAATCTCCTCCTTTTCATGATACTGCTGATATCTTCAAATGTTCTAGGCTGCGTATTTGCAGCCCAAAGGAATTCATATCCAGGGGGGAAGGCAGGATAAAATCAGCCCACTATTGCTCTCGTCTGCCATTACCTCCCCCCCCCCCCAAAAATAATCATGTTGTGTGTGAAAATGTGAGAGCCATAGTGGCTAAAACCAAAGCCTTTGAAACCAGACAAAGGTAAGAGAAGCCGAGAGTCCTGTAGGAGCACGAATAAAAGCAAGATTTTAGAAGCCAAGTGATTTCTTTGTCTCTGTTACGGGCAGTCTCGTTAATTGTAAATGGAGTTGCTGAGTGACAACAGGAACAATGCCAAAATAAGGCATCTGGAAAACAAAAGAGAGTTGTCGGCACACTTGGAGGAACTCCAAGATTTGAAGAAGTGCAAGGGATCTTTTCAAAATACAACCTAAGGGGCAGGTAAAACATCAAAGCAGTGCAATGAGGACCGAGCATGCTCTGTTGCCATAGGATGTTGAGCTTCGGCTGAAAAAGAAAACTGGAAAGCCAGAGGGTGGGGAAATGGAATGGAGTGTCCTAGAAAGAGGTAGCCAGCTGACTGGTGCTCTGCACCGGCACACTCCTCTGACATGGTGAGAATGCACTGCAACTTCTTGTCACAGGTCCCACTTGTACAATGTTATAGAAAAAACCTGCTCCTTTTGTAGGAAATGACATTAAGAGACAAGATAAAAACTTATTTTTATATGCAACAACGGCAGCAAGAATGTTAATGGCACAAAGATGGAAGCAAGAAGAATTACCGACAAAAGAAGAATGGCAGATGAAGTTAATGGACTATGCAGAACTGGATAAGATGACAGGAAGAATTCGAAACCGACGGGACCAGGAATCTCTAAAAGTTTGGACTAAATTTGAGACATATTTGAAAGACAACTGTAAACAACAAATCACACTAATAGGCTTGCAGGAAGTTTTGTGAGGTTAATTTTAAGAAATATTACAGAAATAATAATAGAAAGTAATATTGGATAATGATTATTTAAAGTAATAGTGAAGGATGAAATACAAAAAGAAGTTAAGAAAAGTGAAAATCTCGAGAAGGGTTGGTGGAAGTCAGGAAAATGTATATGTATAACATATGAATGTTGAATGTTGTTTAAAAGACTGTATGCAAAAATCTTTAATAAAAAAATATTATAAAAAAGAAAAAACCTGCTCCTTTTCCCTTATGGGGCATCCAAGAGCCTGTATAGAGTTCTTAAGTGGGTAGGAGAAAATAACAGAGGCCAACCAGAGAATATTGAGAAGCAAAGCAGCTAGTAAGCCTGATCTTTATTAAACTGTTGCAACAGGGTCCTCACTCACCACATGCAGGAGGGAGGAGGGACCCAGAACAATGGTGTGCAAGCCCTTACACAGACTTTTGAAATTGCCCACCCTGTAGCTCAAGACCACCCCCCAAAACATCATACATACATCACAGAAGGGGGGGCGGTCTACAGCAGAAATCCTATTTGCCAGGATATCTGTTAATGGTCACTGATTGCTTTACCTGGGCAGCCTGGCCATTCTTTTGCGATGGTAAATGCTTTAATTCCTGAATCCGGGTCACAGGCTCACCCTGCTGTTCAGTCGTTCAGTCGTGTCCGACTCTTTGTGACCCCATGGACCAGAGCACGCCAGGCACGCCTATCCTTCACTGCCTCTCGCAGTTTGGCCAAACTCATGTTAGTAGCTTCGAGAACACTGTCCAACCATCTCATCTTCTGTCGTCCCCTTCTCCTTGTGCCCTCAATCTTTCCCAACATCAGGGTCTTTTCTAGGGAGTCTTCTCTTCTCATGAGGTGGCCAAAGTACTGGAGCCTCAACCTCAGGATCTGTCCTTCTAGTGAACACTCAGGGCTGATTTCTTTAAGAATGGATAGGTTTGATCTTCTTGCAGTCCATGGGACTCTCAAGAGTCTCCTCCAGCACCATAATTCAAAAGCATCAATTCTTCAGCGATCAGCCTTCTTGATGGTCCAGCTCTCACTTCCGTACATTACTACTGGGAAAACCATAGCTTTAACTATACGGACCTTTGTTGGCAAGGTGATGTCTTTGCTTTTTAAGATGCTGTCTAGGTTTGTCATTGCTTTTCTCCCAAGAAGCAGGCGTCTTCTAATTTCGTGACTGCTGTCACCATCTGCAGTGATCATGGAACCCAAGAAAGTGAAATCTCTCACTGCCTCCATTTCTTCCCCTTCTATTTGCCAGGAGGTGATGGGACCAGTGGCCATGCTTTAATTCCTAAATCCGGGTCACAGGCTCACCCTATTCATACACAAACACGCCCTTAAGACAGCTAAGCAAAAGACAATAGAGAGGCTTTCCTATTTCCTTCCTCCTTGCAGAGAAATATTTGAGGTCAGTTTGGGAGAGTCAAAATGGCTTCAGGATTTCTCTCCTGTCCTATTTCAGATACGTGGCTTACGGTATATACTTATGTATGTGTTTGCCTTGTACATTTATGAACATTTATTTTATATTTGGGACCTTAGAATTCTTATAACAACAATGTTACCACTGGACAAAATTTGCCTTAGACATTGCTACTGGCAGTACCAGGGGAAGAGAGAGTTTGTTCACATCATAATAGGATGAGAGATGATAGTGCTTGATGATGCCTATAGTGTTGCGGCTACACTTGCCATTGCCGTGAAAGTGGGGGGAGACAATAGGGAACAAGTCTAAGGGCAAAGGATGTGTGATATTAAGAGGCGAATTATTATTATTATGTCTTGAATTTATACACCACCCTATACCCGGAGGTCTCAGGGTGGTTCATAGACTAAAATCAAAATATAAAACCACAAAATACATAATCAAAATAAAGACAACAACCCAATAACCCCCACCCCAAAAATCCACATTTTAAAAGGGCACAGGATCCTCATAACATTTAAAGTAAGACAATTAACAAACCTGGACAGGAGCCACTCGTTGGAAAGACTATGATCTCAGAAATGCCTGCAGCAATATTTGTTGGCAACCAAATTGGCCGGGTGCCTTTCTGATACAAAGACAAGAATTACAGTGGTACCTCGGGTTAAGTACGCTTCAGGTTAAGTACGCTTCAGGTTAAGAACTCCGCTAAGAACAGAAATTGTGCTCTGGCGGCGCAGCGGCAGTAGGAGGTCTCATTAGCTAAAGTGGTGCTTCAGGTTAAGTATGCTTCAGGTTAAGAACGGACCTCCGAAACGAATTAAGTACTTAACCCGAGGTACCACTGTAATTGCAAAAGGCCAATGTTATATAGTAAAGAGAAGATGGAACATTGAGGAAGTATGAATGTGAACACATAGAACGTTGCAGCCATGGGGGTAGCTGGATCCAAGAATATCTGATGGACTGTAAACGCCTTTCTTTGTGGCAAGTCTAGCTCTTACAGAAGTCTACTTGTTTGTCTAGAGGCATTTGATGCAGCTGTTTAAACAGTTTTGGTTGTATCAGGCAATCAAAACTGTTGGTTTATTCATGTTTCAGCCCTTGAATTTACCTTCTGTTCCTAGACACGAAAGGTTCTTAATTCTTTTTGTGTGCTTGGATGATATAAAAAATGGTGCCTCAACTTTTGCCAATAAATATATATATGAATCATTTAATAATCTGATTTCTGACACCCTAAGGTACCAACCAACTGGTCACACAGTGATAATGAGTGAGGGAAGGTAGCGACAAAGACTCCCTTGGGAGGTTGTGGACTCTCCTTCCTTGGAGGTTTTTAAGCAGAGGTTGGATGGCCATCTGTCATGGATGCTTTAGCTGAGATTCCTGCATTGGATAGATTAGATTAGATGACCCTCGGGATTCCTTCCAACGCTATGATTCTGATTCTATGAATCTATTAAAGACATAGGCAGTAGAACACAGAAAAGGGTCCCACTATGCTAAATATTAGACATGAATAGCATTTCCCCCCCTAACTTAACGCTCCTATGACATTCTGACTGACTGACAAATGACTCAAGCCTCAGTATCTCCTGTCTGCAAATATTAAGTCCCCTAACTTGACATGTGCTAAGAATTTCCAGAAAGAGTTCAAGCTTTCTGTTTACAAGAAGAAGAGGAGGCTGTTGCTTTTGATACTTCCGTCCACCACCGCTATCTCAAACTCCAGTCTCTGTGTTAAGATACACACTGCCAAAGGTCATGTACATGAAAGGTGCTCAGTGATTATGCCTTTATCGGTATTGCTTTCAACTCTATATGCTTAAATGATTAAAGTCAAGCGCCTGCCTTTAAATGCAAATGAAGAGCAGGCTCATAATCTGTATTCACGACAAGAGTCAGCTTCCAGAAAGGTGTTCTAATTATTATTCCAATGATATTTTAGAAGCACATGCTCTTTGATACACCACCAAGTACCCATGTTAAGTTTCAGAAATGTGAACTCTCTCAGATAGGCAGGAGCTGTCTGATCTGGTGGGTTAGAAAAAGGACATTTTCACATGCCCCTGACATGGCACAACTTGGGTAAAAATTGTGATGGTGGAATGCAATAAGAACATTGAGAGACTGTGTGCACATGATTCACCAGCATTTTAAAAGATAATGGAAGGGGAAAGAATCGCCCATCTTATCCCAGGTGAAAACAGACGTTTCCTTTAATCTATTGTGCTTGAAATAAATGATCTAATGCAACATCCCAAATCTGGAAACCAAAACTAGGAATGGACACTTTATGAGAATTTAGTGAACAACAACAAAATCTAATCCCACAATAACAAGGAATGTATTCTTATGAACTGATGTGGTATTCAGCATTCGAAATTTGCCAGACACCAGACGCATTTCGCACCTGGCTATCGGACACTTGCGACCAAGTGAAGATTCCCGGGCACCAGGACAGCACCTGATGTCTCCACGATCTGGAACTGCATGCCTGGGGAATCCTTGAATCTTGACTGTTTTCACACACTAACAACACATCCTGTAGAATTCTGTCCATGATATTTTATCTGCACAGTCAGAACAAATTCCAGGAACCAAAAAGTCATGTTGGAAAATATGACTTTTGAGCCATCTGGCCCCCAAAATGGCAACCAGACATTTCATTTTGGCAACTGTAACTCTGGTTTAAGGTACCATTTGGCGCCTAGCTTACATATCTGAGTTTCTAAGACTGGTAGTATTCCATTATTAAGAGTTTAGAGAGAGAATGCTGGCCAGTCGTTAAAGCAGGATAGGCTATCTATCACCTCATAGTTTCAGGTGGGCCTAAAACAATCCCCTTTCTTTCCAACAGACATTAACTGAGCATGGCCTAATTTGAGGCAAATTACTTTCTCCCCCCAGCAAGCATTGACAACTGATAAGATACATAGGATGTGCTATGTTGCAATTATTCTTTCTGTGAAAAATTTATAATCATTCCATAGTAAAGGTAGTAAAATCTTACAGGCAATATGGGCTTGTGGGTTTAACTTTCAACCTGATTTAAAAGTTATTCTCTCTCGTATTTATTTCTGCTGCCACATCTTTATTTCCACTTTTACCGAAAGCGATTACAAGCATGTAAGTCATACTTAATGGGTGCTGCCATTTCATTTGAGTTAGTTTCTTAAAAGCACTAAGTAAACGGTCTTCTCTGGCTGTGTGCACACATTTTATTTTAGAATCAATGGAGACTAACTGTTTTTTCTATGTGGTCCACACACAATTTATATCTGTTGCCTATTTTTCTTGAGAAACTGCTTGTATTCTGAAACTGGCATCGTTCTGAGAAGCTCACTGCAGACTGATTTTGTCAAGGATTTTGTCTGAGAAGCTCACTGCGGACTGATTTTGTTCAAGTCTTGTGAAGTACAGAAGCTACCGGAAGCATTCTGGTATATTGCAGCAGGTCTAACGTTCCAAAGTGTTCAAAGCAAGCACAGCTGTTGTTTTCGTGCTATATGTACCTTATCTTAGTGCCAAGGCCACTAGGAAGGGCTGCCCAGTGAGCAGTTTCTCGTTCTCATTCTTTTTCTGACTTCTATTCTTTCCTTTCATTTTTGTATTTTATATCCGTGTGGTGTGATTTTTATGCTCTAACTGGATTTTGCCCTAATTGAGCCAAGTGTTTGCCGTGCTAGGGGATCTAGCAACGAACTGTAAGCTTTAAGCCTTAGTAATATTTACTGAAGACTTCCCAGAAAATGCTGTGTCTTTTTGGAAATTCTACTACTCTGCTTATCAAACAATAGCCGGGGGTGTCCTGGGGCCTGGGGCACTGGTCTTGACAGATTCTACATCACTCTGCAATGCGTACACTTCAAAACAGATTAAACAAGTAAAGGACCCCTGGACAGTTAAGTCCAGTCAAAAGTGACTATGGGGTTGCGGCGCTCATCTCACTTTCAGGCCAAGGGAGCTGGCGTTTGTCCACAGACAGCTTTCTGGGTCATGTGGCCAGCATGACTAAACCACTACTGGTACACAGAGGAACGTGACAAGTGCCAGAATGCACAGAAATGCCATTTACCTTCCCGTCGCAGCTGTATCTATTTATCTACTTGCACTGGCGTGCTTTCAAACTACTAGGTTGGCAGAAGCTGGGACAGAGCAATGGGAGCTCATCCCGTCATGGGGATTCGAACTGCTGACCTTCCGATCAGCAAGCCCAAGAGGCTCAGTGTTTTAGGCCACAGCGCCACCCACATCCCACCTGTAGGTGGTGCAAGGTGGCAGTGGGGATGAAACCACACCTGTCCAGTGATGCTGTGGGTGGGCATCTACCAAGATTGTAATCACCACTTCCTTCTTCATTCACCTGGGCAATGTGCAGGAAGGAACAGGCATAGATAATCTAAACAAAGGGAAGGTTTTCAAATCCTTATCAAGCAATTACACTCGCCCTGCCAGGACAGCAAGATCTAGGCTTAATCTAGATTGAAAGCAACATGCTGAAGATGAGCATGAACAATTCCAGATTGAGAACAACTCCATTTTCCTGCTACAAAGAGGTTTATGTTCACACAGGCGCAGACACTATTCATAGCTGTCAACTTTCGGATTTGAAAATAAGGGATTTTTTCCAAACTTTCAGATTTGAAAATAAGGGATGCCGCGAGGGCGGTGCAATGGCACCAAGTAGCCTTGCCA
Source organism: Darevskia nairensis (assembly GCA_034642065.1). Classification (NCBI taxonomy): domain Eukaryota; kingdom Metazoa; phylum Chordata; class Lepidosauria; order Squamata; family Lacertidae; genus Darevskia; species Darevskia nairensis. Next base: position 426,366 of record JAWWNI010000891.1, read on the forward strand.
CCCTGCGCTCCAGAGGCTGCGTGCGAACGGGTGAGCGAAAGAGCAAGCGCGTAGACGGCAGGCAGGCTGGCTGTCTGGTTGGGCATGAGGGTCTGGCTGCACAAGGCATGCAAGCTCCGCCCCCAGTCGGTCTCAGACTCCTTATTGGCAGCCGAGCAACGCAGCTGAGGAGCCTCCCTGGCCGGCAGGGAGGGAGAGGAGCTGCTTCCTTTGAAATCCGGGAAATTTAAGGGATATCAACAATGTGGGATAGCAGCAGGAAACGGCATTAGAATAAGGGAGTTTCCCGCAAAAAAAGGGAGGGTTGACAGCTATGCACTATTCCGAAGAACACTGGGTTTTCCGGCCAAGTGGCCGTGTGCCATTGCATAAACTCCATAGTAAAACAACTACCCGTAACACCCAGAGCTGCAGAGTAATCTGCCCAGATTTCTCAGTTGATGTGCTAAATAGAGGAATGGTAAAATTCTGGTGACATTCAGGTGTGATGTTTTAAACGACTGGTTTAGATTGAACCATGCATACCTGGCACATGGGCGTACCCGGGGGGGGGGCAGAGGGGGGCAGCTGCCCCCCCTAGAAGGCAGCCCTAGAAGCAAAAATGATCAGCGTCCATTCAAAGCAAACCTGAACAATCATGGCTTGCCCCCCCCCCCTAGTTCAAAGCAAACCTGAACTACCATGGCTTGCCCCCCCCTAGTTTTGATCCTGGGTACGCCCCTGCCCTGGCAAATAAACATCTGCATCTACTCACTATCCAGAATACAAAAAAACATTTTCGGGCTAGAAAGCACATACGGGAAGAAGTACTGAGTAAACCCATGCAAAAAGTAGGCTTTTTGTTTGAAGATATTGTGTAATGGCACAGTGCTGGCCTGTTCTATAGTAATGTTTAAGTTCTCCTCTACAGACATCCATGATAAGGATCTTGGCTCAGATTTCAAAAGGAACTTTGTGGAATAGCTCATAAAACTCTGGAGGCATAGATTAGACAAGTTCATAAAGCAAAGAAACTTGGAAACAAAGATGAAGAATGATATTCCCTCCCCCCCACCCCAACCCCCAACAATTGCAGAATAGAAATTATATGGATTCTGATCATAACCAGGCACCAGACTGTCTTGCGTGCCAAACCTGGCAATCCAGCTCTCATTTTGGGGACATTTCTTCTTTTACATCACCTTGCATTTTTATTTTTACCTTCTCCTGTATCAAGCATGTAGCTTATATTATGTTGTTGAGAGCAATATGCCTTGCACGTTCTATGCTGCAACATGACGACTAAGTAGATGGCCCCATGGGGTACTCCAGCTTTCATAAAGCTACTGCTTCACAACACAGGAGTTTTATTATATAAAGAAAACGTCCAGTATTGATTTGAAGATGCACTTCTCTCTGAAGTTCTTTAGAAGAATCCTTTACAGGATCCAATTGTCTCCACCCTTTTTGGCCCAAGCATGTTCCAGAATGGAACACAGTTGTTACTGATTAAGGGTTCACCCACTAAGAAATCAAGAATTCCATCCAAAGTCACAAAAAGTAATAGCAGCATATGTGAAAGACCTACATTGGCTCCCATTATGTTTCCAAGCACAATTCAAAGTGTTGGTGCCAACCTTTAAAGCCCTAAACTGCCTCAGCCCAGTATACCGGTACCTGAAGGAGCGTCTCCACCCCATCGTTCAGCCCAGACACTGAGGTCCACCTTCGAGGGCCTTCTGGCAGTTCCCTCACTGCAAGAAGCAAAGATACAGGGAACCAGGCCGAGGGCCTTCTCAGTGGTGGCGCCTGCCCTGTGGAATGTCCTCCCATCAGATGTCAAGGAAATAAACAACTATCTGACTTTTAGAAGACATCTGAAGGAAACCCTGTTTAGGGAAGTTTTTAATGTCTGGTGTTTTATCGTGTTTTTAATATTCTGTTGGGAGCTGCCCAGAGTGGCTAGGGAAACCCAGACAGATGGGTGGGGTATAAATATATTATTATTATTATTATTATTATTATTATTATTATTATTATGTAATCGCTGTATTGACCTTCTGGTCTTGATATTGGTTTGTTTGTTGCTTGTATAGGATATTTTGTTTTTTAATGTCTGATGTTTTGTTGTGTTTTTAATATTCTGTTGGGAGCTGCCCAGAGTGGCAGGGGAAACCCAGCCAGATGGGTGGGATATAAATTAGAAAATAAATAAACAAATACTAGTAGTAGTACTACTAACCCAACCATGCAAGAATGAAGAGAAATAATGGAAACAGGAGTAGGTCTACAAGAACCAGTTCTTCCTGTGATAAATCGCACACAGAAAAGCTATGTGCTCAAAGAACCCCCTTCATAGTGTTATAGATTGGAGGGACCCACTAAACGCTCGAAATTAACAAATGGTAGGATTTTGATTATTTGGGATGTGAAGGGAGAAATGTAAGCTGCAGAGGAATTCCTGGGCTAGCCCATGCATAACGACCTGGCCAAGCTAAGGCCATTAAGAAACAATACAAGGTCTTTGAGAGCCATTGCCAATGCAAGAGAACTCTCTCTCTCTCCCCCCACCCCCACCCCGCTTGCCCTGGGGTGTGAACAGAGACTGGGGCTTTAGAAAGTTGCCAGGGTAACTGGGTGTGAGGTGACAGGAAGAGAGAGTCGTGAGCAAGGGTTGCTGGGAAGGAGGAGGACGAAGAGGAAAGACTGGGGTCCATCTTGGGCAGGCAGCGGCAGACTAGCTATGAGAGATGCCTTGGACTCCAAGGCTACATCGCTGTGGGGTACAAGCCCCCTGTGAAATGACCATGCTGTAAGATCTGGACCAGGCTTCCTCAACCTCAGCCCTCCAGATGTTTTGAGACTACAATTCCCATCATCCCTGACCACTGGTCCTGCTAGGTAGGGATCATGGGAGTTGTAGGCCAAAAACGTCTGGAGGGTTGAGGTTGAGGTTGAGGAAGCCTGATCTGGACCCCCTCCATGCAGTCTGAAGGTGTAAATAGGTGAACGAACCATATTTCTTAAAGCTACAACAGCCTCTGCCATGTCCCAGTTCTCCAAAGGACCACAGACCTTGGGTGAATGGCTGGAACCCCAAGGGTTCTTGCAGAGAACGGGAGGCACCCAGCTTTTGCAACAATACCAATGTTAGGGAACAGCCAGCAGGTGCTGTGCATTTCAGAGAAAGCACTGCAGAAGAAGGGGAGGGCGGTGTGTGTAGGACACAAGAGACTGATAAAGACTCTCTCCATCCAGCTTTCATGCCCTCCTGGGTTCTTTGCCTTTAAAAGCACTTTTGAAAGTGCTGTCCTGCAGAGAGGTAAACAAATGCACTAAAATACACCCCAAACAAAGCAATAAATGGGTACCTATACATTTGATGCTGGTGCCTAGGCATTTTGCTGTTTCCTAGCTTAACAGAGAGGCTGACACCTGAAAATTAGCTGGTAGCAGCACCTGGGAATCTAAAATTGTTTTTTTCCGGCTCTGGGGTTAGGTATATTCTTTCTTCCACAGGGTTATCTGTGCAGAGTTTTCTCCAGTTCGAGGAACTGCAGAGAACCCACTGACAGCTTGCAAGCCTTCAGACAGGCACATGAACCATAACTGATAAGAGGGAGAAGCAGAAAGGACTTCCAATTAAAATTTGTGTCCTCCTCTGGAAAAGGAGAGCAACAGATGCATATGAGCTTCTGCTGAAAGTCAATAAGGGTTCCACACAAATTAAAAGGCGTGCGCCAAACAGATGACAAAACATGCCTACACGACACGATGACAAATAAGCAAGAGTGTGTTGTGCTCAGCCACTCAAAACAAAATAGACACCCCCCTACACACACATGCACACACACAAACACAAAAGGGACGTGAAGTGCGTTGCAAAATGGTTTGCTCTTCCTACACTGCATGGGGAAAATAAAACGTACATTTGTTTCTCTGTATTCACCCTTTCCACCAAAAATGTTTAAAATGGGGAAGGAGATGAAGAAAGAGATCACATTCTCCAATTACTGTCTCTCAAAACATTTTAGTTGTACAATCTCTACTTAAAAAATGTTAAGTGTGCAAACACAGCTTCTTCACAGTAAGAGGTTTATGTTTATATTAAAATCAGTAAGCAATACCTAAAGGCAGTGCTTTTATTTCCTAAAAAAAAATGTTTAGGGGAACTCTCATTTTCCTACTCATATTGAAATACTGCACCTCAATGAGGCCAAACTTAGATTCACACAACATTTAGGGGTATGTGTACCCCTGCGTCCCCCACAGAAAAAAAGCACTGCCTAAAGGGGTCCTTCAAAGAAAGGTTTGAAATACTGCTCCAGCATCCTAACAGCACTGTTTAATGACACGGAAGAATATAGCTGTTGTTTTCAAACAGCGTTGCAATCTGACCCAGGGAAGGCAAACAGCATTGCAACAAATGGATTCTCAACCACTGGGAAGGGATGGGAATAAAAGGCCAATGGAGGACAGGCCAACAGGCTAGATCTAGTAGGATATATATATTATATAAAATTATATATATATATAAAATTAAGAAATGTACCGTGCTAGAAATTAAAACTAAGAGATGGGCCCTGGACCTGGAAAGGCTTAAGACACTTTAAAGGGCAGTGAGTCTGGAAAGTTTAGATTTGTCTCCTAATAGGCACCACAAATTTTGAGAGAGGGAACTACAATGGTGATGTGTGTGTTTTTACGTACATAGGCTAATTTTACATCAGATATATATGCAATGCTTTCATTCCTGTGGGCAAGGCAGCCTGCATATACCCTTTGCATGTCAAGTCCCGACCCCTCCCGTGGAGAAATAAAGACACAGGACGCAATAATTAAGGTTAATGGGCATAGAAAGGCCACAACTTTATTGGTTACGGAATGTAGAGCGGTATTGGCTTAGGCATTGGAACTAACCGACTATATCCGACTCCAGTACGTCGGGCTGGCAGTCCGGGAAGGGTTAACCACCGATGGGAGAGCCCTGCTGCTGCACATCAGCTAGGAACTCACCCTGGGGTCACCGATATGGGGCGTGCCTTTGGCCCTCACCTACCACGGCTTCGGACATGGACACGCCCCCCAGACTCGTTTAACGAAGTACCCTTCAGCATTTTGGGGGAGGTGATGGCCCAACCTCTCCCCCCCCACACCTTCAGCCTTCCCGAGATAATCCAATGCCTAGCCGCAAACCTAAGTTGTGACGAGTTGCTACGAGGTAGGCGAAAACCACCAGGCTCCAGCCAATTTGCCAAGTGGGAAAATTCCTACCAGGTCCCTCAACGGCGACCAACCGTGGTCCATAGCAAGGTCAGGGAGAACGCTACCTAAAAGGGTGGGTGGGAAAAAGTGTCAGCTGGGGGCAGGAAGCGAGAGGCTGAGCCCTGGCCGCGCGCTTGCTTAAATGCAACAAGCCACGCCTGCCGGCCTCACCGATTGGTCGGCCTGCCAGGCGCCGCGCCCAGGGCTCAGCCTATGGTGGCAGGGGATGAAGCCATCCCCTGTGCACGTGAAGGGCTCGTGAAGCCTGCAACCCCCCCTCCTTTCTATGGGTGGAAGGGGCTTTATTACAGAGGCGCCATGCTTGTGTCCCCCCCTTTTTCTAAACATTGATTCAAAAGTACTGTGTGATGTTTTTGAGTCATATGGATCTTATAAATTCAGTTCCTGCTATCAAGGACTGTAACCCAATTCTGCTTTATGGGGAATTTTGCCTGGCATCCCTCTGTCTCAGGAGCAGGGCTTTTTCCTAGCTGGAACTCACCAGAACTCAGTTCTGGCACCTCTCAGGTGGGCGCCATTGCCATTATAACTTCTTTCTTGAAAAAACAGCACTGCTCAGGAGACAATGGATGAGTGTGTCCTCGGGGTTTAAGTCAAACCTGTAGAGACCAATACAGAAGAGACATGTTTTGTTGCAGCTGCGGCAGATGAATGTTTTTCTGTTGCACTGATGCAGCTGCACCATGGTGTTTCTTCATGTGGAAAAAACAAAAAACTTCAACCCATTGGTGGTCATGCTATGCCACCATAGGGGGTTCTCAGCACCACAAAAGGTCAGTGACAGGGGTAGGCAACCTAAGGCCCGTGGGCCAGATGCGGCTCAATCGCCTTCTCAATCCGGCCCACGGACAGTCCGGGAATCAGCGTGTTTGTACATGAGTAGAATGTGTCATTTTGTTTAAAATGCATCTCTGGGTTATTTGTGGGGCATAGGAATTCGTTCATTTCAGCCCACAGCTGAAAAAGGTTGCTGACCCCTGGTCAGTGAGATCAATGACCTGACACCCCATAGGCCTATGTTCAGAAATTTTACTCCTTGAGGAGAAATACAAGATGTGGTCTCCCCAAACCACAAGCAGAAGCCAACCTGACCGTCAGTCAAATATTACTTCAACAATAGCTGTTTCCACTACAGCAGGCTGGCTTAGGTGGCCCAGGGCAAGCTGTATGGCAAACACAGCTCTGTCCTCCAGCACTTTTGCAACCATTAGTGACCTCTCCTGGTTTCTGCCACCTGAGGCAGTTGCCTCACTCTGACTAATGGCAGGGGCAGCCCTGTCTACATTCAGAAAGAGTTATTGGAGAGAAAAGTGAAGTTTTGACACAGGATGTGAGACGGATGCCTCTACTTCTAATGTGTGAACCAGTTCCAGGGAATCCTTAAATTAAGGTGATTTAAAATAACCTTGGGACCCAGGTGGCGCTGTGGGTTAAACCACAGAGTCTAGGGCTTGCTGATCAGAAGGTTGGCGGTTCAAATCCCTGCAACGGGGTGAGCTCCTGTTGCTCGGTCCCAGCTCCTGCCCACCTAGCAGTTCGAAAGCACGTCAAAGTGCAAGTAGATAAATAGGTACCACTCTGGCGGGAAGGTAAATGGCGTTTCCGTGCGCTGCTCTGGTTCGCCAGAAGCAGCTTTGTCATGCTGGCCACATGACCCGGAAGGTGTCTGCGGACAAACGCCGGCTCCCTCAGCCTATAGAGCGAGATGAGCACGCAACCCCAGAGTCGGACACGACTGGACCTGATGGTCAGGGGTCCCTTTACCTTTACCTTTACCTTTAAAATAACCTTTGTAGGAAAAAACCAGAAGCTTTCCTTTTGGGAATTATAGGGACAGAACTACCTAAAACAGGAGCCAGCAACCTTTTTCAGCCGTGGGCCGGTCCACCGTCCCTCAGACCATGTGGTGGACCGGACTATATATTTTTTTGGGGGGGGAATGAACGAATTCCTATGCCCCACAAATAACCCAGAGATGCATTTTAAATAAAAGGACACATTCTACTCATGTAAAAACACGCTGATTCCTGGACCGTCTACAGGCCAGACTGAGAAGGTGATTGGACCGCATCCAGCCCATGGGCCTTAGGTTGCCTACCCCTGTCCTAAAATGTATAGAAACCTATTCATGTATGCTACTACAGCGGCAAGAATTTTACTCGCCCCAAAATGGAAAGAAGTCCCAGCAAAGGAAGAATGGATACAAAAACTTGTGGAATATGCAGAAATGGCGAAACTTACCAGAAGAATAAGAAATAAAGATTTAAAAAAAAAATAATAAAATAATGGAAATGGTTTATTGAATATTTACAGATAAATTAGTAAAGCTAAAGGGACCCCTGACCATTAGGTCCAGTCGTGTCCGACTCTGGGGTTGCGGCACTCATCTCGCTTTATTGGCCGAGAGCCGGCGTACAGCTTCCGGGTCATGTGGCAGGATTATTGTAATCACCTGCAGTTTCATAAGAGTATTAAAGAAGATGCATAAATGAGCAAATTAAGTTAATTTGGATATGCAGAAGGTATTAAAAATAAATTTAAGGAACAGCAGAAAGAGGGGGGGAGGAAGTCAAGTTTTGAAATGTCAAAACGATTGTAAAATATGTGAAATGTATAAAATGAGTGAAATGTATAAACTTGAAAAGTACAAAATAAAAATACATGAACTGAAAACAGAACAAAATTAAGGTGATGAACTTCGGTAGATTCATGGAACCCTCTCAGAGGTCCTGGAACAAGCAGGTTTTACAAATACAGAAAAGGAACAAAGCATGAACAGCAGACTTTGTGACCAGCAATGCAGGCGAGGGATTATGATGTGCAAAAACAGGAGTTCTTACTAAGCATCATGAACAGAGTCGTCAAGAAGAGAGGACAACTGTTTCACCGATGCAAACCTAATCCTCCAAATCGGTAACAGCAGAAAGCATCCTGCGCAGAAATGGGCGGGGAAACTACAAAAGGGCACATAGTCGGTAATTAATTTTGCATTAAGGCTAACTAGAAGATAATTTGAGCTGCCTATTATTATGCTCCTCTCTAAATGGTATTTGACCTTGCATTTCACTCATGTAATTCTTAACTCAGAGAATCGCAGTAGAAGAGAAAGGGGAAACTGATTTTAGACCAAACAAAAGCCACAAATTGTCCTAGAAAATGCAAAAATAGCAAGCAGACCCAAGAAAGGGGCTGGGGTGGAGAGAAAACACCTCCTGCATATTTCCAAGCTTAAAGGCAGTGTTTATAATTCTCGGTAATAAATGCTAATTCTTTATGGAGTCACTTTGACACAACACAAAGGCTTGCAAGGCAGCAATGCAACTTTCTCGAAGTCAATCTCTCCTTGAAATCAAAAGTGTGACTTCCCCCCCCCCCAAGGTTCCAATTCAAAACGTCTGTGTCTCTAGAAAATTCCCTCGCAATAAAGCTTAAAAAGAAGGATTCTTCAGTTCATTGTCCTTTATATATAAACAAGCTTGTTCAGCAGCAAGAGCTCCCAACTGAGGTTTTTGCATGAAGGGGGATGGCTCCAAGAATCCCATTTGGGGGGGGGGGATGAAAATAACTCCCTCTAATTCTTTATCTGAAATCCCTTTACAATTGGGGAAAAGAAAGAAGCCAAAGTTAAACAAACGCAGGCGGGGGGGGGGGGAAGAATTATGTTTGAATTTCACTCAGCTCATACACAAAGGCCTAAATCAAATAAGAGGCGGGTGATATGCCAAAAAGCAAACAAAACAGTGATAAACAGAAGTCTCATAAGATTCTCAGAGTCTTCTGCAAAAATTGAGACTTCTTAGGATTAAGTCAATGTGACTAAACTCGCTTAAATCCATGGGCTGTAGCTCAAGTTGCTTGCGTGTCCAGGCTCAGCAACCCACCCCCCACCCCTTCCCCGAGCGGATATGAATGATGGACACAACAAATTAGACTGCATCAAATAAGGCCACAACTTTATTGATGACAGAGGCACTGGGCAACCATTAACTTTTGGCCCACCTGCCGGAAGTGACGCCAAAGGTCAATCCAGCAGCAGGGGATTCCTGTTATGTATTCAGTGGTCTGCGTTTGCCTGAGCTTGAGTCTGGACAAAGGATTCTGAGCCCCTGTGTTCTGATTTGATACATGATATCCAATCACAGAACATTTCAAAATTTGGGCCTCTGCCATTGGCCCTTTAACTCTGAGTCATGATTCGCAGCTTGGAAGTTTAGACAGCCAATCATGTTGGGAGTGGGAGTGGCCCAGGCCTTCAGAAATGCATATAAGCAGTTGCTTCGTCCCTGTTGTCCAGTTCTGTTAGTTCAATAAAGGTTCTTGTACGTTTCCGAGCACAATTCAAAGTGTTGGCGCTGACCTTTAAAGCCCTAAACGGCCTCGGTCCTGTATACCTGAAGGAGCATCTCCACCCCCACCGTTCAGCATGGACACTGAGATCCCGCGCCGAGGGCCTTCTGGCGGTTCCCTCACTGCGAGAAGCAAAGCTACAGGGAACCAGGCAGAGGGCCTTCTCAGTAGTGGCGCCCCGCCCTGTGGAACGCCCTCCCAGCAGAGGTCAAAGAGATAAACAACTATCTGACATTCAGAAAATACCTCAAGGCAGCCCTGTTTAGGGAAGTTTTTAACCTGTGATATTTTAATGTATTTTAATATCTGTTGGAGGCCGCCCAGAGTGGCTGGGAGGACCCGGCCAGATGGGCGGGGTACAAATAATAAATTATTATTATTTGTTTATTATTATTATTATTATTATTATTATTACTATCACTGTGTCTTGCCTCGTGGGAACCCACCTACACTTCAATTCCTGCCTTACATCAAATAGGGCAGTGTTCCCCAACCTTGGGTCTCCAGCTGTTTTCAGACTACAATTCCCATCATCCCTGACCACTGGTCTTGCTAGCGAGGGATGATGGGAGTTGTAGTCAAAAAACAGCTGGAGGCCCAAGGTTGGGGATCACTGAAATAGGGGGACCCCTGCAGGGATGGCAGCCTTGAGGAGTGCTAAATCAACTCCTTCCAGATCCCTTTAACGGGACACCTTACCTTTGGAGGGGCAGGCAGAGACGACAACCTCCCCTCGACCCAAACCTGAGGTATACCCAATGCCTAAACTGCCACTCAAGCGCTACTATGCTGGCCACCAAACCTGCCACATCTGCAGCCAGGATTTTAGGTCTTGTTCCTTTCTGCTGGTCCACCCAGCTCAGTATTGTCTTACATGGCAGGGACTCTTTGGGGTTCCAGACAAGGATGCTTTCTGAGAGATTGAAAATGGGACTTTCAGGATGCAAAACACGGCTATGGCTCTTTGTTTCTCTGCTAACAGGCTCCATTCTTTCCTGTTGTTGGGTAGGGGAACAAAGCACATCAATAAATCTATTGTGAACAACAGGGTAGTCTACTACTGCAATTTGATTAGGGAAGTTAAACAGTGGCAAGCTAAAAGATGTGAAATGACTGCCCAGTGCAAAATTTCCACAGGCAGCTGCCTTGAAAGTGGAATGGAAATTCGTCACAACCCACGGGTGCCCCAGCCTTTCCACTGACTGAGTGCAGACACTTCCACCAGGTTTGAATTCAAGAATCCTTGAATCTCCACAAAAGCTGTTTCCAGTTCCATTATACCATTCTCATGACACAGGCTTCCTTGCTGAACCGCTCATTTAACAATTTTACAATCTTGTGCATCTCATCCCAGCCTCTGTCAGAAAAAACACATCAAACACACACCTCCTATTTAACTGTTTCCTTTCTCTCCAGGATGCCCTCTTCTACCTAGAGCTTGAAAAATACCAGCTCTTCTTTGATAAACTTCATAGTCATTCAACGCACTCATTTCTGCATGGTATAGTGGGTTCTGCTTGCAGTTATGAAACTGCATTCTCCAACCTCGATTCTGCTGGATTACAATTCCCATAATCCCTGACCCCCGGATGGGGGTTGAACGCCAACTACAATTGGGGACACAAGACTGAAGAAGGCTGCAGCTTAATGTCAACATGATATTATTACTGGAAAACATCACTTTGACATGATATACAATAATGTCGGGTGTTTTTTTTTAATCCTGAAAGCCAAAAGCTTTTTCTTTTCCCTATTCTCTCTCTCTTTTTTAATATGATGGATGATGTTCTTACAACAAACATATTGACTGCCCAAAGCTACCAAGCAAATGGTTATTCCCCAGGTTTGATTTAATAATAAAAGGGGTTCTTCGGGGTATAATCTCATTTAATAAACGCAATTTATTACTTAATTTCAACTCTTTAATATTGTGATTTTTATTAAACCTCAAAGGCGCACACAACTGTTTCCCAAAAGCTTTTTAACCCTTATACTGGGAGGCTACCAGTGGGAGGGAGATATTTTGAAACACAACTGCAATGCATCTAATATCAGGTTACAACACAGTTTGCAAAGTACAAATGCCGCGGCTGGTTGCCTGAACACCATAATTGCTGTACACAAGAAGGAGGAAAAGGTTTAAGGCACATGTTACAATGATGTTTAACAAGATTCTTCACAATTGCGGTGGGAGGGAAAATTCTTTTAAAAAATTATGTACAAGATACACACTCATGATTCCATTAAATCTCTCTGTTGAACTGTAACTGGTCCAGGGGAAACATTATAGGGTTTCTGCCGATATGCACACCCTGGAGATTTTCACTATTCTCACAGTGGCCAACCAGATGCGTGTAGGAAACCCACAAGCAGGGTTCCAGCACAAGAGAGATCTTCCCTCCTGCAGTTTCCAGCAAATGGTATTGAGAAGCCATCTGTATCTGGATAGAGTGGTACCTTGGTGTTCAAACATAATCCGTTTCGGAAGACCGTTTGAGTTCTGAAACATTCAAAAACCGAAAGCTCAATAGCCAACAGCTAGGCCTCAGGATCTTGCACTCAGTGGAAGCTGTGTGGCATGTTTGACTTCCGAGGCGGCGTTCAAAAACTGAAGCATTTACTTCCGGGTTTACAGCGTTCAAAAACCAAATGTTCGTCAACAGAGACGTTTGAAAACCAAGGTACCACTGTACTTTACCTGAGCTTCCTGCATTGCAGGGGGTTGGACTAGATGACCCTCGGGGTCCCTTCCAACGTTACTATTTTATGATTCTACACAAATGTCTGCCATGTGGTGTGGATTTTTCCCTCCAGGTGCATTATTTTTCAGAGTAATTTTTTTCCTGCTTCATAAGTTCATTAATAGCAATGAATGTATGCCAACTGTAAGTACTATATATTAAGCAAGTTTGGCAGGTTCAATGTTTTTAGCTCCGTTTACTAAATATAAGTAAAATAAACATGCTGAATTGGAACACTAGGGCACCAGAAAAATTTCCAATGGAAATTGTCCTGTGCAAAAAATTTGAAATTTTCTGGATATGCCACATTGCTGAGAAAGCATACAAGCAAAGCATACTAGAGGAAAATATACTTCTCCAAGCAGATAGGAGAGCTGCTAGTTATGTAAGAGACTACATACAGAGCAAATGTATGCTATAGACACCCCCGTCCAGCTCACAGATGCTACATGGTCTACTACTGTAATGGTTGGCCCCAAGCAAGTATTTTTAAGACTATTGTGATCCTATTTGTGCACCCACTCACCCCTTCCTCCTTTTCCTGTGAATAGAAAAGGCAATGCTATAGAAAACAGAACAATTAATTCTTCCTACACAAGCAGGTGTTAGTTTTGAACCTCTAAGGCTGCATTTAATTGGCTCTCAACTTCAGAAAATACAAATATATTGTTATGAGTTTGTGGGTACCAGTTTGTGATGGGAGGGGGAAGAAGCAGGCTGTATACAAGACCTTTCAATTTCCTGGATCCAGCAGGATTACAGTGAGGGAATAGCCAAGCCGTTAAGCGAACAAAAGGAACGGTGATGGACTATTAAGAAAACAAAGGAGTGGCTCTGTGCCAGAGGACAAATAGGAGGGTCTCCTGCCCTGGTTAGTAAGACAAAAGGCAAGAGCTGAAAATATTCTGCGGTTATATGAGCTAGAAGCAGAATGCAAGACATTTCAGGCTGGAAAAGGCAGAGAGAATGTCATGGCTGATTTGTGCTTGAACCCAAGGATGTGGCTAGGGGAGAAAAAAGACCCTTGGGATGTTAATGCTGTGAACCCTCCCATCATAAGCTCAGTTGTATATATGAGTAAATAAGTAAAAGGCACGCAGGTGGCACTGTGGTCTAAACCACTGAGCTTCTTGGGCTTGCCGATCAGAAGGTCAGCTGTTCAAATTTGCACAACGAGATGAGCTCCTGTTGCTCTTGTGTCTCAGCTTCTGCCAACCTAGCAGTTTGAAAGCATGCCAGTGCAAGTAGATAAATAGGTACCACTGTGGCGGGAAGGTAAATGGCATTTCCATGCACTCTGGCACTCGTCACAGTCCTCTGCGTGCCACCAGCGGTTTAGTCATGCTGGCCACATGACCCGAAAAGCCGTCTGTGGACAAACGCCGGCTCCCTTGGCCTGAAAAGCGAATGAGTGTCGCACCCCATAGTCACCTTTGACTAGACGTAACCATCAAGGGGTCCTTTACCTATGTGTAAATAAACCATATATCCTAAAGACACCACAGTCTCCACTGTGCCTCATTCCCCAAAAGGAAACACGAACCATAGTTTAGCTCCAGAGCCCCTGAAATCTCTAATCTTTCAGAGATTGGAGTGGAGTGCAACAGTATATTATTTTACTCAAGACTTTCTGGTCAAACCCTTCCTTTGATCTGAAAAGATTTCAAAGAGAGCAATTCCACAAGGTTTGTTCCAATCTGCCTCGGGCCAATTATGCTTGGAGCTCAGACTCCAAAGATCTCTGCTGTCTTTGGTTTGGTGGTCATTGCTGAGGACTTATCTCCCGAAGTGGCTCTCAACTTGAATTACGAGGAGTAGGGAAAATGAATTAAGGAACAACACCCACCCTTTTACCACTGATGCGTAAGCAACTCTCTCCAACTTCACGTCTTATCCCTTTACTTCTAAGTCAAATAAATAAATAAAGAGATTTGGGTTGAGGGAAGGGGAGTCCACAAACTTAATGTTCCCTGATAACCATGGTTAAGAGACCTTGTGGTTGTGAGCTCCTCCTCTCTTTTGGAGAGTGAATTCCTCATTCCTTCCATTTCGACAATTTAAGAAAGAGATACGCTGCACCTTTTCCAACACTGTCCCTACCTTTTCATACTTGGTGGGCTTTTGCTAACCAACAACTTACCACTGCTGTGATAGGAGCAGCCGAAACAAGTTGTTTATCGAAATTGTGGAACTGGAACAGTTGTGGAACACTCTTCCATCACATGTCAAGGAAATAAGCAGCTATCCTATTTTTAAGGGACAGCTGAAGGCAGCCCTGTTTAGGGAAGTTTTTAATATCTAATGCTGTGTTGTTTTAACATTCAATTGGGAGCCGCCCAGAGTGGCTGGGGGAACTCAGCTAGATGGGCGGGGTACAAATAATAAATTATTATTATTATTATTATTATTATTATTATTATTATTATTATTATTATATATTTGGAGAATTTAAGCAGAACAATCGCAGCCCCTTTTTTTGCACAACAAGGAAGCTGCAATCCCCACAACACAGAGAAACACTTTTCATTGAACTAAACATGAGAAGCCTTCTTTGCAGTAGCTCAGATGGACTGCTTGAGGCATGTCTTCTTTAAAAGATGGTCAAGGGCTTAAGAGAATACCTTCCAGCTGTATTCTCCACCGTGGAACCCAACCTTCCCATGTTCATTTCAAAAACAAACCACTGTGGTTGTGGACAAAGACAGGAATAAGGGATCTTCTAATAATACACCTCCTTCCTAAGAGCGCCTTTGAAAATGCCATGAGAGCCATACTATTAATTGGCCGGGTGTTCTTAGCAATGAAGAGAGCACTATAATGGAGAAGGCTGGCTGTGTGTCAGGGCACCTTGGGTTAGAAAAATAGATTGCTCATTGTTCCTGAGCGCTTTGAGTGTGGTAGATAATAGAGGGAGAAGACTGCAGCTAGAATCCAAGAGAACGCCTCTCCCTTGATTTCCACAGCCATTCACTCAAGATGAATGGGGTTAGTACCTAGGCAATGTTAAGCCTCCCCTCCTCCCAGTCCAATTCCTACAGGCTCCCGATCCCTGGTCAAATGGATTCTGAATATGTTTAAGCAGTTTACAACTTAAAGCATTCAGATATATGCTCAATTATTACTGCCTTGGTACATACAGTGCTTTCAAGTACTCAGCTCATCCACTGAGAAACCTGATTATCTCCCTGTCATCATTGGTCCCCTGCTGCCTCACATCTGAAATGCCGATTGAGGTCTATCTACTCATTAACAGTAACAAAATTATCCTAATGCAGAGCATTATTCATTTGGAGTAAGCAAATTTCTCCGGCAATTAAAAAGCAGAATTTCCTCCAGATGCCTTCTTCTGACATTCGGGAGACCTGATTCATTAAATCATCACAGCACTTCAAAATGAAATTAACCCTTAAAGAAGATGGGAGGCAGGTGGTGTCAGGGACAGGCAAGAGTCTGAAAAGTGTGCCGAGGAGGCAAGGGGTGGGAGGATGATCTAGGAGAAGGGGCCAGCGATTTGTGGGATTCTGTGCCACTCATGAGCAGGGCCGGATTTAGGTTTGATGAGGCCCCAAGCTACTGAAGGTAATGGGGTCCTTTATATGTCCAGCTGTCCTTTTGTGTTGAATATATGCTATATGGTAATTTATGGACCTAATAGGTATCTAAAACCATTTGCACATGCAGAATGTAGGCACCCTATATATAGAAATGAGCAAACCAGTGATATTTTAGGGAGCAGGCTAGCAGGCGGGGCCCATTACTTACATCTAGATCCACAGTATCAGCTTAAAATGCACTTAGGCCGTTCTTTTTCTCAATTCAGACCGAAGCTGGTTATGTGTGTGTGTGTGTGTTTCAATCAAAACACAGTATATAATAACAAATGGCACAATAGAGATGGAGTGTGGCTTATGTCATATGTTTGCTACTGAGAACACACTGGATGCAGAGAAAACAGGAGTGTGTACACAGCTGAAATGTCTCCTCGCCAACTGTACCCATTTAGCTTGGAATAGCAATAATTTGCAGCACTCTGTCCTGGGGAAAAGTCTATCCTCCAGCCATTTTATTTTAAAAGCAGCAGCTATGAGATAGTTCTAGGGAAATTAAATTCAATACAAAAAAAAATGTGTCCTAGCAGTATTCCAGAAGGTTTTTAGTTTATGTTGCATTTAGTTTGTTAACACACACTGGATCAAAATATTGGTTGTATATACCCAGGAATGAAATATTGAGAAGGTGACAGAAAACTCACAGCATTGGCTGTTTGGTGAACTTCGGTCACCTTCTCGATATTTCATTCCTGGGTATATACAACCAATATTTTGATCCAGTGTGTATTAACAAACTAAATGCAACATAAACTAAAAACCTGAGAGTGAAGACATCATTGTAGAAAGCTCACATTCTATGTTTCAATGAAGCACAACACTTTCCTAAAAGTAGGCAATCATCATGACAAGCTGATGGAAGTTTTGTTGTTGTTGTTGTTCAGTCGTTCAGTCGTGTCCGACTCTTCGTGACCCCATGGACCAGAGCACGCCAGGCACACCTATCCTTCACTGCCTCTCGCAGTTTGGCCAAACTCATGTTAGTAGCTTCGAGAACACTGTCCAACCATCTCATCTTCTGTCGTCCCCTTCTCCTTGTGCCCTCAATGGAAGTTTACTTTTTATCAAGAAAAGGAAACAGGAATATTAAAGAAGAAAAAGAGAAGAACTGAAGCAAGAAGAAAAGACAGTTCCAAGAACAGGGAAAAGTGAATGAGCAGAGAAGAACCTACAGGATGACTACTGGAAAGACGGGCAAAGAATACAGAATTAAAAAGTGGCAGATGAAAATTTCTGGGTCTCTTTCAAGTCCAGAGATCAACATCTAAGGCCAGAGGAAAATGTCAGGTAGGAATATGACCCTCCCACCTTCTTCTGATGGTAGCCCAACTCATGGAACCACCTGCAGTCTCTGCAGTGGATTAAGGTGGTGACTCACCTTTGTTATTCTTTCTGCTCTTCTTTAGAAATGAAAAAAGAGGTGTGTGTTTGTATAAGCCACCCAGATCCTTTGCAGATAAAGACAGACATCTAACACAGAGATACACATCAAGGTCATTTTCAAAAACTGGATTAAAAATAAGTCCTCTGCCCACAAGAAAGTGCTCTGGGAATGCTCCCTAGTCAAATACGCTAGACAAATATGTGCCTAATTTACACAGCAAACCAACACCATCCAAATCCTATATAATAAAGTCCCTGTGTCTCTGCGTCATGTGTCCCTGTGTCCGTGGGTTTCCGCTACTGCGCATGTGCCCCACGGACACAGGGATTGGAGCGGCAGCAGGTGCGGGGTGCTGATTGGCCGGAGGGTGCGCAGGCGTGCGAGCGAGCGGCAGCCGTTGCTGAAGGGGGCAGGAGCGCAGTTCCGGGATCCACCATTTGCCCCTCCCTGTGGCCTGGAATTCATGGCGGGGCTGACGAGATCGCCTCCGCCTGCCTCCCCGGCCCCTCCGTACCTGCAGCAGCCACTGTGGCTGCGGGAAGAAGCTGCCCAGGCGGCGCCGCAGCCTAGCGCCTCCGAAGCGACACGTCGCCACCATGGAGCGGCTCTCCTTGCTCCCGGCTGGGACCCAGGGCGGTCGGCGATGCGGCAGCAAGCACAGCGACCCCGGCAAGCGCCGCCTCTCCCGCAGTCCTGACCAGAAGCAGCAGCAGCAGGAGGAGCTGTGGCGCCTGCAGCTGCTGGGTGCCAGAGGCGCCCGAGGAGCCGCCGCCTCTTCCGTCCCCTTCTCGGCCCAGCCGAGGAGGGTAGAGGTGTTTAGCCCGTGGAGCGCCGGGCAAAGAGCCTGCTGTGGTGGGCGGCCCCGGAGAGAGAGATTTCCCTTCCAAGTGCGGGTAGGCCTCAAGGCCGGCTAATTGCATCGTTCTAGCGCCCGTTAATTTAACAGGCTGAACGTCCACTAGTCACAGTATAATCGACGCCCATCTGCTGGAAGTCACTTCTACATATTCATCCTACTAAATTGTTCCCTTGGAAAAGCCAGGCATTTAGGACCCTAAAGTTCAGACATTTCAAGACACAAAATGCAATGGATGTATATTAAGACACTCTCCATAGATTTGGAGACTGGCTGGCGGAGCAAAGATGAACCCTTCAAACCTATGAAGAGACTATGGAACAGCAGAGAAGAAAGGATTCGCAAATGAGAAAGGAAGTTTGGAATGGGGAAATGGAGGAAGGGTAAAGCGCTGAAGTCAAAAGCGAATGGGTGCTTAGAGAGATCAGCCTGGACTCAACCATCCACAGTATAAGGGAGGGCCAGTGTAGAGGGTGTGGAATCCATCCACTCCACCTACCAGTGAAGTGATCGAGAAACATGGATCTTGCCTGCTGTAACCAGAAGGAGAAAAAAATGACAAGCTGTTGAATGCCCTTCAGGAACCACCAGGGAATATTCCATGTCAAAACCTCTGCAACAGATGCCTGTACAAGGAGCATGCGGGCACCATGGTTCATATTTGCAAGTGTCCAAGGTGTATTCATTACTAAACATTATATGTGTGTGTGTGTGTGTGTGCACTGTACAAAAGAAGTCATTCTTTAACATTCTTGCTTAGCTTCTCCCCGATCCCCCAACCAATGGGCTTTATTACAGATGTGTGCATACTGTGTAGAGCTGTACATTTTGCCATTTATTTATTCTGGCATCTATTTATTCAAGTGCAGAGAGGCTGGATGCAAACCCACATTATGTGGTACTCCTTCTCGGGCTCTGCAGGTAATCACTGTAATGTTCCTATTGCTAGATGTAAAATCATGGGGAGATTTTTTTTTTATTTTCTTCTTCTCAAATCGAAGCGTACAGCAAAACCTAATTGGCAGCATGCAGTCTGACTTTTATTGCAGTCATATGACTTGGTAAAATTATTGGCTCCTCGCTTAAACAAAACAAGTCACCCAGTTCTCTTGTGGCTTGCTGTAGGGAAAACCTGCTCCCAAGTAAGACCTTTAAAAAGGAATGAAATGTTAGATCGGCTAAGCTCTTATTTCTTCTCCCCAGTCACTGCTATCATTCCCTTTGGAAAACCTTTAAGACTTACAGGAAGATGTGTCACGTGGCTCAAAAAACAAACCTATCAGATGTCAAGGAAATAAACAACTATCTGACTTTTAGAAGACATCTGAAGGCAGCCCTGTATCAGGAGGTTTTTAATGTTTGACATTTTATCGTTTTTATATGTGGAGGAAGCCACCTAGAGTGGCTGGGGAAACCTAGTCAGATGGGAGGGGCATAAATAAAAGTGTTGTTGTTGTTGTTGTTGTTGTGCACCATAAATAAAGCACCAGGGCTGCTTTTTAAAATAAGAGGCACATCACAAAACAGTAGACTAGTGAGGGTTGTGTTTTCTTAGTTATTTTTTCATAACCCCCCTTCAGAGGTCAAGGAATCCTGTGATGAAAAGCTGCCGTGCCAACTGGCATTGTTCTGGTAGCCAGAACCCCTGATTTTCATTGCTTCTCTGTTATCATTTGTCCAACCCACATACTTTCTTTCTTTCTTTCATAAATTTTATTTAAGATTTGACAACAGTAAATCAACAATAACTAATACATCATTTCACTATTTGCTACAGTTGACCATCTTTAACAATAGTTAACAAACTACAAAACATCGCTTCAAGTTAGTCAACTTTTCATATTTAACTTTGTCTCTTTCTTAGCAGATCAGAAAGAAAAGAGACTAGGAGGAAAAAGTGAGAAGAGATAGAAATTAAAAAAGGAAGAAAGAAATTAATAAAGAAAAGAATTAAAAAGAGAAAATAAATACATTTAACTTCCGATTAGACTCATTGTGGTATATAGCACCACAAGATGTAGTATTTGCCGTTTTCCCCACATACATATGTATATATATTTCTTCCTACAACACCCACCTACCCCCCCAATCCACACACTCCAGTGAACAAGCGACTGTTTAAGGGAACTCTACAACAATGGCACACAAGCAGAATTCACAGGCGAGGAGAGCTATATGGCATCACGTTATATGCCTCCCTTGAGGTTTCATTGAAAAGAGAATAAAACAAACTGTGTAGAAGAAGTGCTCATTACACTTCATGTATAAAACAGAACACAATTTCAATCAAACACCCTTGCATTGACACAACTGTTCCAACCTAACCACGGATCATTGCCCTCCTCTCTCTCCTCCTCACCTGCCTCATCTACTTCATTGCATGAATGTTACAACAAAATGCCTATCAAAATTATCGGGGGGGGGGGGGACACCTTACACATGAAATGGGTCTGAAAACATTTATTCTTCCATTATTTATACTTTACACCAAATGCTTTCCAAGAGCATTGGTTGCACATGACGTTTCGTTTTTTGCCAAAGTGTAAGTTTGGCCAGTTGGATTTTTTTTTTTTTTTGAAATTTCAAACTCACATAACTCAAAATTGGGATGAGATAAAAATATTAAAATTTTAGATTTAAACTTAGTTTTGACCATTCAACAAGTGTACAAAGTATTAAGAAAATTGGATGACATGAGGCAAAAAAAGTTGGATCACTTGATATGGAATGACCTTGGATGCTAAGGAAGCCTACCTAGATCATTCCTGGGATAGCTCAGTTGGAAGAGCATGTGACTGTTAATCTCAGGATTGTGGGTTCGAGCCCCCCTTTGGTAAAAAGACTGCAGTGGGTTGGACTAGATGACTCTTTTGGTCCTCCTTTCCAACTCTACAATTCTATTATCCTAATTGTGATGACCTGGGAGTCAGACTCAGACGCTGAACCTGAGGGATCCCAGCCTGCACAGGTTTCACTGCCTCCAGAACCAGCAGAGCCAGGGCTGGGGCCTGAGTCTCAAGGGGACTCACCTGTGCTGGATCCTCAGGTGCAGGCATCGGCTGAGCGTGATCGGGCTTCTAATGGGATGGAGGACGTATTGCCTACAGGTGCTCCACTCCCCACCCAGTCAGGGGAAGCTGAGGTTGCCTCTGGGTCCAGTAACCCTCCAGCTTCTCCTGAGCTGCAAAGGTTCAGGGCAGAGAGGCGAAGTGAACTAAGTGCCCGCAGGAGAAGTGCTCGCCTCCAAGCCAGGAGAGGCGAGTCACCTGAGGATCGGAGCCACCCTTTGCCTCGGGGCAGATAAAAGCCGGCCAGTCCCAGTCCCAAGTTGCAGGAGCAACATCATTGCTGACGAGTTCCTGCTTGTTCCCTGTCCTGTTGTTCTGCCTGAGCTTCTGACCTGCCTTGGTTCCCTGTTTGTTCACCCGTTCCGGACTTCGCCTGACTCCCTGCCCTGTACCCTGCTCCAGTTAATTCGGACTGCCTTTACGTGCACCACTGACCTTGGACTGGACTAGACCTCGCCTATTGGATACCCCTCGGGACCAGCACACTAATCAGAGGTCCTAACCTAGCATCATATTGGGGCAAAGCATGTTTGAAGGGCAAAGAAGACATACACTATTTATCTGGATGCCATTCCCCTTATAGTTTCATGGAGAAGTCAAGCTTACTTACGTTCCTAGATCCCATGCTTCAACCCTACGCATATTAATTACCTCAAGTGGCACACCAGGAGCCGACAAAGGGGTAAACAAGCACTGCTGCCCTGCCCTTGTCAAGGAAGACTTGGTGGGGCTGGCAGCCCCTCAGCTACAAAACCATGGACAGCTCCATGTGTGTTCTACTGTAGTTTGCTAAGGCTGCTGGGAATGGTAGCTCTGTGAGGGGTAAACTGCAGTTCCCAGGATGCTTTAGGAGAAACCATGTGCTTCGTATGTATCATGTAGATGTGACCTAAAAACGGACTGAAGTATTTTATGCTGCCAAGGCCAGGTCATATTTCCCAAGCTCTTCCTCTTCCTTGGAGCACTCCTTCAACAAAGGTTTGTGTCCGGTCAACATGGGGGTGTGAGTTGGTTCCTCAGAGAGCTGCAAGCTCTTGATGAGATGGAGTCCTGAAGTCCTGATCTGAGGGTCCTTGGATCAAGGGTCCCAATCCAACTGGACTCTAGTTCAGGTCTAGCTACAGTACTGGGACTTGGGTTGCTTGCTAGCATCTCTGCTTCTAGAACCACTGCTTTTAGTGTCGGTTTGAATTTCTTAGTACAGAAAGTATTGATCTGATGTGTAGAGATCTTTCATATTCTAATTCAGTGTTTCCCAACCAGTGTGCCTCTAGATGTTTTGGGACTACAACTCCCATCATCCCTCGCTAGCAATACCAGTGGTCAGGGATGATGGGAATTGTAGTCCCAAAACATCTGGAGGCACACTGGTTGGGAAACACTGTTCTAATTAATTCAAGAGGGTTCTGGAAGCTTCGCTGTGTGAAAGAAACAAGCAGAAGGTTCATGACGTTTGGGTTATACCTTCAGAGAAGCAGAGTACAGCTGGCTTAAACTGGTTTTGTTATCTCTTTCACTCAAGGTCATGCTGACTATAAATCTAAGGCCAGAAGGAGCCTGGGTTTCACTTTCTCTTTCTATCTCTTTTCTTTCTGGTGTGGTGTTCTGTACACAGTATGCGTAATATTAAGGTTTAGACTTATTATAAGTTATTGTAAGTTTAAGTTAAGTCTGCTGCAACTGGATTTCTCATGGACAGTGCCAATCCTGAATGTATTGGATTTGTGCCCATTATGCTCATTTGCCTTCAGTAGCAGTAAAGCTCTGCTGGATGAAATACCTCTGGTCTATTTTTGGGGAATCCTGCAACGTGTTTAAGTTTTCACTCTGCTAACTATACTTCGGAGTTCTACTCTGGATCAATGTTGAGTAGAATTTCATTACATTTAGAACTGCTTCCAGAGCAACTCTTCCTCATCTGAGCCAGAGTCTAGGCTGCTGGTCAGTGTTTGGGTCCTGACAACCGCTGCCATTCTTCCCAGGTCCAACCAAATTGTATTATTTCTCATGGCCAACATCGGGTCATAAATTCTGCCCTTGTTCCTCTAGTCTAAGAACACCATGGCAGCAAGAAACCCAATCCATCCAGATGGGAACACTTGTAGGGAAAAGGGATCCTCATCCGTAAATCCTAAAAGACGACACAGATGTGTACTTCAAAAAACACAGATGTTGCTACTCCTAATTACATGGCAGAGATTCCTCTCTCACGGCCCACTGAGGAACTGCCTAAGGAAAACAAAATACCCAACTCTTAACTGTGTTGTGAAATCGTTCAAAATCTGCATTAAGCTTCCAAATGGTATGTGATCCTGAGGACATTGCCTGGAAACAGGCCAGAGTCATAACCATTAAGTCTGATTTGGTTTCATACTTCTCGAGGCTGCCTGGACTGGTTAAGTAAGCAGGGCATACTCATGTACAAATGTAGGCCCAGCTACTTACACAACGGTAGCTACTTGCAGGAGAGAGAAGTAAACCAGAGGCTGCTCTCAAAGTTCTCCACATTTTGTACAGCGTACACATACACATATGTTATTTGTTACAACTTGGGAGCTACTCAGCACTGGTAAACTTTAGCTATGGTTAGTTCTTATGAGGCTATGTTATACATACTACCAGAGCCATTTCCCTTCCCCATTTGCCTAGATTTTTGGATACAAGAGCCCTTAGACAACACCTGGAGATAAACCTGCAGAATTTATAGCAGAGATGAGTATAAGAAAGGAATCTTCCACTTTAAAACACACGGTAAGTAAGTAAGGTAGGTGAAGGAATCGGTGAGATGTTTGTGGAAGCCCGGAATATCATCCTTGTTGTCTTTCTCACAGTGTTCGAAATCAGCCAGGTGCATTTTGCACCTGGCTATTGGCCACTTGCAACCAAGTAATGATGCCTGGGTGCCAGGATAGTGCCTGACATCTCCACCATATGGGGATCTTTGGACCTGGACTGTTTCCACACACTCATACCACATCCTGTAGAATTCTATCAGTTATAGTTTATCTGCGCAATCAGAATGAATTTCAGGAACCACAATGCTTTTTTCTGTGCAGCCTGAGCAGGAACAGTCACCATTAAGAAAAATAAGTCTGAGTAGGCCAGTATATATATATGTACTGGAGCAAGTGACTTTTCTTCTTTAAGTTCTCAAAGTTCCTTACCTAGCTCAAGGTTGTTATTTGAACTAGCCAGATGTTTAACTGAGAATCAATCATAGTCCGCCCATCATTGGAGAAATAAGACACTGGAGCCGTCCTGCCCCAAAATGGCAACTAGACATTCCATTTTGGTGACTGTAACCTTGGTTTAAGGAGCCACTTGGTGCCTAGCTTATATATCTGAGGTTCTAACACTGCTCCCACATACGCCAGCAGATACTAAACAGTATCTGAGCCTGTGGTGGTTGGTCCATTGCAGCAAACGTGGCACTGCCCCACTAACCTCAGTCTGACCTCGGCCAGCCTTCTTATTTAAAACCAGTCCAGGGGGTGCCTGTCAGCGTCCTCCACAGTTTCAGTGTTGCCCTTGCAGAACCCACCAAGGAAGAGGGTGGGGACGAAGCTGGAATTACCTGGCCTTGCCAGTGTGGTGTAGTGGTTAAGAGCGGTAGACTCGTAATCTGGTGAACTGGGTTCGCATCTCCGCTCCTCCACATGCAGCTGCTGGGTGACCTTGGGCTAGTCACACTTCTCTGAAGTCTCTCAGCCCCACTCACCTCACAGAGTGTTTGTTGTGGGGGAGGAAGGGTAAGGAGAATGTGAGCTGCTTTGAGACTCCTTCGGGTAGTGATAAAGCGGGATATCAAATCAAAACAAATCAATTTATTTCGGCTATTTGCCCATATATAAACAAAACAACCAGCCAAACAAGGCAAAAGAGACAAAACAAAACAAAACAACCAACTAACAATGCAAAATAGAACAACAACAACCGGTACAGAAGAAAACCGTCACAACGTTAGGCAATCAGGCAATCAACTCATGGTAGCAATTCAATACTACCCTAGCGACCTTAGCAAGGACAAAACAGTGGGCTCGGATTTGAGTAGGGTAGTAATATAGCTTTCAATACTCAAACAGCGTTCCAGCGCGTCTTTTAAGCGAAAGGACTGCAGTTAGGAACCTTGCGACCTGAAGGGTTCTATGAGGGTCCGTATCTTGCAGCATATAGGCTAGATGCGCCTCGACAGGCTTGTCGACTAGTTCCTGTAATATTGAGTTTAATAAACTGGCCCGAGCTGATCTCCAAACTCTTCTTCTTCTTCTCCTCCTCCTCCTCCTCATTGGCTCTGGCTTCACCTACTTTCTGAGTCCCCTTCCTTCTGCCCTACAAGTCACAATGGGCACTAGCTACCGCTGACTGAGCACTCCTTAGTCTGTGGTACAGGGATGGCAATGTCCAACTGGCATCATTCAGTCTTCCTTCAGATTTAACACAAGCCAACAGAAGCGCTTTGAAGGAATAAAACCTTACCCCAACTTTTTAAATTATACTTTAGCATAGACATAGTCACACATGGGTGTTTTTTTTTTAGGTTTGTTTTTTTAAGGCCACTTGTGAAGAAGCCAATTATTTTACCACAGTAAAAACTGTACTGTCAATCACGAGCAATATCTGATAACAGGTTAATTACGTGAATCATTTAAGCAGCTCCCTAAGCAGACAGATGCTTCCTGATACAACATTTCACAGACACAATGTTCACCTTTCCAGCAAGGCATACATTCGAGCACTAAGAGAAGCTGGTATTTAGAAACTTAAAACAGGGTTGCATGTACAAAGGACAAAATAAGAGGTAATGTAGTAGAACAATCTACTATCGCATCAGTTCCACAAAGATCTCTACATAGGAATCTGATTATCACAGCATAGTCAGAAGACAAATAGCTGTAAAGGCTTGTTTGAGCTTAGGAAAAGTAACATTGACTGAATGGGAAACTCTACCATGCTAATTTTTATACAGTCAAAACCACCTGGAAAATTACCAATCCACACATTTCATTTCAACAGAAATACCTGTTTTAAAATAAGCCAACGTTTATATTCCATCTCAGTATATTTTATTTACTAGGATTGTGCATACGGTGTCCAACCTTGTAATATATATTTTTATGTGAAGCACACGAAAGTCAGATTTTCTCTGTACTCTGATTTCTTATGGCCCATTCCCAACCATGCCACTTAAGCAGATGGGATCTAGAAGATTTAGTGTGCCTGCTCTATTGTATGTAGATACTTCCGAGCCAAAACAGGATAACTAATCCTGCACTGATCAATGCTTGCCTAAACAAGCATTCCTTCCCAAAAAATAAATACCAGTGTTGTCAAAGGTAAAGGGACCCCTGACCATTAGGTCATCGTAGACGACTCTGGGGTTGAGGCGCTCATCTCGCTTTACTGGCCGAGGGAGCCGGCATACAGCTTCTGGGTCATGTGGCCAGCATCACTAAGCCGCTTCTGGCAAACCAGAGCAGCGCACAGAAACGCCGTTTACCTTCCTGCCGGAATGGTACCTATTTATCTACTTGCACTTTGACGTGCTTTCGAACTGCTAGGTTGCAGGAGCTGGGACTGAGCAATGGGAGCTCACCCCGTCGCAGAGATTCGAACCGCCGACCTTCCGATTGGCAAGCCCTAGGCTCTGTGGTTTAACCCACAGCGCCACCCGCATCCCTTACCAGTGTTGTAGATTTCCTTTATTTATTGGCAACCCATCCTACACTCTCTCCCACTACGCAAAATGGCATTTATACCAAGGTCATTTAAATTCACTTGTTATTAGTCTGTCCCATCTCCTTTAATGAATTAACTATTCACCCAAATTTCTATTATTGGTCAATAGCCCTAGCAACTCGGGGCCTACATAATTTTACCTTTCTCCAACTTTTGTATGTCCTTGGCATACGTCCTGAATATGGTTTTCACTTCCTATTTAGGGTTGCCATATTTCAAGAAGTGGAAATCCGGACCCTAAAGTTGTGTTGTTTGGTTTTGGGCCAAAGTTGTTGAGCTTCCCTCCCCCCCAAAGAAAATTCACCAAAAATTCAACACTTCCGATATGGGCTGCCATATGCCAGGGTTTTCCTGGGCATTTTAACCGGTTTTCAAAAATTCCACCCAGACGCAATTTTCAGCAGATGAATCCCAACTGTGTCCAGGAAATTCCGGACGTCTGGCAGCCTTATTCCTATTGCATCTTACAACAGACATTTAGTGCCAGACCTCAGTTCTGCAGTTGCTTCTAATCTGTATTGCATTGGATACCCAACCATCTCTCTCTCTCTCTCCCTTGACATTACCACATCAATATTTACTAAGAATATTTACTAAGAATTGCATATTAGAGTGTGAGAACTTGGCACAACAGCTGTCTAAATTAAATACATTGATATGTATTTGCTTGAAAACCTAATTGCTTAAAGCAAACATTTCAATCTCTTTCAACAGCAGCTATAAATACAGTGTTCGAAATACTTGGAACTGCCCAGCAGTCCTATCGATGTTAATTTAAAAAAAAAAAAAAAAGACTTGAGCAACAGGACACAGAACATTTATATTCCAGATGTAAAAGTTTCCAAAAGCTAACCATTTAAGCACAAAGGGTATCTAAAAATTTGCAAGCAACCGAGTCCAATCTACCATAAAGCTAACATTTGGCAGAGGCGGTTGGTGGTGTTAATGCCTTTTAATCCACACTTTGGAAAAAGGCTAGATAAGCTAGCTAATTATTTTAGAATTTCCCAAGAGTAATTTGTGGGCAGGTGTATCACAATTCTAGATGGAAGTACTATGAATAACCACCAGAGCTGAACCCAGACTTTTCAATAGTGAAAAAGAACCACCTCAGCTTAATGTTTTCTAGCAGCTCTCAGCATCTTTAACAAACTACAGTTCCCAGAATTCTTTGTGGGAAGTAATAACCGTTAAGGCAGTATAAAAATACTTTAAGCAGTGTTAGAAGCTCAGATATATACCGTATTTTTCGCTCCATAAGACGCACTTTTTTCCTCCTAAAAAGTAAGGGGAAATGTCTGTGCATCTTATGGAGCGAATGTGTGGTCCCTGGAGCTGAACTGCCCAGGGGCAAAAGCAGATCATGCTTTTTTTAAAAAAAGAGAGAGAGAGAAGGGGGTGTTGAAAGGAAGCTGGCTGAGCAGCTGCTCAGCAAACGATCGGGGAGAGAGATAAGGGAGAGAGATTCCAGCCCTGCCCCCTTGCAGAGGGAGGCTGTTTCCTCAGTGACATGTGACTGGCTGATTAGATTATCTGCCTGGAAACTGTAGAAATGGCTTCCTGAAGCTGCAGAACTGTGAGTTAAACCCCATAAAACAGGGTTTTTTCCCTTTGCAAAGTAAGCTCAACAACTTTGAGCTGATCCTCAAAAAATGGGGCTTTTCTCCTTTGCAAAAGAAGCTGCAGAAATTTGAGCTGATCCACAAAAATTGGGGCTTTTCCCCTCTAAAAACTAGGTGCGTCCTATGGTCAGGTGCGCCTTATAGAGCAAAAAATACGGTAAGTTAATCACCAAATGGCACCTTAAACCTAGGTTACGGTCGCCACAACAGAATGTTTAGGTGGCTTTTATTTTTGCAATGGCAGTTATTTTTCATTTCATTTCTAAACCACTTTATATTTTAAAGGGGGGGAAATCTCAAAGCGGTTTACAACAAATTAAAACATCTAACGAAACAATCCAGGATAAAACAAATTCAAGCTTCAAGGAAAATAGTTCTGATCCTTCTCTAAGTGACATTTTGCTTTCTTAAGTTGCCTCCAAATCATGCCAATCAAAACATTCTTCACTTGCGCTGGATTAGACATATCAAAGAAGCATTTCAGTTAAACGTGTTGATGAAAGTCCGGACTCCACAGCGCCATCTGGTGTCACAGTGTTGTAACTTTTTCTTTACGAATGTATTTGAGTCCCTAGTCTGAGGGGCCAGTTCTTGCAAGCTCTTCTGTTTTCAGTCAGAATTGCTTCCAGGTGGAGTGCTTCGGATCACTGTCTCACAGCCTAAACATATAAATTTATTCAACTGTCACACTGATCCTAATAGGCCTCACTGCAACATTACCTAGGAGTACGCTCTACTCAATTCAATTGAGCTTACTCCCAAGTAAACATATACAGGATTGGGCTGCATGGCACAATTTTGGGAGCTGTGGTCTGCATTATTTCCATATGTATCAAATGTATTTGCAAGACTGGATACTGATGTTTGGCAATAAGATGCGTCAATATTAAAACAGCAGACCTTGTACAATACTTCCAGATAAATCAGAGGTTTCAGGAGGATAAAAAAATAGGGTTTGAAAAAGAGAATTCAAAACTAATGGAAATATTGTTACTTGGAAAAAATAAATATATAAGGAATTTGTATAATACAGTGGTACCTCGCCTAACGAAGATAATGCGTTCCGACGCGATCGTCGTTAGGCGAAAAAATGCGTTCGGCGAATCCCCATAGGAACGCATTGGGTAAAAATTCGTTAGTCGAAGAAATCCTATTCAAAAATTCGTTAGTCGAAGAAATCCTATTCAAAGCAGCCGTGATGTCTTTTCTTAAGTCGAAGAAATTCGTTTCCGGTGGCCATTTTGATTTGCCGGAAGTCATTCGTTAGGCGAAAAAGACGTTAGGCGAGTTATTCGTTAGGCGAGGTACCACTGTACAATGTTGGAATGGGAAACAGAAGAGGAGACAGTGAAAGAAGCAATGGTGAAATGGAGTCAGGACTTGGGGAAAATAATAACAACGGAACAATGGGAAAAGTCGTGGCAAAGGAATATGGAGTAGTCGCCAAATTATGATGTACAGGAGAACCTACTTAAAATACAACACAGGTGGTACATGACCCCGATCAAAGTGACAAAAATACAGAAAGGAGGGAGTAATATTTGTTGGAGATGTAAAACTGAAGTTGGGACATTGTACCACATGTGGTGGCAATGTAGGGCAATTAAAAGTTTATGGAATATGATATACAATGAATTGAAAAAGATCTTGAGATACTCATTTAGGGATATTGAACACCGATATAAGACCGAATGATAGAAATATAGTGATGTATGCAATAACAGCAGCAAGGTTATTGGTAGCGAGCAATTGGAAAACGCAAAATGTACCAAATAAAGAGGAGTGGCAACTTAAAATGCTAAATTATCATAATTTAGATATAAAGGAGAAGGAAGTAAAGGGAGAAAAAGATGAAATAAGAGAAAAGGAATGGGAAGCATTTGAAGAGTATATTATAAAAAATTAGAGTGACCACCCTCTGGGCAGAGAATGGAAAGTTCAACAGGAAAATAGAAGTATATGTTAAGTAATAGGAGTATACATAGCTAATGGAATAAAGTAAGCAACACAGCACGTACTGAGAAGTAAAGGGGAAGGGAGGGGTAGGGAGAGGGGTGGGAAGGGGATAAAACTATATAAATGTATATGAGCAGACGTTGTAGACTGCGGATATTTTGTTTGTATTTTGTTTTAATTGTAATTTTGTGAATTGAAACTAATAAAGATTTTTTCAAAAAAAACAACAACAAAACACAGCAGACCTTGTATGCAGCTATTTCACCGTGATATTTAAATGTTTTCTAGATTTGTACTTATTGGGTTTTTAAAAAAATTATTATTAAAATTCTATACCACCCTTCCACTGAAGACACAGGGTGATTTGCAATATAAAAAGACAAAAACGCATACCATAAGAACAAACAAAACCATATTTATTTATTTCTTAGGAATAACATCTCCTGATATACCCAATAAAATAAAGAACTTTTTCTTGTATGCCTCGACGGCGGCAAGAACTGTGGTAGCGGCCCACTGGAAGAGTAAAACACTCCCCAGTAAAAGGGATTGGCTCCATAAAACCTTAGACTACAGTGAACTGGCCTACCTCTCAGAATAAATTAAAGAAAACCCAAGGGATAGATACATTGAGGAATGGGGTAGCTTTCTGCACTATTTAAAAGAACGGTGTAATGCCAACATGGCGCATGTACTAGACTAATCCACGTCAATCTTTGGAAAAATATGATGAATAAGCATAAATATGAAGGTAAACGAAGTTTAATAACTACAATAATATGGATGTCAGTGTCACTTACTTTTTCTTTTTTCTTTCTTTTGAGAAATACCTGGATTAATGGAGAGAGTTATGAGGGAAGTCTAACAGAAATATAATTATAAATACTGAATATATATATATATATATATATATATATATATATATATATATATACATATATACCGGTATATACATACACACACACATACATATACATATTTTATTATTACTATTATTTGTTTTTGCAATGAATGGATCTGTCAGAAAAGCAATCTTGATTATGTATGAAATTCAATTTGTTTGTATGTTGGTATGTATCTGGTGTGTTGTTTGTTAGTATGTGTTTTTTGTGTGGTAGGTGGTAGTGTATGTGATAAAAACTCAATAAAAAGAAATTTAAAAAAAAGAACAAAACCAAACCAAAACCACACACACCAGGCAAAAGCATTCCTTTTTGTTTGTCCTTATGGTATGCATTTTTGTGTTTTTATATTGCCTGGTGCCTAAATATATGTAGCGACGGTGCCAGGCGAGGCTCCCTGGGGAGAGCATTCCATCTCCCTCCAAAAGAAAAAAAACAGTTTTCAAGGGACTTGAAAACCTTTCACCTTCCATGCAGTGATAGTTATGTCTGACCAAGCTGGAGCTACAAATATATTTCCATTGGGGTGAAACCTGTCAGATCAGCAAAGGCTGGATTACAACCTTTAAGCAAAGCAACACTGAGGAATTAGACAGCAGTTCTTCTCTTGATTTGATGTCCCACGGGCTTCTGTCACCTTGCAAAAATGTCAGATTCTGAACTCATTTCACAGTGTGTTTATGTACACGACCAGAATCAAATTTCCTTTAAGTAGAAGAATGCGGAGAAGAATGCAGATGCAAACAATGTTGCCATTGCAAGACATACCAAGGCTACTGTATCTGACAAGATTAATTTTTGAAGACCTAATGCATATTTTAGATCCCAAAAAAGCAGCCATCTCATGATGTTGAGAAGCAACTCTTGGTATCCTGCCATGAGGCCTTTGAATCTGTAATTCAAAAATTAATGAAGGGTTGAAGAGATGGTAGACACCAGCTGAGCAGTCAACTGAGCATCAAGGAGCAAGACAGATAATTGCCATGATTTGCCTAAAGCAAAGCGATTTACTTCCCCCCACCCTGTCTTCAATTAAAGCATCATTCACCATATGAGCAGATCAAGCCGACACATTATTTTATTGGCGCTAGTCTAGCGTGCTGGTTCAGAGAATGAGCTATAAGCCAGATTCAAAATCTCACGCCAAAACATAATATCAGTAAACAAATCTGTCCACAGTCCTAAACACACTTACCTGAGATTAAGCCTCCCCAAATCAATGGGACTTCTCAGTAGTGGTGTCCGCCTTGTGGAATGCCCTCCCATCAGATGTCAAGGAAATAAACAACTATCTGGTAGGTAGGTAGGTAGATTTATTTTGGCCATTGGCCCATAAAACATAACAGAAACAAAGTCATCATAATACACGCAGTACACAATTTTGACAATTTTATACAAAATGATGCAAAATCAATTTTAAAATAATCCATTTACACCTTTCCGTCTGGGTCAAACTGAGATCTGAGGAGTCCAAATTCACTTTAAAGATTAAAAATTATTTTATCACCTATTTGGTCGCCCCTTTTAACAACTATCTGACTTTTAGAAGACATCTGAAGGCAGCCCTGTTTAGAGAAGTTTTTAATGACTGATATTTTAATGTATTTTTAATCTTTTGTTGGAAGCTGCCCAGAGTGGCTGGGGAAACCCAGCCAGATGGGCGGGGTATAAATAATAATAATTTATTATTATTATTATTATTATTATTATTATTATTATTATTACAGTGGTACCTCTGGTTAAGAACTTAATTCGTTCCAGAGGTCCGTTCTTAACCTGAAACTGTTCTTAACCTGAGGTACCACTTTAGCTAATGGGGCCTCCCGCTGCCGCAGCGTGATTTCTGTTCTCATCCTGAAGTAAAATTCTTAACCCAAAGTACTACTTCCAGGTTAGCGGAGTCTGTAACCTGAAGCATTTGAAACCCGAAGCGTTTGTAACCCGAGGTACCACTATATTATATTATTATTAATTATTATTATTATTATTATTATTATTATAGCAGCTATCTAGGGCATGATCCAACCAAAGTTTTAGAATCTCTCCCATTTAAACTGATGCAGCCAAACTGCTAAGGTCCACTGATTTCAAAATATGTAACAAAACTGGATTATATCTCCTTTCACTATAGGCAGAGTTACTGGATCTCTGCCAAATTCTGCAGGTTCCTTGCCAAGCATCTCTCTTTGGCCAACACTTAACGGCCGTAACCGTCTTGGGAAGCTGAATCTTAGAACTATGCTATCACGCGCCAACTTTAGAATCCTGCCTCTTCTACTCTCCTTCTGCCAGGACATGCGTTTGGTACACAAAACAGGTATGTACCCGCCCTTTAGCTTCGACGTGAAAGGATTTAGAAGAGGAATGTTAACTTTTGTTTCTGAATCCTCTGCACACGCCATGGCGATGCTTAAATATTGTTGAATGCCACTCCAATCTCCGAACGGTGCATGGCTGGGGGTTCACAACGTTCTCAGTTCAATGAGACCAACAACCTACTTTGGGGCTCAAATCACAGGTTCCGTCTTTTTGGAGCCCTTTGATTTCTCTTTGGGATCTCCTCCAGCTGTGGATCCGAGGCTCCAAATTTGCACTCCAGTCCCAAAGCAGTCCCTGTAGCTGCACGCAGAGCCTCAAGACGTCACTCTAGGAACACATCTTCATCCTCACTGGCACACTGGGGGTCTCCTTCCTCTTTCCAGCCCTGGGCCAGTCCACTTCCTCCCCTGCCCCAAACTGCAAATCAAAATCCTGCCAAACATCTTTATTTGGGGACACCTTCTTCTGCAACAGTTGGCAACCAGAAACTGCCATATGTTGACATCTCTGCTTTACATTGAAAAAATGTATCAAATAAATAATAATAATAATAATAATAATAATTTATTATTTCTACCCCACCCATCTGGCTGGGTTTCCCCAGCCACTCTGGGCAGCTTCCAACAGAATATTAAAATACAATAATCATTATAATCATTTCAATAATTATTTCCGTACACAGTGTCTTCTTTTGGAATTTAGTCTCAAACTTGTCCAAGAGTAGACTTTGGAAATACAGTCGTACCTCAGAAGTCGAAGGCCTTGCGAGTTGAACGTTTTGGCTCCCGAACGCTGCAGACCTGGAATTGGAAGCTGAACCTTGGTTCCCAAGCATTTTGGAATAATTATTATTATTATTATTATTATTATTATTATTATTATTTCTTATTTGTACCCCGCCCATCTGGCTGGGTCCCCCCAGCCACTCTGGGCGGCCTCCAACAGATATTAAAATACATTAAAATATCACAGGTTTAAAACTTCCCTAAACAGGGCTGCCTTCAGGTATTTTCTGAATGTCAGATAGTTGTTTATCTCTTTAACCTCTGCTGGGAGGGCGTTCCACAGGGCGGGCGCCACTACCGAGAAGGCCCTCTGCCTGGTTCCCTGTAGCTTTGTTTCTCGCAGTGAGGGAACCGCCAGGAGGCCCTCGGCGCTGGATCTCAGTGTCCGGGCTGAATAATGGGAATGGAGACGCTCCTTCAGCTATACAGGACCAAGGCCATTTAGGGCTTTCAAGGTTAGCACCAACACTTTGAATTGTGCTCGGAAACGTACTGGGAGCCAATGTAGTTCTCTCAGGACCGGTGTTATGTGGTCCCGGCGGGGTTCTGTTCGACTTCCGAGGTATGATTGTATGCTATGAAACATGCTGTGAATCTGACCCTTCCGCTCCAAATCTCCACCCTCCACCCTTCTTTTTATGAAACGGCACTCGAGTATCCATTCAGAAACCTCACCCGATATTCATGGCCAAATGTAAAAATCTTCAATTGCCTTCTTAACAAGTCTCTTTCTTTTCAATTATATTTTATTAAGCTTCAACATTTCTAACATATACCATCATAACACAATGTCATCTTTTCTCTTATTTTTGTCGACTTCCCACCCCTTTCCCCCATGGAGTTGTTTTTTCTCTCCTTCTGCTGCACCCTATCTTCTATCAAATCATAACCACAATTGTTGTTGTTGTTTAGTCGTTGTCGTGTCCGAATCTTCGTGACCAGAGCATGCTAGGCACCCCTGTCTTCAATTGTCTCCCGCAGTTTGGTCAGACTCATGTTGGTAGCTTCAAGAACACTGTCTGTGGTGAAGGGGCTTGAATAACTCAGAGAAGCAATGAGCTATGCCGTGCATAAGCACAATATTATAATCTAATTACTTCTGTCACTCATACCTCAAATCCTGCTCACGAGTTCATCATACTATAATATTTCTTTAAATAGTCCCCAAAAAGGCATCCATTCTTCCATAAAACACTTATTAAAGGTAAAGGTAAAGGGACCCCTGACCATCAGGTCCAGTCGTGTCCGACTCTGGGGTTGCGCGCTCATCTCGCTTTATTGGCTGAGAGCCGGCGTACAGCTTCCAGGTCATGTGGCCAGCATGACAAAGCCACTTCTGGCGAACCAGAGCAGCGCACGGAAACACCGTTTACCTTCCCGCCGGAGCGGTACCTATTTATCTACTTGCACTTTGACGTGCTTTCGAACTGTTAGATTCTCTTAATTTTGCTGTTAATTTTGCCAGTCCTGCAGAGTCCATTATCTTACTTATCTATTCTTATTTGGTGGGAACTTCTTTCTTCCATTTTTGCACATATAAAATCCTAGCTACTGTTATTACATACATAAATAATGTCTATCAATCAATCACTTTATTTCAGCTTTAAGCTCTTAAGAACAACAGAACTGGAACAAATACACAGCACAATTTGATTTAAAAATTAAAACCAGTAAAAACTTAAAAGAGTACAGATTATAATTAGATACTATAAGGAATTTTCAGCTAAATAATGTTTACATTTTGGGGGGGAGGGGGATTTCTGCCCCTATAATCCCTAACAGAAACCCTTTGGGTTTTTTTGATATGCTCCTTTTAAACATTTTTTTTTTTATCTCATGTGTATTGTTTCCCAAAATACCCTCACTTTCTTGCAAGTCCACCACAGATGAAAAAAGATTCATCTACCCGTTTACACTTCCAGCAAAGTCTCTTTGCTTCTTCACAACCATTATTCCAGAAAATGCAAGGTAATATATGGAACTGGAAGCCTATTTTGCAGGATTCATAGGGTGGAGAGCACTAGCTATTTCAGCTACATTCTCTAGTCACAAAAAACTAGGGATGCTACTGCTGTCGGTACACTTAGTCTTGCTAGTACAGGCAACATTTTTCTCAAGAAAGCATTATAACCATAATTATCCCTCTGAATTGGTTTAAAAAAGAAAACCTATTGCGTTGAATTGGAATTGGGGGGGGGGGAAATCAAAGCACCTTTCATGGCCAGCCAAAATATTTGATGTAACTCGCCTCACAATTATAAGACTAATTTGTTTTTGCCTCTGTTTTGGCTCTGTTCAAAAAATTTTAGACAGAGCAAATATTACCAAGTAGAGCCAAGATTGCTTGGCATCCCACATTACATTTGCAACTGCTGTGTACCTGTTGTACAAGCTCAATAAACATTTAATTTAAATAGCTTTCTTGGCATTGTGTCGGAACTGAGAAAACAGCAGCACCCCGAAGACCAGCTTTTCAGAGGCACGTAGGCTTGCAATACAGTATTGTCTTAAAGCTAGGCCGATGGGCTAGGCCTCAGATCCATGTTCCTGTGAATTGGGGGGTGTATCAAATATTTTATATATATTTTCAGTGAACAAGGGACTGGAAAGAATGGAAGCTTTTGGAAGCCTAAACTACGTATGTACTAAAAACTTGGGGACCATATTTCCTGCACCAGCAGCTGTAAATTCCCCTTGTGCTCTGTTAGCCTCTGACAACATCTTGCTCATTTCTCTCAAACTGCACAAACAGAAACCCTAACGCTCCCCACCATGAAAAAACAGAAACTCTATAAAGGCAGGTCACCTTTTTAAAAGTTACTTCTAGTTGCAGAGTTTTTCCTCATGCATTCATCAAAAGATCAGAGGTAGAATTGTTGAACTGACATAGCGAGTTCTCCCATAGAGAGAGCACGTGTTGTGGTGGGGGCAAGAAAGCCACCCCCTTCCTCCCCCCCCCAGTAGCTGGGGGGAGGGGTGTTGGCAAATGGCCACAGCCGGGATTGGACATGGTTGAGTTGCTAGGGTAAATTACATGTAGCAATTCTTAGGACAGCCCAGCGTCCTATATATTCCTCAGCACACATGTGACCGTCCTCTTTGCTGCGTGCTTCGGATCTCCCGTCCCCCCCTCCCTGGTATAGGCCTTTGCATTGACCTTGCTGTTGCCTGTCATGGGGTCGTCTGCTGTTGGGGCAGGGGCCTAGTAGGAATTTTTCCATTTGGCTGATTGGCTGGGCCATTTGGTTTTCGCCTACTACATAGCAATTAGTCACAACTTGTAAGGTTGGCGGTTAGGCATTGGTTCATTGGTGGATGGGCGGTCGCCCTCCAAATGATGATGGTGTGATGGGAATTCCATTAAAGGAATCCAGGGGCTCGATATGCTTTTGTCCGAACCCGGTCGGGTTGCAGGGCCACGCATGAGCCCCTTGGGACCCCTGGGGAGAGGGAGGTCCATGACCCCAGTCTCCGCTAACTCTCCCCGGTTTGGTTTCCCTTCGCTGACAAGTGGTCAGCTTTGTCCCATCGGACAGATAGTCGGAACCAATGCCTACGCAACCACTCACGTGATTTGTATTTCAATAAAGTTGTGGCCTAAAAATATGCCAAAAACCCAAACAAAAATTATATCTGAAGTGTGAATTATTTTGGGGGGGGGTGGCTTGGTGACCTCAACACGCAACATGTATTAGCTGGTTTTTCATTTATGATTTGACAGCGGCCGAACAATTTCCAAACAAAAGCCTCCGCTCAAATTCAAAATGTTTCAGAAATAGCTGAACAGATAACCACCATAATTTGTGTGTGGTAAAGAGGTTTTCTTGCACCCTTGTCATACATATATAGGCAAGAGCGTAGAAGGTATATCAGAAAGTATATCAGATTCTTATTTTCTATCTAGGGCAGTGATGGCCAAACTTGGCCCTCCAGCTGTTTTGGGACTACAATTCCCATCATCCCTGACCACTGGTCCTGTTAGCTAGAGATGATGGGAGTTGTAGTCCCAAAACAACGGGAGGGCCAGGTTTGGCCATCACTGATCTAGGGTATCAAGAAGAGGGTCTCACCTAGCCCCAATAGGCTGGTTTTCTATGTGCAGGGTTCCTGTTGTTTAATACAAAGAACATGTCATAATGTGAAACCCCGCTTGCTGTTTGAAGCCATAAGAAAGGTAAACATAAAGGACCCCTGGATGGTTAAGTCCAGTCAAAGGTGACTATGCGGTTGTGGCACACAACTCGCTTTCAGGCCAAGGGAGCCAGTGTTTGTCCACAGACAGGTTTCCGGGTCATGTGGCCAGCATGACTAAACCACTTCTGGCACAATGGGACACCATGACGCGGGTGGCTCTGTGGTCTAAACCACTGAGCCTCTTGGGCTTGCCGATCAGAAGGTTGGTGGTTTAAATCTCCGCAATGGAGTGAGCTCCTGTTGCTCTGCCCCAGCTCCTGCCAACCTAGCAGTTAGAAAGCACACCAGTGCAAGTAGATAAATAGGTATTGCTGTGACGGGAAGGTAAACAGCGTTTCCGTGCGCTCTGGCTTCCGTCACGGTCTGTGAACAAATACCGAGATGAGCGCCGCAACCCCATAGTCACCTTTGACTGGTCTTAACTGTCCAGGGGTCCTTTACCTTACCTTGAAGTCATAGTGCACAGACACAAGTTTACATCCTCATCTCCTAGTGAGAACTAGGCCTCTATCACTGGCAGAGAGACAATAGGTTCTTCTCTGTGTTCACAGTTGAATAAGTAACTCCTAGAATTATGCTGAACACAGCAAGTCATATGTTCTTTCAGTATCCAATTTACTCTGTATGTAAGAGAAATTCCTCACACATTACCCACAATGCTCTGGCTCTTCTATGCTTCACAGGTGCTCCTTGGCTGTGTGGAGAAATTATGAATTCCTCCTCTCAGCCACACAGAGGCTCCCTCCTTCACATCACACTAAACTATGGTACAAACTTACCGGTAGTTGGTCTCTAAGGTGCTACTGAAAGGATTTTTTTTTTTTTAATTTTGTTTTGCCTATGACAGACCAACACGGCTACCTACCTGTAACTTAAACTATGGTATTCAGCATAAGGATGTCCTGAGATAAAAACACCCTGCACTTAAGAACTCTGCCTCCTGTACTATCTAAGGAACTATAACTTGTAAGTTGCTAATTTGCTGATGGAAGGCTGAATGCTATGCTAGTTAGTGGAAACACATTGCCTTAAATTCCTTTGTAGATTAGTTTGTTCATGGAAACACCATTCCCTGACCTCTTTCAGTTACTCATAATACAATGTTGCTCAACAAAAAGGATGAGAGGGCAGAAATGTACCCAATGGAAGAGCATACGATCATTTTGTCACAATACATAAATTTTCAAATTATCTCAATTGTATCTGCAGACTGTTAAAAAAACCCACCCTGGAAATTGTCAGAAAGTAGTAGTTAAGTCAGTCAAAACACAAATTATTCAACCTATGAGGCAACACTTATATCAAAACTGCTTTCTCATTTATTAGCAGGCGTGTTCCCAAATGGTTGTAACTGGAGCTGACCTCATTTTGTATCTGATGGGAGGAAATGGAATAAATGCTCATCACATTTAGAAACAATTAGAATTCATTAACGAAACTCGGCTCATAAAATTAAGTGTTATGGTCCCATGGAAGGGATTTTGTAAGCTTTCCAAAATAATATAAGCAGAGCAACTATCCCTTCAGAGGTGCGTTTTATTCCAGACTGAGGATTTGTTTCAAATGTGTTGCTTCCGTCGCTCTCCCTAATGAATATCCCACAAAAGAAAAAGCAGTTACCCTATATACTCGAGTATAAGCCTAGTTTTTCAGCACATTTTTTGTGCTGAAAAAGCCGCCCTCGGCTTATACTCGAGTGAGGCAGGCAGTGGCTCCTGTGAAGCTTTCCCAGGTTTTTTGTGGTAAAATTGGGTGCCTCGGCTTATATTCGGGTCGGCTTATACTCGAGTATATACGGGTAATTGTGTCAGATAAGATAGGGAGGCCAGAGAGAGTGTTGGGTGATGACTGTAAGTTGAGCTTTGGGGCTGCTTACGTTTCCCATCTCTTTGCAAAATGGAATGCGCATCACAGAAAATTCAGAGGGGTCACTCATTTGAGGCCACGTGGGAGCACCAATCTGTTCCACCCTCCCACAACCCTCTGAAGGGAAGAGACCCTCCTTTCACGACCCTGCCACCATGTTCCTATCATCCATGCACTGAGGAGGAGGAAGTCTATAGACTAGCAGTACATGCATGAATTCCCCATTCATCCAATGTGGAGATCTGCACAAACAGGGTTCCAATAACGGGGAAGCTTGCTTACATACAACTAGGGATGGGCGATTCTGGTTTTCACCATCGCAATGTATAACCAGCTAAACCTCATGATATACCGATATATCACAATGTCTGAAATAAGGATGGCCCTATGTAGAGGCATTGGTAGTTTCAGAGTCTTTACCAAATTGTGATTTTTGCATAGCACACACACACAGACACACACACATCAGGGTTGAAGCCAGTATCACGATGTGAACTTCAAATGTACGTGCTTGTCTGAATGTGTATATACAGCCTCTATTTGCAACCCGTGGCAACCATTTTGTGTCGGCACCCACAGCACCTTTAACAAAACATGCGTTCCAACACCTAACGTGATGATGTTGTTTTGGTTTTTAAAAGTAGTTATCTGTACTCGTCTTGATAGAAGTGTCATGGGTGCAAGCTCAAAATGGCTGCCACGGGCATCAAAAAAGGGTGCAAGTACCCCATATCAGTGAATACTGTCCCCCCCAAAAAAACCTGTATTTGTGTGTGTGTGTGTGTGTGTGTGTGTGTGCGCGCGCGCGTGCACACACACAATTTGGATTGTTTATATTTCTAACGGTTGATGTAGAACTACCCTGTTTCCCCTTTTTTAATACGTAGTCATAAAGTAAGCCATGGCAGGTTTTTTTTACCTTTGTGAGAAGTAAGACATAACCCAAAAGTAAGCCGTGGTGCCGCCATTGTTCCCGTCGTCGCCTCCTCAGCCCCTCCTGCGTGCGCAGGGAGCCAGCGAACCAGCGAGAGGCACGGGGGGGGGACGCGCTTCTTGGGGAGTTCTGCCCCGCCTGCTTAGCGCGCAGGGAGAGGCGCGTGCGGGGGGGGGGGAGACGCCTCTTCCTGCCCCGCCTGTTCCCCATGTGCAGGGAGCCAGCGAACCAGCGAGAGGCGCGGAGGAAATACGCGCCTCTTGCGGAGTTCTGCCCCGCCTGCTCAGCACGCAGGGGGAGGCTGTACTGTACCATACTGATGTAATAAAAACAAGACATCCCCCCGAAAATAAGCCACCCTGTGTTTTTTTGAGGGAAACAAATCATAAGACTGTGTCTTAAAAAGGGGGAAAGACGGTAGTAATACCATATCAAGCAGTGGGCCTTGTTCATCTCCTCATCCTCAGGCTCCCATTTCCAATTCCCCCAAATTAAAAATGGCACTGCTTCAGAAAAATCTCACCAGCCTTTGAACTAGAATCTGGCTTTTTTTGGCAACAGGGTTCCGTGCTGGAACAGAGAAAGTGGAAGAACAATTGCTTTTCAGTCATTTCTGCATTTTAGAGTTGGCCTTTTACAATGAACTTACAGAGCATGTATCTGCACTTTCCTATATGAGGCTTGTCATAGTTTTAAAAAGCACAACTCTTTTTTATACTGTTAGAAGTTGTAACAGTTGCACACCAAGTTGTAACAAACTCCCTATAAACATACACATGCAAGCTGATGTTTTCATTTTGTTGTTAAATGCATGCCACAAATAACTTCCCATCATACAACAATTCAAGTATCTTTCCAAGAAACATTATTATTACTATTATTTTTTAAAGCTTAAAAAAAACTCCCGCCACCAGCAAACCTCTGGAGCCACTGGATGAGCTGCTGTGGGGACTGGGAATGTTCACAAACATATTCTAAGTGCTCAAAGAGAAAAGTCACTAAGTTTGAAGGGCCAACTTTTGCACATAAAAAAATGAGAAGCCAGTATTACTGACAAAGGGGGGAGGGAATCCATAGTGGGGCTATAGACAGAGGGACCCTCTATGGAAGGGGTCAGCAACCTTTTTCAGCCATGGGCCGGTCCACTGTCCCTCAGACCATGTGGTGGGCCAGACTATTTTTTGGGGGGGGGGAATGAACGAATTCCCATGCCCCACAAATAACCCAGAGATGCATTTTAAATAAAAGGACACATTCTACTCCTGTAAAAACACGCTGATTCCTGGACCATCCGCGGGCTGGATTGAGAAGGCGATTGGGCCGCATCCGGCCCACGGGCCTTAGGTTGCCTACCCCTGCTCTATGGTGTTGATAAGCAAGGACAATGAAGTTCACACCTAACAATTCAAAAAGGGCACATGCACCTCCATGGAACTTAACATATGTAGCACATACTCGGTCCAATGTTGACTATATCAGGCACATGGTGGTGCGTATGGTCACACTGTTGCTCCATACCACAGTTTTCTCGCTTGTGGAGAGTACAAACCAACACACAGAACTGGTGCATTTCATATATGGACCTGCTCCTGCTCAGGATCCGTGCTTCAGATACAGACAACCAGCATTCGAAATTCACCAGGTACATTTTGCCCCTGGTTATCAGCCACTTGTGACCAATAAAGATGCACAGGTGCTAGGATGGTGCCTGACGTCTCCACCATCTGGAGGTGCATGCCTGGGGAATCCTTGGATCTTGTCTGTTTTCACACACCAGCAACACATCCTGTAGAATTCTACCCGTGATATTTTATCTGCCCAATCATAATTAATTTCAGGAACCAAAAAGCCATGTTGGAAAATACGTCTTTCGAGCCCCAAAATGGCAACTAGACATTCCGCTTTTGGTGAGTGTAGCCTTGGTTTAAGGAACCACTTGGCGCCTAGATTATTATATATCTGAGTTTCTAACACTGCAAACAATGATCCCATCGAGCATGAAAAGGCTATCGCTGCATCTGTTAACAGCCTGTGTCAAGCAACGGGAGACAATCCCCGGGAGAATTCCCTGGGGAAAAGTCATTTTCAGTAGCATAAAAATAGCAGCATACCTCGCAAGACACTGGATGCTGCAAATGCTACATGTTGAGCAAGTGTGAATGAGCAGGCAGAAGTTGTTGTTGTTCAGTCGTTCAGTCGTGTCCGACTCTTCGTGACCCCATGGACCAGAGCACGCCAGGCACGCCTATCCTTCACTGCCTCTCGCAGTTTGGCCAAACTCATGTTAGTAGCTTCGAGAACACTGTCCAACCATCTCATCTTCCGTCGTCCCCTTCTCCTTGTGCCCTCAATCTTTCCCAACATCAGGGTCTTTTCTAGGGAGTCTTCTCTTCTCATGAGGTGGCCAAAGTACTGGAGCCTCAACTTCAGGATCTGTCCTTCCAGTGAGCACTCAGGGCTGATTTCTTTAAGAATGGATAGGTTTGATCTTCTTGCAGTCCATGGGACTCTCAAGAGTCTCCTCCAGCACCATAATTCAAAAGCATCAATTCTTCGGCGATCAGCCTTCTTTATGGTCCAGCTCTCACTTCCGTACATTACTACTGGGAAAACCATAGCTTTAACTATACGGACCTTTGTTGGCAAGGTGATGTCTTTGCTTTTTAAGATGCTGTCTAGGTTTGTCATTGCTTTTCTCCCCAGAAGCAGGCGTCTTCTAATTTCGTGAGTGCTGTCACCATCTGCAGTGATCATGGAACCCAAGAAAGTGAAATCTCTCACTGCCTCCATTTCTTCCCCTTCTATTTGCCAGGAGGAGATGGGACCAGTGGCCATGATCTTAGTTTTTTTGATGTTGAGCTTCAGACCATATTTTGCGCTCTCCTCTTTCACCCTCATTAAAAGGTTCTTTAATTCCTCCTCACTTTCTGCCATCAAGGTTGTATCATCAGCATATCTGAGGTTGTTGATATTTCTTCCGGCAATCTTAATTCCGGTTTGGGCTTCATCCAGTCCAGCCTTTCGCATGATGAATTCTGCATATAAGTTAAATAAGCAGGGAGACAATATACAGCCTTGTCGTACTCCTTTCCCAATTTTGAACCAATCAGTTATTCCATATCCAGTTCTAACTGTAGCTTCTTGTCCCACATAGAGATTTCTCAGGAGATGGATAAGGTGATCAGGCACTCCCATTTCTTTAAGAACTTGCCATAGTTTGCTGTGGTCGACACAGTCAAAAGCTTTTGCGTAGTCAATGAAGCAGAAGTAAATGTTTTTCTGGAACTCTCTAGCTTTCTCCATAATCCAGCGTATGTT
The DNA here is from genome assembly GCA_034642065.1 of Darevskia nairensis. Classification (NCBI taxonomy): domain Eukaryota; kingdom Metazoa; phylum Chordata; class Lepidosauria; order Squamata; family Lacertidae; genus Darevskia; species Darevskia nairensis. Next base: position 471,267 of record JAWWNI010000891.1, read on the forward strand.
TGCAATTTGATCTCTGGTTCCTCTGCCCCTTCGAAATCCAGCTTGCACTTCTGGGAGTTCTCGGTCCACATACTGCTTAAGCCTGCCTTGTAGAATTTTTAGCAAAACCTTGCTAGCGTGTGAAATGAGCGCAATTGTGCGGTAGTTGGAGCATTCTTTGGCACTGCCCTTCTTTGGGATTGGGATGTAGACTGATCTTCTCCAATCCTCTGGCCACTGCTGAGTTTTCCAAACTTGCTGGCATATTGAGTGTAGCACCTTAACAGCATCATCTTTTAAAATTTTAAATAGTTCAGCTGGAATATCATCACTTCCACTGGCCTTGTTGTTAGCAAGGCTTTCTAAGGCCCATTTGACTTCACTCTCCAGGATGTCTGGCTCAAGGTCAGCAACCACACTACCTGGGGTGTATGAGACCTCCATATCTTTCTGGTATAATTCCTCTGTGTATTCTTGCCACCTCTTCTTGATGTCTTCTGCTTCTGTTAGGTCCTTTCCACTTTTGTCCTTAATTGTGGTAATCTTTGTACGAAATGTTCCTTTCATATCTCCAATTTTCTTGAACAGATCTCTGGTTTTCCCCATTCTGTTGTTTTCCTCTATTTCTTTGCATTGCTCGTTTAAAAAGGCCCTCTTGTCTCTCCTTGCTATTTTTTGGAAATCTGCATTCAATTTCCTGTATCTTTCATTATTTCCCTCGCATTTTGCTTGCCTTCTCTCCCCCGCTATTTGTAAGGCCTCATTTGACAGCCACTTTGCTTTCTTGCCTTTCTTTTTCATTGGGATGGTTTTCGTTGCTGCCTCCTGTATAATGTTACGGGCCTCCATCCACAGTTCTTCAGGCACTCTATCCACCAAATCTAAATCCTTAAACCTGTTCTTCACTTCAACTGTGTATTCATAAGGAATTTGATTTAGATTGTATCTTACTGGCCCAGTGGTTTTTCCTACTTTCTTCAGTTTAAGCTGGAATTTTGCTATAAGAAGCTGATGATCTGAGCCACAGTCAGCTCCAGGTCTTGTTTTTGCTGACTGTATAGAGCTTCTCCATCTTTGGCTGCAGAGAATATAATCAATCTGATTTCGGTGTTGCCCATCTGGTGATGTCCATGTGTAGAGTCGTCTCTTGTGTTGTTGGAAAAGAGTGTTTGTGATGACCAGCTTGTTCTCTTGACAGAACTCTATTAGCCTTTGCCCTGCTTCATTTTGAACTCCAAGGCCAAACTTGCCAGTTGTTCCTTTTATCTCTTGACTCCCTACTTTAGCATTCCAATCCCCTATAATGAGAAGAACATCCTTCCTTGGTGTCATTTCTATAAGGTGTTGTAAGTCTTCATAGAATTGGTCAACTTCAGTTTCAACTTCAGCAGGCAGAAGTAGCCAGTTATTAATCATTAGCAGCAACATAAAATGGAAAGAACACTGGGGAGCAGCAAATCACCCCTTGGAAAGTTAGGTCCTTTAAGAAAAAGAAAAGCACAATTGTCAGAAGGTTGAACTCTGGAAATTTATTGCATAGACCTGTGACTCCAATCACTCTTGTTTTTCAAAGGGTGACATTAATAACTTGCTTGACCATGACAGTAATCTATTGAACAGAATACGCAGGAACTAAGAACAGAAGATGTGCTATCTTTTGAGGGACCAAGTGCGTGTGAAATCCACACAACGTCTACACTGCTATCAGCCGGTGAAGGTTAGCTACTCATTTGTCCTGAAGAGGGAACTGGTGAAGAGAATGGGCAGGCATGCCAGATGGCCTTCACTCAGAGTCAACCGACAGCCATGCCAATGCAGAATTCTCAAATGCACCATTATTTTAGTGTTCGAAATTAGCCTGGTGCCAGGCACATTTTGCACCTAGCTAGCGGCCACTTGCAACCAAGAGAAGATGCCTGGGTTCTAGGATGGTGCTTGACATCTCCACTATCTGGAGGTGCATGCCTGGGGATCCTTGGATCTTGACTGTTTTCACATACTCATACCACATCCTGTAGAATTCTATTACTTATATTAGTTATATTTTAGGAGGCAAAAAGCTTTTTCTGTGCTGCCTGAACAGGAGCAGTCGCCATTAGGAAAAACAGGTTGGAATAGTCCCTGGATCAGTGATGGCTAACCTTGACACTCCAGATGTTTTGGAACTACAACTCCCATCATCCCTAGCTAACAGGACCAGTGGTCAGGGATGATGGGAGTTGTAGTCCCAAAACATCTGGAGTGTCAAGGTTAGCCATCACTGCCCTGGATCAAGTGACTTTTCTTCTTTAAGGTCTCAAAGCTCTTAACCTAGGTCAAGGCTGTCATCTGAACTAGCCAGATGTTTAACTGAGAATCAATCACAATCAGTCCATCATTTGAAAAATAAGACTTTAGAGCCGTCTTGCCCCAAAATGGAAACTAGACATTCCGTTTTGGTGATTGCAACCTTGGTTTAAGGAGCCATTTGGCACCTAGCTTATACAGGGTGTTCGAAAAGTAACTGTACAGTGGTACCTCTGGTTACGTACTTAATTCGTTCCGGAGGTCCGTTCTTAACCTGAAAACGTTCTTAACCTGAAGCACCACTTTAGTTAATGGGGCCTCCCCCTGCCGCTGCGCCGCTGCTGCCCGATTTCTGTTCTCATCCTGAAGCAAAGTTCTTAACCCGAGGTAATATTTCTGGGTTAGCAGAGTCTGTAACCTGAAGCGTATGTAACCCGAGGTACCACTGTACACCTACTATAAATGTACTATCCATGGGTGTATAGTTACAGTACTTTTCGAACACCCTGTATATCAGAGTTTCTAACATAGTTTTGACTTACAGAGAGAAATTACCACAAGCTCAGGCTTAAACTCTCCAGATGGCAAAACTGTATGACTCTGCCTTTGAGGTACATGTTGGGCATGTGGGGAGGGGTAAGAGAAGTGACAGATTGCTGTAGAGAAAAGGCCAGGACACTTATCATAGGATGAGTTATCTATTTTACCATCCAAGGAGTCATTTGTCTCAGTCACATCTCACTTCCACCACTAAACATTGAAGTACAACTGTAGGAAGTTTCCTACAATGTAGATATTCAGATGGAATGCCATGTTTTGACCAAACTATATATCTATTACAGGAACCTCCACAGACGTAGCACTTGTTTTTAGAAGTCTGAGGCGAGTTTCCTATTGCTTGTAGGACATAACTCACATTATGGTAAATCACCGACACAACGCATGGAGAAATCAATTAGCAAAACCTGCACACAGTCTAGTGCACAGCAGGAATGGAAAGCTTAATCTGAGGTCACTGTATTAAGGCCCTGTGCCTTAATTTTAATCATAGTCTATCTACATTTGTAATTGCATTTGCAATATATTTTGTTCCGGATCTGAATATGCTTTAAAGCAGGCACCCCCAAACTCGGCCCTCCAGATGTTTTGGGACTACAATTCCCATCATCCCTGACCACTGGTCCTGGTTAGCTAGTGTCAGGGGGCTGCATCCCTCCTCCAGTCCAGCGTTAAGTAGTTACCGGGAGCAGCCCCCGATCTTGAAGACAGATTCATCCACTTCCCCTTCAGGTCAAAGCAGTGGAGAAGGGGGGGGGGTGGAGAGGCTTGAGCTAAGCAGCCAGAGACCTCTTTACGAAAAGGGGAAACGGAAAAAGCGAAGGACAAGGTGTTTCCGCTTCCCCCGCTGGGCTTCCTGGCGCGAAAATAGAAGGAGAGATCTACTTTCGGAATCTGATGACGATGATGGATGAGCCGGTTTTATGACCTGCTCCGCTTGTAAAGCAATTAGCCTAGATTAAAGCCTTAAAAAAAGGGACTGGGTGGCGCTGTGGGTTAAACCACAGGTTTGCTGATCAGAAGGTCAGCGGTCCGAATCCCTGCGACGGGTTGAGCTCCCGTTGCTTGGGCCCTGCTCCTGCCCACCTACCAGTTCGAAAGCATGTCAAAGTGCAAGTAGATAAATAGGGACCGCTCCAGCAGGAAGGTAAACGGCGTTTCCGTGCGCTGCTCTGGTTCGCCAGAAGCAGCTTTGTCATGCTGGCCACATGACCTGGAGGCTGTCTTCGGACAAACGCCAGCTCCCTCAGCCTATAAAGCGAGATGAGCACGCAACCCCAGAGTCGGACACAACTGGACCTGATGGTCAGGGGTCCCTTTACCTTTAAAGCCTTAAAAAGCTACATGGCTTGGACTCTTATTTCGGGCGATCAATTACGGAGGCAGCCCACCCCTCCTGACAGCTAGGGATGATGGGAGTTGTAGTCCCAAAACATCTGGAGGGCCGAATTTGGGGGTGCCTGCTTTAAAGCATTTATGTTCAGTTTTGCAGCTTTAAAATTCCCAAGGCTGAAATCTGAATAGTGGGTAGCTTTTACCCTTAAACAGTAAGGAAAAGTAAGACTGCCGGAGTTGCTTAGTAATAACTGTTACACACACCGGTATAAGGAATGCTCCATTAGCCCTGCCACGCCATTCCCGGGGGGGGGGGGGTTGGAGGAAACAGAACTGGGTCAAGTGGACCTCTGCATGGGAGCCATGCTGATCCAAGTGACTTGTGATTTGTGGTGCAGAATCCAAAAAGAGCCCACCACATCTGAGCTGACTGGTCCCCTCCAGTTCTCCCCCAATTCTGGGACACAGACGTCTAAGAGGAAGGAAAGGGAGGCACATGAAGAAATTATGGAGACGACACAAATGGACAAGCTCAAAGTAGTGACAAATAAAGAGCAAGATAAAAATGACAGATGGGGTTGCTGTGCATCAAGAACAAAGACAACAAATCATCTACTGCGAGAAGGTATCGGGAAGATACCTTGCAAAAGAACTCAGTGTGCCTTGTTTCATTCCAAGAGAGGCATCAGTCTTCCAGTGCTCTCCTACATATTTATTTTAAAAGGTTAACATCCTTTAGGATCTGGGGGTCTGAAGATCTCATTTTTATTAACCAGCTCCTAGATCTGCTGGTTTCTAGCTGCACAAACACACCCAGGAGTATTTTGCAGACAAACCCCCCCACTAACGCAGGACTCAATAATTAAGCAGTTTGAGGAATGCCAGAGAATTCAATGAAATTCAGAAAAGAAAAGGAAACTTTAGTAGCCCCTGCAATTTATACTCAGGGGTACAAAAAGAGAACAGCAATTATTTACTAATCTAGAACACAGAAAATCAATACCAATAGGATTTGCCCTTACAAAACAGGTTTGTGAAGTCTTCAGTTTCTCTGTGCTACAGTACAGTACCATTCATTGTTGGGTCCATTTAGCATTATTTACCTAAATAAAGCCATGTGCTTTAGTCATTCTCAAACAGTTGGATTCCAGTGGGCCTACAGAATTATTATTTTTTAAGGACACTTAAATGAAGCTGCAATTGGAACAAGTAAAACATTCCAATTACTACCAGAGAAACAGGGAAGGTTTCAAAGAATTTCTCAAAACCCACATCTCTCAGTACTAGCATTTAAGCAAGATTGATGATCACATCTACGGGCTTCTGTTGCAGACACAATTCCACTGCAAGATAGAAATTAATGTGCCCATGCCAAATGTACGTAAATGCCCAAAGCAAATGAAACTCAGGTCCATTAATTACAGTATACAGGAGCCATCACTTCTGAGCAACGATTACAGGTAGCACTTAATTCAGGATAAGATGTCACATGTTTTTCACCCAATACCCATCATTTAGTCTGCTCTTCAGAGGCCAATTCTACCACAATTTTTATTATTTATACCCCACCCATCTGGCTGGGTTGTCTTCATCAAGCTATGTTGTCCACTGACCTTACAGTTTTTCCACATTGTTCTCCCACCCTCAGTAAGCACATTAATTGCCACAAAATCAAGAGGAATGTATTGGTGGGGCAGAAAATATAAATGACTATTTATCAAGGTAGTCACTTTGAGGTATAATTTGGGAAACCCCAGTCAAAGCAGAAAAGAGTCCCGTCCCCGTTCCCCCCCCCCCCCGTTATGCCATTGATATAATCACAAGAGTCACAACGAGGTACTTTCATAACTCTTGGTAATAGCACACCAAACAGTCAAGAAAATAACACTGCATTACCCCAAATAATAAAGCCTCAAATCACAATCTAGTAGGTATTATGGAGAAAAATACCATTAAGCGGCTCTCTCCAAACCAAGGTTTTCTCTTCATGGGCACCATTTTAGACCATGATGGAGGAATTCACGTGGAAAATGCTACGCCAGGACTGAATTTCTGGACGCAGGTGTTTGAAGAAACAAAGAAAATATTGAAATATAACATAAAGAAAAGCCCAGAAGCTTTCTTACTGGGCATAGTAGGAGAGGACATATGTGCCCAAGACAGGAAACTTTTTTTATATATCACTGCTGCGGCCAGAAATTTGATAGCCTTACACTGGAAAAGACAACAGGTTCCAGAAATTGAGGAGTGGAAAGAGAAACTATTCTGTTACATGGACCTAGCAAGATTGACTGAAATAGTAAGAGGAAATAGTAACCAAATTTTTTTAAAAAACTGGGAGAAATTTGGAGATTACATGAAAAAGGAATGCCCCACAATAAAATCTTGGATACACTTTTGATTATTCCGTATGGATATTAGGAGGAGAAATTAAATATAAAGAATAAAATAATGAATTTGTAATATATTAGCATACAGAACTAGGAAAACAGTCACTAGATAGACTAGATTGAATACCCGAGTGGAAAGCAGACGGAAGCTACTTAATTTAATATAGCGTATAAGGTTTTTGTGGAACACGTAATATAAGCAATTGGAACACAATTTAAAGCTAAGATATTTAAATGAGAAGGTGGAGAAGTGTGTATGTAAATACGTAGGTATGCATATGATAATAATTCTTTGTTTGAATGTATGTTTTGGTTTGTGTATCTTTGTTTATTTCTGTAAATGTGTAATTTTTAAAATTAATAAAAATATTTAAAAAAAAGGACTGAAAATACTTCTGAACTTCTCGTGATACCTACAGGAGCTGGCAAGAATCTAGAAGAGAAAGTTGCCTTCTACGGAGAGAGACCATTGGTCCATCCGGCACAGCATTTTGCCCACTCAACAAACACACACCTCACTCTACGGTGATTACACTGATGGGGAGCAGCTCTCCAAGGATGCAAACAGGAGTCTTTTGCAGCCTTATCCAGAGAGGCCAAGGTTTGAACCCAAGAACTCATCCTGTATGCAAAATATGTGGTCTCTCGTTGAAACACAGCACTTCCCCTAGCAGGCTGCTCACAGATCTTTCCGGAGAAGGTGTTCAGATTGGGCATGGAATTTTCCTCAACTCCTCAAATCTGTGGTCTAAAAGCATTCACCTGAAGGCTAATCTCACACTGAGATCTGGCCCTAAAAAAGAACCGGGGTCCAATTTAACTCAAGGAAATGGAGCTGAAGAGGAGGATGAGGAGAAAGATGAACCTATGTTAGGGATGGGAAGCCCTGTACTCACGCAACATGCCATTCAAAAGTTATTGTTTTTAACCCCCATACTTTATTATGTTCAGGGACATCATAAAATAAAAGACCTTTCAATGAAGTCAGCCCCACACCCTTTTGCAACTAAAGGATGCTACATTTGAAGTAGCTCATCCCTAAATAATGCTTGGCTAGTCAGATACAATTCTGTTCCGTTTTATTGGAATGTCAATAGCTTCATTTCATTGGGCGATGGTCTCTTAACACACAGTTGCACAGGGGACCCAAGCAAAATGGATGTCTTGTTGCCTGAAGCAATTTCTACTCTATTATTTCCCCTAAGCATCTTGCTTTCAATCACCTGCTTTCCAAAGGAAACCATGTATCACCTTCAAGAGGCACAGAGTGAGATGCTTAAGTAGGTGGAAAACAATGCAGTCTCGGCAACTGGAGAGAATGCTTTGCCCATATTATAACAAAGTATCAGCTGACTGGAGTTGTTGCAACTTGGTGAAGCCTTTATAATAAACAAAGGCACATAAACCCCTTAGGCTCCCACCACTGAATAAACAACTTGCTCAAGAGTAAGCCCTACTGAATTCAAGCAGCACCAATCCATCCGGCCCCCCAATGTTCAGCCCTTCCAGTGTAATATCTCCGAATTTTGTTCTGTGCTAGCCTAATCTCTAACTGCAATCCTATACAAGCCTTAGTATGTCAGCCCCATTCAATTCCTTCCAGGTAAGTGGGTACAGGACTGCAAATGTAAAGACTGCAGTCCAAAAAAATACTTATTAGGAACTGTGCCCCACTAAACACAGCGGGATGGGAGACAATAGCTCAAAGCACACGCTTTGCATGCAGAACAGAAGGTCCTCGCTTCCTTCCCTGGCATGGCGTAACCGGGAAAAGGCTTGAGAGCCGCTGACTGCCTGTGTCAACAATACCAACGGTATGCGTCTGAATATAAAGCAGATTCCTAGGTTTCTATATCCCGCATTTAATTGCACGGGGATTGCGCTGCAGGGAGCGTTTCCTTCCGGCTTTCCGGCTCCACGTTTCTTGAGGAATCCGCGTTACACGACCGCCGAGACTTGACCCCAACAACCCAGCCGTCTGCGCGCCTTTCCGGGAGCTGCGTGCGCTGGAAGAGCTGTCCCCCCCGCCCCCCTCCAGGCTCCTGCTAACTAGGAAAGAGCGGCTCAACCTGTTGCAGCAAATGAAGAGCGGCAACGCCATCCAACAGGCAGCAGTTGCGCGCACAGGCATTTCTCAGCACACACAGGGGAAGAGTTTACTTCCCTGTCTCTGCGCCGTGTGACCCACTGACACAAAACATACTGCAGCCAGAAAGGAAAGGGGGGGGGGGGGAGAGAGAGCTCGATATACTTGAAAGACCAGGTGGAAGAACCGAGAAGATCCTGCGACCCACTGTGAATCTCTTCTCCGCCTCACCCACCACCAGACGTGGGCTGGCAAGGGGAGAGGGGGCAGCTGCCCCCCCATCAAGTAAATAAATAAATATATAAATAAATAAAAATAACTAAAAGTAGAAATTGCAGACAATTTTTGACAGATTTTTCTGAGCACCTGAGGTCAAAAGAAAGTAATTTAAAACAACTGTTCAGTGACACTGGGAGTCTGCTAGACAGAGGATGGTGGCAGGTGGGTATCCTGCCCCCCCAACATAAATCCTGGCTACTTGTCCCCGCAACAGAAATCCTGACTCCCAGAACCCATAAGTTATTGGGAACCGCTTCGCTGCGCGGAGATCTTCCGGGCACGCATTGCAATGCAGGCGATTTGCAAGCAGAGGCTCGCGCTACCAGTTGCATGCGATGCCTGCAGTTTCCTGCTCCGGAGGCTGAAAGTGGGAGGGGAAAGTGGCTGGAAAGGGAAAGTCCTCCCGCCCGCCGGACCTTTTCTCCCCCTAGCCAAACCATCCGCCGCTCAGAAGGGGCGGAATGGGAAGCATCGGCGCGTCCTGCGGCCTCCAGCCGCGCCTCACCTTCTGCTGCCGCCGGGCCATGTCGGTGGGCTGCTTGGCGTTGAACGGGTACGCGATGCAGCGCACGATGAAGGCGTACAGCTGCAGCCGGAGCCGCTTCTCGCTCTCCTCCTTCTGCAGCCGCTCTTGCTCTTCCCTGCCTTCGCTGCGCACCGAAGGGCTGGGGCTCGCCGGGCGCCCAGGCGCGCCACCACTGCCGCCGTCTCCAACGCCGCGGTTCCCCGGGCGCCCGGGCTCTCGGTGCGGGGCAGGGAGGGTGCGCGGTGAGCTGGCCGCCACCGCCGCCACCACCAGCACCTCCCGCCGGTCTTCGTCCAGCACCTCGTCCGACTCTTCTTCGCTGGACGACGGGTCCAGCATAATGGTGCTCACTCGCTCCCCGCGGCCGTTTGGAGGCGAGAAAGAGCGCCTGCAGCTGCCCGACCAGCGCGCACCTTTCCGGACACGTCGAGCTTCCACGCCCGACTATTTCCTACCAGCTAGCCGCCGGCGGCAGCCGTGAGAAAGAGAAAGAGAGAGAGAGGCGGAGTTTGGGGGAAAGGGGTCGAGCTTGGGCACTGTTTTCCACCGGGGATCCTATCAGAACCCGCGCTGGCCTGTCACTTCTCCGACAGCGGCTCCGCCTCGCCGACAGCAGCGGCGCCGAGACGCACAGGTGGGAAACCTGTAGCGCCCACAACAAGCAACACGTGGAACAGAAGGCGAAAGGCACGCCGCGCCAGGCCAGACGAGCGAGCCGAGCCAAAGACCCTTTCTCTCTCTCAGTGAGCAGGATCAGCCGCGAGCTTTCAGTGCTCCCGGGCCCGGCTGCAGTTGCCCAACCTTGCTGCCTTTATAACCCAGCAGCTTGATACTGCAGCTCCGCCCCCCAGCAAGTAAATCAATAAAAAGACTTAACTGAGGTTAGCCAGCCTGCTCCCCACCCCCAGTAACATAAATCCTGGCAACGCCCATGTTTACATCCCGGGGGGGGGGGGAGTCTGCGCCTGTATGATAGAGATCTCTCCCCACCACCACCACCTTAAATACACTTGCAGGGCTCCGTCAACTTTGGATAATTTTTCTCATTGCAATGCAAAACTACTTGAGAACCATAAGCCACAGAATGCTCTCTCCTTCCTCAGGGAAATTGGGGTTTTTTTGGGGGGGTGAGTGGGTGGGAATCTAGGGGTTCTGGTAGGCAAGGGTGCGTGGGCATAGCCAGGGGGCAGCTGCCCCCCAAATCAAATAAATAAACATAACTAACGGAACAATTGCATCGCAGGTAACTCTGTTCTGCAACCCCGTAACAAAAACCCTGTCCCCCCCCCCCCAAAAAAAACAAAATCCTGGCTATGTCTATGCAAAGGTGCCAACTTGAATAAAATATTGGGGGGGGCATGCCCTGCCCTATTGATCTCATGATGATACAGTGCAAGGACACTATTTGAATGGCAATGCCCAGCAAACGGGGTGGGGGGGCAAAGGGCTCTAAAGGTAAAGGTACCCCTGACCGTTAAGTCCAGTTGCGGACGACTCTGGGGTTGCGGAGCTCATCTCGCTTTCCTGGCCGAGGGAGCAGGCATACAGCTTCCGGGTCATGTGGCCAGCATGACTAAGCCGCTTCTGGCGAACCAGAGCAGTGCACAGAAACGCCGCTTACCTTCCCGCCGGAGCGGTACCTATTTATCTACTTGCACTTTGATGTGCTTTTGAACTGCTAGGTTGACAGGAGCAGGGACCGAGCAACGGGAGCTCACCCCATCGCAGGGATTCGAACCGCCGACCTTGTGACAGGAAGCCCTAGGCTCTGTGGTTTAACCCACAGCGCCACCTGGGTCCCTAAAGGGCTCTAGGCGGGTGCTTTTATTATGGGAGCCAAGCAACTTCCACAGCAAGCGGTCACCATGTTAGATTTCCCAAGATTCAGTGCCAGTCTTCAGCGATGGAAGTTCTCTGCTCCTCTAATAAATGCCACCAGCTTCAGGCATGGGTGTAGCTGGGGGGTGGGGGCACCTGCCCCCCTAAATCAAGTAAATAAATAAAGATACTTAACTAAAAGTAGAAGTTGTAGAAAGATTCTGACAGATTTTTCTGAGTACTTGGGGTCAAAAGAAAGTAATTTAGAACAACTGTTGTTGAGATATTTCATTCCGAATCTGCTAGACAAAGCTAGAAGGTCGGCGGTTCGAATCCCCGCAACAGGGTGAGCTCCCGTTGCTCGGTCCCTGCTCCTGCCAACCTAGCAGTTCGAAAGCATGTCAAAGTGCAAGTAGATAAATAGATACCGCTCTGGCGGGAAGGTAAACGGTGTTTCCGTGGTTCGCCAGAAGTGGCTTAGTCATGCTGGCCACATGACCCAGAAGTTGTACGCTGGCTCTCTCGGCCAGTAAAGCGAGATGAGAGCCACAACCCCAGAGTTGTCCACGACTGGACCTAATGGTCAGGGGTACCTTTACCTTAAGGCAGCATCACTGGAAAAAAAAACAACAATTCAAATTGCAGCACTTCCCCAAATAGAACAATATAAATGAGCTATTTGTAATAATAGGAGGGAGGGAGACCCAAAGTGAAGCATATACAGTGGTACCTCAGGTTACATACGCTTCAGGTTAAGAACTCCGCTAACCCAGAAATAATGCTTCAGGTTAAGAACTTTGCTTCAGGATAAGAACAGGAATTGTGCTCTGGCGGCGCAGTGGCAGCGGGAGAGCCCATTAGCTAAAGTGGTGCTTCAGGTTAAGAACAGTTTCAGGTTAAGAACGGACCTCCGGATTGCCCAAAATTGGAAGCAAGAACAAATGCCGACAGTAGAGGAATGGAGAATGAAATTATTAGACTATGCAGAAATGGACAAAATGACAGGGAGAATCCGGGAGCAGCGGGAGCAGAAGTTTGTCAAAGACTTGGCTTGCTGATCAGAAGGTCAGCGGTTCGAATCCCTGCAACGGGGTGAGCTCCCGTTGTTTGGTCCCTGCTCCTGCCCACCTAGCAGTTCGAAAGCACGTTAAAGTGCAAGTAGATAAATAGGTACCGCTCCAGCGGGAAGGTAAACGGCGTTTCCGTGCGTTGCTCTGGTTCGCCAGAAGCAGCTTTGTCATGCTGGCCACATGACCCGGAGGCTGTCTTCGGACAAACGCCGGCTCCCTCGGCCTATAGAGCGAGATGAGCACGCAACCCCAGAGTCGGACACGACTGGACCTGATGGTCAGGGGTCCCTTTACCTTTACCTTTACTGAATTAAATACGTTTGTAGGACTGCAGGAGGTGTTGTAGAAGTAAGGAAGAACACTGTTGTTAACATGAATATGTAATTGAGTAGGAGTAGATATTGTAGAACAATGGTTCAAATAAGAAGTATAAGACTATATAGAAATTTATAAAGTCACAAGAAAGGTTTGAAGGAAGTCAAGGCTGTAAAAAGCCAAAAAGGTTTATGAAGTGGAATGATGTGAGATGGTTACTGTAAAAAAATTTTATGCTGAAAATATAATAAAAATGATATTAAAAAAAAAAAAAAGAACGGACCTCTGGAACGAACCAGAGGTACCACTGTACTCTATCCCCACAAGTACACGTGGAAATCAGAACTGGTAACAGGAAGAAATACTGTTGCTATGATCGGATCTTTTCATTCTGTGCCACGTAGACAGCTTATTTGCTACTGCTCGGGAGAAGAGAGGGTTTGCTTGGCAAAGCCACTGGTGCCCGCAATGTAGGATAAAGCAAATGGAATATCTGAGCCCATCTTTGAAATCTGCATTTCAAGTAATTGGTCCAGGCATCCCAAGTCCTGCCTCGCCCCTGCACAATCCTGTCTGAGTATAATACGCAGGCATTTGAAGGGAATTGGATTCAATCTATTTCTTGAAGACGGGATACGGTACAGATAGCCCACTTGTCTTTACTGCATAAAGAAATTTTAAAAAGCTGGAGATACAGAACAAAAAATGTAAAATCCAATATTTATGAGGTGGTGGGCTTTCAGCAAGTGCATTATGTGGATCTATTTTATCCCTGTCAATTTGGTGTTCTCTGGGAAAGTGCTCGCAGATGCATTCTGGCCACAGACAGCCGCCTAAAAGAACTGCATCTCTATGGTATGCTATCCTTCCCTTGTGCCTCTCCGATTTCGTTGTTGGTTCTTGTTTCTTAAAAGTCCCAAATGTGGATCCTTGCTACGGCAAGGCAGTGAGAAGAAATGTGAGGCCTCAAAGTACAATCCACAGGAAAGCTCCGCTGAAATGACAGATACTGTATATGAAACACCGCTTCGGGCCAAACCAGATGTGACATTAATGTGTGAATGCAATTAATGTATGTGTACATCAGGGGTCAGCAACCTAAGGCCCATGGGTCACAAGCAGCCCACGGGGCTCGTTTAACCGGCCCACGAGCTGCCCCCGAACCGAGCTGCCTGCTTTGGCGCAGCGCACAGGGACTCCTTCCATGGCGCTGAAAATCACGTCTGCACATGCGCAGACGCTGGAAATCACGTCTGTGCAGATGCAAATGCCAGAAATTGTGGGCATGCACGTGATCTGGCCCATGGAGGGATCTCCGCTGGGGTGAACCGGCCCAGGCGAGGTAAACCTTGGCGACCCCTGGTTTACATGGTGGCATCTGCAGGGAGGCTGGAGCAAAACTGGGGCCCTGGTGGGGGTGGGAAGGGAAGGAGAATTTAATTCAGCACAATGGGGACCTAGGCTGGCATGCAGCAATTGCTCAGAGTGGACCTACTGGGAAAAATTCATCGTCATGCTCCTCTGGTCATTCCATCAGTGCGAATATTTGGGCTTGGCAGATGGAATGATACCACTTTCCCTCCCCCGACATGTCAGGTCGAGATTTGAACTCTGGTCTCCCAGATCCCAGTCTGATGCTAACTACTACACTGACCCTCTTTTTGGGGAGGGAGGGGAGAGACAAAGAGGAAGCCCCCTTGTGCTGGTGGGAGCACTTGTGCAGCTTTCCCTAACACACCGGGCTAGTTGAACCTGGCCCATTGAAGTTAATGGACCTAACTTGGCCAAGTTCACTAATTTCAGTGTGTCCAGGCTGGATCTACACTGACCTGTTTAACGTTATTAGAATTATATTAGATATATCGTTCTAAAGCACCACAGGGCAGACATGTAAAAAAAAAGCATTTCTTAAGCTCTGTTTATATGTGTTGGAAGCTGCCCAGAGTGGCTGGGGCAACCCAGTCAGATGGGTGGAGTATAAATTGTAAAATTATTATTATTATTATTATTATTATTAATTATTATTATTATTAAATAGGATTTCCTATTTTCATTGGATAAATTTTTCACCTCTGCTCCCCATAGTCTAATTTTTATCAGCATCTGAATGTTTTCCTTCCCATCTCCTCAAATTTCAGTCACGTTGGCCTTTTGCAGGAGTTTATTAGTGCCACACTGACATTTTAGCATTTGAACTTTCCATGCTTATTATCTTAAGTATTTCTGCAGTGTTTTGGTCATGCCAGTAGCATTTTATAATAAAGATCCTATTGCTATTCAAAGAAAAGCCGACTCTTTGTATCTTTCAGGCCTACAACGAATTGTCTGGAGTCACTAATTTTCTGGATGGCTAGCGGCTTCCTAGCATGCAGATCATTTACTAAATCTGAGGCCTTCTCAGCCTCTAACATTAGACTTGGATGTAAATATGCGACTAAGAATGCAGTTAACACTGCCTTTTGTTATCATAAGTCTTAAAATGTGTAACAGGCATCCAGTACCATACACACACACACACACACACACACACACACACACACACACACACGTGTGTGTGCCCATATATGTAAATGAAGGCACTGTAGGGCTTAATTAGATTACAAGCCTTTTTAAGTTGGTAGAGAACAAGACTGGGAAATTTGATTATATGATATATTTGGAATGATATGACATATTTGACTTAAAATTAATTACATGTTCAGAAGGCTGCACTACCTCCTTGTATTAAATTGCTGCAGAAATTAATTAAAAACCGCCTGTACCCTACATAACATAACACAGTGGAAGTGTAATTTAAGCATTCGGCTCTGCCCAATTTGGCTTCTCAGAGCCTGTGGGTCTTGGTGCCTAACTGAACTCACTTAGTCCGAGGCGCCGAGTTGTGCCCAACATTGTGAAGACACCTCAGCCCTATAGAGTTGGCGTCTGTGCACTTATTATTGCCTAGTGGGATCAGCCACCCCAGCTCATTCTGTCACCCCATAGCTTTTAAACTGTTGGAGGAACAAGTTGGCTTGTGCATGCAACATGCAGGTAGCTGATTATGCAAAAGTAGGGGGCAGCAGCTGTGGGGCCCAGGTATAATAAATCAGTTTTTATAAAACCATGATATTTTGACTTGATGGCAGATCCCATGGAAAAGGAGGCAAGGCCAGATAGTTCCAAGTGAATCTCTTGCTCTGACAAAGGCTGGGAGAAGACTGAAATTTTTAATTGTGGAGATCACACAGGGCCCCCGGTCGTTCCATGGACTATTGACCCTGTGCCACCACTATGCCGCTGCCACCAACCAGGTTCTCCCTGGTAAACACTGAGTCTCAGTCAGGATTTAAGTTGAACAAAGAATATCAAGAGTTTATTCTCACACACCAACAAGCTTTCGATATTAAATACACTGTTACACTTTATCCTCTCAGTCTCATCCCTGTCTATAGCTCACTCTAACTCTTCTACCTTCCCACCACAAAGTTCCACAAACCAACTGAACTCCCCCAACTGAACTCTATTTCCAACTGAACTTCCAACTGAACTAACTGCCAAAAACCCCTGTGCTGAGCCTTAAACACAGTTAGGCTCCACCCCTGGGCTTCCTATTGGTCAGCCTATTAACCCTTTTGTCTCCACCTGCACAAACATATTCCCAAAGAGTGGGCAAACGCCACATTAACGTTTGCTGTTTTATCGTGTTTTTAATATTCTGTTGGGAGCTGCCCAGAGTGGCTGGGGAAACCCAGCTGGATGGGCGGTGTATAAATGATAAATTACTACTACTACTACTACTACTACTATTACTGAGGCTTGTTAAATTTCTATACCATCCTTCATCCAAATATGTTTGTGAGGTGACAACCCATCTACTTCCACAGGTTCTTGGTCTCATGATTTCTCACTGCCCAGCCTCTCCATCCTGATTTGTCATTACGAATTTAGTGAATTTGCCTGAAATTAATGTTTAAAAAGCAACCTGTTCATGTTTATTTTTGAATTTAGCTAATGGGGATTTGTTGCAAGAGCCTACATGCCATGGTTTATTTATTTTTTTTAAAGTTCTTGAAACTGGCTTCTGTAGGCAGAACTAATTGTTCTGTCTGGGACTGGAGGTCCATTGCAGATAATTTTGCTATAGAAAAATGGATCACCAAGGACTTTTAAAATTTGCTGCTAAACATACTGTAGCATATATAGATTTTCTTCAAATCTTTTACCTCTTTCTTTGGTTGTGCATTTTCTCCTTTTTGGCAAACAGTAAGCTGCTATTTGGACATGGGTGGTGCTGTGGGTTAAACCACAGAGCCTAGGGCTTGCCAATCAGAGGGTCAGTGGTTCGAATCCCTGCGACAGGGTGAGCTCCCATTGCTTAGTCCCTGCTCCTGCCCACCTAGTAGCAGTTTGAAAGCACGTCAAAGTGCAAGTAGATAAATAGGTACCGCTCTGGCGGGAAGGTAAACGGCGTTTCTGTGCGCTGCTCTGGTTCACCAGAAGCAGCTTGGCCACATGACCTGGAAGCTGTACGCTGACTCCCTCGGCCAATAAAGTGAGATGAGCACCGCAACCCCAGAGTCGGTCACGACTGGACCTAATGGTCAGGGGTCCCTTTACCTTTACCTATGTGGGATGTAAACACTAGAGCAGTCAAGTACAACAATGCTAGAAGGTATCTCAGTCCTCCAGCCACAACTTCCTGGTCACATGGATTGAGATATCTTCCTTTGCAAGTTAGAAGTGGGAGTGGCTTCACCTGGGAAGGTATTAGCAAAACCAACTGCCCAGCAGCCATTCTCTCTCTTTTCTACTCTCCTGCCTCTCGTCGAGGAAGATGCACAGTTGGCTTCCAGCCAACTGGGGCCTAGTGGATTTCTCTCCCACAATGGGGAGATTCCTATCGTAAATATCTTTACTAAGAACAAGCCTGCCTTCTTTGGGATTTGTCTTGAGCTGGATATATGTGAGTAAACCTTTTATACCTTTTTATGGAAGACGTGTGTTGTGTCTTATTTAAGAGGGACAAAGGGGAAATATAGTTATAAACCAGGAAACTAGATTAAGTTGATTCTAGCGAATCAAAGCAACTTCCGCTGTGTGTATTTTAAAAGGGAATGTTACTCTGCTAGTTGAACTTGCAAGGGCAAGTTAGGATGAGATATATTAAATTATAAATCTCCATCCACGTTCCAAACATTCCAAAAAAGGGTTATGTAAGCCCAGCGCTGCGTATTTTTATGTATTTTTGAAGGATTGCGTTGGATTGCATTTTTGAGTTGAGTAGGATTTTTCTGAGAGCATTTCCTGGTGAGGCCGCATGGTCCTTTGTCTAGACTAGAGAAAGGGGATTAAGCTACCCCTCCCCTCCCTCAGAGCTCACAAAAGACCCAAAGGCAGTGAAGATTTATTTTGAGGCTTTTGCTTTTTGCATTTTGAGATTTTTGAGATTTTGATTTTGAATTTGGACAAATTTTTGAATTTTGAAATTTTTCCAAATTTTGGATTTTAAGATGGCTAGTGCCAGTTTTTATAGTGAAGAAAAGCCAGGCTTAATGCTGCTAGATGAGGACAATTTTGTGCACTGGAAAATGCGCTTAATGGCATATTTAGAAGCAAAGGATATTTTGGATGCGATAGAGAAACCAAAGCCCGAAGGTACAAGTAATGAAGCCTTAGCCAAGATTAAAGTCTGGAAAAGGCAGAACAGCGAAGCCAAGCACGTAATTTTGAGTGGACTTCGAAATAAGCATCTATCATTAATAAATGGCAAAGATGATGCATCTCAGATCCTAAAAGATATTGAGCGCATGTATGGAGAATCTACAAAGAACTCCTACAGAACATTGATGGGCAAATTAACTAGACTGAGAATGAATTCAAAAGAAGAATTCACAGAGCATATTGATAAATTCACAGAAATTATTCAAAAGCTTGAACTTACTCCACAATCTTTTGATGAAGTAACAAAGGTATCATTTCTGTTAGCCTCATTAGGGCCACATTTTGATGCATTTGTCAGTTTGATGGATCATAAAGAGAATCTAACTTTTAAGGAACTGACTAGTGAATTAAGAGAGGAATGCAGAAAGAGATCTGATTCCCCAGAAAGGAGCACTAGAAATAAAGGCAGCAATTATGTTTTTAAACAGCCTGCACAGTCCAGAGATGGACACAAGAAGGTCACATGTTACAATTGTAATAAAATTGGCCATATAGCCAGAAATTGTAGAGCGCCTAAAGCTAAAGAGAAAGATTCCCAAGCCTTTCAGCGTAAAGGAGAAAGAAAAGGGAAATTTGAGCGCAACATGCTGTTGCAAGAAAGGAGTTTAGCTGTCCAGAGCAAAGAAAACACACACAATAAGTGGTTGTTGGACAGTGGATGCAGTTCGCACTATACGTTTAAAAGAGACTGTTTTAATGAATTAAATGATAAAGAGACTGAAATTGAGATTGCAGATGGAAATATTTTAAAGTCCAAAGGTGAAGGTTCAATGCATTTGGAATTCAATGTAAACAATGAATCTTTTAGGACCAGAATGTCCAATGTTGTGTATGTACCAGAACTGAGCTGCAATTTACTCAGTGTCTCTACTTTGGACAAGAAAGGTTTCAAGGTCACATTTGAGAATGGACAGTGCCATGTAACTAAAAATGGTGAAGTGTACATTGAAGCAAAACTAATAAATGGTGTTTATGAGGTTAATCTTTCAGAGAATCAGTCTGCAAAAGTTGCACGCTCGAGCCAGAAGGATGACGCGGATTTGACGCTGTGGCATAGAAGACTTGCACACAGAGATACCGCCATCATCAAGAGTCTACAGGGAAGTGATCTTGTCACAGGTTTGCAGGTAAAAGGGAGCAGCAACCAGGCTCCAATAAAATGCATAACTTGTGATACTGAAAAGGCAGTAAAACCTTCTTTTACACGTTGCACAGAACAAAGGAGTACTAAAGTTCTGGATATCGTGCATTCAGATTTGTGTGGGCCACTCAGTGTTCCATCACTTGGACACAACAAATATATTTTGATTTTTCTTGATGATTTTTCAAGATATTGTGTGGCATATTTCATAAAAGATAAAAGTGAGACAGTAGAGATGTTCAAGAATTACATTGCCATGGTTAGGAACAAGTTCCAAAGAGCTCCAGGTGTCTTAATGTCTGACAATGGAGGAGAATACTGCTCACATGAGATGAAAGCCCTTATGGCAAAGGAAGGAATTACACATGTAACCACAGTTCCTTACACGCCACAACAGAACTCCATAGCTGAAAGGAAGTTCAGATCCATTATGGAAATGACAAGGTGTATGCTTAAGGAAGCATCCCTGCCTAGGAAGATGTGGGGAGATGCTGCTTACACAGCTGTCTATCTCCAGAACAGGTTGCCAACAAAGGCAACACAGCGCACACCATTTGAACTTTGGCATGGAAAGGTGCCTAGTCTGTCGCACATACGTGTATTTGGCAGTATATGTTACTACCACGTGCCCAAGGAACAGAGGCACAAGCTTGACTCCAGAGCACAAGCAGGTATCTTAGTGGGATATGCTGCTGGAGGCAAAGGATACAGAGTAATGGATTTACAGACAGGCAAAGTGAGTGCGTACCATGCAATTTATTTTGATGAACATGCAAAAGCAGACACAAAGAACACTGTTATTGGCTGCTCCAAGGAGTCAGAATGGACTCAAGAACTCATAAACTTTCCTTCTGAAGCCCCACATGGTACTAATCTGCCTTCTAGTGTCATAGCACCCCCTACAGGCGACGCACCAGAAGACGCAGATGACCAGATCCCTGGCGGCTCCAGAGACGAAGAGGAGGACTCAGATGGGGACATGGAAGTGTTGGAGGAGGGTGAGGAAGCTGATGCGGTTCAGGAACCAGAACCAGAGGTCAGACGCTCATCCAGAACCAACAGAGGTGTCCCACCGGTACGACTGTCCTACCTTGCAGGGTTGGTGTCTCCACAGGAACCTTCCACATGGGAAGAGATTCAGAAGATGCCATCTGCGGAAGCCAGTCTCTGGAAGAAGGCCGCTCAGGAGGAGATGGATGCACTGCATCAGAACCAGACGTGGACCCTGACAGAGCTCCCTCCTGGTAAGAAGGCCATTGGGTGCAAGTGGGTGTTCAAGGTTAAGAAGGGGTCAGAAGGGGAAGTGGAACGCTACAAAGCAAGGCTAGTAGCACAAGGTTTTTCACAACGTTTTGGTGAAGATTACGACGAAGTTTTCGCACCAACCGTAAGATATAGTACCGTCCGAATGCTTTTGAGCATTGCAGCCTCTAAACGATTGGACGTGAAGCACATTGATGTCTGCACTGCGTTTTTACATGGGAGAATTTCAGAAGAAATATACATGAAACAACCTAAAGGTTTCACAAAACCAAATGAGACGCACCTCGTGTGTCGACTCCAGAAAGGAATCTATGGGCTTAAACAAGCAGCTAGAGCCTGGAATCAGAAATTGCACAGTATGCTTGTGCAACTTGGGTACAAGCAAGGAAACGCAGATAAGTGCTTGTACAGCAAGTCAAGTAATGGACAATATTCATACATATTGGCTTTTGTCGATGATTTGATTATTGCTACTGCAAATAATAGAGACTATACACAAATAGTAAAACACCTCAGCAAGGAGGTACAAGTAAAAGAACTTGGAGATGTCAAATACTACTTAGGAATCCAAGTGGAAAGAGAAGAAGATGGCTCATTTCTTCTCAGCCAGAAGCAAAAGATTCATGAACTGATTGAGTATTTGCAGATGCAAGACGCAAACCCGGTCGCAACGCCCATGGCTACAGACTTCTTGAAGAATCAGCAGGATTCGAAGCTGTTGCCAGATAACAGTCAATATAGGTCGGTAATTGGTAAACTTTTGTATATGGTTACCACATGTAGACCTGACTTAGCTAATGCTGTGGGGATTCTGAGCAGAAAAGTGAATTCTCCCACTGAGCATGATTTAGCGGGGCTGAAAAGGGTGGTTAGGTACCTGAAAGGTACAATAAATTGTAAATTAAAGTTGCCAGCTGTCAGAGACCCTAAGTTGGTTGGGTACACTGATGCAGATTGGGCCGGGGATAATGCTGACTATAAATCCACAAGTGGTCATGTTTTTATGTTTGGGGATGGACCTGTTGTGTGGGGCAGCTATAAACAGAGTTGTGTAGCTTTGTCTTCAACAGAGTCCGAATATGTTGCTGCTGCAGAAGCATGCAGAGAAATTGCCTGGCTGGATGAACTCATCAAAGACTTTGGACTGGTGAGAAGGGAACCTGTCAGCCTGCTAGAGGACAATCAAAGTTGCCTGAAGCTGACGCAGAGTGAAAAGTTCCTAGCCAGAACCAAACACATTGGGGTCAGGTACCACTACGTACGCCAGATGGTGCAAGATGGACTTGTGGAACTGTCTTATTGCTGCACCAAAGAGATGACTGCCGACATCTTGACAAAACCCTTGCCAAAAGAGAGTTTCCAGAATCTACGTGTCAAGCTGGGACTCTGGGTGGTTGAATAAAGTTGTTTATGTTTTGTATGTTGTATTTGCCTGAGAAGGGGTTTGTGGGATGTAAACACTAGAGCAGTCAAGTACAACAATGCTAGAAGGTATCTCAGTCCTCCAGCCACAACTTCCTGGTCACATGGATTGAGATATCTTCCTTTGCAAGTTAGAAGTGGGAGTGGCTTCACCTGGGAAGGTATTAGCAAAACCAACTGCCCAGCAGCCATTCTCTCTCTTTTCTACTCTCCTGCCTCTCGTCGAGGAAGATGCACAGTTGGCTTCCAGCCAACTGGGGCCTAGTGGATTTCTCTCCCACAATGGGGAGATTCCTATTGTAAATATCTTTACTAAGAACAAGCCTGCCTTCTTTGGGATTTGTCTTGAGCTGGATATATGTGAGTAAACCTTTTATACCTTTTTATGGAAGACGTGTGTTGTGTCTTATTTAAGAGGGACAAAGGGGAAATATAGTTATAAACCAGGAAACTAGATTAAGTTGATTCTAGCGAATCAAAGCAACTTCCGCTGTGTGTATTTTAAAAGGGAATGTTACTCTGCTAGTTGAACTTGCAAGGGCAAGTTAGGATGAGATATATTAAATTATAAATCTCCATCCACGTTCCAAACATTCCAACAACCTAAGCTGCTATTCTACCTGCTTTTTAACCCTCGGAAAAGAGGACTCCAAGTCAGAGACACAAGTTACAGCAAGGGCAATGAGGAAATTTTGTCCTAAAATGTCCCACGACAGCTCCTAGGTTGGGGCTAGTTTGCAAGGAGAGAATCCCTTGGTTAGATGCTGGTGGGCAATGGGACTGACGGCTGCCCAGTCCACCAGGGGGCACACTTGCCTCGCCCCGGGCACCAGCAACCCACGCAGGCCCCTGGCTAAGAGAGCTGGTTAGAGCTTTACAAGTGAATGAATGTCAACATCCCTTTCAACACACGCATTCCCTGCCACAACTTGTGAAGACCTAAGTTGTTAATGAGTGGGGGGTTGTCATGCAAAAATAAAAATAAAAATAATTAAAATATATAATAGACACATAGGATAACTCGAGGAGAAGTAGTCTGCAACAGCTACTGGCGATGGAAGGTTTTGCTTGGTTGGGTTTAAGAGATCGTAATTTGCAGCACATCGAACCTCAAGTGCATTTCTGAATGCCCAGATGTTTCCTTTCCTCTTGCTCTTGAGAGAGAATGCACTCAAAAAGTCAATTTTTTGTCAAATGAGAATTCAGAAGGTTGGGCAATTCAACCAGCAGATCATTCAGTTCTCACTGGTGTCATGCTAGACGGGTTTCTCTTACTTTCTCTTACTTCCTCTTCCGAGTCTCTCTTTTCAAACACCAACTCCCCACCTTCTGTACCAGACCAAGCCGGGAAAACTGGAAACAGGAAAGCTGGGTGGAACTTCCTCTTATTCTCCTGGCTAATCTACGTGCCACAGATATGCTGAGGCCAGGCCCAGCGAAACTTCAAGGCTCTCTGTGAGAATTTTAACTCTTTGTTCTCACGGAGAAAGCTATGGTGAGCCTACCGATATCAGCTACGAACCTTCTCAGCTAGTGGAAACCACGAACTAAGCAAGTTTGCAGCTGAAATGGTTCTGAACTCAAGGTCCCCCTATAGCAGTGATGGCTAACCTTGACACTCCAGATGTTTTGGAACTACAAATCCCATCATCCCTAGCTAACAGGACCAGTGGTCAGGGATGATGGGAGTTGTAGTCCCAAAACATCTGGAGTGTCAAGGTTAGCCATCACTGCCCTATAGGTTGCTTCCGTAATGGGTCTTTCCAAACTCAAGTGCCTCCAGAAGGGGAACAGAAGGACAAGAGAAGGATTGCAGCCAATCGGAAACTGTGCTTTGGTTTCAGAACGTTTTGGAAGTCGAAGAGACTTCCGGAACGGATTCCGTTTGACTTCCAAGCTACGACTGTACACTCTAAAATGCACAGATGTACAATTAATATTTCATAAATGACTGGGCCGCACCTCCTCGCGGTCACACCTGAAGGAAAGCCTTCTTGAACAAGAATGCCGTCACATCTCTGCTTGTGTTATGTGTAAGTGTGTGTGTGTGTGTGTGTGTGTGTGTGTGTGTAGGCACACAATTCATTTCACCTTCCTAGCACAAATTTGGTAATCATCACATCAATAGCTACGGTGTAAAATGACACACTGGCCGATTAAAATGGTAAAACAGTGGCATCAGGCGTGACACCGGTGTGTAATAAATGCACTTGATTCTCAGCAGGCTTTACTGAGAGAGCCGCTTTATACATTGATTGCCTGGGATGCAACTGGCATCTGGTAATTTTCTACGTGGAGACTGATTATATCTGCAGCAGAACAGGATCTTTAAAAGGCATTACTGGAAGAGAAATGATCTTCATAACTAATTTATGATCAAAGTGGATTTTGAGAGAGATGTATTAGACCAAAGACTTCTTCCACCCACTCATCCGCAGCTTGGAATTAGCCTACTGGTTAAATATGTTGTTAAAAGAGAAGTGTTCCAATCATCAGAGAGCTCCCAACCCTGAGCTGTTCCAAGGCTCACATTGCATGCAAATACCCAGTGTACACACACACACACACACACACACACACACACACACACACACACACAGGCATTCTGCCATCCTCGCGGAAGCATCTCATAGCAATCATACTCTTCTCAACAACATGGACAGAGCACTAGCAACAAAAGTACCAGCAGTAGAAACATAGTATTGCAAGATCTAGGCCAGGGGTAGGCAACCTAAGGCCCAGGGGCCAGATGCGGCCCAATTGCCTTCTCAATCCGGCCCGCGGACGGTCCGAGAATCAGCGTGTTTTTACATGAGTAGGACGTGTCCTTTTATTTAAAATGCATCTCTGGGTTATCTGTGGGGCATAGGAATTCATTTTTTTCTTCAAAATATAGTCCGGCCCACCGCATGGTCTGAGGGACGGTGGACTGGCCCATGGCTGAAAGAGGTTGCTGACCCCTGATCTAGGCTATACAGTGGTACCCTGGTTCTCAAATGGTTTGGTACTCAAACAACTTGGAACCCAAATACTGAAAACCTGAAAGTAAATGTTCCAGTTTGCGAACTTTTTTCGGAAGCCGAACATGCTCCGTTTTAAGTACCACACTTCTCTTTTGAGTGTTATGCTGAGGTCTGTCTGTTTCTGCTATTTATTTTGCGTTTTTGTGGCTCTTTTTGTATTGTTTTTTGTGACTGTGTGAAACCCAGTTCAGCTACTGATTGATTGATTGATTGATTGACCGCAGTACATTGTTTATTGCCTTCATTTTATGGATCAATGGTCTCGTTAGATAGTAAAATCCATGTTAAATTGCTGTTTGAGGGGTTGTTTTTAAAAGTCTGGAACGGATTAAGCCATTTTGCATTACTTTCTATGGGAAAGCAAGCCTTGGTTTTGGAACACTATGGGTTTGGAACGGACTTCCGGAATGGATTAAGTTTGAGAATGAAGGTACCATTGTATATTGGAATAATGCTCAACAAACAAAAGTGATCTGTGGTTCAGCCTAACTCATGCTTACTCAGGTTAGGAGTAAGTTCTTCGGCGGAATTGCAACCCATCCCGAAACCAGATCAAGCATTAAGGAAGAGAAGCAACTCTTCTCAGAGGGAGGGAGGAGAAATTCCACCCCATTCCCATTGATACACAATCTTTCCCACTTTCTCAAACAAGCTGTGAAACAAAACATCCACCTGGATATGTGCTTTCCAAATTTTGGAATGCGGTTCTCCAGCCAACGCATGTTCACCAAAATGGCAATACTAAAGTGCGAATAAAAATATATTTCTGAGAATAACATACAGAAATACACTATGTTAGGGAAAACAATTTTGCAAACATGAGTCTATTGGGAGAAATGTGTACCAGAAGGCTGATGAATTTTCACAATGACATTTTCTTTTTTAAGCGCAAACTGATACAGAAATGTGGAGAGTAGAACTTTAGACTCGGAAAATAAGAACAACCTAAATTGAAATACCACCTTAACAGTCATGGCTTCCCCTAAAGAATCTTGGGAGCTGCAGTTCATTAAGGTCACTGACCTCAACAAGCTACAGTTCCCAGCCCCCTTAATAAACTACAGTTTGCTGGATTCTACATATGGGTCAAAGTGTTGCAAGAAGAGTACATTGGAACCTTGGTTCTCGAACATAATCCATTCCAGGAGTCCGTTCGACTCCCGAAACTGTTCGAAAACCAAGGCGCGGCTTCCGATTGGCTGCAGGAGCTTCCTGCACTCAATGGGAAGCTGGGGAAGCCACATTGGACATTTGGCTTCTGAAAAACGTTCGCAAACCGGAACACTTACTTCCAGGTTTGTGGTGTTCAGGAGCCGATTTGTTTGGGAGCCAAGCCGTTCAGTAACCATGGTACCACTGTACTTTGAATGTATGGTGTGAATATCACTTTGTGATAAAGCCTACATATGAAAACACAACTGATTCTCCAATCTTCAAAAGGTAAAATATTTTATAACCGCTCCCATTTTCACTTAAACTATTGAGTAAAACGATTTAAAGAAAAAAGCATAAAGACCAACAATCCTATATAATAAAGTGCAAGTGTCTCTGCGTGCCGTCCGTCCGTCCGTGGGTTTGCGCTACTGCGCATGTCCCCCACGGACACAGGGATTGGACGACGCAGAGACACTTCGAGCGGCCGGCCGAAACTGCGCCGCCGCCATTGCCGTGTCCACCTCCACCTCCTCCTCAGGCCGCCGCCACCTCAGCTCCGTCGGGCGGCCCGCCCGACGGAGGCTGAGGCGCCACCGCGGACGACGATGACGGAGCCATGGTCGCGGACACCGAGGAGGAAGGGGCTGGCGGGGGCGCCGTCGTTGCGAAGGAAGGAACAGGGAAGGAACAGGAAAAGAAGAACGGGAAAATGGAGGGAGGGAGGGAGAAAGGAAGGAAGGAAGGAAACATGGAAGGAAGAATGGAAAAATGTAGGGAGAGAGGAAGGAAGGAAGAACAGAGGGAGGGAGGGGGGAGGGAGAAACAGGGAAGGAAGAACGGATGTTCTAGCGCCCGTTAATTTAACGGGCTGAACATCCACTAGTCTTACATAATGTCTGAAGGCTCCAGAACAGAAGAATACCCCTTAGCCAGTCCAACCTGAGCATGGCATACCAGAATAACAGAAGCCATCTCGGCTTCTGATTGGATCCTGGATTGTCTCAATCTGAGTTCCAAACCATAGACACTTGATTTTTGTGTCAATCAGCTACCTCATTCCAGAGCGCCAGACAGGGGGGGGGGAACCAATTTTGATCAGAGGGTATGCAGAAGTCAATTTTGCAAAATAAGACTCCAGAGTCTTCAAATCCATTACGGCCTTTGCTTCCACAGTGGTACTAGAGGAGAATGCTTCTAGCAGAGGATGAGAATGAATACTGTATTCTTAAACAAATGTATATTTCCAGCTGTTCTCCTGAATTTGATTTGTGCCCCACTATGAGTTCATATGCAACTGTTTAAATGCAGTCTTGATCTATCTTCTTCGAGGAAAGACAACCAGAAGCAAACACACAGGAATGCATAAGGAATGTCTTAGTCCCTCTAGATGGCTCAGCGCTGTCAGCAGTGACTCTCCAGGGTTTCAGGGAAAGAAGCAGCCTTACCTGCAGACACCTGGGGCCTTTGCAAAGCAGTTCCTCTACCAGTGAGCTACGGCTGATTCTATCTTAAGTGAGTTATGATAAAGACCCCACCAAAACTAATGATTTCATTTAGGATGCCTGTTACTCCCTGCTTTTCAAGGGAAAAACATTAGTTGTGAGTGACCAGCTTACATTCAGCTGTTTTTACTGAGACACGCAACCTTAGCTAAAGCACATGTGACTCCTCTGAATTCAGTGGGATCTCATCTCAGGTACGCACACAGCCCTGTGACAAAGGACAGCCACACGACTGTCACAAACTATAGTGTATGCCGCTTGATGGCTTTTCTAACAAGCAAAGGAAGTCACTTAATTAAGTGGCAAGCGTTTCATCTTCTTCAGCCTAGTCTGGATTTGTCAGCGTCAATAATTTTAATTTCCTTTTCCACGAAGGCGTACCATGGCTATTAAAACTCCCACTTGAATGAAAGAAATATACTACTCTCGGTTTGCAAACAGATCCTGGACTAAGCCACCATCATGTAGATTTCTTTTATTTGCACACCGCAGTTACCTCGCAGTCTTTATCTGTTGTAAACAGAACGCACACTTAAACAGCCTGGATTGGGTGGTTAAATGAGAGTCAATTCAATACATGGAACCAAACTCACAAAGGACAAGGAATAAAATATGAGCTCCAGTGGGGGGTGGTGAAATCTAATGATGGCCATATGGTCTCATTATTTGCTCTTTGCCTTCCTACTGTTAGCCCACCCCACCCCCGGCTGCTTAAAGTTCCGGTTTTCCCTTTCTGCCCTTTCCTTAATGGCAAGACCCACTCAACAGTCACTTCTCATTTTAATAGGTTTTCCTATTTGGCTTTGCCTGGTGCTTCTGTTATTATCTTCATATTTTAACAACACACAACCACTTCCTGCGGTATTAAGCACATAACTTCATACCCTCCAACATTTCTCTGATGAAAATAGGGATGTCCTAAGGCAGTGGTGGCTAACCTTGACACTCCAGATGTTTTGGGACTACAACTCCCATCATCCCTGACCACTGGTCCTGTTAGCTAGGGATGATGGGAGTTGTAGTTCCAAAACATCTGGAGTGTCAAGGTTAGCCATCACTGTCCTAAGGAAAAGCTATGGGACACGGGTGGCGCTGTGGGTTAAACCACTGAGCCTAGGGCTTGCCGATCAGAAGGTCGGCGGTTCGAATCCCTGTGAAGGGGGGAGCTCCCGTTGCTCAGTCCCTGCTCCTGCCAACCTAGCAGTTCGAAAGCACGCCAAAGTGCAAGTAGATAAATAGGTACCGCTCCGGCGGGAAGGTAAACGGCGTTTTCGTGCGCTGCTCTGGTTTGCCAGAAGCGGCTTAGTCACGCTGGCCACATGACCTGGAAGCTGTACGCCGGCTCCCTCGGCCAATAAAGCGAGATGAGCGCCTCAACCCCAGAGTCGGTCACAACTGGACCTAACTGTCAGGGGTCCCTTTACCTTTAAGGAAAAACTGGACATTCTGGGATTGAATAAAAAACTAGGTGTGGCTTCTGTAAATCCTGGACTGTCCCTGGAAAATAGGGACACTTGGAGGATCTGAAAGCTCCCTAACCAATATATATGCCAAAGGGTAGCATTTGGGTGCAGGGGTGGGTGGGGGTGATCTCCCACCATTTTTCAGATCACGTGTGATAATTCCCCAGGGAGAATTATACCTCTGGTTATTATGAGCTATAAAAACCAAAATTGTAACCGTCACAATTTTTGAAAAGAATACATTCAAATGCTCTTAATTTGTGCTGATTTACCCTCCCCTCCCCACACCTTTTGAATGAAGAGTAGACTGTTCGTGTTGCTGTGGTTTTCGTTCCTCCCCACCCCGACCTGAAATTTTATTTCTCCTTTCATGGTATTTCTTTTTCCAATAGGTGACGATGGGAATGTGTGCACAGAATGCCAGAGATGGCTCTCGAAACCTGGAGACACTGCACAGATCAAGTCAGACACGGCACATCTGTGAAATTCAGAACTGCGGAACAGACTTTTGATTGCACTGTTGGCAAAACAGCGCAGAATACATTGACATATGCAGGCATGGGAAGCATGGCTATGTTTCTAGAAAAATACAAACAAACAAACAAACAAACAAACAGGCAAATGCACATCTACAAAGAACAGGAGCTTGCTGTAAAACTGAAATTCAGGGCCCTGTATGATTTTTTCCAGCGAAAAAGATCGTACTCCTCTCAGACCCTCCAAGTGCCCCTGTTTTCCAGGGACAGTCCTGGATTTATAGAAGCTGTCCCGGTTTCTGATTTGATCCTGGAATCTCCCACTTTTCCTTGGGACATCCCTATTTTCACTGGAGAAATGTTGGAGAAAGATGTCATGATTCCATCTTAGTAAACAATACATCCAGGAAAAAAAATACCAGTCTGGTGGGGCTCCTTATTTAAATAATTGCCTCATTAAACTAGCCTTTATGCAAAGAAAAGAAGGCAACTCTCTCCTGCACCACCTATCCAACACCTCCATTTTCATTATTATTTTGTTCAAAAGGAGAGGGGCAACTAACAAGCTTCACTCTCTTCCCAGTCCACACAAGCATGTGATTAGGGATCAAGCTTTACCAGGCTTTTCTGTATGTGGAAGAAGTCTTGCCCGTTTAACTGATGCTTCCTACCCTCAACCCGCAAATAGCAACATGGGATGGGCAGCTACTGTCAGTGTGCTGGTCCCGTGGGTTACCCAAAAGGCGGGGTCCAAGTCCGGTCTGTGGTCAGAGGTGCAACATAAAGGCAGTCCGTAGTCACTGAAGCTGGGTGCAGGGCAGGGAGTCAGGCAAAGTCGGGAACAGGTAGGCAAGCAGGGAACCAGGGCGGGTCAGGAGCTCAGGCAGGAAAGCAGGACAGGTTTCAAGCAGGAACTGGCAACCAACAATGTTGCTCCTGCAACTTGGGGCTGGGGCTGGCTGGCTTTTATCTGCCCCGAGCCTCTGTTGACTCGCCTCTCCTCCTGGCTTGGAGGCGAGCACTCCTCCTGCGGGAACTCAGTTCCCTTCGCCTCTCTGCCCTGAGCCTCTGCAGCTCAGGAGAGGCTGGAGGGTTACCGGACCCAGAGGCAACCTCAGCTTCCCCTAACGGGGCTGGGAGTGGAGCACCTGCAGGCAATGGGTCCTCCATCCCATCAGGAGCCAGAGTAGACTCAGCAGATGCCTGCACCTGAGGATCCAGCACAAGTGAGGACCCTTCAGACTCAGACCCTAGCCCCAGCTCTGCTGGTTCTGGAGGCGGGGAATCCTGTGCAGGCTGGGATCCCTCAGGTTCAGCACCTGAGTCTGAATCCCAGGCCATCACAGTCAGGGTTGCATGCAGTCACCAAAGCCATCCTCACCATACAACCCCCCCCCCCCAAAGTGGGATGCTAGAGCCAAGGACGGTTCACTCCAGCAAAGACTGAACTGAAATCATGGTGACAGTTTTAAGAAACTCAACAACTATGTGAGAAATGAAGACCAGTGGCGTAGCATGGGTTGCCAGCACCCAGGGCCACCTGGAGGGAGTGGGTGGGAAGGAAACGGACAGAGTACACATGCACATCCAACTGCCTAACAGCATCCATGCCATCCAGGAGATCACAGCCACAGAGTTAAGAAGAGTCGTTCCGTTGTCCAGAGAGGTCACTTCCTGGTTCACATGGAGAAGCCGTTTTCAACGGAAGTGCCCAGCTGTATTGAGGCAGCACCAGGTGCTGAAATTTTTCACCCCCTAACAATTTTGCACCCAGGGCAACCGCCCCGTGGGTCCCCCCATACCACACCACTGATGAAGACTTGGACCAAAAGTGGCAACTAGGAGAACACAGGAATGACACTCTTTGGGGTTAGGAATGGACTTATTTCTGAGGAATAAAGGGGCAAGTAAGAAGGTCAATAAACTGAGAAAACAGCCAGCACGGATGCACTCTCTGAGGGAGATTCTTTTCATCACTTAAACTACTGTTCATTAGTGGTCAGGCTGACCATGCATTCAACATGGTGCCCTGAGTTTTTAAGCAGTCATTCACCAGGTCATCTACAGAGAATAAGAAAAGCTTCCATGGAAACAGACAAGGGAGGTTTTTGAGGAGTTGCTGGGAATCAGAAGTGAGAATGCTGCTGCGCTCAACTCCTGCTTGTGGGTTTCCTAAACGTTCTCTCCTCACTGAGGCCCACCAGTCACAAACTGTGGTGTTGGGGGCAGAGTCTGTCACAAAATGGTGGCAGATAGAACTGGCAATGACTGACATTGCACATAATCCATTTTTTGGAAATTGCTAAATTCTTTGCCACAGCATTTTCCTTGTGGCAAGAAGTTCCATAGTTTCCTCAGGCTAAGTACAGACATTGGGTTGTATCCAACTAAGTTATCCTCAGAGTAGGCCCTTGAAATAAATGGACCCAAATTAGTCATATAAATTAATTTTTGTAGGCCTTTGGACCTTTGGACGGCAGCATCAGAGGCAAGCATCACCCACCAGCCAATCCACCTGAGCATTTTTCTGCTCAAGAACCTGTGGAAGGAAAGAAGAAGAGAAGAGTTTGGATTTGATATCCCGCTTTATCACTACCCGGAGGAGTCTCAAAGCGGCTCACATTCTCCTTTCCCTTCCTCCCCCACAACAAACACTCTGCGAAGTGAGTGGGGCTGAGAGACTTCAGAGAAGTGTGACTAGCCCAAGGTCACCCAGCAGTTTCATGTGGAGGAGCGGGGACGCGAACTCGGTTCACCAGATTACGAGTCTACCACTCTTAACCACTACACCACACTGGCAAGGGAGGTGCACAAACATGACAGTGAGCTGGGAGGACTTCCTAGACGATTGTAGCCATATTAATAGATGGGAGAGAAGCATCATTTGAGTTTTCCTTCTAAGGCACTGAGATATCTTGGGCTAACCTTGTATCTTAGTGTATTTAACCTTTTTTTGGGAAGATGGGGGGAGAAGCACTCCAAACAAAACGCTCCGTAGCTTCAGTGGTTCACATAATTATCCATAAGGCTAAAATGGAATGTAAATGACAGGTACATCTGCCACAGGGACGCGGGCGGCTCTGTGGTCTAAACCACCGAGCCTCTTGGGCTTGCTGATCTGAAGGTCGGCGGTTCGAATCCCTGTGACGGAGTGAGCTCCTGCTGCTCTGTCCCAGCTTCTGCCTACCCAGCAGTTCGAAAGCACACTAGTGCAAGTAGATAAATAGGTCCCACTGCGGTAGAAAGGTAAATGGCGTTTCCGTGCGCTCTGGTTTCCATCACGGTGTCCTGTTGTGCCAGAAGCGGTTTAGTCATGCTGGCCACATGACCTGGAAAGCTGTCTGTGGCCAAATGCCAGCTCCCTCAGCCTGGAAAGTGAGATGAGCGCCGCACCCCATAATTGCCTTTGACTGGACTTAACTGTCCAAGGGTCCTTTACCTTTAC
This sequence comes from Darevskia nairensis, assembly GCA_034642065.1. Lineage (NCBI taxonomy): Eukaryota > Metazoa > Chordata > Lepidosauria > Squamata > Lacertidae > Darevskia > Darevskia nairensis. The sequence continues at coordinate 504,502 of JAWWNI010000891.1, forward strand.
CTTTAACCTACATCTGACACATGCAGGCTTATTTCAGTCACTCCAGGTAGCTAAGCTGCTATTCTCACATGGTAACATGTTTGTGCACTCCAATAAACAATTCAGCTACGGTGTCTTTTTCTAAGCAAGCACAACTTACCCAAAAACTTTCCCTGCAGAGCATAATGCTATACACTCTCTATACACTAATTGCTTGGCCATGCATTAACACGCACTATCTAAACAGTGGTTTGAAATTACCCTCATGTGACCGTTGCAACATCTAAACTGATCAGAATTTTATTTTGCTTTTTTGAGTCACTTAGTGGCTTTGGGGATTTCCCTGATGAGATTAGAATACACAAGCGGTACCTGCAACATAATGTTGGAGCATTGAATTAATTTGTTTAGGGTTCAGTACTTCATTTTGGGCACTTCCATGTGACCTTTTGTGTGTGTGCTGGTGTTTACCCTGTCATTAATTTCAGTGGGTTTACTCTGAGTAGAAATCAGTTGGCTACAACCCCATGCTATTTACTTTTGTGTCCCTGCTTGGTTGACAAATCACAACCAAAAATTCATAATAGGGATAGATTGCCATTTTACTTCCTGTATCTTCTCATCTAGTGGTTTTCTACACTTGCAAGCATTTTATGAAAACAGTGGTAGGACTTTCTTAAGAATCATGTTTCCATTCTAAATCCATTGGCAGCTCCATCATATTCAGAAGTTAAGAAGGCTTTTCCCCCAGAAGGGTTTGCTTTGAGGAATCTGGAAGGGAATATGCACTCCAGAAAAGTGGAATGAGTATTTATTATCTGAATAATCCTCGTGGGATGTAATGTCATCAATCTGTTGCCCCTGGCAATCAGTGTGCTTGTGTACATTTTTTCTTACCAGAAAGGCTAAGTACAACATGCCCGTTCTACAAAGGTTATGCGCAGTTTCTAACGTGTGTGATTGTTTTGAGAAAATTGGTTTAATGAACAGATGCATTCTGCAAAAAAAATAACAAAAAAACAAAAAACAAAAAACAAACAGGCCCTGCAAGGCTGGCATTATTCCAAAATCAAAGATTTTAGTTTGCAAGTAAATAGAGGGATTTTCTAACTGCAATCCTAGAAACTCAAAGCAAGCTGGGAAGAAAGCTGTAATCCTTTGGTTTAATCATTATTGATCAGTGATTGCATTTTTGCAGATCTCTTTTTCCACACGAAATGAACAGAGTAAAGGAGGGAAAGTGAGCAATAATAGTTGAGATTGCAGAGATCCCATCTCTGAGGAAGGAAAGCATCATTCTTACATGGGAGATATACTGTAGCTGTGGAGCAGTATATATAAGCTGCAGAATCAATTGATAAAGCTGTTTTTCAACTGCAATACTTCTAACCAGGTTTGAATGCTCCCCTATACAGTAAATTTCAAGCACATACAAAACGAGTCTGTTGTGGAGAATGATGCATGACATGATACAATCTAGGAAAATCTTCTATTACTCTGATTATGCTGAATGAATAAATTGGCCCCAGTTCAGATGCTGAGATGATGCAAAGTTGCTCATGTTTTGAGTTTCAGATCAAGACTAAGCACCTTGTAGAATTTGCATTTGGAGCAGAGGAAGACTTATCTTGAGTGAGTCATTCTTTGAGCTTCCTTAAGGGCTGAATGAAAATAGAATAATGCTGCATTTGCTTTCATGAGGACTGGAACTTTGACTTGACAGTGATCTGTCCCAGCAGAATGAGCTTTAGACTGACAAATAATGATGAACAGAGTGTCATGGACTAGTTGGATGCAGAGGAATGATGGGAGGAACCAGCTGGGGAAGCACCAAGGGAAGAAGGCTCAGAGCCCGAGGAATACTGGGACAATGATGAGTAGTCACAGGGAGAAGACTGGGAAGAGGAGTTGTTGGAAGCTGAAGAGGTAACACAGCTTAGTGAGCTGGGAGAGTCTGTGGCAGAGAGAAGTTCAGAATCAGGGGCAGAAGCTGAAGCAGCAGGGTGGGATGAGGAAGGCCAGGAGGCAGAGATGGGTCAGGCTGGTGAAGAGTCATGGGTGTCTCCCCCTACTGTTGTGACAAGCTCCCCTCCTCGCTTGTCTCCCAGAACCAGAAGAGGCATGAAAAGAGCAGTGGAGAGGTTGGCTGCATACAGTCGCAGTCTCTGATTGCTTGGGGAAAGTCCTGGAGAGGAAGGGACTTAGACCAGGCATAGGCAAACTCGGCCCTCCAGATATTTGGGGACTGCAGCTCCCATGATCCCTAGCTAACAGGACCAGTGGTTAGGAATGATAGTCCCAAAACATCTGGAGGGCCGAGTTTGCCTCTGCCTGACTTAGACAGCTGTGAGGAGGCAGGGACTTTAAGTCTTGGCAACTGATTTTCATGAAGACCACCAGGAATGAGCTGCTCTGCTCATTAGGCCTGATGCTTAACCAAGTCTGTGGAGGTTGTGGTTTTGCCAATAAAGAGTTAACTCTATCTTTGAACTGTGTAATTACTGACCGGCACACTCCTATGACAGCCAGCCAACATGGTTCCCTACAGATGTTCTTAGATTTAAACTCCCATCAGCCCCAGCCAGCATGCAGACCCACACCATCTGGAGTTGGCTACCCCCAAGTCCTGCTCTATCATCTTAGTGTTATGCATGTTTCCTTAGGCACAATTCCCACCAAATGCTCAGTTTAGTGTGTTTAGGCGAATCCTAAACAAAGAATCCAACCTATTTCTTTGCTCAGTAGCTTTTACTTGTTGTGGCTGCTTTTAACACAACGATGGGCATCCTTGATTATAATCCCTCACGGCAGCCATATTTCCAAGGTGGACAAACACAGCCCATTCATATTGTCAAAACGGGCATCTCATAAGTAAACAGTTGGTTTCGGAAATAGCTCAAAGCCATCTGGAAGGCTTAGAAAGAAGGAATTGGCTGGCAAGCTCGCTGCAGGGGAAACAAACAAGGCATCTCTCCCCCCCCCCATCCTTTATTGTTTTTCATAAGTTGCTAATGGGGGGGGGGAACCACACAAACAATTTGAGCAACCAGATGACAAACTTGCATAACAGTCACTGTAAAGAAAAATTAGACACAAAATGTAATCTAAGTCATTTTGCTTTTAATGGTTATTATATAAGTATAATGAAGCCATTGTTTCGAAGATTAATAACTGGACCTCAGGCCCGTTCTGAAGCTAGCAACATCTGTGAACGCCTGTCCATTGATTTTAAAGTTAGATAGATAAATCAGGCCCATTAATTTAAGAACAAAATTACTGCAAAGAACTGGGAGGGAGGGAGAAAGTCCCCTTCCATGCCTTGACTGCATCTTGTTTAAATGAATTCTTTATTAGTTAATTTAACTTGTGCCACACTAAGATGCCCTACAGTCGTCGCCAGAATTGATTATTGCTTTGTGATGCACATTAATCTCTTGGTCAAAAGAGAGGGAGGGGAAGAAGAGGAAAAGAGTAGGATTTAGTCATAGACAACCTCTGTAAACTTCTGCTGTTTGCAACAGTCCAATTTGATTTGAAACATCTCACATCAGCAGCCATTGTTAACTATCGTATTTCAGCACCCTTTGTAGCCATCATGAGATTGAATTACATTATCACTATAAAAATCAGATTTCTTTGTTGGAAAGATGAACTGGTAATATATTTCACTTTGAGTATGTGTGTGCGCTAAATCACTCAGCACATCGCAAGAGGCCACGTTTGTGTTTTTCTTTCATATTATATTCAAGAAGAAGAATTTTGGATTTATGCTTCGCCAGTGTCCTCACATTTGATCTCCCCCAACCCCAGTTGCAAAATTGATTGAACAATATTGTACGCAGCTTGAATCGGCAAAAATGATTTAAATAGCCTCTCTGTTTGAGGAGTCTGAGTGGAATTCAGAAGGGTAAAGATATTTTCTAGGAGGGTGTCGAGATGATTTCTCCACACATCCGAGTGCCGCAGTCTGAGTAAAGATGATGAGCAAATCATTCCGGCGGAGTGGAAATGAACCAGGTGCAATGAATTCTGGGTCGTCTTAGGGATGCAAAAGACAAGAATAACAGACAAATACTTGTCTGGAATAAGCATTGGCAGAAGACCAAAAATGCCAAACACTTGCTATTTTTAGTTGTCTTGGAGAAAAACCCAGGACTGAAACATGGGTCCCTCCTTTTCAGAGTAAGTGGTCCTATTTATATTTATTCCACATCTTACTTAACCTGGAGCAGCTGGGAGTTGCAGTACTGGCAGGAGCTGACCCCATTGTTCCTGGGTAGGTGGCTAAGAATACTGCTGCAGGGTTGGTTGGTGCAGGATTAGGCAAGCAGGGGGTGGAACAAAAGACTCCAATCAGCAATGGCTATAAGGTAAAGGTAAAGGGACCCCTGACCATTAGGTCCAGTTGTGTCCGACTCTGGAGTTGCGGCGCTCATCTCGCTTTATTGGCTGAGAGCCGGCGTACAGCTTCCAGGTCATGTGGCCAGCATGACAAAGCCACTTCTGGTGAACCAGAAGTCCTCTTTTCCAAGGGTTAAAAAGCAGGTGGAATAGCAGCTTAGGTAAAGGTAAAGGGACCCCTGACCATTAGGTCCAGTCGTGACTGACTCTGGGGTTGTGGCGCTCATCTCACTTTATTGGCCGAGGGAGCCGGCGTACAGCTTCCAGGTCATGCGGCCAAGCTGCTTCTGGTGAACCAGAGCAGCGCACAGAAACGCCGTTTACCTTCCCGCTGGAGCGGTTCCTATTTATCTACTTGCACTTTGATGTGCTTTCGAACTGCTAGGTTGGCAGGACAGGGACCAAGCAACGGGAGCTCACCCCGTCGTGGGGATTCGAACCGCCGACCTTCCGATCAGCAAGCCCTAGGCTCTGTGGTTTAACCAACAGCGCCACCTGCTATAACCACTTGCCTTTTCCACCCCTGCTTGTCTTCCACCCGTTCTTCTAGCGCCCCCATCTTCACCTCTCAGTCGGAACAAATCTCCCCAAAATCTCCCTTCTTTGTGGTTCATTCCCACATATTCTGACCCAAAAAAGTTTGGAATGTTTCCGCTGCTCCAGTCCTGGAGAATGACAATTTTAGCATGCTGCACGAAGAAAAATAAATACAATAGCACCCTTCAATTGCAAAAATAGGGAGAGGAACTTATTAGTGACAGAAATCAGGAATGAGGGACCGTCCCTGATAAATGGGGACAGTTTGAGCTTTAGACCTTTGGCCCTCCAGATTTCCAGTTCCCCAGCATCATTCTCCCCCCCCCTTCTTTTTCTTTTTGAATATTTTTTGAATTTTATAACAATTAATGATACAAATCTCATTCATCATGTTATTTACAATTATTCTCCCTCCCCTCCTCTGGACTTCCCTCAACTCCCCCTCTGCTGAGTTATTTGGTTTTATTTATCGTATCCTGCTTTTCCTACACAAAAATAAAATCCCTTATAATTTCTCTGAAATATCTGTTACTCAAATAAAATTGTGAAGTTTATTCAAATCCTGCCAGTGAATCCAGTCCATTCTGTTGTTTCTGCAAATAAACTGTAAATGGTTCCCAGACTCTTTTGAAGTCTTTTTTGTCCTTCTCTCGTAGTTTGTCTGTTAATTTAGCCAATTCTGCATAGTTCATCAGCTTTTCTTGGCAAATTGATCCTTTGAAGGTATTTCTTCCATTTTCCAATATAGTGCAATCAAGATTCTTGCCGCTGTTGTAGCATACATAAATAATGTCCATTTTTCTTTTCGTAGCTCTTGATTTGAGATACCTAACAAAAAGGCTTCAGGGTGTTTAACAAAATTCATTTTAAACATTTTTTTCAATTCATTGTATATCATTTCCCAATTTTTTTAAATGCATTTGCATTCCCACCACATATGATAAAATGTTCCTTCCTTCCCCAGCATCATTCTTGACCATTGGGCTAAGCTGGTTGGGGTTGATGGGTATTGGAGTCACAACTTACTACCGTCTTTCCCCCCTTTTAAGACACCATCTTATAAATTTTTTTCCTCAAAAAAACACAGGGTGGCTTATTTTCGGGGGGATGTCTTATTTTTATTACGTCAGTATGGTACGGTACAGCCTCCCCCTGTGGCGGCACCACGGCTTACTTTGGGGTACGTCTTACTTCTCACAAAAGTAAAAAAACCCTGCCATGGCTTACTTTATGACTACGTATTAAAAAAGGGGAAACAGGGTAGACGGTAGTGAGTGGGGTCAAAGATAAAAGTGGGGAGGACCAGAGATGTGACTCTTTGTACAGGAGGCTGTCTTTCAGTCATGCAAGAGCCCAGGGCACACTGTTCCCTCCATCCTTCATCCAGGCAAGCAAGAGGCATTGTCTCAGGATACATCCTAGCCTAGCCAGGCAAAAACACTCCAGGAAGACAAGTGTCAAGGCCAGTGAGGAGGGTGACTTGGGTGTGGGTAGGTATGTGTCAAAGGGAGGGTCTTGAGGGTTAGTTGGATAGCGATATCCATATTTAGCTCCCGGGCCCAAGGACCCTCACCAACATTCCAGATTAATGGGTCAACATCACTAGGTAAGAGGAAGAGGGCAGTGATCGAGTCTAGTTAGTTTTGTGATGGAAAGAGAAACACACAACTAGTTAGGGCTCTCTGCTTTGCAATTTCCCAAAACGAACCTTTGACCACTGTAAAATGGCAGCCTATGTCAAGCAAACCCAGACCCTCCAAGTGTTCCAATTTTCTAGGGACACTCCCAGATTTACAGAAGCCTTCCTGGTTTCTTATTTGATCCCGGAATGTCTCCCTTTTCCTTATGGTGTCCCTATTTTTATCGGAGAAATGTTGGAGAGTATGGCATGATTTCCCTATTTTCCTCAGAGAAATGTTGGTGGGTATGGAGTTATCTGACCCCCAAGCCATTTGAAGGCAGCACTGTATCAGGAGGTTTTTTTTAAAAAGTGTTTAATGTTTTATTATGTTGGAAGTCAACCAGAGTGACTGGGGCAGCCCTGTCAGATTTGTGGGGTATAAATAGAAAAATTATCACCATGGAATAATAGGATGTCCCTAGTTTCATCAGAGAAATGTTGGAGGGTATGGAACAAGAGTTTATAAACATTGCTCCTGTTCACATTTACATGTATGCTTGTTCTTTTCTGAACAATTCTGTGTTTATCTGTTGCACGAGGCCCACGAAAGGAAGTAATTGGTAGTCCAGTATATTTGATCAGGTCTTTTATTTACCCCATGGGTGGTGGTTATTAAAACAGGTTGGCAGGCATTGCAGCTTAATCAACAATACAGAAAGAAATCAAAATGGTTAGGCAGAGACAGGAAGGAAATAAAATTATATGGTTTGAGTGAATTTGACCTTAACTCTTGACTCAGTAACTTTCCTCTTTCTTCCAGACCACACTCATTTTCACAGTTTCGGATTGCTCCGCATTGTTTAACCTATGGTCACCCTGCTGGAGGTGACGGCCATTTCTTCAGGGAAGCTCAGAAGGGCTTCTTCCCATCTAAAGATCTCTGAAAAGAGGTTGTCTGTAGCATACATCAGAACAAGGTCACCATAATTGCAGAAAGGGCTGCACCCGGGACCCCTGAGCTGCTGAACTGACAAATTAGCAAAACAGAGGGATAATGGTTGTGCAGCCGTAAATAATGCTGTAAGTGGACTGTTTGGTTACAATAACTGCCCGTCCTCCCTGTTTTTGTAGTGCTTGGCATTTGACAGTGAATAATAGGATCATGATTAACGATCTGTCGTGGCCAATGATAACTCCAAGCTTCTAGCATGCGGGTGACATCCCACTTGTTTCAGCGAGAAATGATGAAACAGTTGTTTGAAGTTTTGAATCCATGCTCAAATTACAGAGGAGACCTGCTCCCCATACCATTTGCGACTGTCCCCTTACAGCCACTGTGTTTTTTTTTAAAGGAGTTCTTGTTGCAATTAACACTAGTATAAAGTTCCCAAGAACTCAGGCTGAATGTTTTAGCATGAGAGTAGTTTACTCACAAGTAGGATTACATCAAATTAAATATTTTCTAATAGGCTACAGTCTTAAACAGTGTTAATAGTATTACAAAACAGAGTCTTTTGAGGATGGAAGTTGAGGCTTCTGAAATGCGAGAGCTGGAACCCAGGACAGGGCCCTGTTTCGGACGATGCCTTCTTCAGCTCGTCTTTTTAAACAGAATGGGAGTAATGAATGCTTTCTGTTTCATTTAAGTCTTTGGTGAATGAAACGTCTTGGTTGATAAGTCAGTAAGTATTCTCAAGTTTTTCTATGTGCACAGATGCACAGAAAAACATAGAAAAACTTGAGAATACTTACTGACTTATTCTGTTTAAAAAGACGAGCTGAAGAAGGCATCGTCCGAAACAGGGCCCTGTCCTGGGTTCCAGCTCTCGCATTTCAGAAGCCTCAACTTCCATCCTCAAAAGACTCTGTTTTGTAATACTATTAACACTGTTTAAGACTGTAGCCTATTAGAAAATATTTAATTTGATGTAATCCTACTTGTGAGTAAACTACTCTCATGCTAAAACATTCAGCCTGAGTTCTTGGGAACTTTATACTAGTTTTTTTTTAAAAGGAACAACAGTGGAGAGGGTATGCTTTGGCCAAATCTGACCGGAAGACATTTGTGGTTGGGTTTTCTGGGTTTCTTTAAGAGCCCTCATAATGTAAATATTTGTTTTGAATAGTGCCAAATTTCCAAATGTTGCCATAGGGGCAAAAGCAGTGCCGGATTTACATATAAGCTAAACAAGCTATAGCTTAGGGCCCCACTCACTTGGGGGCCCCCCAAAAAATTAAAGGAAAAAAACCTGGATGTACATTTCCAAAATCCTATATAATAAAGTGCCTGTGTCCGTCCGTACTTTCCATGTGTCAGTGGAATTCGCAACTGCGCATGCGCCCCACTGACACAGGGATTGGACGGCAGGAGAGGGGGGCGTGTCCGAGAGGCAGCGGCGGCGCATGCGCGTCATCAGTTCGGTCACTGCCGCCGCCTCGCACGGAGCTGGAGCTGCCCTGCCAAGACTCCCGCTCGGCCCTGACGCTGGGCACGTCGGCGGAGGCAGCGCCGGCGGAGGAGGAGCCGGCCGGGCCAGCGCCAGCCGCCGAGTCGCTGCTGCTGCCGCTGCTCCCGTTCGCCTCCATTTTGTCTCTGCCCCCCCCAAGCCTCTGCGCTTCCCGAAGCGGCTCCTGACATCCTGTGAGGAAAGCGGGCTGAGGTGGGGGGCGGCAGCGGCAGGAGGGGGAGGGGCGGTGGAGGGGAAAGCGCGGCAGCCAGGAGGTGTTTGGCCCGTGGAGCGCCGGCCGCCGCCACCGCTAGCGCCCATTTTTAACGGGCTAAATTCACTAGTATAAGATAAAAAACAAATAAAATAAAACCTACATACAGCAAGTGTTTTGTGTTGTGTAGGCTCCTATGATGTAAGTAATGGGCCCCGCCTGCTAGCCTGCTCCCTAAAATAGCACTGGTTTGCTCATTTCTATATATAAGTTGCCTACATTCTGCATGGACTTTGCATTCTGCATGGACTTTTCAACAATTACTTTGATAAAATACATATTTTGTTAGGTGCAAATGGCTTTAGATACCTATTAGGTCCATAAATTACCATATAGCATATATTCAACACAAAAAACAGTGACAATTTGTTGTTGGCAAAGGGCAGCTGGACAAATGCCGGCTCCCTCGGCCTGAAAGCGAGATGAGCGCTGCAACCCCGTAGTCGTCTTTGACTGGACTTAACAGTCCAGGGGTACTTTACCTTTTTTCATAAAATTATAACATTTAACCATGAAATGCAGTACAAAGCAAGACTCACAGAGAGGAGGCAGATTCTTTACCTACGAAATGCAAGCAAAGGCTATGTGCTACTACTCTGCATGAAAAGCTTAAGGGCAGGTCAAAACTAGACCTTTGACACTATCTGCACAGTCTGAAGCGCATGGGATATATCACATATATCCTCTTCAAAGTTAATTGCTAGCTAGCACAGTTAAAAGATAGGAGGAAGCTATCCAAATCAAGGAAAGATTTCAAAAATTCTACAGAACATCAGAACACTGAAATTAATTCCAAGCGTGAGATACATCATTCTATACACCAACAGTTCTGTATATTTTGCCATGGCAAAGATACCAGAGTATGGCTGGCTGCCTTCTTTGTTTGTTTTTTGATTCATGTTGGCTTCTCGGCTTGTTTTATGGTTTTATTATTTTGCGTTTCATGGTAGGGGAAATATCTGGTCTCCATCTCCATCTCCTGCACCTGTTTCTCTTTTTTTTCCTTTTTATTGTCTGAAGCCAAAAGGTTGCTACGTGTGCATTTTATTGCTTATCTCCTGCTTCACAGAGATGCTTGTGTCTAGAGAAGCGAAAGAGCCTGCTTTCATTCTCTGAGCAATAGTTCAAACTGACCAGAATTGGGCTGGAGGAAATGTTTAACTGGATCTGGTGCCTTAGTCACTTTGATACAGGGACTCCCCATTGAAGAAAATATTCGGGTGACGGGATTAATATTTTTCATTGAAGAAAATATTGGGGTGACCGGATTTTCTGTACTCGCTCCACCCCACCTGCACACATACCCCTTCCACCTCCAATCCCAAGGGCCATAAGAAATGATGTCAGAGGTTTTTGTCCAATCCCAGCTCTCTTGCCACCCAGCAACCCTTTTACAAGTTTGTTTACAGAGCTTATTGGAAAATGAAGTCCAAACATGTAAAAGAAAGAAAAGCAGAGATGCCCATTAACTTGGGTGGGGGCTCAAATGCTTTATATGGGGGGGGGGGGCGAAGGGACTTGGCGCCTACGCTCTGATGCAACGAAGACTAGTTTGTCCCTAACCTGCTACAGGTGTGTCAGAATTTGTATCCACCTTCTTTGCAGCAGGTGTGTGGTGCTGCCCTGACTTTGGAAGGCCGTCTCCAAGGAGACATGCCTGATACCAACACTGCAATGACAATTTCAGTTTCTCATTTTTCCAGTCTCAAATTCAGTTCTCTGCAGCTTTGGAAATTAACCCATTTCTTTTCTATCCTTCACGCGGCGTTGATGCTTCTATTTTCAGTTTCTATTTTTATTGCTGCTTGGGTTGATCGAGATTGCATTATTCTATGGCTATTTAATTCTCCCCCCCCCCCCAGTTTGTGAAGCGCTTTTGGAATGAGTAAGAAAGGTTTTAAAATGAAGAAATATGTAAATCGTGCCATCATGTCTGAAGATTGTGGCCCACATCTGGGATACATTTCCCACCTCTGTCTTTTTAAGTCAGTATGGAACAGGGGTCAGCAAATGTTTTCAGCAGGGTGCCGGTCCACTGTCCCTTAGACAATGTGGTGGGCCAGACTATATTTTGAAGAAAAAAAATGAACGAATACCTATGCCCCACAACTAACCCACAGATGCATCACATATAATAATCTTCAAGTGTCCCTGCGTCCACTGTGTGACAGTGGAACTGCGCGAGTGCGCATGTCCCACAGGGACGCACGGATTGGAGAGCACTACTCCCCCCCCAACAGGGATGCAGGCATTGGAGCGGCCGGAGAGGGGGGCGTGTCCGGGAGGCAGCGGCGGCGCACACGCATTGTCAGTTGCGCCAGCGCCGCTGCCTCGCACGGACGCAGAGCCCAATCCCCGTGGCTCCGAGGCCTAGCGGCCTGAGACGGCTCATCCAACGGAGCGCCGGTGCTCCGGAAGCCAAGGAGGGCCGACCCATCCTCGCCGCCGCCCACGGGGAAAAAGAAGAAGGGGGAGGGAGCCCCTCTGGGACGGCCCATCCAGCGGAGCGCTGGTGCTCCGGAAGCGAAGGAGGGCCGCCCCATCCTCGCCGGTGCTACAGCCGCCCCCGGGGAAAAAGAAGAAGGGGGAGGGAGCCCCTCTCCACCCCCCAGCGGACGCTGTTCTACCGCCCGACGGGGGAAGCGGCCTGAGGAGGACGCCGTGGCTGAGGCGGGATTTCAACCCGGGCCTCCTCGCCTCCTCCTCCTGGGGCTCTGCCTCCTCCTGCCTCCTCCTCCTCTAGCGCCCGTTATTTAACGGGCTAACTTCAACTAGTTTTAAATAAAAGGACACATTCTACTCGTGTAAAAACATGCTGATTCCCGGACTGTCTGCAGGCTGCATTTAAAAGTAATTGGGCCGCATCCGGCCCCCGGTTTGGGGACCCCAGGTATGGAAGGTACTGGGGACAAGTTGTGGAGCAGTGAGGAGATGCTTTCTCCATTGTTTGCTGAGGTACATTTGTTCTATTATGTCACTTTGTTTAAACATTGATTATTCATATATTATTGTTGGCATCCATCTGTCTCAAAAGACAATGGAGTGCACTTCTGGGGGTGAAGTCAATCATCAGCTTGACCACAGGAGTTGGTGGAAGGAGGTGTACAAGGAGCTTTCCAACTGTCTCAGGGACTCTGCTCTGGATTTGTGTCGGGTTGGTTTCCTCCTCAGCTTTTTCTTCTCCTGAAGATACCCCACAAGGCAACGGAGGTCTAGGATCAGAGTTTACCTTCTCCTTGATGGGCTACCTTCTCAGGTTGGTGAGCCCCATCTGCCCTTCATGCATTTATGATTAATTATTGTAATAGGGTTGAGTGTGTGCATAGGTTCAATGCAAAAGCATACATCAGGGATGGCAAACCTGTGGCCCTGCTGGACAACAAATTCCATCAGTCCCAGCCAGCATGGTGTGGGATGTCAAAGAGTTGTAATCCAACAATATCCGAAAGGCTACAGATCCTTGTGTGGTGTAGTGGGTAAGAGTGGTAGACTCGTAATCTGGTGAACTGGGTTCGCGTCTCCGCTCCTCCACATGCAGCTGCTGGATGACCTTGGGCTAGTCACACTTCTCTGAAGTCTCTCAGCCCCACTCACCTCACAGAGTGTTTGTTGTGGGGGAGGAAGGGAAAGGAGAATGTGAGCCGCTTTGAGACTCCTTCGGGTAGTGATAAAGCGGGATATCTAATCCAAACTTCTCTTCTTCTTCCCTCCTGGGAATAAGACCGCAATCATACATGCCGTTCCCAGAGAGAAAGTTCCAGTGAAGTCAATGGGGTTTATGACCAAGTAGCCACAGAATTGCACTCCTAGTGACCAAGGCAGTAAAGTGGTCCTCTTACACAGTTTGGAACAACCTCCCTAGAGAAGCTAGCCTGGTTCCCTCCTTGTTGTCCTTCCACCAGCTGGAAGGTTTTTTTCCCAGCAGGCTTTTGGGAACTGATAGCTTTTAATGAAAGGGGCTGGTGCGGTGCTGCTTTTATTGCAATGATTTGTATGGTTTTAATAGATTTTATATAGTTTTAAATCTGTTCATGTTTAATTGTTTGGTGTGTTGTTGTTGTTTTAAAAAAAAGATTGCTTTTTTCCTGTGTTTTTAGTGGTTCTTGTTTTTATCTGTAAGCCACCTTGAGTCCCGTTGAGGGAAAAGGCAGAGTATAAACAACATATATAACAACAACAACAATAATAAAGTCTGCTCTTGCCAATGTCAAACATCAAGCAAAATTCCCCTTGAAGCTCACAGTTTGAAGTGTGTTGGAACTCTTCCAGATAAGTAAGATGTGCAGCAGATTGAGATATCACTCTCCCCTCCTCCTGGCCTCAGCTCAGCTACAATGTCTGAGTGCAAAGCTGCTCCATGGTACTCGATTGGATGGAGAGAGAACCGTGAAGAGGCTCAATTTGGGCTGGGTAACAGATGTGGTATGTGGAAAGTAGGGCTGCCATATTCTGAAGAGCAAAAAAGAGGACACATTTGTTGACTTCTACTTTTGACCAGTGCTTTTTTTCTGGGGGAGACGCAGACATTTTAGATTCAGGTAGGTAGCCGTCTTGGTCTGACGCAGTTGAAATAAATTTAAAAAATGTCCAGTAGCACCTTAAAGACCAACATTCCAGCATCCCTGGGATTCAGGGAGGTCTCTCAAGAGAGCCAGTGTGGTGTAGTGGTTAAGAGCGGTAGACTCGTAATCTGGGGAACTGGGTTCGCGTCTCTGCTCCTCCACATGCAGCTGCTGTGTGACCTTGGGCTAATCACATTTCTTTGAAGTCTCTCAGCCCCTCTCACCTCACAGAGTGTTTGTTGTGGGGGAGGAAGGGAAAGGAGAATGTGAGCTGCTTTGAGACTCCTTCGGGTAGTGATAAAGCGGGATATCAAATCCAAACTCTTCTTCAACAGCTGGTGCTACTGCCAGATAAGTGGGAAGATGGCAATGGGCAGGGTCCAGGGAGGAAGAGAATCTCTTTCCCAGCTCAGATTTTGATCTGACCCGAAAAATAACTCAAGCAGCAGGTGTGGTGTTCGGCTTACTCAAAATTGGGCCACTTTGTATTCTGAATCGTCTCCTCTTCCTGAGTTTTGGCCATATCAATTTTGATTCCTCACAACCCTACCCACAGGGTCTCCTTTAGTCCCTCACATGTAATCTTGTCTTTTGTCTACATGCACACAACTGCAAACCTCCACAAAGAGATTTACTTGTCAGACATCTCAGAAACACTGACATTTACAAGACAAAAAAAAGTGTTTTTAATATAACTGTCATCACTTCCTGCAACTTGGCTTCAGTTCAAAATCTATAATGAATTGGAATGTCTGGCTGATGAGAATGTTTCTGAGACATTTTCCAGAATATGACAAGAAATCTATTTAATACCTTAAAAAAACAAAACCACATACACACACACAGCCTGGTGCTGGGCTTTTGCATTTGGATTTAGGAATAATTCCCCAATCAGTATGATTATTAATATCCAGCAACTATTCTTTTTAATAGGTACGATTGAGCATACTGTCCCCAGATGTTTAGCCTCATAAAAACAAATCTTTGCCCTGTGTGTAACTTAAAAAGGAATTAAATCGATGCTAAATTCAACTCCCCTCCCTTCCCCCCCCTTTACTGGCATACTATAAAGAGAATTCTAGAGATCCACGTCCAAATATCAATTGAAAAATGAAAGGTTTCTCTCTGACAAGGAAATTCAGACATTGCAGTACTAACTATAGTGAGCAACAGTGCCATCTAGTAGGTTACTCTGCATTTCATGCATATTTAGGAAAACAGGGAGATGTCTTAAGTGTAGTCAGAATAATAGAACAGTAGAGTTAAAAGGGACCATGAGGGTCATCTAGTCCAACCCCCTGCAATGCAGGAATATTTTGCCCGACGTGGGGCTTGAACCCATGACATATACATCCCAGCATTGTAAGTCAATCTGTGGCAGGCTGGAGCACATGCTTTGGATGCAGAAGGTCCCTGATTCAATCTCTGGTATTTCCGGGTAGAATTGTTGAAGACAACTGCCTGACACCCTGGAAAGCAGGGATGAGGGACTTGAGATATTGTTGAACCCCATCAGCCTCAGGCAGCATAGCCAGTGGTGGGAGTCGTAGTCCAACAACGTCCACAGGGCCACAGACTCTCCATCCTTTAGGTAAAGCTCCTGTCAGCTGGTGAAGACAATGCTATGCTAGATGGACCAATGATATGATTTGGGATAAGGCAGCTATCTTACTCCCTTGTTAGCAAAGTCACCTAAATAACAGAGAGCCCAGAAAAGAAAAAAAAAGTCCTGATAGCACTTCACTGAGCAAACTGAACCAAAGCAGTGTACAACTGCTCAGGACCGCAATACCTCAAGGACCACCTCTTTCCATATGAACCTACTTGGACCCTGAGATCATCTTCTGAGGCCCTCCTTCGTGTGCCTCCTCCTTGAGAGGTATGGAGGGTGGCAACATGAGAACAGGGCCTTCTCTACAGTGGCTCCCCGTCTGTGGAATGCTCTCCCTGGGGAAGTTCGCCTGGTGCCTTCATTATACACTTTTAGGTGCCAGGCAATAACGTTCCTTTTTAACCAGGCCTTTAGTTGATCTGATTGACATCCTATGCCCTTTTAAAATGTGTTTTTTTTTGGGGGGGGGAGAGTTTATTGAGTTGTTTTTGTTTTGATTATGTATTTTGTGGTTTTATATTCTGATTTTATTCTGTGAACCCTGAGGCCTGCGGGTATAGGGCAGCATATAAATTCAACAAATAAATAAAGAAATAATTTGAGGAGAAAGCAACAGAGAGGTTTGGCGTTTCTTATGTCAGACCTTGAACATAGCAGGGAGACAGTCAACCGAACGTACAGTGACAAAATAATAAAAAAAAAACTCCTAACAACTGCACAGCCAATCAGGGCGTGTGATACCTCAGTAAACATCATGCTTCTCTGCCCGGTTGCTAAGCAACACCTCCCCTCCCTCCCCTAGTTGACTTTAACAGAATTATCTCCTAAGCTGCACACAGAATCATCTCTGTTGTTGCATTTCCACCATCCCTCACATTGATCTTGTTATACAGTGGTACCTCTGGTTATGAACGCTTCTGGTTATGCACGCTTCGGGTTACGAGCTCCGCTAACCCGGAAGTAGTTGCTTCTGGTTGTGAACTTTGCCCCAGGATGCGAGCGGAAGTTGCGTCCCAGAGGCGCCATTAGCGAAAGTGCGCCTCAGGATAAGAACGGTTTCAGCTTAAGAACGGACCTCCGGAACGAATTAAGTTCGTAACCAGAGGTACCACTGTAGTTTGGCACTCGCAGGGCAAAGACGTATAGGTCAAAACCTGCATGTAGAACTGTTGTTAAAGATATTGGGGGAGATCTGCAAATAAAGTTTGAAGCGGCAAAGGAGACAAATGTCTAAAACTGCAAAACAAAGCAGTCTTCCAGACTGGCAGATAGCACTTCAATCCTTCTTCTCATCTAACTGAAGATCAGCAAGGGATATAGACTGCTGGTTAATTGGAACAAATAATTTTAACAAGCCAACCGTCAATATGTAAGTATTCCATCAAATGAATGGGCAGAGGGAAATCAATAGAAGATCAGCAGGAAGGAGTTAGTAATTGGCAATTGGAGAGCTAATTGAAGAGAGGGGCTCTCCCTGAATAAGAGTCAGATCAGAAGATAACATAAAGAGACACACAGAGAGATCCAAGCCTTCCACTCAGCTTAAAAAAAACCAACACCTTGGAAGTTGTTTTTTTTTTTAAAAAAGCTTCTGCTGAGATTCAGTGGAGTTTTAACAACTTTGTACGGTAGGAAAGAACTTACACAACATCAGTGCTATTTTTCTAGAAAAAGAGGGGCCGGAACTCACCAGAAACGCCTCCCTTGTTCCCTTATACAGTGGTACCTCGGGTTAAGTACACTTCAGGTTAAGTACGCTTCAGGTTAAGAACTCCGCTAAGAACAGAAATCGTGCTCTGGCGGCACAGCGGCAGCAGGATGTCCCATTAGCTAAAGTGGTGCTTCAGGTTAAGTACGCTTCAGGTTAAGAACGGACCTCCGGAACAAATTAAGTACTTAACCTAAGGTACCACTGTAATGGGAATGGAGCCCACCTGAGAGGGGCTGGAACTGAGTTTCAGAGAGTTCCGGATGAAAAAACACAACCCTACATGATTAAGCTTGCTGGTATCAGGCTTTGGGGAATCGGATTCCTTCCCCCATGGCCATAAATGGGCAGATCAAACAAAAGGAATTCTTACCAGTTAGTTTCTTTAATAAACACAGCTAAGGACAAAGAAAGCATCCACCCAAAATGGCGGTGCTCCCAATTAAGCTTGCATCCCCTCCATCCCTATTAATCTACGTCACTCCTATGTTTCATAATCTGAGCTTGTACCCTCTGTGCTTTCTGTTCTGAAACTTTCTGAGCTCTTTGTGACCTTGGGGAGATGGGAGGAATGCTGTCCAGCAACTGTGAATCTGTTAACCCTCCCTCTTCCAGTGTTTCTTCACCTAGCTGTTCCCCATCCAGTATTTCCCAACTTTTGCCTTCTGAACTATGTCCCTCTGCAAACCACTGTTCCAAATCTATACTGTTCTCCTGCTCCTGGGAAGTTTAAGGATCCTGATCAGGATCAGGGGGAGGGGTGGTTCCCACCATTCCTCCTCAGTGCAGCCCTCTTCAGCACGGTCCCTGACAGCTGCCTACAGAAGTTTGGTAGTATTCAGCAAATAAGAGTTGCCTTGATTTGGTGCCAAACAGTGCAGTTGTAGGTGGCAGTGGACCTGCAGCAGCGATGCAGGTGCATACAGTTAGGTAAACAACACCAGCCACAACTGAGAAAGTCTACCTGGGGTTACATATCTTTAGATTACAGGCAAAAATCTTCCTCTTTTCCCAGGGCTTTGGCTAATGAAACAATCAATGGCCCTTTTAACTATGTAGGGGGCATTGTTACTATGTT
The DNA here is from genome assembly GCA_034642065.1 of Darevskia nairensis. NCBI lineage: Eukaryota > Metazoa > Chordata > Lepidosauria > Squamata > Lacertidae > Darevskia > Darevskia nairensis. Next base: position 522,721 of record JAWWNI010000891.1, read on the forward strand.
ATGTATTTTTGCTTTTTTAAAAATTGTAAACCACCCCACGATCCTCAGATGAAGGGTTGTATCATAGGCAACTCTATGGGGCTGAGGACATGTGAGCCCCCCGCGAAGTATGTGGGGACAGGGCTGAGCTCCCCAATTTTGATGGGCTGGGTCGCGGTGGTGAAGGGCCCCACCGAGCCTCCATGTAGTGATGGCAGGCCCTGTTGTGCTTCCCCACAATGGTGGAGGGCCCCACTGGCCCTCCATATAGGGGCAGAGAGCCCCACCAGGCCTCATGGCCTCCTCCCAATGCACGTGATGTAACACACACATGATGAAACTACCTCCCCCCTGCCATGTCGGGTGGAACTTGCAGCCTCTGGGTGGTATAGAAATCTAATAAATTCAATGGGTATTCTTATTAATGCAATGATAAACAGCTACTTTCCTCTCAAGAGGAAAGCCAGTGTGGTGTAGTGGTTAAGAGTGGTAGACTCATAATCTGGTGAACCGGGTTCGCGTCTCCACTCCTCCACATGCAGCTGCTGGGTGACCTTGGGCTAGTCACACTTCTCTGAAGTCTCTCAGCCCCACTCACCTCACAGAGTGTTTGTTGTGGGGGAGGAAGGGAAAGGAGATTGTTAGCTGCTTTGAGACTCCTTCGGGTAGTGATAAAGCGGGATATCAAATCCAAACTCCTCCTCCTCCTCCTCCTCCTCTTCTTCTTCTTCAAGGTCAGTGTAGTAATTGACAATATAGTCTTAACAAGGTACTGTTATGGTCCCTGTTCCCAGGCCCCAGTGTCTCCCCCAGGAAAGATTCGAATCCAGAGGAATCACAGGTCTCCCCACCCAGCTTTTGGCCCTCCTTCCTACACTGTCCTGGCCCAAGTGCATTGCTTTCTCATCATCCTCGCGCTAAAGGGATGACTTCCTGTGGTTTCTCCTATTCCACAATAGAATCAAGTGAGTACAGAACTGGTTACAGGTCCTTTAAGGATTACAGACAGCAGAACCACGGGACTTGCCACCCTTTTTGAAGGCTTAAGATGCTTCTGGTCCTCTGTAGAGGAAACACCCTTTGAGTGGAGAACACTTGGAGCTGTCCACGGTCCTGCTCACTAGCCATCAGAACCTGCTGTGACCAAGCCAAGCACTGCCTTGCTTTGTCTTGCCTTTTCATACCTAGACCTGACTCAAGTTGACTTTGACCTGACTCATTTGATCAGACCAGGGGTGGGCAACCTTTGGCTCCCAGATGTTTTGGGACTACAACTCCCATGATCCCTAGCTAACAGGACCAGTGGTCAGGGATGATGGGAGTTGTAGTCCCAAAACAGCTGGGAGCCGAAGGTTGCCTACCCCTGGATCAGACGTAACTTACTGCAGAGGCAGTTTTTGAGTAGCACAACCGGTTCAGCCACACTGGGTAAGGCTTCCTAGGTTTTCAAATGTTTTGGGTGATAGTGGAAATGAACTGGGAGAGAAAGGATTTCCTTTCAGACAAAAATATTATACAACTACTAATATCAAACCAAGCATTTTACAACTGAACCTAGCAATACAGTAACCATGCAATCATCATATGTAACTCTTAAATATTCACTCCAGACCATTGTTTGGTTTTTAAAAGCCCTAGTTAGACCGTGGTTTTCTATTATCTTAAGGTACAAAAAATGTACAAAAATGTACCAAAAAAAATCATGAGTGTAATTCTTACAATTCTTACAATTGAATGCCACATGTTTGATCTTTTCTTTTTTAAACACTCACTTTTATGCAATATTTATAGCAGCTTCTTATGAGAATATGGCTCAGCTTTCATATTGTCATGAATAAGAATTTGTTTCTTTAATTTAAAACCAAAAATAAAGAATGATGTGAGCCTTTAGACTGCTACTCCTTTAAGTGAACATTGGTATCAATATATTGGGAAGTTTATATAAAACAGAGTTGAGAGCAATGGGCTCAAGTGCTCTCAACTCTTTATTGGACCGTAGCCTACAAGGAATAGCTTCATCCTGTTGGAAAATTATACTTGCTTGACATTATGATATTTTGTCTGGCAGCATTGCCATCTGCAGACATCAGGATGCAACATCTGTTGAGTGTATTAAATCTATTCACATGTTTTAAAAGAGCCAAGAGCCACCTGATTGTGCAATTAAAATGTATCAGCAAGCAAAATTGCTAGATCAAATCTGTTGTTGCCACACCTAATTCAGTGCATTTATGTTAAATGTTTAAGGACAAACACATTGTTTCTCCAGGGAAAACAATCAAATTAAAGCAAAAACAAGCATTATTTTTTGCAATCAACCCAGTAAATTTAATATTTGCACTGGCAAACAGAAGTTCAGACTCTGATAATCTAAACTGGACACTCTAGTTAATGGAAGCAACTGATTCCAACTCTTCTCATCGCCTGTAAATTGACCAAAGGGATTTCTGTAATGACTCTGTTTTGCTAACTTCCCATTTCTCATTGTGTCAAGCTTTCCTGTGGGGGCTCAGGTTCATCTTCTTTCCTGCTTCTTGCTATTTAGCAGCTGCTGAAAAGGCCAGTTTAATAGAGAAGGCAAGCAAAGGCGAGTCTATTGCGTTGGGCAACACATACTGTGCTATGTGTTTTCCTTCAAAGTAAGCCGGGGGGGGGGGGAATCATTGTGAGCATTTATACATTTTAAATGCGCTCATGTAGATAAGAAATTGACTTAGCCAGACCAGTTTCAGTTTTTGAGCAGTAAACACATTTCCAGAGGAAAGGCTGAATGTCAACAGCCTTTCACTTGATGAAGGGATTAGTTTGAGACCTTGGTAAAGTGGTAAACATAGCCCTAGAATATAGAACAATGGCAGGCAACAAAATTCCTGGATACTATCTTTACCTTGTGCTACTGATGTGACATAATGTATCCACGGGTCAATTATTGCAGAGGATTGAAGTTTCAGCAGATGAAAGATAATGCTTGTTTACAGAAAGTGGCTTTTTATATAGCAGACAAATGAGGAATCAGAAGTCTTTTACTTTCTGAACCTTATTTTTCCATCTTTCTCTTTCAACCTCTATTCTTTTCTCTCTTTTTCTCCTTCTCTATCCCCCCCCCCTTTTGTGTTTTTGTTGAATCTATATAAAAGTCTTAGTTTGGTTTTTTTAAAAAATGGGAAAGGTATTACGTTTTGTATTTTTCTCTATAAACCTTAATAAAAATGTATTTGAGAAACAACAACAATGTGGCATTTGGGCAAGGGATGTGGCTCACTGGTGGAGTATCTGCTTTGCATGCAAAGGACTCCAGGTTCAATCCTTGGCATCTCCAGGTAGGGCTTCCTGAAACCCTGGAGAGCAGCTGTCAGTCAGCAGAGGTGACAACGAGCTAGGCAAACTAATGGTCTGATTCAGTATAAGACAGTTTCCTGTGTTCCTATGCACATACTTCTATGTTCACAGGGGGTGAAATTGGGGAGGCAGTTTTGCTGAATATTCTTCTGGGTAGGATAGAAATTCTCAAATAGTTCAGAAAAAGAAAAGAAAAATGATAAAGACAAGACAAGACAAGACAAGACAAGGGAGGAGAAGAGAGGATCAGAACTTTCCCAATAAATGTAGGGGTCAGGGTGGCCCTGTTTAGGGAAGTTTTTAATGTTTGATGCTGTATTGTTATTAATATTCAGTTGAAAGCCGCCCACAGTGGCTGGGGAAACCCATCCAGATGGGCGGGGTATGTATGTATGTATGTATGTATGTATGTATGAATAAATAAATAAATAAAATTATTTATTTATTATTATATTATTATTATTATTATTATTATTATTATTATTATTTACAGCCGTGGGGTGGTCCACTGTCCCTCAGACCATGGGGTGGGCCGGACTATATTTTGAAGAAAAAAATGAACGAATTCCTATGCCCCACAAATAACCCAGAGATGCATTTTAAATAAAAGCACACATTCTACTCATGTAAAAACACCAGGCAGGCCCCACAAATAACCCAGAGATGCATTTTAAATAAAAGGACACATTCTACTCATGTAAAAACACCAGGCAGGCCCCACAAATAACCCAGAGATGCCTTTTAAATAAAAGGACACATTCTACTCATGTAAAAACACCAGGCAGACCCCACAAATAATCCAGAGATGCATTTTAAATAAAAGCAACACATTCTACTCATGTAAAAACACCAGGCAGACCCCACAAATAACCCAGAGATGCATTTTAAATAAAAGCAACACATTCTACTCATGTAAAAATATCAGGCAAGCCCCACAAATAACCCAGAGATGCCTTTTAAATAAAAGGACACATTCTACTCATGTAAAAACACGCTGATTCCCGGACTGTCCGCGGGATGGATTGAGAAGGCGATTGGGCCGGATCCGGCCCCCGGGCCTTAGGTTGCCTACCCCTGCTCTAAACCAAGTCCTTATTGCAAAACACATTATTTTTCTTAGTTGTTTGCTGTTTCAGAGTCAATGCTCTCTTCAGGACAAAAATTCACCGTGTTAGGAAAACGTCAGTGCAAAGTTTACATGCACTTTCTGTTGTACAAAGGTCAGGGGAAAGGGATCCTCCGCATGGTTTACTTCCCCATTCTCACTAGACTTCTAGAATTTAAAGCTTGAGCCGTTTGAACTCAGCAACTCATAAGCAGCCTCTGAGAAAACCGTAATAGCCAACACGAACCACACATACAGTTTCTTGCAATCTTTCAAAACAGGAGGCATCCTAATTAACACAATCCAACTTTTCTGGCAAGAAGGCTCTTTGTTCCATTTTTAGAAAACTCCTTTCCATGTCAGCTAGGATAATGCTCCTTCCACAGCTCTGTCTTAATGGATCTCAAACAGAATGCAATGCTATTCAGATCGACCCCTCTCTGACAAGTCCCTTCCACAAGTACACTTTCTCCTTTAATCAATCCCATCATTTCCACCCTAAATTAATATTCATGGCTTACAGCTCGCAGTCTAAATCAAATTCATTTACAGAGCACAGAGCACTGTGACACCATAATTGCCCCGTGCATATATTGGCAAAGCTATTGTCCTTTGAACTGTTATGCTCGATTCCAGCTACCTCACGCTTTTGCGTTTGTCCCCAGCGGTTCAAAGGAAGTTTATTCAATCCCATTTCATATGTTGCACATACAAATGACTGCATTTCTGAACATCACTAAACATGTATCGGACTTCATTTTCCTATATCTTGCCAATAGAAGATGCATGGTGACGTAGGAGACTGCATATTATGTAAACCTAAAAGTCAAATTACAGTTTAAAATCAAATGCTTGGGGATAAGGGGTGGGCGGATGAAAAGCAGCTCTGGGAGGGAGTGATTTTGAGCAGAGGAGTGTCACAGCCATAGCCGTCAACCCTCCCTTTTTTTGCAGGAAACTCCCTTATTCCAATGCCGTTTCCCGCTGCTATCCTGGATTGTTGATATCCCTTAAATTTCCCGGATTTCAAAGGAAGCAGCTCCTCTCCCTCCCTGCCAGCCAGGGAGGCTCCTCAGCTGCGTTGCTCAGTTGCCAATAAGGAGTCTGAGACCGACTGGGGGCGGAGCTTGCATGCCTTGTGCAGCCAGACCCTCACACCCAACCAGACAGCCTGCCTGCCTGCCATCTACGCGCTCGCTCTTTCGCTCACCCGTTCGCGCGCAGCCTCTGGAGCGCAGGGTGGCGAGGCTACTTGATGCCATTGCACCGCCCTCGCGGCATCCCTTATTTTCAAATCCGAAAGTTTGAAAAAATCCCTTATTTTCAAATCCGAAAGTTGACAGCCATGGTCACAGCAAGAGGGGGTGCTTAATCCTTTCCCCACCAGGCATTCTGTTCAAAATAGACAAAGCTGTGTTTGGGCTTGCAGGGTTCTAAATGCACATTTACCATTACACACACTCTTGAAACACTGCAAGGGGGGGTAGCCAATGTGATGCCCTTCAGATGTTGCAAACTACAACTCCCATCAGCCCTAGCCAGCACGGAAGCCAACCAAGGATGCTTCTTGCCCAGAGATGGAAAGAAGAAGAAGTACCGACCAGAGAAGAGTGGCAGACCAAGCTGATGGAATATGCAGAAATGGCAAGACTGACAGGAAAGATCAGAAACCAGGAAGACCAAGTAATAATAATAATAATAATAATAATAATAATAATTTATTATTTATACCCACCCATCTGGCTGGGTTTCCCCAGCCACTCTGGGCGGCTTCCAACTGAATTTTAAAAACAATACAGCATCAAACATTAAAAACTTCCCTAAACAGTTCCCTTCAGTTGTCTTTTAAAAGTAAAATAGTTGCTTATTGCCTTGACATCTGATGGGAGGGTATTCCACAGGGCAGGCACCACTACCAAGAAGGCCCTCTGCCTGGTTCTCTATAACCTCACTTCTCGCAGCGAGGGAACTGCCAGAAGGCCCTCGGCGTTGGACCTCAGAGTCCGGGCAGAACAATGGGGGTGGAGACGCTCCTTCAGGTATACAGGGTCAACGAGGCCATTTAGGGCTTTAAAGGTCAGCACCAACACTTTGAATTGTGCTCGGAAACGTACTGGGAGCCAATGAAGATCTTTCAGGACCAGTGTTATGTGGTCCCGGCGGCCACTCCCAGTCACCAGTCTAGCTGCCGCATTCTGGATTAGTTGCAGTTTCCGAGTCACCTTCAAAGGTAGCCCCACGTAGAGCGCATTGCAGTAGTCCAAGCGGGAGATAACTAGAGCAAGTACTTTTGAAAGACTGGAATAACTTTCTAACATATTTGAGAGATCACTGTAAACAGTTGAAATCATTGGCAGGAATACAAGGACACTTGTAATGTAACGTGGATTTTGGATACTATGATTACATAACAGGTAGAAAGATGCATGAATAAAATTTAGAATTGGAACCCATGGAGGGAAGGAAGGGGGTCTCAAAGTTCGAAAGAACCCTTTTTTAATGTGTGAAAATGTTATGTTTATGGTGTATAACTTTTATGTAAAACTAATAAAAAATTATTTTTTTAAAAAAGCATGAAAGCCAACAAAGGAAGATGATAGTTATCATTCAATGTCCGAAAGACACCATCTTGGCTGCTATAAAGGGGAAAGCAGCCCAAGGTGACAATTTTGCATGAGAAAATGATGGGTTTCCTCCAGGCTGCTCCTCCCCTCAAATCCACCCCTCCTAAAGATGCTTTTCATTAAAAAGCAAAGCTGTTGGAGTTTCCATTCACATTTGTGTACATGGCATAAAGTTTGGCTCTGACTGTGAAATTGTTTTGCCCATAGCAGTGTTTCTGGTTTAATTTCTTGTGATATTTGCAGACAAACTTGGTGACTACCAAAAGGAAGAAGAAATCAATTCTTCTCCCATCCTGCCCCCACCTTGGAAACTTCCTTCAGCTCTTACAGAATATGACAATTTAGCTTGGTGCCTCAATATTACCAAGTCAGCTGAATTCCAAATTTTCACCTACTTTGTCATTTTCATTTTGCAGCATAATGCAGTATTGTTGCTGGATTAACTTCACCAGAATCCCTTTAAAGACATTTAGCATGCAATCAAATTCAGAACGAAGCCCCGATGAATCCAGTGGGGTTTACTCCCTTGGCAAGCATGCATAGGGCTGGAGCCTCAGTCTGTCATCTAAAGGCTGGGGGCAACAAACCACCATAACAATATCACTTTGCAATTATATGGCAGAAAATGCTCAATTTGTTTCACTTTACCTCCGTAATCTCCATATTATCCATGGGGCCTGAGGGTGAGTGTCAGTGGCTTGGCAAAGTTTAAAGCCACTAGAACACAGGGAGATGTTGTTTTGTTTTGCCTTGCCAAAGAGGTTGTTCTACAAAGTAATCTACCTGTAGTTCTTCCTTCCAAATTTTCATCATTCTGCAACAAAGGAAGAAGAAGAAAACAATCTCAGCTTACCAAACACACTCTTTTTATTCTTGATTAAGAAGAGGAGGAGGAGGAGGAGTTTGGATTTGATATCCCGCTTTATCACTACCCGAAGGAGTCTCAAAGTGGCTAACAATCTCCTTTCCCTTCCTTCCCCACAACAAACACTCTGTGAGGTGAGTGGGGCTGAGAGACTTCAAAGAAGTGTGACTAGCCCAAGGTCACCCAGCAGCTGCATGTGGAGGAGGGGAGATGCGAACCCGGTTCACCAGATTATGAGTCTACTGCTCTTAACCACTACACCACACTAGCTCTTTCAGGACTGTGGCTTAGTGGTACAGTCCTCCCCTGTCCCCCAGCATCTCTGCATATTTCAGTCAGGCCAGCAAAAGGCATTAATATGTGACTATGGACTCTCTTTGGGGGTATCACTGTGGGGGCATCACAATAAGCTCCCACGCTTCAAAATTTACCACAGCATCTCTGGCATTTAGGACTGGGAGGTTCACTGATCCTTTCTAAGATTCCCTTCGAAGCCTAACTTGGAGTCACGCTCATAACCGACAGCAGTTGTGTGCCACAGCTTATTTCAGCGGATTTTCAACTAAAGGAGAATGTTCATCTCTATATCAGCACCGGCTGAACTCTTCACACAAAATGATTTCTTGCCAGGCAACATGATGGAGAGCTCAAGCTCAGAATTTTATGAAGTTCCAAGTAGAGCATCCATAAAGGTACCATTGGCCAAATGACCTGACACTCAACATCTATTGATGTATCTCAGTAGTGGTGCTGGATAGTAAGTTCAATTCAGACATTAGCATCCCCCGCTGCACTTTTTGATGCCTCTGTCATGCTTAGCAGATGGTGCCTTTTGTAATCTTGCATCCGCCTTTCTGGAGGAATGCTTGGTGCATGGCCAAGCGGTTTATTTGTTGTAGCTCTTTACTTTAAAGCTTTAGAGCTAACAGTTTCAACATATTTGTTGTAGAAAGATAAACATTTTTAAATGAAAATGTTCACAAAGTAATTTGGGTTTGGGTGCTCTGGCTGTGAAAGTGGGAGGGGAGAGGGAGCGGAGACTTAAATGGTTATTTACATAATCTGCCATTTGTCTGTTATCGGGAACATTTTCTAAAGCAAAATCGTAGAATTTAAAATGTCATCTCATGAACTCATCTTAGCCAAATGAAATAAGTTTCACTTAGCTCATAGTATAAAGCAGCCAGCAAAGCATACTTTGAAAAGGCAAAATTACATTTTGTTTTGAGGTAACCTGTTGGTTTACCTCTCATATTTGAAGCTTGTGCACTATATGCATGGAAACTACTTAGAATTGTTATTCAGGCTTCCGTCTTTCCACCCTGAAAACATATGTAATATTCTTGGCGAGTGTTTTCACCAGTGGTGTGAACCTGTCTGCTCACCTTTCCTGGTGGGTGATGTTGCGGCCAGGCATTCAGGACCTTCCAGTGACCCAGCTGGAGGGTGGAGGGATGCCGCCCGTATCATGGGGACTCCCGGCCATGTCAGGCCCCCAGCTGTCCAATCGACACGGCCGGGGCGTGGCCGCAGTCTGTTTAAACTGCAGTGTGGCCAAGGACATCCTCCTTTCGCCTCCTCGCCGGATCTCCCAGCCCACCCTGTTGCTATGACAGCGATCTTGCTATGGACATATGTTGGCCGCCATATTGATGGGGCCGGGTAGGAATTTTTCCACTTGGCAAATTGGCACCAGCCATTTGGTTTTCACCTACCTTTTAGCAATTGCCACAACTTTGGGAGGTTAGGCTAGGGTTACCAGACGTCCCCGGATTTGCAAACCTGCCCCTGGACAAATTCCGTCCCTGGAATGTTCCCTAGATTTGCAAATCTGTCCCCGGGAAATGTGGCAGCGGCAGCCTCAGCAGCCCAGAGCCAGCCTGGTAGCGCAGTTGACTCTGGCTGGCTTCAGGAGCTGCTCATTGCGGTGGCGCCCACCATTTTTCCTCACCAGAAGTCCCCATATGATGTGTCTTGTGCACAACAAATCATATGGGGACTTCTGGCGAGGAAAAATGGTGGACGCCACTGCAGCGAGCAGCTCCTGAAGCCAGCCAGAGTGCCCCCAAATTCATTGAAAAAAATCTGGTAACCATAGGTTAGGCATTGGGTAAGCCTTTGTTTATGGGGGGGGGGGTTGTAGCCTCCGCCTGCCCCTCCTTGATAAGGGTATCCTGTTAAAGGGATCCGGGGTGTGGATCCTGTCCAAAGCCTGAACGTGGACTAGGGCCATGGCACGATCCCAACGGGGACCCCGTGGGGTACCCCGATTTGACGTATGTCATAGGGCTCCCCCTACTGGCGGTTTACCCTTAGTGAGATTCCCTGCGGATGGGCAGGAGTCAGGGTATAGTCCAGTTTCGCCCAATGCCTAAGCCAAACCGCTCACATCTATAACTAATAAAGCTGTGGCCTATTTTATCCCAGAATATTTGTGTCTGTGTGTTTACTATATAAGGGAACTGTGAGGCCCGGGGCCTTGGCATGCAATTTGCATGGCACATGCAGGTTCTATCAAGTCCAATGCTGTTTCATGCGATTGTGTCAAGATTAAGGTGGGCTGCCTGCCTTTTTATTTTTATTTTTAAGCATCGTATATGAGCCCATTCCTCACCCTCCCATTTATTAGAAAGCCCCCAACAGCCTGGATATATACATATATATATTCAGAAAGGCTGCAAAACATCTTCAGGAATGGTGCGTGTTTTGGAAATGACATGGGTTGTAGCCAGATGGCACCATTCAGATCTGACTTTTGCTGCAGTTATATCCTGCTGATTCCCCGCTCCCAATGACTCCACATTGGAGAGAGAAATGTAGTGAAACGAGATTCTCCTTCACCTCCGTTTTGAGTTGGAAATGGCTTAGCAAACTATGGTGGCAATATAAGAGAGACAGGCAGGGCTTTCCCCCTAGAAAAACAGGTGCCTGTACTCACCATGAAGTTGTTACAGTAAGTGCCATACTTTTTAACAACAAAGAAAGAGGTGCTGGTGCTGCGTACCCTGGAGTACCCCTTAAAAAAAAGTACTGGAAATGGGAAATTCTTAAAGCAAAACATTTCAGCTTCTACTGCTGTAGTCAAGGCAGCAGTTACACAACACCGAGGATAGGATACGGAGAAGAGTGGCATTTGCTGTAGGTGAAGGATGTCAAGAATTAACCCACAGGTTGAAGCCACACAGGGTAAAGCTATCAAGCCTATAGTTTCAGCACTTACCTTTTGTTCCCAACCTTCTTGGTTCAGATGGCATTTTCTGTTGCAATAACTGACCAATAAGAGAGACTGCTATTAAGAGATAGACCCCTTTCCCACTTCTCTTCAAAAAGAGATGGTATTCCTTTCTTTTTGCAATATTAGAAAAACTGAGAAGCAGAATGGTGGTTTTCTGTCTGTGGAACTACGAATCAATATATGACCCTAGAAAAAAAGTTGTGCCACCATTTCTCCACGTAACCGAACACCATCTAAATATAACCACCAGGCATAAGCAAACTCCGGCCCTCCAGATGTTTGGGACTACAATTCCCATCATCCCTGACCACTGGTCCTGTTAGCTAGGGATGATGGGAATTGTAGTCCCAAACATCTGTAGGGCCGGAGTTTGCCTATGCCTTCCATATACCTTCAGCTGTAAACGTATGGGTTTTTCTTCCCTGGACCATTAGCTTGCAGTTTCTTTGTTGACACCATTCTCATAACATATTTTCACATATGCAAGCATAGAAACCGTGGGGATGGAAAAAAGTATGTTGACTGAAAGGGTTTTTTTCTTTCAAAAATAAAGGAAACAGCACATCCACTGGTAATTAAAGTTCCATTAATCTAAAAGTTATTTAGGCACTGCTTTCAGCTTCAGAGGTGTGAAGTATTAAATTTATGGTTTAAGATGATCATATCCACATATTAGGAAATCCAGCTCCCTCTTTATTACCTTCAACCTTGAAGTTTACTTTTTTATTTTTATTTTATATATATTAAAAAGTGAAGCCTAAAAAAAATAGGGTTATCTTTCACTAGGCAGCCATCGCTATTCTATTACATTGCAAGACTTTTTGTTGTTGTTAAAAAAAAAAAAAAAGGCTGCATGTCACTCCTACAGGCTATTATTGTAATATATCACCAGCAAAAGGGCTAGCTGAAATGTTCTCTTCCATTATGGACCTCTTTCATAAGTTTTATTAAAAAGAAAAAAATATATATAATGGAAAAGTTGCTCTGGGAGTTTGGCAGAGCTATTAATAGTCTATATAGACCCATAAAACATTTCAAACAACATGGGCAATTTCTTTCTCTCTGGAAGTAAAATACATTTAAACATTTTAATAGTGGTGGAATATGACTGCATTTCAAGTAGCTGGTAACCCCAGTGGATAAAAAAACACCCCACATTTCCTAGCCTAAAATACCACTGGGGGCAGGAGTTCTAAGGCTCTTTCCAGGTCTCGTTCTACCCAGGGGTTGGAAAGTTATTGCCACATTTTACAATGCATTCTGCCCACCAAACCAGGATCTACTGAACTGCCCCATCTTTAACATTATTAAACAAAGAGGACAATAATCCAGTTCTAGCAGTATGCAACACCTAGGCCACATTCGTATCAAACATTTAAAGCCCTATGATACCACTAGCGCGCTACCTTTGAAGGTGACCCGGAAACTACAAATAATCCAGAATGTGGCAGCTAGACTGGTGACTGGGAGTGGCCACCGAGACCACATAACACCGGTCCTGAAAGACCTATATTGGCTCCCAGTACGTTTCCAAGCACAATTCAAAGTCTTGGTGCTGACCTTTAAAGCCCTAAATGGCCTCAGTCTTGTATACCTGAAGGAGCGTCTCCACCCCCATCGTTCTGCCCGGACATCGAGGTCCACCTCCAAGGGCCTTCTGGCGGTTCCCTCACTGCGAGAAGTAAAGCTATAGGGAACCAGGCAAAGGGCCTTCTCGGTAGTGGCGCCCGCCCTGTGGAACGCCCTCCCATCAGATGTCAAGGAAATAAACAACTATTTGACTTTTAGAAGACATCTGAAGGCAGCCCTGTTTAGGGAAGTTTTTAATGTTTGATGTTTTATCATGTTTTTAATATTCTGTTGGGAGCCAGCCAGATAAGTGGGCTATAAATAATTAAATAAATAAATAAAATAAAATATATTATTATTATTATTATTATTATTATTATTATTATTAAACAGTCATGGCTTCCCTCAAAGGATTATGGGAATTGGTTTGTTAAGAGTGCTGAGAGTTGTTAGGCAACCCCAAGGAGAGGCCAGAGTTACAATTCCTAGAGCAATTTAACAACCAGTCACTTGAATTGTAGCTCCGTGAGGGGGAAAGGGGTCTCCTACAACTCTTAACAAACCACACCTCCCAGAATTATTTGGGGGAAACCATTACTGCTAAAAGTGGCATCATAGTGTCCCAGCATCTCCAGTTAGAGCTCTTTCCAAATGGCACCCAAAATTATCTACCCCAAGGGTTGGCAAGGTTTACCTCACCTGGGCCGGTTCACTCCAGCAGAGATCCCTCCGTGGGCCGGATCATGAGCGCGATAGGCCATGATTTCCGGCATCGGCATCTGAGCATGCACAGATGCAATTTCTGGCACCATGGAAGCGAGTCCCCACGCTGGTTTAGCGCAGCGCACGGGGACTCGCAGAGCGGGTGGCTCGGTTCGGGGGTGGCTTGTGGGCCAGTTAAACGACCCCCATGGGCCGCTTGTGGCCCATGGAACTTAGGTTGCCTACCCCTGATCTACCCTTTTGGGGTGGTTGGGTGGGAACCATGTCACTGGTTTTCCTCAGATGTAGAAAAAAAAAATTCCCCAACAGTTTTTTTTTGGGGGGGACAAGGGGTGGGACATAACTTTGGTTCAGTTAGAATTTTAATGTCAACCTAGCTAATTCACACTTTCAGAAACAATGTACGAACCAAAACACAGCTATCTTTCAAAATTTACATCCTCTGAATTTTGTAAAGCAGTTTTCAAAGCAAATAATGTGTACAATGCAATGAGTCCTGCTAATGCAATGGGGCTTCCCTCCCTCTTTTCCCACACATACCCCCACTCCTCTCAAAGTTGGCTTATGGGTGGGAGGGTGGAGATCAGGAGAAGCACCAGAACAGAGTGCAGGAGGAGAGGGGAGATTATTCAGTGTGGCTGAAATGCTTGGGCTGACGGAAGTTTTGTAATAGTGCAAAGTAGAATTCTGTTACATTGGGAGAAATTACTTGCAAAAATGTGAGTACGGTAATTTGTATGTTAGGAGAAACATACACTAAAATATGCTGGAAAGTTTCCATGAGGATTTTTAAAAATATTTTTTAATAAAAATCACAAGCTGATGCAGAAATGTAGAACACTAAATTTATGACTGGAAAAATGAGAAACAAAAATATACAGGTTCAATCTCTAGGTGGGAAGAGTACAATTTTTCTCCCTTACCGAAGAACAAGGTCAAGAACAAACATCTGCACTTCTCTACTTTCAACAGGCCTTCCACTCCAAAGGGTCAATAGTCTAGCAGCACTTTTCATACAGCTTAAGATGATAGTTTTAAAAAGGTAAAGGACCCCTGGACGGTTAAGTCCAGTCAAAGGCGACTATGGGGTTGTGGCACTCATCTCACTTTCAAACCGAGGGAGCCAGCGTTTGTCCACAGACAGCTTTCTGGGTCATGTGGTCAACATGACTAAACCGCTTCTGGCGCAACGGGACACCGTGATGGAAACCAGAGCGCACTGAAATGCCGTTTACCTTCCTGCTGCAGTGGTACCTATTTATCTACTTGCATTGGCATGCTTTCGAACTGCTAGGTTGGCAGGAGCTGGGGCAGAGCAATGGGAGCTCACCCCGTCATGGGGATTCGAACTACCGACTTTCTGATCGGCAATTCCAAAAGGCTCAGTGGTTTAAACAACAGCACCACCTGTGTAAGCTGACAGACGGGCTGCTAGCACCTAATCTTACCTACAAAAATAAAAGTAGATGTGTTCAACCCCTAAGAAACATCCCAAAATCCACAGTGACCAAATTTCTGCCCCATCCCTCTCTGGGACAAAACTCAACCATCAAAGAGTTGATATTTTACACATGTAGTTTCAACATCCCAGACTGCAGTGGAATGAGTAACTTTCCATTTCATTATGCATTTTCATTGTCTCAGAGGATTCATTTCTTCAGAAGAAACTTCAGCTATCTGATGATCAGCCTTACTTCAATGTGGGACTGCTCTACCCCAAGGGGGTTTCATCTCCCAGAAATCTTAATTGGAGTTTTCAGTAATTGACATCCAGCTAATCTGCTACATCTTCTTCCTCTGTACTTATGAAAAATTTCAGAACTGCTGACAAGCTTCTTGCGCATGGTAAATGTGATAATTATGGAAGCTGGGCTTTCATATAATGGGCTTTGCTTCATTGGTAAGATGGAAAATGATTGCTGATCATAACCAGAATGGAAAACTTTAATATTAGGAATAAATTTGCACAGGCCTGGTACCCGACTGGTGAAAACCAGCACATTAAGAAACAGAGCTATATTGACTTTAGCCAATAATAATATTACAATAATTTATTATTTATATGCCGCCCATCTGACTGGGTTGTCCCAACCACCCTGGGCGGCTTCCAATAAATTAAAGCACAGTAAGACATCAAACGAGGGATGTGGGTGGTGCTGTGGGTTAAACCACAGAGCCTAGGGCTTGCCGATCAGAAGGTCGGCGGTTCGAATCCCCGAGACAGGGTGAGCTCCCATTGTTCGGTCCCTGCTCCTGCCAACCTAGCAGTTCGAAAGCACGTCAAAGTGCAAGTAGATAAATAGGTACCGCTCCGGCAGGAAGGTAAACGGAGTTTCCGTGCGCTGCTGTGGTTCGCCAGAAGTGGCTTAGTCATGATGGCCACATGACCCAGAAGCTGTACGCCGGCTCCTTCGGCCAATAAAGCAAGATGAGCGCCGCAATGCCAGAGTCATCCGTGACTGGACCTAATGGTTAGGGGTCCCTTTACCTTTTTAAGGCATCACACATTAAAAACTTCTCTATACAGTGCTGACTTCAGATGTTTTGTGAAAGTCAGATAGTTGTTTATTTCGTTGATATGTGATGGGAGGGCATTCCACAGGGTGGGCACGACTACCAAGAAGGCCCTCTGCCTGGTTCCCTGTAGCCTCACTTCTCGTGGTGAAGGAACTGCCAGAAGGCCCTCGGCGCTGGACCTCAGTGTCCGGGCTGAATGATGGTGGTGGAGACGCTCCTTGAGGTATACTGGGCTGAGGCTGTTTAAAGGTCAGCACGAACACTTTGAATGATTGGGGTGGTGATGCTCCTTTAGGTATGCAAGACCAAAGCCAATCATTTATAAGTAGCTTGCTTAGCACACATAACCTCCCCGGAACATCTATATATATATAAATGTTCCCATTGTGCGTTTGTCCGAAACACCCTTGCTGCGTAACCGCTGGACCAAATCGCATCAAATTTGGACACAGCGTTTCCATTACCATCTCAAAGTAATCTGGCCTAATAAAAATTCAGAAAAACCACACCTGTCATACCTAAAATAAAGTTTAAACGCAAAAAAATCTGTCGCAGGCATTATACATCACCAGCAGAAGCTCTGAAGACACCAGCAGCATCCAATAGAAAGGCAGATCGCACGCTGTCACCAGCAAAAACTCTGAAGGGTGGCGCCAAATAATAACGTCATCAACCGAGCAACTGAAACCACCAAGGCGACCATTACCAGACAAAGGCAAACGGCCAAACCCAGAGCCACAGCCACAGGCCGCAACCCAAAAACACTCCCCCCCCTCGCAAACGCTCCCACAACAATCAACTCAACTAGCCCAAACCCTCAGCTGCAAAAACCCACAGAGTCAGGCCAGGGCGGCACATGAAGACAACTTTAGTTTTCTACAACCTGTTCTCCCTCTTGGAGTCCACACTTCATGTCCCTGTGTCTTCTCTCAATAACCAAGTCTTATCTCTTGAGGTGCTATGTCCACATGGGTCACCCATAACCAACTCCCAGAAGGCTGCACATCGGTAATATGCAACTTTTCAAAAGGAAAGTTTTGAAAGGAAAGGTTCTTTGGCCTTCCTGCAACGAGATCGCATAGCCATCTGAGGCGACATTAAATGGGAAAATTGAGACTGAAACCTCAAAATGGTGGCTCAGCAGGCAGCCCAATTGACTGGAATTCAGGAAACAATTCACTCCTCTCCCTCCCACAGCCCAAATTGGAAGAGAGCTAAAGGCATCATAAAGCAACAATATCAGCCTTCCCATGGCACAGATAACACCTTTTAAGAGCAAGAGAGCAGATTAGACTCTGCCTTATCACAAAATCCCCGTTAAGCAAACTGCAGGCAAGTCATGGTAGATCAGCCTAGCAGGCAGCTTTGAGCTATTAGGTGGTAATTTGCACTGACACCACAGACACTGATAAAATTCTCCAGATGTCTGAGGAGGAGAAATTATAAATTAGATATACAGAGGAGCTCTGCTGTGAATGTGTTCACTGCTAGTAGGTCTGGGGAAAAACAACACAGATGGGTCAGGAACATCTGTGGCATCTATATAATGGGCAGAGTCGCCTCAGAAAAGAGTAGTGATGAAGCCGTTTCCATAAATTTGCGATACTGCCATGTTTTGAATAAGGATTTCATGGCATCCAAAATGGGAAGACCCACTGCTTTTGGAAGGACTTAACATCCCACCTTATTCTTCTAGAATTGACCTCCTACAAATTACATTGGGTTTGATCCTCAAAACAAGTTAAATGAGGAGACTAGAACTTTGCAGAAAATCTTATAACAATAGAAAGGGCTCGATTGACAGATAGGCATTGGGTAAGCCTTGGTCTTGGTTGGAGGAAAGGTTGTAGCCTCCACCAGCTGCTCCACGTGTAACGGTTTCCTGTTAAAAGGTTTTGGGAGGGGTGGGTCCTGTCTGATGCCCAGAGGGGATTATTGCCATACCACTCCTCCAATGAGGACCACTTGGGGAACGCCCCTTCTGGCTGGCTTTACCCTTAGCGACACTACCAGCAGATGGGCTGGACTGAGATATGAAGTTGCTTAATCCAATGCCTATAGCCAAACCTTCACATCTGTGACCAATAAAGTTATGGCCTTATTTGATCCCAAACCAATATTCTGCATGTTGCCTAGTTATTTGTACCTTAGGGAACAAGGGGGTCACGGGGCCTCGACATGCAATTGATCTCCTATGAATTATGCTGGGTTAATCCTCAAAACAGTTAAATGAGGAGACTAGAATTTTGCAGAAAATCTTACAACAATAGAAAGCTTTCAACTGAAACTGCTGACAAAATATTGGAGAATCGCATGCACCCACCTGGGGTTCCAGTTGGCCAAACACACCTTCCTTTAGCATACCCTGCTCTAGGCCTTCAGCTTTTTATTTATTTTTATTTATTAATTAAAGTTGTATACTGCCCTTCATCTGCAGATTTCAGGGCAGTTCCCTTGTCAACAGCCATATTTCCATCCTCAATGAGCATGCCCAGTCCCCATTGGGTTATTCTTTGGCTTACTTCCCCGGGGTTCTCCTTGTCCTAAATATTTTGTGTACTTCTGCAAACTTCAGGGTCTCCACAAGCCTGCTGATACCTCCCTCTTGTGTGCGGATGGCGCTGTCTCGATTATACAAGGATCCACACTTGGGGAACAAGTTTGCTATTAGTATTTGCCCCTTTCCCACCAGGAGGGTGTAACTTACATTTTTATCAGAGTGCTGGGCTGGGTGTAGAAGTTAAACATTGCAATGGGAATTTATTTGTGAATGGCCAGTGGTACCCCAAAGTGTCTCCGAGGTTCAGTCCTTGGCATTTTCAGGAGAAAAGACTCTTTTCTGAAACCCTGGGGACATGCAACCAGTCACTATAGTATAGACCAGTGTTTCCCAAACTTGGGTCTCCAACTGGTTTTGGACTACAATTCCCACCATCCCTGGTTTTGGTCCTGCTAGCTAGGGATGTTGGGAGTTGTAGTCCAAAACAGCTGGAGACCCAAGTTTGGGAAACCCTAGTGTAGACAGTACAGAGTTAGACTGTGTCAAACCATAGGTACATCTAAGTCAGCTTCCTACGAACCTATAAACACCCTAAATATCAAGTCTTGTTGTTTTGAATTTTCTGGTATTCGATGTGAGAATTGATACCCTTTTGACATAAATGAGCTATTGAAGACTTCCCGGTATAGCAGAGATATCAGCCAAATTTGATCTGCCTGCTTTATGTCAAGGGAATGATGAAAATATTTAGGCTATCGAATCTGAGCAGTATCTGCCTGAGCAGTATTGCTGCCAATAATGTTGCCTTTCTGGAGCAGTAATATGGCTGGATGACTTGCAAAAGTGCTACCAGGATCCTATTATAAAATGGCGCCTGGAACATTCAAGTCTGGCAAGAAAAACTTCATGGATGGGCATACTGCTTGCGACGTGAGTGTGGAACTTATTCTAATCGCAGTAGATCTTATTTTGACGCTCTAAAATTAAGGCTGCTGTTTTGGCGAGGTGGTATCGAGTGACATATAAATGTATGGAGAAAGTGGCAGCTGAAGGGGAAAAGATGAGAAACCACAGAACAAATGATGTGGCTTTTTATTTTAAGTGAATGCAATTGGATTAGATTGCGGAATAATTGGCTACCCAGTAACAGGTGAGATAGACCTACATTGTAAAATTGTGTCAATACAGAAATACATCTTTGAGGCATTCGAGGGTACCAAAAATAAAGTATTTCTCCCTTTTCAATTCTGACACATAGAAAGGTAGAAACACATTTATTCCGGAGAAGCATTTGGGAAATCAAAGGATGTATTTATGCAGGAAACATGAATCTCCATGAAGGCACCAGGAACTGAAATTTATGTATTTATTCACATTACTGAAAACTCTATAGAAGTTTTCTAAGGGCCTGTGCAGTCCTTGCACTCTAAATCTTAGGTGAAGTGCTTGCAACATAGGCATAAAAGGGTGGAGAGACACTTTGCGAAGCTCAATTTAATGCTTTTTCCGTAAGTTAAATTATAGGCTAGTTAGATAGAACCCAGCAATAGATGGTTATATTAATGGGCCCAATAGAAGGAGGAAAAGATCTCTTCAGAGTATTATCAGGCACACCAGGTTCTAAAGTATTTTTAATTATATAGTTCTGTCAATTTCAGACTAATTACCAAATGTCCCATTGGAAGTCCAGAAAAGTAGTGCATTCTATCCGTTTATTTCAAAAAGTCTGTATCCTTTAAGTGGTCCACATCTCCCTGCACCCAATGTTAATAGGGAAGGGAAGGCAAAGCGACAGACAGACCATTATCATGCTGAAATTCGCTTGTCTTCTCCATCCCTGGGTTTTGCTTGAACTGCCTAAGAGATATCATTGGCAGGATTATTAAAAGCACTGGCAGGATTATTGTAATAACCTGCAGTTTCATAAGAGTATATATATTTAAAGAAGATGAATAACTGAGCAAATTAAGTTGATTTGGATACGCGGAAGATATTAAAAACAAATTTAAGGAATCGCAGAAAGAGGGGGAAGGAAGTCAAGTTCTGAATTGTCAAAATGATTGTAAAATTGGTGAAATGTATAAAATTAGTGAAATGTATAAACTTGAAAAGTATAAATAAAAATTCAAATATTAAAAAGGAGAAAGGGTAGCTTACCATCCACAGCCTGTCTGTCTACCCATCAATAACCTGAAACAAGCATTAAAAATATCCATAAAACATCAGCACAGCTGATAAAACCACAGCGGAAGCAGCAATATAACAATAGTTATAAATTGTTGTTGTTCAGTCGTTCAGTCGTGTCCGACTCTTCGTGACCCCATGGACCAGAGCACGCCAGGCACGCCTATCCTTCACTGCCTCTCGCAGTTTGGCCAAACTCATGTTAGTAGCTTCGAGAACACTGTCCAACCATCTCATCCTCTGTCGTCCCCTTCTCCTTGTGCCCTCCATCTTTCCCAACATCAGGGTCTTTTCTAGGGAGTCTTCTCTTCTCATGAGGTGGCCAAAGTACTGGAGCCTCAACTTCAGGATCTGTCCTTCTAATGAGCACTCAGGGCTGATTTCTTTAAGAATGGATCACTGCCTTGCCGTGGCGAAGGGGCTTGAATTTCTCAGGGAAGCTATGGACAGGTCAAGATGGACAGGTCATAGTGGAGAGTTTGGACCAAATGTGATCCACCTGGAGAAGGAACTGGCAAGCCACTCCAGTATCCCTGCCAAGAAAACTCCATGGACAAAGACAACAGGCATATAGTTATAAATGGGGAAACCTAAAACTTGTGGAAACCTAATTTTAAGCTATTTAGATCATTAAAAAAACAAAAACAAAAAGCTATGAAAGTGGGATCAGCCTATTTCATTCTCCTTTCCCCCATGGTTTAATTTCAGCTATCAAGTTTATTATCATTGCAGTAAGGGATGCAAAGTTGAAACAACAATAGATGCTACAAAAGGTAGCAGATAAAAGTGTTATCAGTGTTATTCATATGTTAACTTAGAAAAGGGTTATTGTTAGTTACATCACTAGGAGCACTGATTGCATGGTATCATTTTCTTTGTGCACTGCAGAAAAAGCAAGAGTGATTCTAATGAAGCAGCTATGCCCATTGCATGATAATTATAGAAGGGGAGGTGGCTAAACAGTGATTGGTCAGCCATATGCAGTTCTGGACAAGTTTTTTTTTAAAAAGGTTTGCAGAGAGCGAAAAGGATATTAAGTCATGGTTTGCAGTTGGCTTAAGATCATAGCTTGCTCCAAAGCCGGCAACTATAGTTTTGTGGTGCAGGCAAAGTGGGAAATGGCGGTTAATTGAAGGTTTCCTGATTTTTTAAAAAATTGAAGCTCACTGCAAAGGGTGGAGTGAAGGGGCTGCATGCATGAGGAAAAGGCTTGTATATATTGTGGTTTAATAAGGTGAGATAAAAGAAACTGCAACAGTTCACTGTGTCACTTTGGACTTGCCTTTTGTCCTGCTCTTTCCAGGCACAGGCCTGTGCTTTAAAGTTCCAGAGAGAAGTTCGAAGTGCTAATTTTGAATTAGTTCAAAACTCTAATTTTGAATTAGTTCAAAGCTCTAATTTTGAATTAGTTCAAAGCTCTAATTTTGAATTAGTTCTAAGATGTAGTTTCAAATTAGCTCTAAGCTCTAAGTTCGAATTAGTTCAAAGTTCGAATTGGTTCAGAGCTCTAAGTTCGAGTTAGTTCAAAGTTCGAATTAGTTCTAAGTTCTAAGTATTGCAGTCCTGAGCCACTTAAGGCTTTATAGGTCAAAACCAGCACTTGGAATTGTGCCCAGAAACTAACAGGCAGCCAGGATTGGTGCTATATCTTCAAGCCATCTTGCCCTGGTGAGCATCCTGCCTGCTGAATTCTACATCTCATTTCTTAAGGCACAAAACAGCATCTAAGATTAAACGCTAACAACTCCGGCAGACACAACAGCCCCCCTCCCCACAATACTAGATTAATTGCTGTTTGTTTTTTTAAAAAAAAGTTTTGTATGCCTTCATTTTTAATTGCATTTTTATCATTGTGTACCACATAGGCCACATTTCTAATTATGTCACATGTAAAAAACACATTGTAAAACAATGCACACAACCCGATTCAAGTTTTATCAGCTTGGTGGTGTTTAAAGTTCATTGCATATTTTTATTTGGGTACCAAAACCCATTCAAATGAATGAGAGAGCAAAGATTCTTGATGTGTGCTTGAGATTGTTGTTATTTTGTTGTGCAGGCAGCTCCTCTACTTCTGTTTGTAGAAGCAGGTGCAACTGAAATCTACTTAATATTAGATGAATATTAGATTAGGAGTTAAGGGGCTTTGAAGATCTGTTTATTTCTTGCCCTCCAAGGTGCTTTGAAGAGGTAGGGACTGCAAAGAACAGAAGGGATGGGACTGAAACTCAGTGGTAGAGCACATGCTTTGAATGCATAAGGTCTTAAGTTCAATCTCTGCTAAAACATCCAGGAAGCAGGTGACGGGAAATACTTCTGGCCGAGTGTAGACCATACTGGGTTTCCTATGGACAAAAAAAATTGACTTGGTATGTGAAAGATTAATGTCCCATGTTTCCGAACTTGACCCTGGTATGGTCTTCCCTTCTGCAGAGGCACTCTTGGCGCGATGGACATTGCCCCACCGCCTTAAACAAATCAAGGCGGCTACTAGATGCTGCTGTGGCACGCAGAGTTATGCTACTAGATGGTCAGATCATTAGACACCCTGACATAAAACGAACTGAGGCTTCTCTTTACCGCGACGATGGCGTGCATCTTTCAGAGACGGGGAATGATGCTTGGCTGGAGGATATTATTCAGGGAATCAGGTTTTGGTTGCGGGTGTGAGGGTATTGGCGGCGAGCCCCCCCTTGGGGGGGCTTGTGTGGCGGTTAGGCATTGGAATAATTTGTCCTAGAACTGAGGAGGGGAGGTAGCGCCATCACCTGCCCCTATCTTGAAGGGTATTCCGGTAAACGGATTCCGGGGGCGTGGCCATGTCCGAAGCCTAGGAAGGTTAGGGCCCAAGGCACGCCCCAACAGTGATCACAGGGGGAGTTCCATTCGATGTACATCAATGGGGCTCCTTACTGGGGATTAACCCTTCCCAGACTTCCAACACACGGGTTGGGGTCGGATATAGCCTGTTAGGGTCCAATGCCTAAGCCAATACCGCTCTACATCCATAACCAATAAAGTTGTGGCCTTCACAACCATTAAAATTCATATAATGTGTCTGTGTCATTACTTCAAGGGGAGGGAGGGACATAGCCATGCAAATACTTCTGGCCGATTGTAGACCATACTGGGTTTCCTATGGACAAAAAAATTTGACTTGGTATATGACCAAGCATTATGAAGTCTCCTTACAGAACTAGTGATTGCAATTTTCATTCCACCAAGTCAAAGGTTTCAGACACCATTGAAATAAAGTCAGACTTGCATCCACTAATTTCGTGATTGCTAACTGACTGATAATTGTTGCCTTGTCTCAAAACCGTTTTGGACACAAGACAAACACTTGGTACAAGCTGATTGATGTAGAAGTTCATGAAAATGCTCTGAGTGGCCATCCCTTCCTAATAGGTGGTGCAGTGACCATTTTTAAAGTGCAGGAGCTCAGCAGGACAATCCCAATATGCTGCAAAGGAGAGTCCATAGCCATGCAGGCCAAACAGAGCCTCCAAATGTAGCCTGATGCAGCAATCTCTTATGGACACACACATGCAGAGCATCAGTACATGGCAGAACACACAGTTTATTAGGATCAGTCATAGTGAACCAGTCTCATTCTCTAAAGTCCTCTGTCCTAATATGGCACAAACGATAGTAAAATAGTTCAGGACTGCAATACCTCAAGGACCGCCTCTTTCCGTATCAATAAACCCAGATGCTGCAATAATAATCTCAGGCCCTTCTTCATGTGCCTTCTCCATGAGAGATCAGGGGGGTGGCAACACAAGCGGCTCCCTGTTTGTGGAATGATGCCCCTATTTCCATCGGAGAAATGTCGGAGGGAATAGGGTGTCCTTATTTTCATCATAAAGAAGGCTGATCGCCGAAGAATTGATGCTTTTGAATTATGGTGCTGGTGGAGACTCTTGAGAGTCCCATGGACTGCAAGAAGATCAAACCTATCCATTCTGAAGGAAATCAGCCCTGAGTGCTCACTGGAAGGACAGATCCTGAAGCTGAGGCTCCAATACTTTGGCCACCTCATGAGAAGAGAAGACTCCCTGGAAAAGACCCTGATGTTGGGAAAGATGGAGGGCACAAGAAGAAGGGGACGACAGAGGACAAGATGGTTGGACAGTGTTCTCAAAGCTACCAACATGAGTCTGACCAAACTGTGGGAGGCAGTGGAAGACAGGAGTGCCTGGTGTGCTCTGATCCATGGGGTCACGAAGAGTAGGACACGACTAAACGACTAAACAACAACAAATTTTCATCAGAGAAAGTTTGGAGGGTATGGGAATGCTCTTCCCAGAGAAGTTTGTCTGGTGCCTTCATTATATATTTTTAGGCGTCAGGCAAAAGTGTTCCTCTTCAACCAGACCTTGGGCTGATTGATATTCTATGGCCTTTTAAATGTGTTTGTGGGAGGGGGGCATTGTTATGTTTTTATTCTATTTATTCCTGCTTTTGTTCTGTATTTTTATCCTCCGAACCGCCCTGAGATCTTTGGATGAAGGGTGGTATATAAAATAAACTCGAAAGCTTCCATATTACCACATTCATTTGTCTGGTTACAGGTACTCCTGTGGATAATAGGATTATTCCTGCTCTGAAAAAAATCCTGGAGCTCACTTCGCCCATGTACCTCCAGTACATCAATATTCCTTGTCAGATTCCTGTTCTTAATAGGGAGCTCAGCAAATTAACACCAAAACATTCCAGGTGGGGGCATGCCATTTCACCCTCTCATTCTGGATGTTGATGGGATACTGCAAACGATTTACACCAGCATTTGCAGCAACACAAGACAACCACACTATTTAAAGTGGCGATTGTTTTGGGGTTTTTTAGTAGTTGCTTCCTGCTGCTACCTAAGACCCCTCCAAGTTAAAACCAATAGTCCTGTTCTAAGAGATCTCTTTAAAACTGTTGTCCTACTCATTTATTCTTCCCACCCCCATGTTTTTCATGACACAAGGGGGATGACTTGTTGGCCCTGACTTCCTGCCTACAGCCCCTTGTGTACGTCTGCTGAATGTCTGCTTCAGGGGAACCTGTTTTGCTCAAGTAAACTCCCTCCAGATGTTTTGGCCTACAACTCCCATGATCCCTAGCTAACAGGACCAGTGGTCAGGGATGATGGGAATTGCAGTCCAAAACATCTGGAGGGCCGAAGGTTGGGGATGCCTGCCCTAGATGATACAGAGGCAGAAAGGGGCTATAGATGCTGGAAGGGAAATGTCAGGGATGTGCCCACCCCTGCCAGTCCGGCACTGAGTGGCTACCGGCAGCCTCAGCCTCTGTTGTCGACGGACTCGTCTCCCAGTGAGTCTACCAGCTCCTCCTCGGGGGAGGAGCAGTTACCAGGAGGGAGCCAGGTGGGGAGAGGTCTCCAGGAAGATGCAGAGAGACCTAGCACCACTCAGCAGACCTACACGGAGGGGGAGACGTCGTTTCCGGCGCCAGCTTTACGCAGAAGGAGAAGGCGGCACTTTAGAGTGCCGAGACTCTGGTGTTGGCGCCGCAACAGGAGGGGGGCACTTCCGGATTCCGCTAGTGACTAGATGGTCATGTTTAGGGTTAGATCCGCACTGTACATACTTTGCATACTCATGAGCAACCGTTAAGCGAACCTGACAGGAAACAACACGGAACATATTTTAAAAAATAAAAATAAAATCTTGGAGGGTTCATGCAGCACCGCCGCTCCGCCTATAGGTGTGGAAGCTTCCAGATGATGCAGATAAAAGGTGAAAAAATAGATTCATATAATGGAAAGGGAAGGAGGGCAGAAACCTTTCTTGTGCAGTCTAGCGATCTGCAAAATAACCTCAATTTGGGTGGTAATTAGTTGCACATTGTGAACACCATTGTCAAAATGCTTGAAAAATATCCAGCTTTTCTTCTGAGAGTTCTCAGTGTTTTGTTCTCGTAATGATGCCTGAGAATTTCAGTGCATGGGAGTAAGCAGTGCTATTTTTCTAGAAAACGAGGTGCTGGAACGGAGTTCCGGCAAGTTCCGGCTGAAAAAAATATCCCTGGGAGTAAGAGAAGCCAGTTCAATGGGTTTAGTCAGGTATGGCCCAGGAGGATTTCAGGACCCTGATTGATCACATTGCCTCCAAGGAAAGTAGGCAGCCATGAAACATGAACCTTCCTGGAATCTCTGGCAAAGCCTCTTGGTAGCAGGGCTCCAGCTGGAACGAGAGCAGGTACAGATCCACACACAACCCATCGCCGACAAAAACAGCATGTGGCATTCCCAAGCAATCAATTGGCAATCAAGCCAATTGATTGCCTCAGAGTTAAAGTATTGGTTCTGTAAATGCATTTCCATTTTAAAATTCCAGGCCAGTTCCAGCAATCAATGACCATTTCAGTCAAGAGTAAGGGGTTGAAGTAATCAACTTTTGTCCTGGTCTACCAGCTTTGGAAACCTAGGGTGGCATTCACCCCACTGAAATTAATGACCATGACTAAATGAGGCCCATTCATTTCAATAGGTCTAATTCTGAGTAAAACATGCCACCCCCTAGCACGATGAATGCTGAGCACACACATGCAGAATTGACACATATTTGGGGAATAAATCTTCAACAGTGAAGTGCATAAGCTCAGCTTTCAGTATTGCTGAGTATATTCATGTTTTTGCCACGTTCTTTTTCAGAATTCAGCACAGCAGAATCATCTGAGGCAACAGAAGCATCAGAATTAGATCCCATGGGCTATCATTCTAGAATACTCTCCCTGGGGATGCTTCCCTGGAGCCAATGCATTATTTTGGAGGCAGATAAAGATATTTTTATCCTCTCAGGAATTTGGGCAGCAGCTTTAGCATTGTGGTTTCTGTGGCCATTTTGGCTGTATCTTAGGGATCATCCTGCTGCTAAGAATGGCAAAGGGTATTTTAGTTCTAAATCGTTTTTTGTGGATGAACACTTTTAGCTTGCAGTACTATTTTTAAACAGTGAATTTGTGGCAATTGTGACACAGATTGTTGTTGTTTTGAAGTGCTTGGAGGCTTTTCTTTGCTGAATATTCAGTGAATGAATAACTGGTGGATTTCTCCTGAAGAATAAACCCTATTGATACACTGTCTGACGGACATATGGCAATCCTACCCCCATGGCTATATACTGGTGCTAATTTTCAGTCATTCATTCATATTCATATTCACATTCACACACACACACACACACACACACACACACACACACACACACACACAAAATCAGCGTTCACCTCCAATCATATGGATTTCAGTGCATTTTAATACATTTGTGATCCTAGGGAAGCCTATTAAAGTGCTTTTAAACAGCAGAAATGGATTCAAAATTAATGCAAAAGCTCTGCATACTTCTTCTTCATCCCACTGTATCACTCCGTCTCGTTTTCTATTTGTTTAACCTACACATTTCAAACTCAATCTTGCTCCTGATTGCTCTTTATAGGAGAAAGGGAATGCAATGACGCAGGAGTTGCTCTGCTGCTTCTGCCCCTGAACTTGGGTGCTCTCCATTTTAAGCTACATCAGATTAATTTGTTTCTCATTCGCAAAGTATTTTTAGTACAAGGCCCTCAAGAGTGATGTGATCAGATATAGATAAGGTTACCAGATTTTTTTCCCCAGTGAATTCGGGGACACTGTTCAGCTTCCTACTAAATAGATGGATTTTGTCAGGGGACTGATTTGTAAATCCGGAGACTGTCGCTGGGAAACGGGGACGTCCGGTAACCTTAGATATAAAAGGAGGCAGGTGCAGATGTTCCTTTGCTCCCATCCCGATGCTATGCCTGATCACTCCACCAATGGTGAAAACAGCCAATCATCCCATTTTTGAAAAAGGTTCCCTCCTCCCAATACCCCTGGGAAAGGCTGTTTGTATGATCAATAATGGTCATGGAAAGTTCAGGATATTGGACCAGCCTTCTCCCCCTTTCCCCCTCTCTCCAGTTGCTTGGCTCTGTGAAAAGAGGAGAGATTTATTACACCAGTGGGATTGGGGGGGGGGGCGATGCAGTGTGTGTGTGTGTGTGTGTGTGTGAGAGAGAGAGAGAGAGAGAGAGAGAGAGAGAGAGAGAGAGAGAGAGAGAAATTACTGGAGGTGATTTAACTTCATCTTAGGGTTGCTTTATTGGATAACTTCACTCAAAAGAATTGTATGGATTTAATGCTGATTAAGGGAGCTTTAAGACAGAATAGTAAAGTATCAGGATTCATTGCTGGGTGAAGCACTTTTAGCTTTGGGGATGCGGGTAGCACTGTGGTCTAAACCACTGAGCCTCTTGGGCTTGTCAATCAGAAGGTCGGCAGTTCCCGTTGCTCTGTCCCAGCTCCTGCCAACCTAGCAGTTCGAAAGCACACCAGTGCAAGTAGATAAATAGGTATCGCTGCAGTGGGATGGTAAACAGCATTTCCGTGTGCTCTGGCTTCCATCAAGGTGTTTCGTTGCACCAGAAGCGGATTAGTCATGCTGGCCAGAAAGCTGTCTGTGGACAAACACCGGCTCCCTCGGCCTGAATGCGAGATGAGCACCGCAACCCCATAGTCGCCTTTGATTGGACTTAACCATCCAGGGGTCCTTTACCTTTTAGCTTCAGGGTCCAAAATGGCTTTAGCTAATAAAGCCTCAGCAGCCTCAGCCAACATTGCCCAACGGTCAGGGGTTATGGGAGTTTGGATCTAAACAGGTCCTCCATTCCTAGTACACTGGTGTATAAAAAGTTGTTAAGTATAGTAATTTCATGCACTGAACTTGTAAGTGCTTGTTTGCATTACTATGAGTTGAAATTTGATTGATTGCTCCTGCCAACCTAGCAGCTCGAAAGCATGTCAAAATGCAAGGAGATAAATAGGTTATTCTGGCAGGAAGGTAAACGGCGTTTCCATACACTGCTCTGGTTTTGCCAGAAGCGGCTTAGTCATGCTGGCCACATAACCTGGAAGCTGTACCCCGGCTCCCTCGGCCAATAAAGCGAGATGAGCGCCGCAACCCCAGAGTCGTTCGTGATTGGACTTAACTGTCAGGGGTCCTTTACCTTTACCTTTTTAACTGAATTCTAGATAGGTCCCTAGTAGTTCTCAAGTGATTGGCTAATGATGGTCACATGGGAGTTATCTAGTCAAGGAAAGAGTGCATTTTATGTGAAGCAAGATGACTGTTTTAGAATCCACTGTGAACACTGCTAAGTTGAACAGAGTGTTGGAGTGTTTCTTCTCTTCTTGAAAGAGCAAAACTGCAGGAGAAGGTAAAAGTGGAAATCATAGGCACTGCAAGGCATGGCTTAACTGAGATACAGAAGGCTGAAAGTGCTGAGCGCTGGAAAGAGGGGAAAACACAGCTGTTTGGAAGTTAGAAGAGACTGTGAGCCCATGCTTGGAGAAGCATGTGACTATAAATACCATGCTTTAATGAATGTCCTGTATACCTGAAGGAGCGTCTTCACCCCCACCGTTCAGCCCGGACACTGAGATCCAGCGCCGAGGGCCTTCTGGCGGTTCCCTCACTGCGAGAAGTAAAGCTATAGGGAACCAGGCAGAGGGCCTTCTCGGTAGTGGCGCCCGCCCTGTGGAACACCCTCCCATCAGAGGTCAAAGCGATAAACAACTATCTGACATTTAGAAAATACCTGAAGGCAGCCCTGTTTAGGGAAGTTTTAAATCTGTGATATTTAAATGTATTTTGATATTTGTTGGAAGCCGCCCAGAGTGGCTGGGGAGACCCGGCCAGATGGGCGGGGTACAAATAAATTATTATTATTATTATTATTATTATTATTATTATTATTATTATATAATGTTACATTAAAAACTTACATTTGCATTCCACTCTTCCCCCAAGGAATTCAGGGAATACATTAGGGCAGGGGTGTCAAACTCAAATTCATCGGGGGCCGCATCAGCAGTTTGGTTACCCTCAAAGGGCCGGTTGTATCTGTAGGACTATGTGTCCACTCTTTATTATCATAAATTATTGTCACTGCATTCAATTATTACTGTTTTTTGTAATAATGTAAGTAATAACTAGCTCTGAAAGCAGAAACATAGTCAGAATAATGGCAAGTAGATATTCAAATGTACAATTATTGTACAATTTATTGAAAAATGATTTTTGGTAACAGACAGTAATTTTTTTTTTTAAACATACAAAATATTGAGGGGGCTGGGCCCCTGCAAAATGGATGGGCATTGCCATTAAAATCAATGGTTGGTGTGTGCGAGCCGCATCTTGTGATTATGCAGGGTGGGGTTTACCTGAGCCGCCCCCCCCCTCCTATTTTACTCAATTTGGCACCCCTGTTAGAGCTCCTTCTCAAGGATTCTGGGTTGGCGGAGAGGAAAAGCGTGTGTGTGTGTGTGTGTGTGTGTGTGTGTGTGTGTATGGGAAAGCTAGGTGACCTGCCTCTTTGCAAAATCCCCGATGGCTGCACCTGCGAAAAAAGAGAGGCTCCCCATGCAGACAGCGGAGGCAGCAGCAGCACACCTGCTGGGACCTCCAGGTGCGCCCTTGAGGCCACCTCGCAGCGATGGGGGAGCCGGGTTGGTCCACTGCACATAAGCGCCACTTTACTCATTCCTAGGGTCGCCCTGCGAAATAATGGTTGTGCTGATGAGAAAAGTGTGTGTGTTTGGGGGGGAGTGCACCGGCCAAGGGTGCACAAAGAAGAATCGCCGTCCACAATTAATAAATCGCAGGTCGTATCAGCTCATCATCCGGCATCTCCCTCCCTCTCTTAAAAGTCTGGATGGGCGCTTATGTCAATTGGTTTTCTCTCCCTAGCTTAGATTTTCCCAAGCGAGCAAAAGAGAGATCTCCACCACCCCGCCCCGCGCCTTAGCCTCTTTCCTGCGATCTTCTGCCCAAGATCCCTAAATCCAAAAGTGAAAGATCGCTCCAAACTTTTTTTTTTTTTTGCGGCGCCCGGGAGATGTTGAAAGGGGGGGTGAGTTGCGCGGGGAGGGCGAGCGAGAGGAGAGCGAGAGGGAGAAGCCGCCCTTGCGCATGTGCGAAGGTGTCCAAACTGACAATGCTGGAGAAGATAGCAAGCTTTGGGGTTGGGAGACAGAGAGAGAAACAGAGTGAGTGAGAAAGAGAGAAAGAAAAGAGTGGGGGAAGCAGGAAGGGTGGGAAAAACGGAGAGAAAGAGAGAGGGGGGAAAGCCCCTCCATTGATTTCCCTCCCCACCCCCCACCCCGACCCCAGATATCCCCCCACCCCAAGCAACATCCGTGGGATTTGGCAGCAATGCGATCCAAAGGCAGAGCGAGGAAACTGGCCGCAAGTAGGTGCAATCGCTCTTTCTGTTGCGCGCTCCCTTCTCTGCCCTGCTAGGCATCTGGGAAAGAAGTGGGTCCGTGGGGTGGGATGGAGAGGGCTCCGCTCTGGGTGGAGGGGCGGGGAGGGTGGGGGTCAGCCACTGGCCCCACAGATCCGGCCCGCCCCTGGCGCAGAACTGGCGCCCGAGAGCCTCAGCTGCCCAATGTCCATCCACCTCGCCGCTGGTTTGCTGGAAAGAGAGAGAGATGGTGCGCGGCGGCACGTTGGGTTTCTCTCCTCTCTCTTTTCTCCCCACTTCCTTGCCTCCGACACGGGGAGCGTGGGGGGGAGGGGAGAAGTCCCGGCTCTGCTCCCTGGCTTGGCTTGGCTGTGCCCGGCGCTGTTTGTGTGTTTGTCTGCCGGGGTGGTGGCGAGAGAGAGAGGGAGGGGGGGGGGGCGGGGAAGGATCACTGGTGAACTTCAGCCGAGGCGGCGAAAGAGTTGAGGAAAAGTTCAGCCGCGCCAAAGAAGAGCGCCGCAAGTTGCTCGCTCGCTCCGGCGAGGGAGGGAGGGAGGGAGGGAGGGAGGGAGCCAGAGAGCGAGGCTGCAAGGACGCGGAGCGCCCCTAGTGGGCTCTGTGAAATAAACTTTAAAAACAAGCGCGTGGGGAAGGGAAGGAGGGGAGGCCGCAAAAGCAGGAGGAGGAGGAGGCGGTGGTAGCAACCTGCAGCCCAGGAGTTGGAGCAAGGCTGGCGGCCGGCGGAGGCTACACGGGCCACATGACGAGGTCTGGCGGGCCGCATTTTGCCCCCGGGCCTTGTGTTTGACACCTGTGCATTAGGGGTTTCCCATATTGTGCTCACATCACCCCTGTAAAGCAAGTTAAGCTAAGGTAGAGTGGCTTGTTCAAGGATACCCAAGGAGTTTCTTGTCTGAAGTAGGATATGAACCTAGTTCTCCCTGGCCCAGGCTGACTCATTACACGATGCTGCCTCTCAGATGCTGCCTCTGGGCCAATAATTAATATTCTTATAGCTGTAGCTTGTGAAATAAAGTATATTTGTCAGGCCATTTATCTTGCTCCCCCAGACCGGCCATGATAGCTATTGTTTATTTGGACTTGTATACATTATATTAGGCACCTGAGACATAACACTTCATTGTTGTCCCTGTCCCTAATGTTTCCTAGCCGTTGATCACGTTCATTTTTAGCTCCTAACTCCTGTGGGCTTCTGTGGCATGCATGCTGACTCCTTAATTAAAATTGCATGCCAGGAAGCAAACCGACAGCTGAAGCCTTACCTCCTACTGTTGCATTCTGGCAGTTCAGGGAATTTCTTTTCTTTCATGTTTCTTCCCCCCCCCCCCAAAGAAAAGAAAATGTCACTGCTTTCTCAGAAATAAGATCTGAAAATGTCTAGAAAATGCAGAGTAAGGGATTCAATCTGGGATGAAAAAGAACACATTTACGGATCCAAGTATGGGACACAGACTAAGGGAGAAAAGATACAAGGTTGCATCATCGTATTTGTTTATTTACATGGTTTATACACCGTCCTCATACCCTCCAACATTTCTCGGATGAAAATAGGGATGTCCTATTCAACAACACACACACACACACACACACCCCACTCATCTGACTGGGTTTCCCCAGCCACTCTGGGCGGCTTCCAGCACATATAAAAGCATAATAAAACGTGAAACATTTAAAGCTTCACAATACAGATGTCTTCTAAAGTTTGTATAGATGTCTTCAGATGTCTTCTAAAGTTTGTATAGTTACGCCCTTGATGGGAGGGCATTCCACAGGGTGGGTGCCACTACCGAGAAGGCCCTCTGCCTGCTTCCCTGTAACTCCACTTTTCGCTGTGAGGGAACCACCAGAAGGCCTTTGGAGGTGGACCTCAGCATAGGAACCAACTCCAGGGGGCCGTGGGTTCCCGGGCACTCACAATAATATAATTGTGGGGACTGGGCACCCACAAAGTCAACAAGAAAAGCCGGCAGGCGGCAGTGGCGCTGCCTCAGAGAGTTCAGCTCTGCCCTCAGCAGCTAGCCAGCAAGGCACCCTTTTCCGGGGGGGGGGGGGGTTGTCTCTGTCTCCACATCCGAGCCCCTCACTGCAGAAAAGGGTGCCACTCTGGCTGCATAGAGGAGGAAAAGGAGCCAGCAGCACGCATGTGTGTGTGAAACGTCGCACGTCCATGTTGCGGTGGTGAGCCCCCACAATGCTGAGGGCAAGATGGCACTCCTGGAACTCAGTGTCTGGGCTGAACGATGAGGGTGGAGACACTCCTTCAGGTATAGTGAGCCAAGGTATGCAGGTTTACTGACCCTTTTCTTCACCTTTTCCAGGTCTAACTATTCTTTTTGAGGACAGATTGATGGAGGAGAGAGCCCAGTGAGCCTAACTACTATGTCATTCCTTTTCCCTCCCTTGAACTGAAGTCGGCTAGTTCCAGAAAAAGAGCTCATGGCAAGGTTATCAACAATGGGAGCTGGCAGATTTAATTTTTATATCTATATATCTTTTTTATGTCTTCGTGACTGGACTTTTCTAAAGCTAGGGACAGATGGTTATTAAAATGCACTCTCAATTCTGCTTCTTCGCTCTTTAAAATATCATTTTTCCTATATCATATGATTTTCACATTGTAAAACCTGGGCCTGAGGAACACAATTAGAAGTCTCTTTAGCTATAATTGGAGTTTAATCTTTGCAGTGGACAGAAAAGTGATGGTAAAATCAGCGTTTTCTCTTAACATGGAGCAATGGGCAATGCAATGAGTCATGCCTACTTTTAAAATTATAGCTCACAATTCTGGGGAAACATAGATGTCTTTCCTCCGTTATATCAATGGATTTATGGATTCTGTCTCCAGAGATCCAGTCTGATTTCCTGTTGCGCCTCTGCACTGTAACACTGTCAATGCTGTTGGCTCTATTACAATACAGAAAAAGTGAGCTGTAAAAATATACTTTTGCTTCATACACTGAGAAGTTTTATTTTCAGACTTGCAACAATGCAACACAAAATACTTTGAGGACATGATCCAGCCATGCATTTGAAAGTCCCACTCACTCCAATGGGTGAAAG
This sequence comes from Darevskia nairensis, assembly GCA_034642065.1. Taxonomy (NCBI): domain Eukaryota; kingdom Metazoa; phylum Chordata; class Lepidosauria; order Squamata; family Lacertidae; genus Darevskia; species Darevskia nairensis. The sequence continues at coordinate 557,716 of JAWWNI010000891.1, forward strand.
GAAGGATGGGATTAATTTCCCCAACAACAGATCAGAAAGCTCAGCAAATCATTTAGATGCTTTTCAACATCTACATGAAATCGTTGGTAGAAATCATCAGTGGGGTTGGGCTCAGTGTGCACCAATACATGGATGAGACCCAGCTCTTCCTCTGTTTTAAATCGGAACCGATGGAGGCAGTGAACGTCCTGTGTGAGTGGTTGGAGGTGGTTGGAGGATGGATGGCGGCAAACAGATTGAGGTTGAATCCTGAGAAGACAGAAGTACTGTTTCTAGGGGACAGGGGGAGGGCAGGTGTGGGGAATTCCCTGCTCCTGAATGAGGTAACTGTGCCCCTAAAGGATCCTGGGAGTTATTTTGGACTCACAGCTGTCCATGGAGGCACAGGTCAATTCTGTATCCAGGGCAGCTGTCTACCAGCTACCACGCCGGCTGAGACCCTACCTGTTTGTGGACTGTCTCGCTAGAGTGGTAGATGCTCTGGTTATCTCCTGCTTGGACAATTGCAATGCACAGTATGTAGGGCTACCTTTGAAGGTGACTTGGAAACTACAAATATTCTAGAATTTGATTGCTGGACTGCTGATTGGGACTGCTGGGACCATATAACACCAGGCCTAAAGGATCTACATAGGCTTCCAGTACGTTTCCAAGCACAATTCAAAGTTCTGGTGCAGACCTTTAAAGCCCTAAACACTTTGGGCCCGCTTACCTGGAGGAGTGTCTCCACTCCCATCATTCAGCCCAGACACAGAGGTCCAGTTCTGAGGGTCTTCTGGTGGTTCCCTCACTGCGAGAAGTGAGGTTACAGGGAACTAGGCAGAGGACCTTCTCAGTAGTCACACCTGCCCTGCAGAACACCCTCCCATCAGAAGTAAAGGAAATAAACAACTATCTGACTTTTAGAAGACCACCGAAGGGAGCCATGTATAGGGAAGTTTTTAATGTTTGATGTCTTACTGTGCTTTAATTTATTGGAAACTGCCCAGAGAGGCTGGGGCAACTCAGTCAGATGGGCGGCATGTAAATAATAAATTATTAGTAGTAGTATTTATTAGGAAATGTCTAAGTACCCACGAAAGGAGTCAGCAACAGCATATTAAGCAATTAATATAAAGCAAATGATTCTAATGGACTGCAGGCTGTATGATAGGATTACAAATGTCACACTGAAGAGCTGGCATGCTGTAATTATCCAGGACTATGAAAATTAGTTCCATGGATAATTACCTAGCACAGCTAAGGTCCCAAATAGAGATTATGGGGTGAACATCCAATCAGATTAGGGGCCAACTTGAACATAGCAATGAAAGGCGTATGGGGAATACAATATAACCAGAAACAGCATAAAACCTATCAAAACACCAGGGAGGAATAAACTGTGCTGTAGCTGCCTCAAAACTTCAGACAAAAAAACAGAAGAGTAGATCTTTGTGAAGAGCACCCTGCAGTCATGGGACCACTGGGGGAAAATACCAGTTCTTGGCATTTCTCTTCTGAAATGGTTCTATAACACAACCAAGATGATTAAAAAACAACAACCAACCATATTGAAACCACATTATAGCAGGTTTATAAATCTGAAAGAAAGAGGTCATTCCATATTTGAAAATCCAAACTGAGCAAATAATATGTTCCAAATTCGTGCTCCAAACTGAGCAAATAATATCTCTCCTATTCCAAATTCATGATGAAATCATCTTGCCTCAATAAGCAACCTGGCTTCTGAATTCTTCACCAGCTTAAGTTTCCAAACCATCTTCAGAGGCAGCCCCCCCCCCCAGCCCTGTACTGAAGTATCAGGAAGTGGTGTATTGCTACTTTACCATCTGTGCATGCCTCTTCAGGGTGATTAAATAAGCCACACAAGAGTTTCAATGCAAAACCTTCCCTATTTAAAATATTAGCCTATAAAAAGACTCTGATAGGTACATGCGGCTGTCCTGACATGCACATTAATTATCCGTCTCTGGTCTACTACTTAGCAGCTTTGATTAATAACAGTGGCATTTAAAAGACTCAAGGCAGGCCATTTGCACCTTGCTCTTGCTCTTAGAAGCATGTCAGAGTTCGGATGTATTCCGGTTGTAGCTGCCAGATCAAAATATGGGCAAACGGTGACATCAGGGAACTGTGCTATTTGTCAAACAGATTTCAATGGAACGGCATCATTCTGAAAGGAAGACTCTCTGTTGTCTCTAACCAGACAGTGATAGCATCATGCAACTATATTTCTAGACATAGATACATAGAATTTCTAGATGCATAGATTTCAATACATAGATATCCCCACCTTAGAGTTTTCTTCCTTGGCTTGTGTGCACTTTCCACAAAACTCGGAACCTGCGAAGGCCTCCTCCTGCTGCTTGCATGGTGTTGTTTTGACCACATAATGATAGGGAGAGTGCTATTTTTCTAGAAAGAGTTTGGATTTGATATCCCACTTTATCACTACCTGAAGGAGTCTCAAAGCGGCTCACATTCTCCTTTCCCTTCCTCCCCCACAACAAACACTCTGTGAGGTGAGTGGGGCTGGGAGACTTCAAAGAAGTGTGACTAGCCCAAAGTCACCCAGCAGCTGCATGTGGAGGAGCGGGGAAGCGAACCCGATTCCCCAGATTACGAGTCCACCGCTCTTAACCACTACACCAAGAAAAAGAGGGGCAGGAACTCACCATGAATTGTTATCTTATAATGGCAATGGTGCCAACCTGAGAGATGCCGGAATTGAGTTCCGGAGAGTTTCCAGCTGAAAAAAAAAGCCCTGCGCTTAGGCAACGAGAGGAGTGGTTTTTCATTGTGTGCTATGGCCATATGGCTAATGCAATAAATAATATTTGATTTGATTTGAGAGGAGTGGTGTGTCCCTGTTAGCAGCCGTGAAATGCTAAAGGGGATGCAAATGGCTATTTACATAGAGTAATAGATGCAAAAGGGGGCTTGGGAAAAGGCCCAGGGTCTCTGCCTCAAGGAGCTTATGCACTACCAATGACAACAACATGTTTTATATGCCACCCATCTGACCAAATTTCCCTAGCCACTCTGGGCAGTTCCCAACAGAATATTAAAACCTAGAATTGCATGGTTTATTGTGTTATGTTTACTCAGAAATATGTTTCACTGTGGGGACGCGGGTGGCGCTGTGGTCTAAACCACAGAGCCTAGGGCTTGCTGATTAGAAGGTCAGCGCTTCGAATCCCCGCGACGGGGTGAGCTCCTGTTGCTCGGTCCCTGCTCCTGCCAACCTAGCAGTTCGAAAGCACGTCAAAGTGCAAGTAGATAAATAGGTACCGCTGCAGCGGGAAGGTAAACGGCGTTTCTGTGCGCTGCTCTGGTTCGCCAGAAGCAGCTTAGTCATGCTGGCCACATGACCTGGAAGCTGTATGCCGGCTCCCTCGGCCAGTAAAGCAAGATGAGCGCCGCAACGCCAGAGTCATTTGTGACTGGACCTAACAGTCAGGGGTCCCTTTACCTTTATGTTTCACTGTGGAATGGAGCTTTCTTCTAGGTAAGCTGTTATAGGTCAGGTTACCTAAGTCTTACTTTTGCAAGGGTTGCTGCTGTGCAAAAGGAACAGTGGTGAGGTGAAAATGGTGAAAGGGAGAGAGAAGATTAAAATGCAATAAATGAGAACAGATCTCATGGAGTGAAATGACCGCTAATAAAAAATTTAAGGATCTATCACTTTCTGCCGCTCCATTGTATTCTATTACGTCTTCTAATAAGAAGAACCAGTTGTTTTGAATTGTCTCTACATGACATCAGTAGCATTACCCAAGGCAAAGGCGGCCATTAAATTAATGTTTGTGTTTTTGTGTATTGCTCTAGGAAAGTGGGGGTGGGGAGGATGGGGAATCGTAAAATGTCAGCAAGATAGCAGACAAAGACCCAAATATATTTACTGACCTTTATTCCCAGAGATGGGTTTGTATCCTGATAATGCTAGAGATGCTCTCTTAAATAATGTAATGTTATTGTGTCATGCAGCACTTGGTACAGCTAACAAGAAAGATAGAAAGAAAAAACTCCAGAAAAAGCAAATAATATGCTCCCGTGGTGCATTTATGCATTTTTGATCTGCTCCAAGCTGAGGATGCCCAGGCTCTAACTGTAGATGGGCCCTATAGTTTTAAAAGTTTCAAGGTGGCACCATTCACTCACCCTTCTTCTCTGGGGTACAAGTAGGCTCCTTCTTCTACAGCAGGCAGGGAAAGGAAAGCAGACAAAGTCAGTGGCTGATGCAGAACAATTTCCGCCATCTCTAAGGTGGCCAGATGCAAAAGAATACAGGGCTCCTCTGCCTTTAACAGCTGTGTAGAATTTCAGCATAACAAGCTGCACCTGATGAAATCCCTACACAGCCACTAAAGGCGCAGGAGTCCTGCTCTGATTTCAAACCCTCCAACATTGAAAATAGGAAAGTCCTACTCAGCAGCAGCAGCAGCAGCAAAAACAACAACAACTTTATTAATTATACCCCACCCATCTGATTGGGTTGTTCCAGCCACTCTGGGTGGCTTCCAACATATATAAAAACATAGGAAAACAATAAACATTAAAAAAAAACTTCCCTATAGAGCAGCGTTTCCCAACCGGTGTGCCGCGGCACAGGAGTGTGCCGCAAGACACCGGCTCCTGTGCCACGGGAAGACACCGGCTGCTGTGCCGCCCTGGGCCGCTTCCGCTTCCGGGGCGGTCCGGGCGGCTGGCGTCGCCTAGGCTCCGCTTCCCGCTCGCCGACCGCCGCCTTCACCGGGGCTGCCGGGCGCTTCGCCCGCTGCCTCTGCCGCCCCGGTCGCCGTCGGGGACGGGCAGGAGGTGCCGGTGCCACCGGGCTCGCTCGGGGCCGGGTGGAGGTGCTGCCGGGGGGCTGGGCGCGGGATCTCCCGCTCCGTTTTCGCCCGCCTGGGTCCTTCCCCTCCCCCCCGCCAGGGCGCGCGGACACCCCGCCCCCCCGGGGCGGGGGGGCGGGGTGCATGTGGTGGTGGTGTGCCGCGAGATTTTTTTCGTGGGACAGGTGTGCCGTTGCCCCAAGGAGGTTGGGAAACACTGCTATAGAGAGCTGCCTTCAGATGCCTTCTTAAGGTGGTATTTATACTTCTCTACTTGGCTCTGGCCACCTAGCAGTTCGAAAGCATGAAGTGCAAGTGGATAAATAGGTACCGCTCCGGCGGGAAGGTAAACGGCGTTTCTGTGCGCTGCTCTGGTTCGCCAGAAGCAGCTTAGTCATGCTGGCCACATGACCCGGAAGCTGTCTGCGGACAAACGCTGGCTCCCTCGGCCTATAGAGCGAGATGAGCGCTGCAACCCCAGAGTCATCCGCGACTGGACCTAACGGTCAGGGGTCCCTTTACCTTTACCTTTACTTGGCTTGGTGGTTGCATAATTCCATACCCTCCAACGTTTCTCCAGTGAAAATAGAGGCATCCTAAGGAAAAGCAGGACATTCAAATCAGAAACCGGGACGGCGTCTGCAAATCTGGGACTGTCCCTGGAAAATAGGGGCACTTGGCGGGTCTGCAAGCAGCCTCATGCAGTGTGGGGAGTTTCAAAGCAGGGGCACTCCATGTGAGAATGCCAGTCCCTGGTTGTTACTTACAGTACCTAATGCTCACAATTGGGGATGGCTAGAAGGCTTCTCTAGATATTATTATTATTATTATTATTATTATTATTATTATTATTATTATTAATGTACACTTGCTTTAAATCCCCCGCTGCCGCTGACACAAGATAGCTGGGATGACTGCAGACAAAAAACAAAAAAACCAGCTTTATTCATAGGGCAGCAATTGGTCTTTAGGTCCCCGGATCCCACGTTATATAGGTCTTTCCTTTATAGGAAAAAGCCGCCATTTGATTTATGCCAGCCTTAAAAGCAAATCCACTTTAAAGGTCTACACTTCCTATGGACAATTTTAACAAGGTGGGCAATTAACAGAGCCTTGTTCATTTCACATTGATCTAACTTGAAATATTCCAGGGCTTTGAATTATTGAGATACTGTTGAACCTGTCCCACTTGGGAATTTGCCATGTACAGCAATATATTTTTCCTCGTTTGAATTCTGAACAGCCGAAAACTTTGATATCTTCCCCGTCATTGCTGCATCCAGTCTTTTAGATTTCTCTGGGCTGCAAGTAGACTCCTTTTTCTACAGCAGGCAAAAGACTTTTCTTCTTTCTGCATTACTATCCATCGTGATGTTTTAATGCTTCATGGGTATTTGATCCATTTTGCCCTCTCGCTTTCTAATGCTCGGCCAACACTAACACCACGAAAACACTCCTTAAATGTCCTAGGGGTGTCAAAGTAGGGCCTGATGCTTATGAATGTGGAATTGAAGCAGTTAAGTAAAACAACAACAACAACAACAACTGCACTTTTCATCATGACACAGATGGAACAACAAATTAATGGACAGAAAAAAGAGATATCACTTTATTTCACTGACTGGGAATTTAATGTGCTGAGAGAGTTGGTTCTAACAGCATTTTCTCGCTCTTGCAAGAAGGGAACGTGGCATGCAGCCTGATTCAGTGTGTGATGATTTGGAAGCAGACCCTCCAAGTGTCCCTATTTTCCAGGAACAGTCCCAGATTTACAGAAGCCATCCCGGTTTTGGATTTGATTCTGGAATATCCCAGTTTTCCTTAGGACAGTGATGGCTAACCTTGACACTCCAGATGTTTTTGGAACTACAACTCCCATCATCCCTAGCTAACAGGACCAGTGGTCAGGGATGATGGGAGTTGTAGTCCCAAAACATCTGTAGTGTCAAGGTTAGCCATCACTGCCTTAGGAGACCCCTATTTTCATCAGAGAATTGTTGGAGGGCATGAAGTTATGAGACCCCCGAGCCAAGGATTTAAGTAACTATACAACCTTTAGAAGACATCTGAAGGCAGCCCTGTATGGGGAAGGTTTTTAATGTTTAATGTTTTGTTATGTTTTTATATATGTTGGAAGCTGCCCTGAGTTGCTGGGGCAACCCAGTCAGATGGGTGGGGTATAAATAATATAATTATTTATTATTGTTGTTATCCTTGTTATGGAATAAAAAGGTAAAGGTAAATGACCCCTAACAGTTAAGTCCAGTCGTGAACGACTCTGGGGTTGCTGCGCTCATCTCGCTTTACTGGCTGAGGGAGCTGGTGTTTGTCCGCAGACAGTTTTTCCGGGTCCAGCATGACTAAGCCGCTTCTGGCGAAACCAGAGCAACGCATGGAAATGCCGTTTACCTTCCCGCCGGAGCGGTACCTATTTATCTACTTACACCTTGACGTGCTTTCAAACTGCTAGGTTGGCAGGAGCTGGGACTGAACAACGGGAGCTCACCCCATCACGGGGATTCGAACCACCGGTCTTCCGGTCGGCAAGCCCTAGGCTCAGTGGTTTACACCACAGTGCCACCCGCATCCCTCTGTTATGGAATAGGGCGTCCCTATTTCCATCGGAGCAGTGTTGGAGGGTATGCACCCTTTTCTGTCAACATATAGCTCCCTGATGAGTTTCTTCTACCCCTTCATCCATCGCAGTTCTGTCATAACACCATTTTGATCCACTAATGCAGTGATGGCTAACCTTGACACCCCAGATGTTTTGGAACTACAACTCCCATCATCCCTAGCTAACAGGATCAGTGGTCAGGGATGATGGGAGTTGTAGTCCCAAAACATCTGGAGTGTCAAGGTTAGCCATCACTGCACTAATGGATTGCTTATTTGAATAGTCAAGTTGAAGCAGCCATGTGCCCCTTGGGAAGTTCTCCTCTCCCCTAGGCCCGAATGGAGGGGGAGCGGTGGGCCAACTGGCATGGGCCTGCAGTTTTGAAGGGGCCTACTCCAAGTCACCTTGGTAGAGGCAAAGGGGGACCCTTTGGTAAATATTACTGAAATGTGGTTTACATTTCCCATCTGGCCTGGGCCTATTACCAGCTTTGCACAGTCCTGCCCTCTCCGCCTTTAAATGATGCTGCTGCAGCGTCAAACATATATAAAAACACAGCATGTGCCTTTGGTGTACCCTGGCATAGTTTCTCATTACGCCGCTGTAAGTCTGAATTGTGAAGGTGGAGGTGAACATTGCATGACAGCCCAAAGAAGAGATTCAGTTGTGTCGCCAACACAATTATGTGCAGAGTGCAACTTGCAACTTAAAATTCCTTGGATTATGCTGTCCCTGCTACTAAATTTCTTTCTCTTACCTTTCCAACAAATGACTTGCCTTTATTTTATTTATTTAGCTGCAGTACAAATTGACTCATTTGAATCTGGCTGTATATGTCAGCCATCATTTGTGACAATTCTGTGCTCCTCATATTCATCAGCCTAAACGTGAGCTGCTGTTTGGCTGCAAGCGTGACTGGTTTTCCACGACTTCAGTTGTATGTTCGAATGTCCATTTTCTTTGTGAAAGCATTGGGAGGGAAATAATAGCAGCAAGTGAAGGAAAAGGGGAGGATAGAAACAGCAGAAATGAAGGAAGATTATCTTATGCAAAGATTATCTTAATCAGCATTGTCCAGGGCATTCTGTCCCCTCTCAGGTGGGTGCACCATTGCCATTGTAAGAGAGTAAGGGAGAAATCATGGGAGTATTTATTAACTCGTTTCAACAAACTTTATATACTGCTTGATTATAAGGGGTTTAAAAAAAGGGACCCCTGAACATTAGGTTCAGTCATGACCGACTCTGGGGTTGCGGCGCTCATCTCGCATTATTGGCTGATGGAGCCGGCTTCCAGCTTCCAGGTCATGGGGCCAGCATGACAAAGCCGCTTCTGGTGAACCAGAGCAGCGCACGGAAACGCCGTTTACCTTCCCGCTGCAGCGGAACCTATTTATCTACTTGCACTTTGACGTGCTTTCGAACTGCTAGGTTGGCAGGAGCAGGGACCGAGCAACGGGAGCTCACCCCGTCACGGGGGTTCGAACCGCCGACCTTCTGATCAGCAAGCCCTAGGCTCTGTTGTTTAACCCACAGCACCATCTGCGTCCCGCGTAAAAGGGGTTTACAAAAATATAAAACAAAGCATGAAAATTCTCGATCTAAAACAGTTTGGTATTTAAAGACATTTGAAAGGCGATTCAAGTCAAGGGTAGCTGGAAAGAGAAATGACACGAAAGAAAGAAAGATAGAAAGAAAGAAAGAAAGAAAGAAAGAAAGAAAGAGAGAGAGAGAGAGAGAGAGAAAGAAAAGAAAAGAAAAGAAAGCAAAAGGTGGCTATTGCACAGTTGATGCCCAGTGTGGAAGCAGCCCTGATTATTGCAATTTCAGTTCAAGCTTTGTTGACCTTTTTCTGAGTACCAAGATCCCTATCGATCTAAAATCCAGTCTTTGCTCAGTAAAGTTTACCGGCTTAGGGACTGAGTTGTGAAGTTAGGGAACTGAGCGGCTGATCGTGGTGGTTTAATTTGTCCTTTCCCAATGAGACAGCATCAGAACCTCAATTATTTCTCCCATATGGGTAAGCAATCAGAGTAGTTATAAAGGAGCCTACAGACCTACGTTAAAGCCCTACTTTCTGCTGAGGCCACACAATCTAATGTCAGAGACCGAGGGAAACATTAACAAATGTATCATTTATGGACATATTTAAGCATGTCTCTGATCTTCTGGGGCATGTTAATCGTTCATCAGTTGGATTGAAAGAAGCCTCCAAATTAGACAGATAGTAAACCTAAATGAGAACTCCACCATACAAACGACTCCATCTTTCACAAGCTGCTTAAAAGCAATACGTGTTGAAATTCTCATTGAGGGTGTGAGCTGACAGCCATTATCCACTTTTTATTGCATTTGTTTCAGGGAAGGAAAATACCTGGTTGCCCATGTATGTGGAAATATTATCTTCATGTGATGGAACACTGGAAATATATTGTATATCTTGCAAGACAGTATGTCAGCTGGGGACACTTTATTCCCCTGCCAGGCAAATCTCATTTTTTTATAAAAAAAATAAAATAAAACCAGCAGTTATTTGTTTAAAATTCTGCTCACTGGGATTGCCTGTTGAGATAACGATTTAATTTGGGTGATGACTCAAGAGACGAGAGAAGTGCTTATAGTTTTCACTGCCAGGAACTATCTAGACAAACAACAATAATAATAAACATACAGCTGAATAATTTGCAGGAGGAAAAAAATAACCGTTGACATTATACCATCCCACTGTGGGTCTTTGAGGATCTGCTGTCTGCCTTGCAGGCCCTTTCCACCTGGCCTGGGAAGGTGGAGCCCTGACCATAGGAGCCAACTCCTAGGGCCCGTGGGGGCGTCAGTGCCCACAATAAAACATTTGGGGGGGCACAAAGTTGATGGGCATTCTCATTCAAATGGTGTCTGTGCACTGTGTCATGTGATCAATTACCTAGCCCCTTACAATATTTTATTCAAGTTGGCACCCCTGGCCGGGACTGACTCCAGCTGCAAAACGTTTAGGTGGCTGAACAGATTCTTGGGTTGGGGTATTGATTGACAGGGCATTGTTGTTGGGGAGTTTTAATTGCCCTGTTTTAATTTAAAATGTTTCGAATTGTTTTTCAACTGCTTTTAACTTGTGTGTTTTTAAATTTGGGGTTTTAGTTGTTTTTACATTAAGGGATGTATCAAGTTCCTGGGAAGAGAGGAGATGGGAAAAGCAGGGGTGACCCTGATCACAGTACTTCTGGGCAAGGGGAGGTATGGCGCGGGTAGGGGTGGGGCAGGCTGGGTAGGGGGCACATGGCACAGGCAGTGACTGTGCTGTGTGCCAGCCCCTCTTCCAATCTGGGTAATTGCGGTTGTTCTATCAGCCAGCTCTCAGGTCTGCGGCTGCTGTTGCTGAGTGCCAGGCCAACTCAGAGTAAGACCTCTCTCATCCATGATCTGATTATGGATTGCCAGTCTCTCCTTCTTGGGCAAGATGATGGTGTGGTCATGGACCAGATCCAGCCACAATCGCAGGAAACTGATTTTCTAGATCCATTTCAATTGGGGTTTAGGCCCAGTTTGGACATGGAAACTGCTTTGGTTGCCCTGTATGATGACCTCTCTTGGGAAAGAGATGGGGGAAATGTGTCTTTGTTCATTCTCCTTGACCTCTCAGTGGCTTTCGATACCATTGACCACAATATCTTTCTGGAGTGGCTGTCCAAGTTACTGTGCTTCTAGTCTTACTTGGATAGTCATTTCAGGAGGGTGATGCTTGAAGAGTGTTCTTCAGCTCCATGGAGCCTTCAATATGGTGTTCCTCAGGGTTCAATTTCATCCCCTATGCTGTTTACATCAACATGAAACAGCTGAGTGGGGTGATTTGGAGTTTTGGAGTACGTCGTCAGCAATTTGCTGATGACACACAACTCTTCTTCTCTTCTACTCTGCAGGTGTGGCAGTGGCTGTGCTGGACCATTGTTTTGCCTCAGTAATAGACTGAAAATCATTCCAAACCAGACTGTTAGTGGGTGATTCCCTAGACCAGTGATGGCTAACCTTGACACTCCAGATGTTTTGGGACTACAACTCCCATCATCCCTGACCACTGGTCCTGTTAGCTAGGGATGATGGGAGTTGTAGTTCCAAAACATCTGAAGTGTCAAGGTTAGCCATCACTGCCCTAGACCAAATGGATGGGAGGTTTCCTGCTCTTGATGGGGTTACACTCATTGGTACTTATTGGTTCGTTTTTGCTTTGGTTCTTGTTTTTATTATGCATTTTGTGTCCCATTATGTATTTTTATGTTGTGAATTGCCCTGTGATTTTGGATGAAGGGCAGAATACAAATTTAATAAAGAAGAAGAATACACAATAATAGTAATAATAATAATAATAATAATAATAATAATAATAATAATAATACACAATACACTAATGACATGTAACAACACATTTCAATTGAATTTCCACTTTTATTGTCAATTATTATTTGCTCTGTTCACAAATGTAAAATGGCACATAAAACACTATCATACCCAAACAAAACAGTCCGTGAAAATCCTCCCCATCGCAAGTTGCAAGTTTGGTCCATTGTAAAAGCCCAAGTGATGCAACAGGACTTTCTGATATGACCTAAGATGACAATGATAAAGGGGTCCTGTTGTTTGTGAACTCTTTTACCTGGTGCAAATTTGCCTGGAGAGTTGCAAGATTAAAAAACAGTTTGAGTCCACAGTATTCAAACCACTTCTTCTCAAACAGTGAGGTCAGGGTGTACACAGATGTAATAATAATAACAATAATAAAAATAAAAATATTCACATGCATACATTATTCCACACACCACATCTTTGTTGCAGAAAACACCAGTGTGATCCTGGCATCAGTTGTAATATGAAGTCCTGCCTTGACTGCCTTGCACATATAGAGTCCTATGTGGACACAAAAGCTGGTCCTGATTCTGACTGTGACCCAGGTAAGCAGAGCCTCAAACCAGAGAAGCTTCACATCTGCTGCAATGCCAACACCCTTGTGTATTGAAAGCTACACTTATCTTTGCTGCCTGCCCCATTTACAGTGGACCGATCTGGTCCAGCAATCCCATTTCCTATGTCCCCACATACTACTATATGAATGCTATGCAGAACAGGGTGAGCCATCTCTGCTAAGGCGCCTTACACCAAGTTGGACAACTGGTCCATTCAGGTCGATATTTTCTATCCCCCAGGGTTTTAAACAGGTGTCTTTTCCAACCCTAGCTAAAGAGGCTGAGGGATGACCTTGGACATTTTGTGAGTAATGTATGGCTTTGCTTCTGAGTGACAGCCCTTCCCCATCATTATGGAGGCAATAGAGGGGAACTAGTCTAAAAAAATGATACCTGGGCAGGGGATGGAGAGATACAGTATGTGTGCCCATATATCTACCCTACTTGGCGTTTGTGTGCCTGGAATGTAGTCTACAGTACAAGGGTAAGAGTCACATGCATTGGTGTGCCCACTTTGGGGCCCCTCCCCCCCTTCACTGACATGTTACCCACAGCAGAATGTGGCCCTCAAGCTAAAAGAGGTCCCCCACCCTTGGAATAATAGAAAATGTGCTTAATATGTAGCTCAAGAAATACAGCAATAAGGATACTATTGTCTCACACTTTGGCACATTTATTGCTACAATTAATTCTGGCAGAACTGATTCTGGCAGAATCAACACAATGTGAGCTTTTTGGGTTTTTTTTTTTAAAAAAATAATAATATATAAACTCACCATTGGATCATGAGGGTTTCTCTCATCATCTCATGCCCATGACTGGGTGCTGTGTCTAGCTTACAGTGCAGAATATGCTAGTTACCACACCTAGGTCTTCGTCGTTTGAAATAGTTTAAAAAGTTTAAAATAGATTGCAATGAGCACACACGCGATTCCCAAACCCACATAACCCAGCAGCCGTGAGTGGTATGGAGGCAGAGATACAAGCTGCCTCTTCTCTGGCCGATGGGTAATTCTTCCCACTGCATGGTCATCTGAAATTTCATTCATTCATTGATCGTCTTGGAAAAGATTTCCTATCAGATTCCAGCAGCAACCATCCCCGGACAAGTAGGCTTACATGGAACAAGTGTATGGCACAACATGCTCCACGTGAAGTGATCATGTAGCTCTGACTTATAAGGCACTCATAGAATGCTTCAGTGCACATGTTGGGACTGGAAGACACATTGGCCATAAGCTTAAAATAATGGCCTGCCAGCATTTTAAAATCTATTGATCTAACTATCTTTCCACACACCCACCACCTTCTTATCCCAACACCCCTATAGTCATGAACCTACATTATTTGGTGACCCTAAAAACAGGGGCAAATCAGCATTCATAATGAATGTTGCCAACTTCCCAACCCTGATCAGTGAAATCCAAACTGATGGGACACTTGCATAGACTCGCTTGCCATTGCAGTATCGAGACTGCAAGAGCCTTGGTTTACCGTCTTCAGTGAAGATGGGTCGATCCTTGGGAACAGTAAACAAGAAGCACAGCATAGCCTAGGCCGATAGTGGTAGTGCACTGTACGGGTCACACCATAGGAAGGCGGATCGAAGAAAAGCTGCTGCTGCTCCATTCTTAAAGTCCAGTTCTGTTAGCGATAGGAGGTGCCCAACTAGGATATGTATTGAGTTCAAACATGGGCACCCCCCATGTCATGACAGCAAGCATGACAACAGCAACTCCGATGATATTGATGCCCAAACCGGCTTTTACCTAAAAGAAAGGGGGGAGGGTAAGGAGAGAATCTTTTTACCAACTGAAACAGAAAGCCCCAATTTGATCAAGAAATCTTGCAAACCACAATTTGCACCACAGTTACAATCTGCAAACTAGAAAATTCCAGGTTCTATGCGGCTTTAGACAAGCTACTAGGTCTCTCATGAGGCAAGGATGTGATACAGAGGATGTCCTGCAGAGCCAAAAAGGTCCCACACCCCTGGATCAGAGTGATGGATTAGTATTACAGAGACATGAGTTCAAATCCTACTCAGTAAGTCATGCAGCTTACTGAGTGACCTTGGGCTGCCTAAACCTCAGCCTAACCTCCCTCACAGGGTTGTTGTGACAAGAGGACGAGAGAAACAGTGGCATGCAGTGAAATTTTCCGTAGGGGAACAGTCAGGGTCAGAGGTGCCAGCTTGCAAGTGCAATTGTGGTGGTGGTGGGGAGACGTTGCATGTGAGCATCACACCTCCTTCCCACAGCTGGACGGGTTTTTGGGAAGGTGGCGGGAGGGCTCTTGGATCCCCTTGGAGCATCACACCGCCTTCTCTACTCTGATTTACCGGGAACGTTTAGGGGACTAGCCTAGTCCACTGACCGCAAGCCACTTGGGAGAACCATGTATTCTGCCTAGAGTTGCTTGGAGGAAAGGTGGTGTGTGTAAGTAAATAAACATCCTAAATGGTTTTTAAAGAGCATTAGACAAATTCACAACAGATGGGTGTATGAGTGGCTGTAAGCCATGATGGCTGTGCGGAACCTGAATACTAGTTTCTGGACAGCAACAATAGGAAAGGACTATTGTCTTCAAGTCCTCCTCATGGGCTTTCTAGAGGCACGTGGTTGGTGTCTGTGGAAAGCAAGAAGCTGGACAAGATAAGATTACTGGGCTCTTCTTACTTCCTTAAGAATAACTGATATGATGTATAATAAGGCAGCCCTGTTTAGGGAAGATTTTAACCTGTGATATTTTAATGTATTTTAATATCTGTTGGAGGCCGCCCAGAGTGGGCGGGGCACAAATAATAAATTATTATTATTATTATTATTATTATTATTATTATTATTATTATTATTGGTTCTGAGCATGCTGGAAAAGGATGCTATTATTATTACTCTTATTATTACAAAAGAAGTCAGCATGGTGTGTGTTATTTGCCTTCAACTTACCATGTCGATAACTTTCAGGTGACCATATGCAAATACAATGGCATTGGGCGGATTTGCTACAGGTAGAAGGAACGCGAACGAGGTGCAGAGGGTGGAGGGGATCAATATATACAGGGGGTTCACATGGATGGCTTCAGCCTGTTAGAGGAGGAAACAGAAAGTCATGGTTCACATTCACGGAAAGAAGCACATACAGTATCTGAGACAGTCAGAATTAAAATGCAAGCTAGAACCAAAGGCTGCGATCACAAAAGCAGACATGGGAAACCAGGTGGTGCTACACTACAAGCTCCACCATGGCCCCTGGCCATTGGCCATGGCTTCTGGGGCTGTCAGGGGCTGGATCTGCAGGGCCACAGGTTCCCCATCCCTGCACGAACACATGTTAACTGAAGTATTTAAAGGACCCTGAACATATATACATACATTCCTCCACTTTACTAGGCTGAGGAGCAGAGCACCTTACAAGAGCCCATAGCTAAAATAGCCATGATGACCCTATGATCTGTGGGATTTAAAGTCTTTAAAAATAAAATTGGATTTATAGAGGCAAAGTGAATACAGGCATGCAGAAAAGAAACCCGCAGCCCTGAATACATAAAGATCCACGCAGTATCACGGTTTGTACATTGGGAGGCCAGCTTCCTTGAATGCAGAGGGACATAATTACTGATGCTTTATATTTGATGCATTGCTCTCGCTTAAGATCCATAGGAAATATGCATCTTTGATTATTACTTCCTTGCTTCCATAGAACATACTCTTTAATCTAGAATTAACTAAACTACCACTCTCTGGTTCGATATTCCCAGCTCACTAAGTCAAACACACAGAAACCCTTTCAGAGCATGTTTTGAAAGGGTGGAAACTCCATCTTTTTACTCATCCTTAACCACTTTAATTGTGAATGGGCAAACCAAACCAGTTTCTTGGAAGGGTTACTCACCAAAGGGGCTAGGATAGGCAAAAATATTGTGATAGTGGCAGGATTGCTGGCTACTTCAGTTATTGTGGTGACAATCAGTGATGAAATGAGGATAGTCAGCCATATGGGCAGCGATCCCAAAGGAGTTAATTTACTTCCTATCCACTCTGAGAGTTTTGAGACCTGTGAAAAGGAATGTTAGCACAGTTATCCACCAATGTAATTTAATGCACACATATTTTTTCACAAGTATAGCATTTGCAGAATCTGTTAGCCTATCAATACACAGGATCAATACCTGTAAGTAACTGAACTCTAATAGGCTTCCAGGGCCCCTCAATGTGTTTTCCTCCATATTAAATGCATGCCAAGATGCTCAACTTCTGGCAGATAATACATTTTCACCATGTAAATTGGGGCCAGCTGTTGTCGGATTCCCATCAGCCCCAGCCAACATGGCCAATGGGCATGGATGATGGGAGTTGTAGTCCAACAACATCTGACTGCCCTTGGCTACCCTTGATATAAATGGCTATGGGTGAAAGCCTATACACATTTACTATGGAGTAAGTCCCATTGAACTAATTGAGGCTGGCTTCTGAGTAGCACAACCATGGGTATAAGTAAGCTGCATTCATGGTCCACCATGCTTTATTCTTATGTCTGAACTTATTGTTGGTTTGTGAGGGGCTGCCAAACAGGATATCAAACTACAGGCTGAAGCTGGTGAGCTTGTGCCAACTTTGGTTTGCTGTTGTGTCTGAATTCACAAACCATTGACAAAAGAGTTGAGGCAGGTGTTCCATCTCAAAAGAGGGCCCTCCAGACTGGTATTTGTGTTTCTGTGTTTTTTGCAGATGTATTCTGTAACATGCCTTTGACAGAATAACAGTGCATTAATGGTGGAGTCTGTTTTATTAGTTCTGCAATGCTTTCCCAACGTTACCACATTCTTTCCATCTGGATGGGCACTCTTGCACTACAGAAGTATCAGGAAGTTTTTAATGTTTGATTATGTTTTTATATGTGTCCAGGGTGGCTGAGGCAACCCAGTCAGATAGGCGGGGTATAAATAAAATAATAAATTATTATTATTATTATTATTATTATTATTATTATTATTATTATTGGGAAACAATGCTGGTGGACAACAACAGAGGTTTAAATACACTATCAAGACTAATCTTTAAAAAATGTAGTATAAACACCAACAACTGGGAAACACGGGCCTGCGAGTGCTCCAATTGGAGAACAGCCTTTACCAAAGGTGTCATAGGCTTTGAAGATGCTCGAACTCAGGACGAAAGGGAGAAACATGTTAAGAGGAAGGCATGCTTGGCAAACCCTCACCGTGATCAACTCCCACCTGGAAACCTAAGTCCCCACTGTGGAAGGACGTGTGGATCCAGAATTGGCCTCTACAGTCACTTACGGACAAACTGTTAAGACTACATTCATGGAAGACAATCTTACTCGGCTACGAGTGATCGCCAAAGAAGAAGAAGAAAAGTTAACGGATTTTAGAAGGAAATTACGGGACATGTGCTACTGAGGAGAAGAAGAAAGCAGTGGTGACTGCCCTAAAACATTTTGCAGGAGCAGATGGTATTGGAAGTGTGTTAGTGTACAACCACCCTGAAAACATCATAAGCACAAATCATGTTAGCCATAGTTCCCATTTATGGTTGACTATGGCTTCATGTCCTATTTGCTTGGTTGCACAAAGGGAGAAGTGAAATGGGAGTGGAGGGGCTACACGTTTGTGCAAGAAGCTTGTCGTCATCTTGGCTTATGAAGCTAACTTTGTGCTTGCTCATGGTCCAAGCAAGAGGCCAAAACAAAGTCCACACTACATGTACTCATCTTGAGGAGAAGAAGACATGTTGTAGGACCAAGGTAAAACCCTCCAGATGCTTGCTGAACTACAAGTTCCATGAGTCAGGCTAGTTGGGGCTGGTTGGGAGCTGGAATCCAACAACATCCAGAAGGTGAAACTTAGCCATGGTCCTCTAAGCTACAAGCAGCCAGAGCATCATACTTTGCCCAAAGCAGTTGAGACTATTCTTGACTTCATTGAATAAGGCTTAGCACACCACACTTCTGTGCATTTTTTTTTATTTAATCCTGGTCCGCACCTGGGTAATTTTATGGTCATATTTAAGAACAGTTTTATTTTAATGCTGCCAATTGTTTTTACAGCTGTTTTAAATCTTGACATGCTAATGCTTTATTTTATGCATTTGTAGCAAGCAGCAACACACTCCAAAAGGTGGGCTAGAAATCTATTTAATGATAATAACAGTCAAAACGAAACCGTTTTCAGAAACAACATTTTACCAAGTAAAGTAACTAACCCTCCGAATTCCCCCTAACTTCTTGAACAACAATTCCCTTCAATTTCTTGCTTAACTGTTGTTCCATTATAAGATAAATATTACTAGTGGAATAACATTGGACAACTTTTCAGCTCTTCCTCTGCAATGTACTTGCAAACCAGCTACAGCTTAAGAATATTGTTATTATTATTATTGATTGACTATGTTGCAAAAATCTGTATTACCTCGCAGCCATCTGCCAGTGCAAACCCTCCACCAACGAGGATGGCAATTTCCCAGGGCATGCAGGCTTGAAATTCTTTCCAAGTTATCAGTGGAGTGTAATCAAAAACAACTAGAGGAGGGGGAATAAAGAAAAAGAATGTCTGTAAAGATCTGAGGAGGGAAAGCCCGTTGCATTATCTTTCTGTTACTGTTTCACACAGGGCTATTCTGATTCATCTGGCTTTCTCATGCCTTTGCATTGCAGGAGCCGGTTCGTATGGGGTTAGTGCTGCATTCGGGCTTCCCACAGGCATCTAGTCAGCCACTGTGAGAACAGGATGCTGGAGCAGCTGGGCCATTTGGCCTGATCCAGCAGGTTCTTCCTGTGTTGGAATTGGTAACCATCATGGAAAATGAATGAAGAACTCTCTTCTACATGCTTATGAGAGCTCCGCATCTGCTCTGCAATGTACCCAGAGCTTGGGATGCATTGGGATTCTGCCTATAAATGTTTTCTGGAAGCCAATTTTTTTCTCCTGCTCTGGAAGGTAGAACCCATACCAACGGCTTCAAGTTACAAGAACTAAACATTGGGAAGAACTTTCTGACAGTAAGAGCTGTTCAATAGTGGAACTGACTCCCATGGGAGCTGGTGGACTCTCCTTCCTTGGAGGTTTTTAAGAAGAGGTTGGATGGCCACCTGTCACGGATGCTTCCGCTGAAATCCCTGCATTGCAGGGAGTTGAACTAGATGGGGTCCCTTCCAACTCCAGAGTTCTATGATTCAAGCCCACCCATCCAACAGCAGAAGTCTGGATGACCTTGAAAAGAAGCTCAAAATATCGCCATCTGCTCTCAGTTATAATCTTAACTTAGGGTTTATCCACACTTCCTCTTGTCTCGCTACTTCCCCCCAGGGAAAACTGCTCTTTAGTGTTCAATCAGAGCAAATGGCAATTCGGGTTTTCAGTTTGCTCCAATTTATCGCTAAAGAGCAGGGTTTTTTTCCTGGAAAAGGGAGAGAGGCCAGGGGGGAATTGCTCGTACCCATGCTTTCTAGGCACAGGATGAGCAGAAGTGTGGACGAGCCTTTATACTTGTACTAAAGAGGAAAAAGTCAGGGATGTATACTCAACTGTTTTCTCCATTTGAAGTTCTAGACAATGTTTTTGCTGGAATGATGAAGAAGAGGAGGCCAATCATTAAGGCAGCTGTTGAATCGGTAGCAAACCCTTTGTATCTGCGGAAAGAGCCAATGTTTCAGTTGGTCCGCAAATATCACACTAGAAAATTCTGATTCTTTAGCAATAATATCAGACATTACCAGTGTTTGCTCACACGTTGGAAAGATATTTTGAGGTGACGGTAAACATATTAAATTTCTACTTGGCAGGGATGGGAAACATCTGGCCCTGCAGATATTATGGGGCATCTTTCCCCATAATTCCTTGCCATTGGCAGTGCGAGCTGATGAACTGCACTGTGACTTTCTAAGCCATGGTCTAGTAGGGTGGCACTGATCCAGCAGAAAGGCAGATTAAAGCTTCATTTTAAAAATAACTATGCAAACATTAATTTCAAACGATAGGCCAATTTGCAATTATATTTTAAAATAGCAATGATTAACAGAGCACGAATTAAGCTAAACCATGACTGTAGTTTAAATTCAACTAAAGTATGCTTAATCTACCGTATTTATTTTTGTTTGCCACATTTACAAATAATGCTCAATTTGACTAACAATAAATAACCCAGCATTAGTACAATAAAACCATATAGAAATAAATAAGAGCAGGTTTTATTTTGAAAAAAAAGGCAGGCAATTAATACATAATAAAAGCAAAAGAATTGAGATCAAAGCAGATGAGAAACGCAGGTCACCTCAGTGGCCAGAGGTTTAAATAAATAAATAAATAAATAAATAAATAAATAAATAAATAAATAAAGGGTCGCCCATGGGTGAAAGGTCATCATGAGCCTTCCTTGGTAGGGAATCCCTATCTAGGTAGCTTTACTGAGAAGGGCGTTCCTTGAGATCAGATTGGGTGGGCCAGAGAGAATAACCTCTCCAGAAGAACTCAACACCTGTGGCAGATAATATAGCTGTAAAGGTAAAAGGTAAAGGTAAAGGAGCCCTGGATGGTTAAGTCCAGTCAAAGACGACTATGGGGTTGTGGCGCTCATCTTGCTTTCAGGCTGAGGGAGCCGGCGTTCGTCCACAGACAGCTTTCCAGGTCATGTGACCAGCATGACTAAACCGCTTCTGGTGCAATGGGAGACCATGATGGAAGCCAGAGTGCATGGAAACACCGTTTACCTTCCTGCCGCAGCGGTACCTATTTATCTACTTGCACTGGCATGCTTTCAAACTGCTAGGTTGGCAGGAGCTGGGACAGAGTAATGGGAGCTCACCCCGTCACGGGGAGGCTCAGTGGTTTAGACAGCGCCACCCGCATCCCATAATATAGCTGTAGTTGACACTGGCTTGAGGTAAAAAACCTCCTCCTTTTCATATCTGAGGAGAGCTCAACAGAAGACAGAAGTGATGAAATGCAACCTTCAAGAGGGTTAAGAAACTGAATAACATCGTCCTCTTTCTATGTTGCTCCCAATGGAAACATGCTGATGGGGACAGATACACCCCTGCTTTAAGTCGTTTATATACTGTCTTCTGTTGTATATTTTTTACTGCAAAGCTTGATGACTGAGACTTTTGGGGACGAAACGTCTGATTACTGGAGCGACGTCTGAGCACTGAACAACTCATATATCACAAGTGGACTCTTTATTACTGCATTTGCAATTGTACAAGATAAAACCTATTTTGGAAAGAGAGAAAAACGAGCACCAAACCACTGATATATTACCAGCGGGCTCTTTATTTACTGCGTTTGCAATTATTTAAGATAAAACCTATTTTGGAAAGAAACTAACTTTTGCCATTTTATGGGTGTTTATTGTTTGTTTACAGATAGTTGCCTTGATGATATTATCTTGCGTCTATTGCAGTGGCATAAAGTAAGCCGAAGTATTTGTGGTTAATGAGTTAATCTGAAATGCCCACAAGAAACAGGAGTCGTGGCTAGCCTCACATGAACTATTCTGTTCAGGTTCTTTACCATCTCAAGTGTTGCTATAGTAACTCTACACTTTACAGGAGTAAATGTAAATAACGTTTAAAAATGAAATCAGCAAACGATATGTTTGTGTGTGATGTTCTTAATCGGATTTAATAATATAGGGGAACGATCCAAAAACTTGAATGAACTTTCCGTTTGCACACGAAACTTCAGCTTGCAGACAAAATGTAAAGGATATTCGCACAGTGAAACTAATAAAACCTTTAAAAATGAAAAGCTCATTTAGATATTTTGAGGAAAATTAAAAATGTTAAGTGTAACCACGGGCATATGGATGCAAACAAAATCTAGACAGCAAAAAAGAAAAAGAAAGGAAGTGTCCATTTGTTATAGCTTGGCATCATTTATTTATTCTCTTGCATTTATTCCCCATCTATAATGGATCTCAAGGCTGCAAACATGTGCTTTCTGGGTGAATACCAACTCAAACACTGCCCAGGACCAGACTTCA
Source organism: Darevskia nairensis (assembly GCA_034642065.1). NCBI lineage: Eukaryota > Metazoa > Chordata > Lepidosauria > Squamata > Lacertidae > Darevskia > Darevskia nairensis. The sequence continues at coordinate 580,123 of JAWWNI010000891.1, forward strand.
GAATATGCTCTAGCATTATAACTAAGTGCTTCTGATTTTATCAGGTTAGGCTGGATATATTGTACTATAAAAATGGTTTATTTTAGAGTAGAATGATACATGCTTACAATTAGTCCCAAATGAAAATGGACTTGGGGAAAACATTGGAGGAGAGTCAAAAGGATTCATATATATATTATGGTAAAAATGGACAGATTGTAATAATAAATATCTGCTTTTTCATATTAGCAGCGTCTGTTTTGTTAAAGCCCATTTACCACGATAGCTTTTCACATCCATAGTAGGCTACAAACGTTATGTGAGACGACCAAGTCAGTGACTTCTTTGATCTCAGAACATATCACTAGGACTTCTCTCTAAGGGCTCTGGTTTATAACAGGCGAGGATCATAAACCTCCCATGCTGCTTTGCTCTTACTTAGCAGAAATGAAGCTAGAAGATAAAATGATTGCAATGCGCCAGTCTGTGTTGTTTTTTTGGGGTTTTTTACAGTCCCTAAATAATTCACTGATACTTAGAAATGTGTTGAAATCCATTCTGTTAGGCCTGAGAATCAGCAATTACAAACTGAAGAGAAGATGGGTTTGCCCACTGAGAGAATGTGTAGCAATAAATGGCGGCAAACAGAGACAATATTCTATTCTTCCAAGAAACAAGCCATAAAATACATTAATTTCCGTTTGCCCCTCCCTCTCCTCTCTCCTTGTGCCCCCTGCCCAGAACTGCTGCAGAAGGTTGGGGGAAAACCCAGAATGTATTTAGGGGGCATGGGGATGAGGAAAGAAGAATGAGGGGAAGTTCCATTCCGCAGACAGAAGTTCTTGAGGTAATGGAGCTATTCGTTGGTGTCTGCCCTGACCAACAACATATCAAATAACAAAATGCCCAGCTGGAGAAGACCAATTGGAGCTATTTCTCTGTCACCTCTTATGCAAAGTGCTATATCCTGCCTCAACCACTTCCCCCAGCTGTCACAGACCTGGGTAGGTCTGCAGTGTAGCCAGGCATCCAGAAGCAGTCCGTAGGATTTATCCATAAAGACTTTATTGCTCAGTAAATGTTTTACAGCTCTAGCACATCATAAAAGCGTCAGGACTCCATTAATCAGTTGCCGCAACTGAAGGAAGTGAATTCTTCCCGCGTTTCCTGAGGCAGGTCGGGAAACGGAAGCAACTGGTGGTTTTACCCCTCCTCCCCTTGGAAGCAGAGGCAGGGCTCTCATATCCTGCCAAAGCCCCTGCCATCTCTCTCTCCTCATCAGAACTTCCTGCAGATTCTTCACTGGAATCTGTCAGCAGAACAGGCGTTGGTTCTCTATATAAGCTTAACGCTGGAGATGCCGGCTGGCTTACCAGCCTCCTGACACCAGCCAATCATTTGACTCAGCTACAAAAAGTTGCAGCCATGAAGGAGCGGAAAAGGGGAAACTGTCGAAATCTTCCTCTCTTATTCAAAGGTTAAACCTTTTTCAGGCCAGGTGGCATGAAGCTGGCTGGAAAATTATGCTGCATAGCAAATATGTTTGACCACTGTTGTCTCTGTCAACTCAGGGTGGATCTACACACAGCAAAAAAAAAAAAAAAAAAAACCGGCTAAAAATAAGTCATAAATTAACTTGCTATAACCAGTGATTTTTTTCCTGGGGGGACGCAGGGGTATGCATACCCCTAAACATTTTGTGAATCTAAGTTTGGCCTCATTGAGGGGCGGTATTTCAATATGAGTGGGAAAATGAGAGTACCCCTAAACATTTTTAAAGAAAAAAAAGCACTGGTTATAACAAAAAGGAAAAATGCTATGTAAAATCGCACAGAAAAGTTTTGTGCTGTGCAGCGCCATCTGGTGTTGCATGTTTATAACACTGTTTTGGTTTTTTTTACTTATGTAGCTGAGTCGTCAGTAAGTGCAAGGAATACAGCCACACTACATATATAGTAATGATAAATTTGGTACTGCAACTTCCTCACAGAAGCACTCAGAATCAGTCCTACCCAATGACTGTAAGATCTAAACAGCAGGTACAGTCATACCTTGGTTCTCGAATGGCTTAGTTGTTGAACAAATCGGCTCCCGAACACCAAAAACCTGGAAGTAAGTGTTCCGGTTTTCGAACTTTTTTTGGAGCCAAACGTCCAATGTGGCTTCCACTTGAGTGCAGGAGCCAATCGGAAGCTGCGCCTTGGTTTTTGAACATTTTCGGGAGTCAAATGGACTCCCGGAACAGATTAAGTTCGAGAACCAAGGTATGACTTTATCTGAAACAACCGAAGAAGTTATGTGTGCTACCCAAGCAAACATTACAAGGAGACGAGAACTGAGGATATTTAAAGGTGTGGTTTATGCTCCAGTCCTGAATAGGTTTAACTTGAAGTAGAACGGATTTGCACGTACAGAGTGGAGCCTTAGGCACACATCGCTGTTCATTATTTGAGGTACGGCTTCTTGGGTTTTCAAAAATGAAATATAGTGGTGCTTCGGGTTCATCATGGGTAAATAAAAATCTGTCCTCATGAGAAGTGCTGCACTAGTTATGAGGCTGAGTAGGGATGGCATTGACTGATATCAGATATAACCACCATGGCTGTGGCTGACTTAGGTAAAAATGGTAGGCACTATTACTGAAAACGTGGTGCTGCTGGGTGGCCTAAAAAGGCCCACTAGGGGTTTTTTTCTTTGTGGGTGATACCTCTGTGTGGTGCTTGTGCTGTGTGTTATATGTGTATGTGAGCATGTACATGCATGTGTGGAATGTGGAGTAGCCAATGTCTAATTCGGGCCTGCCACAAATTACCCACTGCCTTGCAATTTTGCAGCTTTTCCTACTCAGGGGAGGCTGTATGTGCGCATGCTGTATAAATATGTGTGTGTATAAGAGAGAATATGGGATAAGAGAGAATATTCTGGCCCTGGCCACTTTTGTTGTGGTGCTGTTTCTGTGCATTGAATACTCTCCAGCTTTTATCCGATGAAAACAGGGATGTCCTGTGTCCTGTTCCACCACCACCACAACTTTATTATTCATACCCCGCCCAACTGACTGGGTTACCCCAGCTGCTCTGGGGCGGCTTCCAACATATATAAAAACACAATAAAGCATTTAAACCTGAAGGAGCATCTCCACTCCCATCGTTCTGCCCGGACACTGAGGTCCAGCTCTGAGGGACTTCTGGCGGTTCCCTCACTGTGAGAAGTGAGGTTACAGGGAACCAGGCAGAGGGCCTTCTCGGTAGTGGCATCCGCCTTGTGGAACGCCCTCCCATCAGAAGTCAAGGAAATAAACATCTATCTGACTTTTAGAAGACATCTGAAGGCAGCCCTGTTTAGGGAAGTTTTTAATGTTTGATGTTTCAGTGTATTTTTAATATTCTGTTGGGAGCCACCAAGAGTGGTTGGGGAAACCCAGCCAGATGGGCGGGGTATAAATAAATTATTATTATTATTATTAATATTAAACCCTTCCCTATACAAGGCTGCCTTCAGATGTCTTCTAAAGGTTGTATAGTTACTTATCTCCTTGGCTCAGGAGTCAGATATTGTCAGCACATCTAGTACAATAGCTAAACAAATCTTCATTGCCATCAATGTGGATTCGTTTCCAAGCAAGAGATAATGCCAGCACCTCAAAACTGGACAATGATGCTTATAAACTTACGCTGGAAATAATGAAGCCCAGCCGGAGATGAATCCAGGGTCTCTAGTGAACCATAACAGGGCCATTAGAATGAACAGGACAAGGGTGATGATTTCTGGATAGCTGCAACAGAAGAACAGCGAGTGTCAACATTGCCCTTTCAGTATGTTTGCTTTGACATCATTGTAACACTTTGCCTGTGGTTCAGCCGTCTGTCTTACCTCATCGGTCCAAGTTTTTTGTATTCCTCTTTAATCACCTGTGCAGAGGCTTGTTCCCTGGGCGACTTTTCCTTGCCACACTTGAACATTTCTTTGAAACTAAAATTGAAATAAGAATAACCAGTAAAGGGATTTTTTCATTTAAGGTATGGGGTACTCTTCCTGTGGCTTGGATCCAAAAGCTTGGGATTTTTTTGGCTTTCTTCCTTTGACCAGGAGGCGACTCCCCTCCATTTTGTATCACAAACTGCTTTGGAGATTCTGTTTTGTTTCAAAAGAGGCTTGCTATGCGGGGATCTGTTTTGAAAATGCAGTTCAAAGCTCCATTTTGGCAGGAGGAACTGATTACACATCTCTCTGGATCTAAGCCACAGTCCTTGGAACAGAAATAATCAATACCTTGTAATTCAGAAACGTAATGCTTTATGTCAAACTATAGTATCATGTATGGTATGTGTACTGCAATGTATTGGCAAACTTGGTGTTTTGGTGCACATTTTATAGCAGAGACAGTAACTGGCATGAAGTCAGGCGGGCTTCCTTTGTATTAACTAGAGTAGTCAAGCTCCCATCACCCTCAGCCCAAACTGCCAATGAACAGGGATGATAGGAACCGTAGTCCGGCAACATATGCAGGGTACCATGTTGAATAAAGGTAAAGGTAAAGGTACCCCTGACCGTTAGGTCCAGTCGTGAAAAACTCTGGGGTTGCGGCGCTCATCTCACTTTACTGGCCGAGGGAGCCGGTGTACAGCTTCCAGATCATGTGGCCAGCATGACTAAGCAGTTTCTGGCAAACCAGAGCAGTGCATGGAAACGCTGTTTACGTTCCCGCCGGAGCAGTACCTATTTATCTACTTGCACTGGTGTGCTTTCGAACTGGTAGGTGGGCAGGAGCTGGGACCGAACAACGGGAGCTCACCCGTCGCGGGGATTCGAACCGCCGACCTTCTGATTGGCAAGCTCTAGGCTCTATGGTTTAGACCATACCGCCACCCGCATGCTGAATACCTCTGTGCTAAAAAGCAAAATCCCTGCTGAAAATCTTGGAAAATATGCTCTCTATTCTTGGGGGAATTATTTATACTACCTAGTCACATTTGTATGTGAAAAGGGAAAGCAATGTTATGCTGAAGTCAAATCTGATGTGATGTTAACTGTGCAACTCTCAGTTACATGGTTTTGTTTGTTTGTTTGTTTGTTAGTTTGTTTGTTTAGTAAATAGTAGCTGTGGATTGGGGGTGGTGAGGTGGTCAAATCAGGACTGTGGTGTGATGGGCAGGGGATTTAAACCTTTATAATATGTTCCTCGTTCAGATACCAGTTCTCTCCATATCTGCTATTTATTAAACAAAAGTAGTCATGCAACTTCCAGTTGCTAGGATGAATGTCACTTATTATAAATCATTTGTTGTGACTTATTGATGCTTAATTGCAATCAAGCAGTATATAAATGTTTGGCCCTCTTCAGCATAAGGCTGAATTGTGAGCAAACCATAGTTCTATTGCTACATCTTTTTGGGGAACGGTATCTGGAATTATAATTCCTCTTTGGGGTCCAGGCTACCTCTATCTTTTTCCCTTTACTTGAGGTATAAACGTTATCAACCCAGATCTTTGAGAAGATTATTCACTGTAGCAGCTATACAATTGGATTTTTTCATCCGAATGTGTGTCGGAACAAATATTGGTTTCACCCTGTTAGTGTGGGTTGCATATGCAGAGGTCCTGAATGATGACCACCATCAGTGCACATGCAAATATTATTTTGGACTGGGTTGGTTTTGAGTTTCCAAATCCCATGCCTATTTCTATACCACAGGGATGAGGAACCTGTGTCCTCCAAAAGTTGTTGGAGAGTCGCCATATTGGATTCGCCATATTGGAGGGTCACAGACAAATGTAGCCAATGTAATGCCATCCAGATATTGCGGACTCCAACTTCCATCAGCCCCAGCTAGCATGGTCAATAAGAAAGATGGGAGTCGTAGTTCACAACCTCCGAAGGACACCACATAGGCTACCTTTCACCTTCATGAGTGAAAGTGTGCCTCTAGTAATTGCTGATGAATTTTCATGAATGAAACCACCCATTCTCATTCTAAAATATGAAATGATTTTCTACAGTATACTATTCTCCCTGCCTCAGCTGTCATCACATGGATTGCACAGGGCATTTATACTTACTTGAAACCCAGGAAAAGCCACAGGAGCCAAACCCAGGAAAGGACCAGTATAATAAGAGTGATGGGGATGCAAAGAATAAACCAGGTTCCAAAATTGATGCACTGGCAACCTGGGTACCGCCTGGGGGGGGGGGAAATGAGAAAGAAACAGGTTAAGACATAACTATTGCATATGAAAAGCAAGATACCAGTTAAGACAGGATCCCTGGGATGGGCTGAAGTATTGATACACTTACACACACCCTGTCCAGTTTTAGATATGAAAACCAGCTCTATCAGGAAATGAAGATGGAATATGACTTCACCTCAAATGTAGATTTGAATGACAATTGCATTATTGCACATTTAACAACAATAGTGTGAACTCACTGGCCCTGTGTCACTGAGTTCCTGATCTCACTGCTTGACTTCTTATGGCTTCCCCCTTTTTTTTTTTGCTCTCACTTATCTTTTTAAGAGAGGGAGACATATTAGTACCACAGGTATCTAGTGTGACTCTGGGTGGAGCTGGTGGTCTCCCCCATCTTTTGGAAGGTTTTGAAATCATGTTAAAATGTCCCCCTGATCCCCAACAGCTATTCATAATATGCTGCATCAGCCTTCATCAACCTGGTGGTCTCCAGAAGTTTTGTACTACAACTCCCATCTGCCCCAGCCAGATGGACAAATGCTGTACTACATAATAGGGATTTGGATGAGGTTCTCAATCATGAGGGAGATTTGCATGAGTACAGGAGGCCCCCTACTTCATAAGTCTGCCCTTCAACTTGTTGGGGACTGTGATGCACCAGTGAAGGACTGGACTTGCCAGTTTTCCTCTCCTCTTTGCTACGTGATTATGATCATATAAAGGAAGTGAATGCTAAAATAGGGCTTATAATGACAGCAATTTTCTATTGTTCCATCATATGAGCAAAGTTACATGATAAATACACACGAGGAAGATGTACATATACACAGATATATAAAGGAAAATATAAATATTGGAAAAACCAGACATTGTTTCACGGTTGGATATTTTCTTGAGTCTTACTACAGCAGAATATCCCAAAGCTCCACTATATGCTTCGTAACCTAGACACTAAGGTTGGGGTCACCATCTTTTCCCAGTCATCGCATATGGCTATTTGTGCAGCAGTCAGCAAGTGAATTACCAGTTCTATATCCACTGATCAGATCACATCTTTGACTTAGCCACACAATATAACCAATGGATCAATTGATGCATCATATCCTGTACTGAGTTTTATCTCCTTTATTATGGGTATCCAAAATGTTTTTATTTTACGACAAGATCAGAAAATAGGATTACAATTATCAAATATTATAATGCAAATATACTGGTAGTTGATTGTATTGTATTGTATTGCATTGTATTGGGGTCATACTGAAGTTTCTACCAGGTTCTGAAGAATATTGTTCTTTAACAGTAATGAACTCTGAAGCCAAGGAGAAAACTGCCAATTTACTATGTTGTTTAATTGAAATTAAACAAGATATTCAGTATTACAATACCCTGCTAATTTATTTAGTATTTATTTATTGCGTATCACACTCTTTGTAATATGGTCTAAGCTTTTTATTGTGTGAGGAACTTCAGCTTTATGGAGGCTGAACTGAGAGACTGAAGAGATGTTTACTCTCTTTATGTCACCATACTGCTGGTGTAGAGCTCTTGTTTGCAAACCGGACAATTAAGGTTGCATCCCTTTGATCTGATTTCTGCAGCCACCAAATGTTGGGAATCAAAAATACACCCAAAAATAATTGGGTAAGACTCTGTCACAAAGCCCTCACATAGCTCTTTTAGACATCAGTCAGTCCAGATGATGAAACGAATTCCTGATCCACCCTGGCTAAGGGAATTAGCTTTAGTCATCAGAAACTACCCAATGAGTGCTGAATGTACCATGATAGATAGGACCATGAAGCACTTCAATGGGTTTCATTCCAACTCCATGTACATAATTGATTGAGCTCATTAATTGAGCAGTATAATGTTCAACTGATGGTATTTAATGCTACAGCATTTTACAAAATGCCTCCCCTCCACCTTATCCATGTAACAGAACGAACCACTTAATAATTAAGTATTTGTTAATTAAGTAATCCATAAACCACAGTTTGAAGTTCAGAGGGCCTTCTTGGTAGCAGCACCCACCTTGTGGAAAGCCCTCTCATCAGATGTCAAGGAGATGAGTAACTATACAACCTTTAGAAGAACTCTAAAGGCAGCCCTGTATAGGGAAGCTTTTAAATGTGTGGTGTTTTGTATGTTTTTATATATGTTGGAAGCCGCCCAGAGTGATTGGGGCAACGCAGTCATATGGGGGCAGGGTACAAATAATAAACTTATCATTAATATTATTATTAGAGGGGGAATAGGGGTATTCTAACAACTCTCAGCTCCCTTAACAAACTACTGTCCCCAGGATGATTGCGGGCCAACCATGTGGTATAAAAGTGCTTTAAATTTATAGTGTGGATGGGGCTCAAAGTAGAAAATATGTTGCTGGCTGTCTTTTACATTTCTCTCAATATCTGCAGTGTAACCTCCTGAGGCGGAAGGTAAACGGCGTTTCCTTGCGCTGCTCTGGTTCGCCAGAAGCGGCTCTGTCATGCTGGCCACATGACCTGGAAGTTGTACGCCTGCTCCCTCGGCCAATAAAGCGAGATGAGCACCGTAACCCCAGAGTCGTCCACAACTGGACCTAATGGTCCGGTGTCCCTTTACCTTTACCGTTAACCTCCTGAGGTAGGGATGTATAAGCAATGCCACTAAGAATGGCCCCTTGGCGATCTTAGTCAGAAGCTCATTGTTATTGACACAAGTTACACATTGCAAGTTCCCTTGAGTGATGGAACCCTCTCTGCATAGCAATAGCCTGAACTCGCCACATGTCAAAGTCAGATACAGATTGGCAGCTTAACATACATAAAGAGTTTCTATAATGAGGAAAGGTTTCATTAAGACAAGAGCTTTGTTTGATTTTATTAAGCTCTCTCCGGGACAAAGGTGTCAGACTTGACTTGAGAGCTGCAAAATATGCAAGGCAATTTCTTTGATGGGACCCTGCTCCTTTGGAGAATCTGTGTGTGATTCTCCCGGGGCAGATAGCAAAAGTAATGTCACCCGGAATGCCAAAATCACCCAGCATACCAAGGTGAACTTGAAAGCATCCACCGTCAGGCTGCAGCTTCTATGCAATGGGCTGTGAGAATTGACTGCAACAGAAAAAGTCTGGCCTGTGCTATTTCCACCTTCAATGAAACAAAAACTCATTTCATTGTCGTTAGTTGGCCTGGTAACAAGGGCCCATTGATCATGCCCAACCTTACTGTGTAAACGCATAGGTAGCCAAAGCAAGTGACATCTCCTTGAGTTTGGGGGTGGGGAGATAATCTGCTTTCCTTCCTCATTGCTCACCGTTTCATGTTTGAAATGGTAAAGCTACTCCAATGTGACTTCAAGCCAACACTCCTACTGCTTGACATTTCCTCTGAAATGTGCTTTCGCAGTGTGGGATCACAGATTTACGGTGTCCTCCCGATCTAGCAAAAACTAAAGTTCATTAGGGCACAGTAAAGGTGTCAGCATTCAGAGGAAATATTCATCACGGTGTGAAAAACGAAGGCACAACATGTTGTGGGGATGAATGCACCAGCTCAAAATCAGGAGGTTAACTTGAAAATACAGAGGCTGTGCAACCCAGTGATGAAGATGGTTTGCAGCGTAAGATTATGGAACTATAACAGCCAAACGAGGATTGTTCAGGCAGCCTCTTTGCCCGAGAAAAACACACTTTGAAGATGATCTGTTTGACCGTAGTGATTTGGACTACCACACTGATAGGATCCTACAAAAACAAGAGACTGCATAGCCTCTTTTAACAGCTCCCTCCTATCTCCACCTTCTTCCTCATGGCTGTTGCCATGCAATCTGCAGTAATAAATGTTTGAATTTAAGAGATTTATACCTGCAGTACTGACCTTGACCAAGCTTATCAGGACAGACCTGGGCCTGGGGATAGGATTGTTGCTCTGCAATAGGGCTTTCATTATCTTAAGATCATTCTTAAGGTTTTGTATATTACGTTAGATTAGCACACAAAACCACCAAGGAGAGTGACTCTGAATCATAACCAAATGGAGCCTAGAGGAGCAGCTGTAACATGAAAAGCTGACAATATTTATGCCTTTTGCCTTTTGATAGTTCTTTACTCTGGGCAGTGTCATGTTCCCTCTGCTGATTGGCTTGTGTTTACGTTTTATGTCCCTCCTTTTATTTATTTAGGGGATTTTTTAACTCACTCTTCATTAAAAAATAATCTCAGATCAGGGCGCAGTATAAGACAGGAACATATAATGCACAATAAAATCCTGGTACATAAAACCAATAAAGGAGTACACTCATCATAGCAATGAACAACAGTACAAGCCAGAGTGGGAAGGCTACCCAAAACCAAATCCAGTTTGGTCAAAGGCTTGGATCAATAAGTGTGCTTTGGCACCCAAAGCCCTGCAAGGTCAGTGCTAGATGAATCTGTGAGGGGAGGGCATTCACAGACCCACCAAGTGTCCCTTCCCCCCCCCCAGGATTTACAGAAGCTGTCCCAGTTTCTGATTTGATCCCAGAATGATCCGCTTTTCCTTAGGACATCCCCAGTGCTTTTTTTCCTGGGGGTACCCAGGGGTACGCATACCCCTAAACACTTTGTGAATCTAAGTTTAGCCTCATTGAGGGTCAGTATTTCAATATGAATAGGCAAATGAGAGTACCCCTAAACATTTATTTTTTTAAGGAAAAAAAGCACTGGACATCCCTATTTTCATCAAAGAGTGGTAGACTCGTAATCTGGTGAACCGGGTTCGATTCCCCGCTCCTCCACATGCAGCTGCTGGGTGACCTTGGACTGGTCACACTTCTTTGAAGTCTCTCAGCCCCACTCACCTCACAGAGTGTTTGTTGTGGGGGAGGAAGGGAAAGGAGAATGTTAGCCGCTTTGAGACTCCTTCGGGTAGTGATAAAGCGGGATATCAAATCCAAACTCTTCTTCTTCTTCAACCTCAAGCCAAGGGGATAAGTAACTATACAACCTTTAGAATACATCTGAAGGCAGCCCTTTGTAGGGAAGTTTTTTTTTTAATGTTTAATGTTTTGTTGTATTTTTATATATGTTGGAAGCTGCCCAGAGTGGCTGGGGCAACCCAGTTAGATGGGCGGGTTGTTGTTGTTGTTGAATAGGACATCCCTATTTGAGAGTATGTATTCCATAGCCCCTTTCACATGTTGCTGCATCGTCTGGCTCCAATTCAGCTGCTTTCTATGATTCCCTTTCTCCTTCCTTGCACATTTCATTTCACTTCACTCAGGTGGTTTATTAGATTCTGAAAGGTACCATGGGCAGCCGGCTGCAACTAGGAAGACTCAGGGATTTGGTTCAGTCCACATTTTCTAAGTGAACTGACCTGACTCACACCTCCTAGACTATTATGCAGCTCAGAATGCAATTATCCTTCGGCTTTCATGCAACTCTGAATTTTGCGAGACGGTGCTCAACTAAAAAAAATAAATGTTACCATGGTGTATATAAAAATGCATTTTAGATTAGAACGCATGTTTTGCGAAAGGCCTGTTTTGTGGAGGGAGAGGGAATAAAATGCATACAAATAGGCCTATTTTTGTGGGGAGGGTTCTTTTTTTAGAAGAATTAGAGATGGATGCAGAAGCGGGAGGGCATAAACTTATGAATGAAAACATGCGAAACTGACATTGATGCAGAAGTGGGAGGGCATGAATGAAACTATGTTAAACTGACAGGAGTTGGAAATAGGCAGATCCACTCATCTCTAATTACAACTCAGAGAATGCACAGCCACCGGAAAATGAGAGGTGAATAGTGGTGCAGTTAGGTAATTTTGGACCCTGAGATGACCCCATCTCTTCTCCAACCCTTGGGGGTGGGGAATCTCAGGATAGTGGGTTTGAGCCCCACATTGGGCAAAAGATTCCTGCATTTCAGTGGGTTGGACTAGATCGCCCTTTTGGTCACTTCCAACTCTACGATTCTATGATTCTATGGCAGTGATGGCTAACCTTGACTCTCCAGATGTTTTGGGACTACAACTCTCATCATCCCTGACCACTGTTCCTGTTAGCTAGGGATGATGGGAGTTGTAGTTCCAAAACATCTGGAGTGTCAAGGTTAGCCATCACTGTTCTATGGCATGCACAGGAGACTACAAGGAAGGAAAAAAATCAGGCTTTCACTCTGAAATGGGATTTGGTCTGATCCAGCAAAGCAGCTGTTATGATCTCCAACAAAAACAATGGTGTTGCATGTCAGTGCAAAAGAAAAGAGTTTTGTAGCTCAATTCCAGGCATGCTTCCTCAGAAGAAAGCCTGCACTGTTAGTTGTTCAGGGTGGAATCACATAGGTAATTAGTTGGAGATGAGATTTCCTCTGGTATGGTTATTATTCCCTTGCCTTGCTTGTAATGAAGTTTGAAGGCTTTAATGTGTCCTTGCTTATTTGATTATATGTATGCTTTTATTTTATTTGCTTTAAAGTAACTATGATATATTCTCCAGTGTAAAATGCAGTTTAGGATGATGCAATTTTTAACAAATTACAGGTGGCAGATAGACAATATTCCAGGCGACTAGAAATCGCTTTAACACATTAGAAATATTTGGGACGCAGAGTGAAACTGACAGAATGATCCTTGATGTTGCAGTTGTTGTCAATTAGTATCAAGTGTAAAAATTGCAGTTGCCTCAGAAATAGCATGAAGTTTAACATCGTATACCCTCAGCTGTGAGAAAAGTTTCTTGGGGCCAAACTGTGGCACCATCATTTATAATTATAAAACATTTCTAAGACAGCCTCAGTGATTTCAATGAGTTTGTTTAAAACGAGGGAGAGCAAACCTGCAGAATAATGTTTTTAGACATGATTTCCCTTTTTTTCATTCTGCATTTCTGGCCTGTGTGATGTGTTCCAGCTGTAATATTGTGCCTAATTGAATGCCATATTGTCCTGTGAGTTCATGGTGGTTAGACAAGGATCTTTGAGTCTAAATTCCCTTCCCCTCAGCTTCACTTTACTATTTCTACAATGGAAATAACAGTGCATAATCCAGCAGAAGCTGAATACTTTAAGTTCCATTGATTTCAGCAGGAGAGATTTAAGCATGTGTTTATGTATCCCATTGAAATAACAATGAGCCTTAAAATTTCTGGATAGATACTGGGACATCAAGGACAAAGACAATGGAATTGCAAAGCTTGGAATACTTTATAGAGCATGGATAGATAGATAAATAGATAGATAGATTGATAGATAGATAGTGATTGTGGTTCAGAAATTCTCTGGCCTTCTGCCAGAGGGACGCCTGACCGTTAGATCCAGTCGCAGATGACTCTGGGGTTGTGGTGCTCATCTCACTTTACTGGCTGAGGGAGCCGGCGTACAGCTTCCAGGTCATGTGGCCAGCATGACTAAGCTGTTTCTGGCGAACCAGAGCAGCGCACGGAAGTCCCGTTTACCTTCCCGCCGGAGCGGTACCTATTTATCGGCTTGCACTTTGACGTGCTTTCGAACTGCTAGGTGGGCAGGAGCAGGGATTGAGCAACGGGAGCTCACCCCGTTGCAGGGATTCGAACCGCTGACCTTCCGATCAGCAAACCCCAGCAAGACCTTCCGATCAGCAAGCGTCCCGCTTCTTTGTTTATTGCACAGTTAAAATATCATTGATTTGTAAAGTGGAAGTTGTGGCGGAGTGTTGTGGGCAGCTAAACTGCAAGAGCATCATCATGTGACTCGCCTGAATGTTTAGCTAAATCTACGAGAGATTTATGTGACCCAGCAGTAATAGGGTCAACTAACCTACCATACCATCACATGGGTAGGCTCTTAAGTACAGTATATTTGGGGAACAGAGCTGGATTGGGATATAAAAACTTTATCCCAGTTGGCATCTGTCTTGGATCTGAACTGATTTTATGTATGTGTTGATCTTTTAAACTGTTTTTTATCATTCCCAGTTGTTGTTTGAACTGCTTTTATAAAAGGAAGGAAGTAAAAAACAGGGTTCAGGTTTAGAAGAGCTTGTTTTGTCTCTTTACTTACGAGTTGAACTGCTCGGCAAAGATCAAGTTGGTTGAAGTTCCAGTGATGGTCGTCAGTCCGCCAATAGTTGACGAATAGGCAACGCACAGGCACATTACTTTACATATCATGTGGTCCCTTTTGTTTCGGTATTTTCTTCCAGTATCACTTGGTTCTGGAGTCTCCTTAAATAAGAAATGAAAAGAACAGTAAACATTTTCATTTTCGCCTAGTGACATGTGAAACCTGACCATCTTTGTTCAGAAATTGAACGGGCTGAGATTTTTGCAAATCTTTTTGGAGCTTTTGGATAAAACACATTGTAAGGTGAAGACTCTTTGAAATAACCCTTGGTGTATTTCTGACGCTTGTAGGTTTTTAAAACTTATTATTATTGTTCCTGGTTGATGAATCAGGAAGAATAGCAAACAATACATCCCATCTGAAGAAGTGTGCATGTACACGAAAGCTCATACCAAGAACAAACTTAGTTGGTCTCTAAGGTGCTACTGGAAGGATTTTTTTTATTTTTTATTTTGTTTTGAATACATCCCAGAGTTCAAGTTGGCAAGAACAGCTTGGCCTGCAGAAACAGAAGCAGCCTCAGCTGCTCTTTCCCCTCCTCCATATTCGCGACTTGGTAAGTTTGTGAAAATATGAGAGAGGACAGAAGAAGGGAAAGAGGCAGATGGAAGAGGCTGACACTGAGCCATAATGAGCAGAGGCAAGATGGAAGGGGGCTTGGCTCAGAATGCCTTGGGGATTATTGAACTAGGAGAGAGCGAGAGTTTCTGAACCGTGCCATTTTTATAAAATTCTTCATCCATAAGAACAGTCTCACTGTGGTGGGCTCCAGCACAGGTAGTGGGGAAACGATCACAGGAGATGAGAATCTGCATTCAGCATGGAAAAAGTATTCACAGTAGAAGGCTTATTCTTCCTTCTCTGAGTGGTGTGAGGCTGTCACCAAGAGCATCTGGCATTATGTGCAGGATTTGGCTTGGGTGTAGTGGTGACATGCCAGGGCTGAATCCTACGCATGCCTGTAACTCCCCAAGATGGCCTTATTATGCAAAGGATGTGGGGCATAATATTATGTTAAAAGATTGGGAGAGGTTGTGGGAAAAAGGGATCATGTTTTCTGCATGTACTGCCTTGAGAGAAAATATGATGAAAATGATGTATAGATGGTATTTAACACCTGTAAAACTTGCAAAAACGTATCATACATCTGAAAAAAGGACATTACTTTCTTTCTGTATGCCACAACTGCTGCGAGGCTACTACTTGCTAAAAATTGGAAGAGCCAAGATTTACCAACTATTGATGAATGGCAAATGAAGATGTTGGACTTTATGGAACTTGCAGAGCTGACTGGGAGACTCCGCGACCAGGAAGAAGAGATGGTGGAAGAAGATTGGAAGAAGTTTAAATTATATTTGAAAAAAATAATAATGTAATATTTATTAAAAATTAGGAAATTAATTATAGGTTTTTGGAATTTATCTAGGAAATAGGTTAATTTTAAGATGTGTTTGAAAATATTGGTTAAGATGGTAATTTTTTTTAGAAATTGCTAAAGAAATTTAGGGAACTGAAATTCAGAAGGGGGGATTGGGGGAAGTCACTTACTGATGTAAAGGAAAGTTATGTTATGGTAAGAAGAATCTTTTTGTTTTTCTATTTTTCTTTTTTTTCCTATGTTTTTTGTATCTTTTTGTATGCTTTTTTATGTTTTTGTATGTTTCATTTTTCCTTCTTGCAAAATGTATAAAAATTATTGTTATTTTTTTTAAAAAAATGATGGCCTTATTATGAACCCATGTAGCTGGAAGTCACAGCAAAATGGCTTCCCCACCACCCCATAGACCTCATGAGAACAGGTCCAGCTTGGTTGACCTGTGGGCAGGAGGAAGGAGTATACTTTTTTAAAAAAAAAAAACCAGCCCTGAAACATACCGTATTTTTCGCTCTATAACGCACACTTTTTTCCTCCTAAAAAGGAAGGGGGAAAGTCTGTGCGCGTTATGGAGCGAAGGCACTGGCCGGCAGCAGGATCCCTCGGCTGCCACAGCAGTCGTAAGCAGAGGGATGCCTCTGCCACCAGAGCCATGGCTCCCAGCCAGGTGGGAGAGGAACGGACAGCCCAAAAGCAGCGCTTTCGGGATGTCCGTTCCTTTCCGCAGCCCCCTTTTGCGCTGTCAAGGCGGGCACGGAGGGGTGGGGGGAAAACGAACAGACAGCCCAAAAGTGCTGCTTTCGGGGTGTCTGTTCCTCCCCTGCCCCTGGAGAGCACAAGGAGGGAGGGAGGGAGATGCTTCCCCCCTCTCCTTCCATCTCTCTCTCTCTCTTCCCTCCCTCTCTTCCTCCTTCTTTCCCTCTTTCTTCCTCTCTCTCTCTCTCTCTCTCTCTTCCTTCCTTCTCTCTCTCTTCCCTCCCTCCCAGCCTTTTAGAGGAGGAAAACCAGAAAAAAATATTTTTCTGGTTTTCCTCCTCTAAAAACGAGGTGCGCATTATGGTCCGGTGCGCATTATGGAGCGAAAAATATGGCACTTTTTATTAGCAAAGCATTGACATACCTCTGCTGCATCTCAAATGCTCGGTGATGCATTCAAAAATAATAACTGCATCCCTCAAAATAAGACAGCTCAAATACATGCATGGTAATTGGAAGTTCTTGAGGCAAATTTAGCTCACTGTAGCTCAACATCTCTTTGGTCTGAGCTTTGGGGTCAGGTTTTGATATCCAACCCATTCTTGTTTGATTTGAACGATCTCACATGGGGGCTGAATTATGGAGCATCTCAAAGGGATCAAATATTTGTTAAAGTCTGTTAAAAAGTCTGTCTGGTGTACAGGTTTTCACACCAGAATACTGGTAAATAGAAAGAGAAGAGAGTCATGTTTGCAGGTGGTGGGACAGGTTTGGTTGTAGCAAAATGGCGACAGACATGTACATTTAAAAGAACAAAGGCATCAGTCTCTTAGGTAGGCACACATGGATGCTGTACTTTTGGTCCCAGCAGCCTGGAGTGCAGGGAGAAAAAGAGAAGGAGGAAGATGTGTGGACACACAATTTTAAGACCACCATCCCCAGACTTCAACTACTAATGTCCCAGGGCTCATGCACAATTTATATCACATTGTATGCTGATTA
This sequence comes from Darevskia nairensis, assembly GCA_034642065.1. Lineage (NCBI taxonomy): Eukaryota > Metazoa > Chordata > Lepidosauria > Squamata > Lacertidae > Darevskia > Darevskia nairensis. The sequence continues at coordinate 597,429 of JAWWNI010000891.1, forward strand.
ATTCATCTGGGTCCAATAGGTTTTCTCGTCGTTCCACAGCTGTGCCTTGTGAAAATCCCACCGAACCAAAACTTATCAGATGTGCAGAGAATTCAGGGAAGGATTTTCCTTCGCTGAGCTTCAGTTCAGCAGGTAAGATTTTCGCAAGGCGCAACAACGAGAAAAGCTCTCGGACCAAGGGGAATTAATCAGGGCACAATACAATCAAAATATGGGCCCAGTGAAAAGTGTGGATGAGCCCCCAGGCTAAGAACTTCAACCAAACATGGATTTCTGAGAATGAATTCATATAATCACTTGGGTTTAGTACATGTCTCCTTCCCTGTCATGTCCGTTTACTGAAACGTGTCATGGAACGACTTTTTCATGTACAATGCACTTATAAAGACTCCAGTTACAGAGGGATGGCTTGGAGCCAGGGGTTAATGGAGCTGATCCGAGTCTCAAGATAAGAATTCACAAGTAATCATTACAAAGCAGAGTTACAAATTGCACCACAAGTCTTGTTCCAAGACTTGCCAGCAACGTCACAGTCAGACTAGGGCCGGGGTGAACTGAGTCCAAGGAGGAAGATCTAGGGGAAGGATCATAGCTCAGTGGGAGGGAATTGATTTGGCGTGCAGAAGGTCGCAGATTCTACCCCCAGAAACTCCAGGAAGGGCAAGAGAGCTGCTGCCAGTCAGTGTGGACAATACTGAGCTAGATGGACTTAGTGGTCTGGCTCAGTTTAAGGCAATATTCCCATAAGACGAGGAAGAACATGGACGCAGAAACCAGTGGAGAATATTGCAGCAGGAACCATTAGTGGAATGGATTAACAGCTGGAGATACAAGGGCAGCAGGCAGGACTCAAGAAACCTGTCAAACCCAACAAAACCTATAGTGTGACAATGCCTTTCTTAGGACCAACTGAAAAGTCACAAAGTCATGAACAAGTTCTAACATTTGCTCCTGACTTTTTACCACCCTGTAGATTTTGGATTTCATCAACATGGCTAGCTGCATCCTTTTTCTTTAATTTGGAGACTTCAAAAGCTCACTCACAATTTTGTATTATACCACATTACAGATTACAGTACCTGAAAGGCAGGATACTAATAATTTTAATAAAGAAATAATAAATGTGTAGACTTTGGGGTTTTTTGTCCAACACGACCACCTACATTTATTTTTTAGTTAGTTGGAAAGCCAGTAAAACATTTCTCATAGTAGGAATTAAACTACATAAAAAGGGAAATGTCTAATCAGGATTTTATAGCTAAGGAACATTTTGCAGTAGTGGAGACTGTAATAAGGGGCACCTCATTATGCTATGTTTTAAAAAGTTTCCACAATCTTCTATGAGACTCTGATTCCCTCTTGCAAGAGATCATTGTTTAAAATCATCTGGCAGCCCAACACGGACACAGGACGTAAAACAAAATAAAAACAAAAGAATGAGGATCTCAGCTGGAGTAATTTAAACAAGTTATGCATCTGAGCTGCCAAAAGGGCAAACAACAATATAATATTTTTGCTGCTCAGTCTGAAATGGATCTTTACAGGGACTCTTCTTCAGCTCATCCTTCTAAAGAGAATGACCTGAAGAGAGAACCAGTTGCTGCAACCTAAAAACTGGAAGGAAGAGCAGCGCTCTTTCTCGTTTCCTCTTTCAGCTTTATGTGCTTTTCAAGGCTCAAATTAATTCTATTGGACCTGAAAGAAGTGACCAGAGAGGGTGGTGCCCACAGCATTCTCTCAAAAATCCAAATGTGTCAATGGACCTAGAGAAACTAGTGACCCTGACCTACTAGGCTGATATCAAACCATAACTTCAAAATTAAAATGCCGTGATTGCTTATCAAGTACCTTTTCCTTCTCAATCTTGCACACAGTGTGAACCGCATGAGCAGACCCGTTGCTGTATCTAGAAAGAAGAAACATGCAGCGTTTATAAGTGATCTGCTGTGCTTGAGTAAACTGATATAATATATGTGATCAAAAATAAATTTTACCCATTAATTTGCTTTGATTTCTCTTTCCAGCTAACTGCTTCGCATTCATCAATATCTTCTATTTTAAAAGAGAGAGGGAGAGGGAGAGAGGTGAAAAGTTGAATATGAGGGCTTCAGTTTAGCTGGTCTTTCCCCAGGGAAGGTAAAGGTGGATAACGTCCAACATCCCTGCGTACCATCAAGTTCCAACGCGTGATTGGTGGCTCCATTTGCACGAGTCATTTCCAGGCCATCCACTTCAGCTTCAGCACTGGTGATTTGCTGAGCCACTGCCTCTACGATGGGCATCACCATAGCAGCAGCGGAGGTGTTGCTAAGCCACATAGACAGGAAGGCACAGCTGATCATGAAGCCAAGGGTGAGCCTGAAATGGGAAGCACCTCCATGTATTACTCTACAATCAGCCCTCAGCTTAAAACAAAGGAATGGTTCTTTGCCATCAAAATGAGACTGAGTTGTTGTCATCATCATCTTCATGAAAGAGCTTGAGTTAACATGCTACCTAATTTGCGACCAAATGAAGTTTTCCACAATGTGGAACCACTTGAGCTCAGACATGTGCCAACCATAACTGGTGT